>OY282461.1:16101744-17301744 GCA_958295575.1 Leucania comma
TCGATGGATTTTAGCTTGAGAGGTGTCGTTAGATTCGTATTTACTGTGAGAGTGACACTGGGTATATCAAAATAAAAATAAAAAAACAAAATGGCGGATTTATAGCGCCAAATTCAAATGTTTGGCACGCTCTGCGACCTGAACGGCTCGATGGATTTTAGTTTGAGAGGTGTCTTTAGATTCGTAATTACTTTGAAAGTGATTTTTTTAGGATTAAAAATGCATGAACTGTTCTTAAAATGTTTATTTTTGGAAATTACACACATTTTTACTGAAAAATTTTAAAATGCTCTGCGCTAGGCTGCCCGTTGCTTGCTATAAACCTTTAGTTTGCAACAATCCCTCTAGAGTCTCCGTGCAAATTCTATGTCTCTGGAAAATTTTCATATTATTAATAGCAGAAAACAATTTCTCAACGTTGGCGCTATGTGGATGGAAGTGCGAGTAATCTTCTCACGAATTCGCATAGTAGGCGAAACATTGGAGACTGGTCTCCTTTTTTAATGGATGAAACATGCTTCCAGATATTTTAAATACTGGCAGTCGGGACCCATTCTAGAATTGAGAGCACATAACTATATTACATTGCAGATTACTCCAATCTATTGACTAGACGGCTTGACTTGCTAGAAGGGGTCCCCGACTGCCAGTATTTAAAATATTATATAGATAAGTGCAATCGGGTACAACGACTTTCTTGTTTTAGGGCTTTTTCATGAATGCTCAGAAAAGCAGTCAGGTTTTTTAGTTTTTTAAATTACTATTTTTTATTTTTTAGTTTTATTTTATTACGATATCACTTTCAAAGTAATTACGAATCTAAAGACACCTCTCAAACTAAAATCCATCGAGCCGTTCAGGTCGCAGAGCGTGCCAAACATTTGAATTTGGCGCTAAAAATCCGCCATTTTGTTTTTTTTTATTTTGATATACCCAATGTCACTCTCACAGTAAATACGAATCTAACGACGCCTCTCAAGCTAAAATCCATCGAGCCGTTCAGGCTGCAGAGCATGCCAAACAATTATACATACATACATACTCTCGAAAAACATAACCCTCCTTCTGGCGCAGTCGGGTAAAACCCTCCTTCTGGCGCAGTCGGGTAAAAATAGGTAGTTTTTAGGTCTAGGGTGGTAGATAGGTACAGTACGTTCGACGGTTCTTGGCGCGCCTGAAGTTAGGCTCTGCCAACTTTTGCGCATGTACACTCGTGAAAAGAATTGTTAGTGGCATATTTTCTTTCACCGTGATACGAATAAGTTTTCTAATACTTTTAGTAACTTTTTATATACTTGTACATGTTTACTCCTCTTATTTAACCCTTAACTCTAACTAACAATCTTAATAATAAGGCAATAGAAGCATCTTAATAATAAAAAAAACGGTAATTTAAAAAACTAAAAAAGCCGACTGCTTTTCTGAGCATTCATGAAAAAGCCCTAAAACAAGAAAGTCGTTGTACCCGATTGCACTTAACTATATAATATTTTAAATTAAATACTGGCAGTCGGGACCCATTCTAGAATTGAGAGCACATAACTATATTACATTGCAGATTACTCCAATCTATTGACTAGACGGCTGACTTTCTAGAATGGGTCCCGACTGCTAGTATTTAAAATATATTATATAGATAAGTGCAATCGGGTACAACGACTTTCTTGTTTTAGGGCTTTTTCATGAATGCTCAGAAAAGCAGTCGGGTTTTTTAGTTTTTTAAATTACCATTTTTTTTTTTTTTTTGGTTTTATTTTATTACGATATCACTTTCAAAGTAATTACAAATCTAAAGACACCTCTCAAACTAAAATCCATCGAGCCGTTCAGGTCGCAGAGCGTGCCAAACATTTGAATTTGGCGCTATAAATCCGCCATTTTGTTTTTTTATTTTTATTTTGATATACCCAGTGTCACTCTCACAGTAAATACGAATCTAACGACACCTCTCAAGCTAAAATCCATCGAGCCGTTCAGGCTGCAGAACGTGCCAAACAATTATACATACATACATACTCTTGAAAAACATAAACCTCCTTCGGGCGCAGTCGGGTAACTAAACAATTATCAACATGAACAATAAGACAGAGACAGCCGACAGGAATGCTGAAGTGTGACAGAGAACACATTATTGTACCGAGCATTTCCGAATATTCACGATGCTGTATGATATAACCAAAAAGGGATGTCCAATACGCGTTTCTGAGGGTGTTGTTTAATCGATTGTCCAAATCGATTGAAATTAAGTTATAAAAATATATTTATATTCAATTTATTATAAGGAGGTTTAAAATATTCTTAATCAGTCGTTATTTTAGTAGTTGCTTAAAGCTAACTGACATTTAATTTATCATGTATTTTAACTAAGAAAATAAAATTGCATTAGTTTTTTTATTAATAAAGTTACAATTTTGTTTAATAACAAGATAATTCATTATATTTGCATATCTATTTCGGTTAATATCTCCTAAAAACAAAAATTAATAAATTCCAAATCGATTACGATATTTGATTCGATAAACGGTCGATTGTGTTTTCATATTGTCAATCTCTATCCAACATCTCCGCTGTCAAACAAACGAGTTAGTTACACAAATATTTAGGATAGTTTAAAATTAAAATATTAATGGTATTAAGTTCCATATTATTAGTCAGAAATAATTATTACTCGACCAGTTACATAAATTAATAATACATTAAAGTTTTATATAGTACAAGTGGTAAGTAAATAAACAATCATACTAAAATGCTAGTTTATAACAATGTTTTTGTGGTTTTTTGAATATAATCAGCGAAATTTTGTTTTTATTGCTCACCTTTGTAGTATTTTTTTGGTCAGTTTTATGTAAATTATTGTTTTGTGTAATAAAAGTTTATTAATTTCAGTTATCATGACAAAACGCACTAATTACGTACAATTACGGAGGTTTGGTGGAATTCCTGAAGCAAAAAACCCAGATTTTAAGGTATACTTCGGACAACTTCAGCCAAATAAGATACAAAGAGGAAATGGACAAGCTTGGTAACCTCATTAAATTCTCTCAGAGAAGCCAATAACAATGGATAAGACTGCGAAGATAATTCAATATAATACTTTTTTAAGGTTAAGAAGAAATTTGATCTATGGAAGCAGGGTGCACCATCCTCAGCTTTTATGAGGCACTCTCTCACTAGCGGTGGGATCACAGACCTCTTGCAAGGATGGCTGTCTTGATGAATAGATTAGTGGAGGTGATTGATGGACAAAACTGCGACTGGCAATTTTACTTTTTCGAAGTATTAATTATTTTATTGTTTTAGACTAGATCGTCAACTTACAAATTGTTTTAGAGGAGTCAAGCACAGTTACAGAAAACCCAGAAATGCATTTTGACCATACCATACATGTTTTCCCTATTTCTGGCACATAATAGAATGACACAATACCAGCATCATCCAAACTATTATATTACAGTAAGTCAAATTCAATTTGATTATGAATGTTAATATATTTTTATTTTTTCTAAACTGAAGGAGCAGACAAGGAATCAATTGTATATTGTAAATTATGTAATAACACTATAGACCTTGTTGGAGATCCAAATAAATGAATAAGTCAACCATCAGTCACACCTCTCAACATAAGTGTGTAACATTGAAATGTTTTTGACTGACACTTATCACATTTGTCTACACCATATTACACCAGTATTATTTTATTGACTTTCTATGTAACAACTCAGTTTGGCACTAGTTTGGTCAAATGCAGATTCAAATTTACATATATATATATTTTATATTTCAGCACCTGCGTCCATTGGAGTACTGCGCCAGCACCGCTCTTCAACTCATAAGGATCAAAGCCGTGTGGTGGATTACATTAACAAATTTTTTTGTTACTGCTACAAAACGTTGCAAATATTTTTGGACTCTGATTTAATGATTGTACTTAAAATAGTGTTTTGTTTTTACTGATTCAATTCACCTAAATTGTTTATTAGAAAGTATGTAAATATTAGTACTTTTAATTAATGGTTTATTATATGAATTTATGGTTTTACTTTGGTCATATTACATAAGTTAAGTGCAGCACCTATAAAACACCCACATTTGGAACTTTATATACCCTTTGGTTTTGGCTGTGAAGAAGAAACAACAAACACAGCTGTCAGTTATTAAAAAAATCATTTAATCTGAATAGTAGGGCTTATACACAAACTACAAATACAATGTCACTGATAAGATGAAATCATTCACTTATCACACTATCAAAGAAAAATGCTGCTACATCAGTGACGATAACATAGCACTAATCGATGGTATGGGATGCTTAAACTCATTTTTTACTTTACTTTATTTTGTCACTACATGGTGGTGCGTAAATCACCAACAATAGCATTTCCAAGGGTGTCAGGCGGGCGGCCGACTATAAAACCGTTATCAAATCCATTGCAGCATGTTTGCCTATACCCGTTTTCATTCATAGAAATGGTTTGTTCATAAAACGTATCTTCGGAAGTTGATCTCTTCTTTGTTTCAAAGTTTTTTTTTATAAAGGAATTATGTTCAACACAATATGTTATAGCTAGTCGTTCTATATACACTAATTACGTAAAGAAAGCCATTTAAAACACTACACTTTTTTATTGGAAAAGTCCCTTTCTACAAACAAAACAATCCAATTCCCAAGTCATTATTCGTGAATTCGGAGCTGTCAAAATACTAACGTTAACGTTAGCTTCCCACTCGTTCCGAATTGCGTCAAAGTGATTATAGCGCAAATCCAACCAACGCGCAACGTCATAATTATTACTTAACAGCCCTTATATTTTGTGGCTATGCCCTAAGAGGACACCGGTGTCCGCACACCTATTGTCTTTCTATTGTGTCTCTAATTACGGTATTCAAAAGGTAAATTTTGGTCAGATTCGCGTAATAATCGCTTTTGACGCAATTCGGAACGTTTGTTGAAACATCCATTGTAACTTGGCTACGAATTTTCTATTCGTTGGTTCTTTTAACGTTGAGATGACGTCATTCCCATACATTTTTTCGCTTTCGACTAGCGTAACGATCGCAGATTGTGAACTTGGCTAGGCGGCCTGCTATATTATTTCATATAAATAAATGACTCGCGGCCACAGTGCGGTTATAGCGTGGCAGCCGCACGTTTTTGTGTGGCATAACAAAGCAGCGCGACGGCAGCGCTGCAACCGCGCTGCCGTCGCGCGACACTTGACGACAAATTTGAAGGCACCATAAGCCTCTTTTTAAAATTATACCTTAAGCAATTTTGTCAAAAGAAATATCTGACTTGATTTCCTATCCACAGAGTTGGGACCATGCGAGGAAGCGAGACAGGCTGTCATCAGAGAGCTGATCTGCACAGAGGCCGATTACATCCGCCACCTACTCTCCATTGTACAGGTAAGTTACCTGAAAGCACTTCTAATTTTTGAAGAACCTCCATCGTATTCGTAATGCGTTTCAATATGCATTCAGCTAAGTTTGAAATTCTCTACCGCGGTCTTTGTTTCGTATTTTTTATATTGTCGATAGTAATGGTTTCTTCTAAGCAAGCGGATTCTAGCGTAGAGCGTATCGACGATATCGTCGTCATCGGCATCAGCCGACCCGTGACATGGGTCTACTGCGCTCCCTGACTCATGACGGCAATATCGATTGCTTCTAAGAGACCCTATTTATAACAAAAAATTCACGTAAAGGTAATTTTTTTTTATGGTAGGTAAAATCATCCAATGACAAATCCCGCCCTTGGACGGTGCGGGAAATAGTGTTAGACTCTTACTGACTAAAAACCTACCCCGTTCCTTCGTGGCCTGTCGTGCCGGGGCCGGGCCTTCTTTTCAGAAGCTGACCCATGACCTAAGCAGGCTTCGACCCTGCCTACCTGCAGCTAGCAGGCTGGGCCTCTACGGTTAGCTGACAGCTCCTTGAGGCGCGCGGGAACAGTACGCGCCGACGACGACTTGGGCTCGGTCCGGTCGGTTACCGAACGATCGGACAGCGTGCTACCCGTTGCACGCCGTCCGCAAGCGAGCGCCTACGGTGGTCGGAAATCGGGATCGGAATCCCGGCGGCGGCTGGCCGAGCGCCCCGTTGCCTCTGCCTGATGCGGTCGGCCTCCTCCTTTGCTAGCATTTCTGCTTCGCAGAAGGAGGCGACCGCCTGCCATCCCTCCTCACTCCGGACCATGGCCTGAACCAAGGCGGGGCACACCTCTACAGTGTGCTCCACCATGTCCTCCGGGTGTTCCACACAGTGGTGACACCCGGGCGACTCCTCCGCACGAATTCGGAACAGAAACTTACCGAACTTGCCGTGTTAGATAAGGACCTGCGTCGTGCGGTAGTTGAGAACGCCGTGAGGTCTTTCCAGCCACGCCTCAAGGATATGTCTTATCGCCTCAATGTGGCGCGCCCAGAACGTGGTTGCGATAGTCTTTGATTCCATTTCGCCACGAGATCCCGCCGGAGCTCTGTCCGCCAAGCCTCGACTTGTCGCGGCTGCGGAATTTCGCCCAGGCTTTGCATCTCTATGCGCTTATCGTGCATGTGTACAAGGATTGTTGCCTCCAGATCCCATGGCAGTTGGCCAGCAAGGAGGGTCGCCGCCTCACGGGAAATTGTTCGTTACCCTCGCACCATGCGCATTGCCATGACCCTCTGGCACGCATTCAGCTGGGCCCTCGGTTGCTGTTGCAACGACGGTTCCTATGTATGCTTAGATCTTTAAAACTACGCAACGGATTTTGATGCGGTTTTTTTAATAGATAGTACTACAAGAGGAAAGTTTATTATGTATAATACATGCATAATATATTTAATATCACCATGGGTGCAATGGTGATATTACCGGGCGAAGCTGGGACGGGTCGCTAGTTATCTATGTATACACCGTTAAATTTTGGTAATTTTAATCCCGTGGAGGGTCGATACGGTACATGCAACACTATCGATTTGTAAAGATAAAACTAAAAAATAAAGTACTTTTTTTCTAAAACTCGAATTATTATACGCATGTACGAAATTAACTTCTTTAAGTAAACGAGTCAATGACCTTGTAGGTAGCTGTCGGTCGTTGCGTACTAACTACCTACAGTTCTTTGGCCTCGCTCAGCTGACATTAGAATAAGGAGAAGTTGAAATGGAGGTTTAAAGTTTGTATGGAAAAACCTATTTACACGTAGGCGAAGCTGCGGGCAGTAGCTAGTATTAAATATATGTAAAACACCTAGTTATGTACCCATATTATGTAAAATGAGTATCCCCTAAAATGTTAACAGCCGCAACATATTTTTAAACAAAGTTCCTGACCGCTCCGTTGTATGTTCGGGTGTGGAGACTACGCTAGTAAACTTTACTAGTATGGTCCCACATTTAGAACGCATTACGACGTAGATTATTGCCTAACTATTTAGTAATATAATTCAAAAGTGTGTCTTTCTGTTTGTAAAAGTGTGTATTAGATTATCACGTCGAAACCCCTAAACGGATTTTGATCAAACTTGGCTTATGAATAGGTACACAAAATGGCCATCTGAGCTTAGACAAGATTTTATCATGTTAGTAGACAATTTCCTCGAGATATAAAAACCCTTTTTTACGTGGACGCAGCCGCAGGCGGACGCTGGATATAACTTATTATTTGATAAAAAATTAACGCAAATAATTGCATTTATTTCGACAAAAGTCGGAATAAAGACAGCGACCCGAGGGCTTTCACCAAATCATTCGTTCGGTTTCTCCAACGTCAAATTCTATCATAATTTTTCAGGAGATTGGATATATCTCGGATTCAGACAAAATTCCAGGAATATTACCAATTTTTAAATTTTTTCGAATATTTATACTTGAAGTATGACACAGTGAAAACAATTCCCTTGAAAATTTCCTATAATGAGATAATGTTCCTCGAAAATTTAAAACTAATCTAATCGTGAAGCAATTCATCATATCGTGAAAATGGGTGCATTCTCAAAGTCTGCCTCACGTGTAGAAATTAACGCACGTCATAACATATCACCAAACAAAAGAGATAAGCAGGAATAAGATCACATAGCTTTTTTAAGGCTTGGAATCATCTAATGAGTGGAGGGCGTATCAGATTTTTACTGACTAAAACCACGCCCGTGTCCGTCAGTTGCCCTTTGCGTTCTAGGACTACGGGTTTCCTTTTCAGAAATTCACCGCGGTCCTAGCTAGTGGACATGGGCTCTACTGGGCCTCTACGTTGGCTGACATCTCTTCGAGAAGCGCGTGGATCAATACGCGCTGTTGACAACTGGGCTCGATCTAGTTAACTACTGGACTGGCATGGCTAAGGGCGCCATGTCTCAGCTTGACAGGATCTGGAGGGATCGCAACATCTCCACAAACACCAAAACGAAGCTGGTGCGGTCCCTGGTCTTCTCCATATTTTCGTATGGCGCTGAGACTTGGACGCTGAAAGCTGCAGACCGCAAACGCATCGACGCCTTTGAGATGTGGTGCTGGAGAAGAATGCTCCGTATCCCTTGGACAGCATTTCGGACCAACGTATCCATATTGCGAGAACTTAAAACGTCCTCGCGGTTGTCGTCCGAGTGTCTCAGAAAGATTCTGCAATACTTCGGTCACATTGCAAGGAAGGACGGTGGCAATCTCGAAAGGCTTATCGTGACCGGTAAAGTGGATGGGAAAAGGCCTCGTAGACGCAGCCCAATACGTTGGTCCGACCAGATCCGCACCGCTCTTAACTCTACGGTATACAATGCCCTTCACACCGCCAGAGACAGAAACAGATGGAGAAACGTCGTGCGAATGAAAGTGATGAAGCAGGGAGGTCACGACCCTCAGCATTGAGGAATACGACGCAAGGAGGAGGCCGGACGGCGAGCTACCCATTGCTCGACGTCCGCAAGCCCGCGTAAGAAAACATAATTGCAAGCACTTTATCGTACGCTCCTTTCTATTGTATTCAATATAAAAATAATATTCAATAAATTTGACTGAGTAGAATAATTGTTGATATGACGAGAACATAGTCAAAGTTAAAATAAATGAAATCATGGTTTATTTATTTTGGTTTAGTGTATTTTTGTTTATGGTGACAAGGCTAACTAATTATTTAAAGAAAAGAAAGAAAAATTTATTCGGTACAGCACAAAGCATTGTGTTGTGCTTTGTGCTGTGTATAGGAAATTAGGTAAAACGAAAAAAAAAATGAAAAAATAAAAAAAAAATGAGATAATGAATTAAATGTTTTGAAATCGAAGTTTTGTCGCAGCGATTAAACAAGATCTGCTTTGTGTACGTACTCTGCATAGTAGTGTTTTCTATATATTGAAGAAAAATATATATTTTTAATTATATACAATAAACTAAAATTATAATACACAACACAATCACATCGTACCGGCCGGCGAACTCGGCTGATGATTCATAAAGTCACTCGAACGACAGTCTTGAATTCCCGAACGAACTAATACTGTGCTGCCGAAGGTTCGCCCGATTCTTCGCGCAAACTATTTTAACGTAACCGAAGCCGAACCTTTGGTCGATCACTAGTTTTAACAAAATTTAAAAGTAAAAGTTTTTCTAAAATCCGCATTCTCCTGTTGGTTATACGGTGGAGCATACAGTCGAGGTGTGCCCCGCTTGGGAAGAGCATCGCCGTGTCCTCGTGGGGGCGATCGGCGGCGATCTCTCGCGCCGGGGCTTGGTTCAAGCCATGCTCCGGAGCGAGGAGGAGTGGCAGGCGGTCGCTTCCTTTTGCGAAGCAGTAATGCTAGCAAAGGAGGAGGCCGACCGCATCAGGCAACGGCGCACAAGCCGCCGCTGCCGCCGGGATTCCGATCCCGATATCCGGCCACCGTAGGCGCGGGCTCGCGGACGGCGGGCAATGGGTAGCTAGCTGTCCGTCCGTCCGGTAACAGACCGGTCCGAGCTCAAGTCGTCTACGGCGCGCACTGTTCCCGCGCGCCTCAAGGAGTTGTCAGCAAACTGCCCAGCAGGGCCGAAGCCTACTGGGGCCAAAGTTTATGTGAAAATGTCACCACGGGCCCTGGGACAAAGGCAATGAATGGAACAGGGTAGGTTTTTAGTCAGTAAGAGTCTAACACTATTTCCCGTTCCCGCCCCACCCAAGGGCGGGATTTGTTATTGGATGTTACCTACAATTAAAAAAAAATCTCCTGTTGGTTGTAACGCTGCCGTCCTTAAGCTAAAGTGCCGTTATCTGACATTTGGCGGGCTTTCGTCTTTTCATGCTGAAAATTCTATATCAACCTATTTAAGTAGTATTTTTCTAACATTAATAGTTAAGCCGAATACTTAAAAGATGTACCGCGAAAAATTAATAAAATTAAGTATCGGTAAGTTCCCCTGATTAAAATGTAAGTGATTGTATGCTGTTTTTTGTGCGTAATTCAAAATATGGTTTTGTCAGATAATAATTGTAGCTTGAGGACGACAGAACGTTATAAAGGACACCTCAACAACTAAGTTAAAAAACGTTGTATGATGGACATTCTTTAGCATTCCGTTTACAGCTTCGAGCTTGTGTTTAGGCAGAAATAAATACATGCGGCTTCAGTTACGTAACGCTCTCGGTATTGGTTGACAGAGAGATGCTACCTCACATGTGTTATAAAATTACTCAGTTTGTTTTACGCACGAGAACGTAATTAAAATCCCCAAAGGATTACCAGAGAATGTTCCCTAACCAAACATAAAAAATAAACATTAATGCGGTAAAGAAGAATGAATTTCAAAACATTAAGTAAATACTTTAGTAATTGAGAAATTACCTATTGTGATAATATTTGAAAAATATTTCTATGTAGGAACACTGTATGTACCTATCTACTTTTTACTTCATACAATTTTGGCTAGGCGTAGGTACATGTTAGAGTAAGTAGCTTTATAGGCAAACCTTTTTTTTTCGGTGGGAAAACTCATCCAATCACGTCTCCGCGCCTTGGGCGGGGCGGGAGATAGTGTCAGACTGTTACTGACTAAACACCCACTCCTGTTCCATCGTTGCCTTTCAGGCAAGCCGGGGCACAATCTTCCTTTTAGAAACCAACTCTGGCCCCAGAACGGAATTTAAATCGGGTTCGGAATCCCGGCGGCGGTTGGGGTTTGAGCGCCGTTGCCTCACGCGTGCGGCCTTCCTTTGCTAGCATTCATTAGTGCTTCTCAGAAGGAGGCAACCACCTGCCACTCCTCCTCGCTTTAGACCATGGCCTGTACCAAGGTCTGGCGCGAGAAATCGGTGTCGCCGATCGCCCCCACGAGGACACGGCGTTGCTCTGCCCAAACGGGCACACCTCCACCGTGGGCTCCGCCATGTCCCCCGGGCGGTCCACACAATGGTGAAACGCGGGCGTTGGTTCCGCACGAATTTGGTGCAGGAACTTCCTGAACTGATTTAAAGGCACACCTGATAATTTAAATGAACCTAAAGCATTAAAGCTTACCATATTTTTCCTAATTAACAAAGTTCGACGCTTATCCTCTTCGACGGGAATTGGTTCCCAAACTTTAATTAACCTAGCTCCCCATTTTTAAAATACTCCCTTAAAATAATATTGTAATTTTAAAAGAACTAGCTTCTGTTATTGGCTTTGCCCGCTTGAAAGTAGAAAATTATCCCAAGGTAACCACACACTCCTACGCAATGTTCCACGACGTTCTACGGGTACCTAAGCCTTACATACAAATCCGTTCAATCGTGAAGAAGTAACAAATATAACAGACATATACATACATAAAAACTTTCACCTTCACTTTCACCTTTATAATATTAGTGTGTCCATTACAAGAGCACCAAAGGTAACTCTTCTTCTATCTTTAGGTAATCCAGAATTGTTTATTTTAGTCCTTTTTTTTTTTTTTGTTTGCAACGTTTGCAACATGAAATATCAGTGTTTTGTCTTTGCTCATGTCGTGTTAAAAAACATGTAATAATGTGAAAAATTTGATTTGAAACCTACATACGAGTACATACTCGAAAATACCAAACTTATATTCCACCTCCAAAAGGCGATCAAATTACATCAATAAACGATCTTTTGGGTTGCCCAATATTTCCCACTCGGGAGCTATAACAACCTTTGGGAACCTATACCCACCACAACCAAAGCTATAAATATAATTTTGGGGGAATCGACAAAACACGAAAAATTTTAACACGATGAGATTTCCAGAAAATAATTTTACCTACTTACAAAATCAACTTTATGAAATAGGTGTCTGAAAATGAGTGAATTTGTCTTTGGAATTAGATTGTGTCATGAACGTTGATTTAAATTTCTTGTTGTGGACATCTAATCAACGTACCCAACAAATGTTTACATTAACAACCAGCGGATCTTCAGTGCGGCAGGGAGATAAGGCGTATAAAAAGTAATTCGCTCTGAAAACGTCCTGTCTCATTCCGCCCGTGACTGCACACATGATTATTTCAGGGATAAGCTCTACATCTACGACGATGCTTATGACATCTCACAAAAGACGATGTTAATCATGACCATCGGTTAATTAAAACCCAGCCAATTGTGGGTTGTATCGAGTCGCACGACCGACAGATAACCGAGGTTCCGCAGCACGCAGCTTGGAAATGTATTCCGACATACTCGTATCGCAGAGAAATATCAGTTAGTACAAACAGCCACTGCGAACTATTTAGCTGGTAGTACTAATGGTATTTATCGTGAAGCTCTATGAGAAATCGATCACCGTCGGGCACTTCCCTCGCTGCCATGCCCTTCGCGAACAGCGATAAAGGACGCGAGCCCGTACCCTACACTGACATAATGACGTATTCCATTTTACGTTTTCGGGGGTTACTTAACTACTCTTATTTACTCTTACCGTTCTGCTAGAAATGTTACAATACACAATAAAACGTAAATGCCTCACGAGAGTTTACCGACTTTTGTCAAAGCGACATCATAATAATTATCCTCGTTCCTCGAAAAAGCTTACAGCTATAATTAAGTCATTTAAATTTGGATGGGAAACCATTTGTTTACAAAATCGTAATCACTTAAAGGCTGGGATAATGCTTAGGTACTTGGTAACCCAAACACATTATGGGAGTCATATTTTATCTTGGAACACGAGGATCGTTTGGGCAAAAAATAATAGGATTTCCAATCCAAATTTGAAGTTTTACGGATGGAATCGACGATCCCTATCACGGGGATTAGTCCGCTCCGGTAATAGACTGCGTGCTTGCCGAAGGCATTATGAGATATTGGACGATCCTAAAACGTAATGTATTACGCAGGTAAGATTAGGAATTCAGCATTGTTGCTCTACCTCAATAACATTCGGCTTTTAACGAAGAAATCCGATTCGTCGTTGTGTAACATCCGTGTAATAGGGACGCGTACCCTCGCAGTCTACCGTACCTATGCTTAGGCCGAATCTTTCGATGTACCCTTTTTCGTTACAAACGGTTTTAATTTCTGCTTATGTTCGAAATTTGTACCCGTTTAGTAGGCACAGTTGCATTTTTTTTTTCTTATGATTTCGCACGGGTTGTAATGTATTTAGTCAGAAAGTACATATTCCAGTCACTTTGCTTTCATTCATTGTAGTGATACCTAATGTTTTTGCATTATTTGACATCAAACGCATCGAGTCAGGCTTTGTTGACGTCTAACTATTATTGACTTCAATTGATATTATAAAATTATATCAGCACCATTTCAACGAGATCGCACTGTTCAGTGATTTCTCTTTGTATAATTGTGTACACATTCGATATACAAAACTACACCAATTTTACATCGCGATATCCACTAGCTAACTAATATTACATCGGTAAAACTAGTAAAATTTTTCATAACATGGCGGTAAAAAAATAAATCTGATTTCATAGGCACGCGCTAGGCTATGGCTATGTGGTATTTTGATCATATTGCCTAGTCGTTTGTTTTCTTATGTGAAAAGTTTTTACGATAATGTGATTCGTAGTGATAATAGAATATGGATGTAATTGATTTTATTTCATTAATTCAGCCCTTAAACTTCACTCGAAAAATCACGCCTAAAACTGCGCGCATCTTAAAATGGCGGCCATAGACCACAAACAATTTTTATTTTTTCGTATTCAAAATTTGTTTTGCGAACAAAGAGGTTGAACAAAAAGGTTATAGCTGCATTACAGCACTAGTGCGTAATGGTAATCAAAATGTCACAGTTTGGTAACAGGTGCCATTATGTACCTAAATGTAGTGCAATAAGAGCCACTTTCTGAACAAGTGTATTGAAAAAGTCATTTGATGACAACTTATTTAAAAGTGACATGATCCAGTTTAGATCCTCACGTCGTGTTTGCGTGATGCGCTAATATTGTGAGGGGCAGAGAGTAATCAAGGGCTAATATGCATCTAATAATCGAGTTTATACTTAGAAGCACTTTGAAGTATTATATACCCATATATAGTCAGATATTGTTAACATACTCGTCACAGCGTTGATTTGTTGGAATCGTTTTTCACATTAGGTAACATTGTAAATTTGTCTGTATGTATCTAAGTTTTTGTTTTAATTGATATAAACTAGGGCTTGGCCTAGTATAAATTTATTTTTGTAGGTACCTATTTCTTTTCTATATCTTTACCATTAAGTTGTACTACCATGTTATGTTTCTGCATCACCCTAAGGTTGACTAGTAGGAAATGCCTAAAGCATAAGTCCGAAGTACGAGTATTAATAAATTTATAAATATTATATCAAAATATTGAAGCTGTATTTGGGGGTTGTTCCCAGGTGTTCATTGCGGCTGCACACGCGCTGCAAGATGCCGGCAAACTGCTGGACATCGACACAGAGAAGCTCTTTACCAACATTCCCGATGTCCTCAACGCCAGCCTATACTTCTGGGAAACTACCATCTACCCAATGATTGCTGACGCTCATGAGAAACAAGCTCCGTAAGTTAATTACTATAATTTAAGATTCAATATGAAGGTCCTACCATGCCGTTTTAAAATCACAAGCGTGAAAGAAAAGAAGAAAGAAAGAAAGAAAAAGAGTTTATTTGCGTACGCGTGACAAAGAGAGATGGAACTCTACACTCTTGCGTCCAACACAACAATATTCCACATCACCGTCAAACACAGTAATATTTCAGTCTGATACACTACACCCGAATCACTTTTGTTTTTTTTTTGTTCTAAATTTATCAACAACTAGCTTTTGCCCGCGGCTTCGCTCCCGCTCTACCCTACTCTACCCTACCCTACTCTACCCTACTCTACCCTACTCTACCCTACTCTACCCTACTCTACCCTACTCTACCCTACTCTACCCTACTCTACCCTACTCTACCCTACTCTACCCTACTCTACCCTACTCTACCCTACTCTACCCTACTCTACCCTACTCTATTTTTCTCGCCGTAAAAACCATCCTTGAACTTCAACGAACATTTTAAAAAAAGATTTGGCCAAATTGGTCCAGGCGTTGTTGAGTTATGCGCTTACCAACACATTTTGCGATTCATTTTTATATTATAGAAGATATTTACACTCAACTTTTGTTTATTTGATGAAAATAGCTACCTCTTTTTTCTTCTGACAGTCGATCGGTAGATCAAGCCACAGAATATAAATATCACAGAGTACTTTATTATTTGTAACTGATAAATATCTGTGAGCTGTGCGCCCGCGCTCATCCGTTTGTCTATGGCATTGACAAATGTTGTTGGAGCGCGAGAGCGCGCGTGTCTGGCGCCTGTGCTGTTTATGGTTTCCTTAATTAATATTGTATGCACTATTCTCTTTTTCAATATTTATTTAACATTTACACGACACACATTAACATAATTTTACGCTTTATATCAATGTACTATTTATTATTTATTTTTTTATTATTATTTTATTATTACGATATCTAGTTTATTTAACATCCGGGAGTGTTACCGTGACATCACCGTGGGCCCTAACAGAATACCAGCGCTGCGTTATTTAACGTTCTTAAATATCGCAGCATATGCTGAGTTAGGCGCCTTTTTGGCCTCGCACAGATTTTAATGTTGTTGTTTATTTTATTTTATATTTTTAATTTTATTTTACTGTATGTGAGAGGTCGAATAAACGATTTTCTTTCTTTCTTTCTTTCACTCTATAAAACTTCATCCCTGTTTAAATTGTCTTATGGATCGCGTTATGAGTTCCTGGTAGGGTCTTATACTCCATCTGTTTAAGTACTTAACTAAATGTAAACAATCTTCACATGTCTTTTATGTAAAAATTGTCTAAAAATGTTATCCAAAAATGTTTACAATTAGCTATTTACCTAAACTTATGTTAGGTAATTAAATAAATTTAAATAATCTTTGTATGTCTTCTATAGGATTTTTTTTAAATAAAACGACAGCAAGATTGTTTATGTTTAGTTAAGTACCTAAACCGATGGAGTATAGGTTTAAACTCTTCTGAAAAAAAGACCGAAACTTGAATTAATAAGTGTATAAACGTAAGTTTATGTTACAGGTTCAACACAGAAATAATGGCACCAGGATTCATGCACTTCCGGGATATGTTCCAACCCTACGAAAAATATGTAAACGAGCAAACTAAAGCCTTGGACTACTTGCGTTCCTTGTCAAATAACACAGATTTCATGTTATATCTGACTTGGTGCTATCGACAGAAGGCTTGTAACAGGTCAGTCCTACTGGTTAAGACAAGATCGTTTGAATTAAATGTCTTATTTTCCGAAGAAATATGAAAAATAGCCAGTGGTTCTGTTACAGGCTGCAGCTTGCAGACATCATGGTCAAGCCGATGCAGCGCTTGACCAAGTACAGTCTGCTCCTGCGCCGGTTGATCAACCACACAGATATCGAGCCGGAACGCACCTCTTTACAGGCCATGGTAAATTTAATGCCTTTTTATTATTATATGATATAAATCAGTGCTTGACTGCGATCCCACTTGATGGTAAACAGTGATGCAATCGTTGATGGTGAAGCGGACTTGTTTATTAAAAGCCTATTCACTGTAGCCTTGAAGATACCTAAATTATAATCGGACAGGAAGACCGCAGTAGGCTAATTGTTCCAGTCCCGCGATGTACGCGGTACGAGTATAAACGACGAGGTGAAATGCCCGTAGAGGATTGAACAACGTAAGAGTGGATACTCGCTGTACGTCGAGTTATCCGATGGTAGAAAGGATATGGCGGAATCTAGTCATGCAGTCCTGTGCATACTTTCAAAAATTTTTGTGAAGCTTTCAGCCTCGGTGTGTTTACTACCGTAACTTAGTTTCTTTCCCAGATAGAAATTATGTAGTATCTAGCAACCTACTTGTAAGTTTCATTCTGCATTTAAAGTTTGAAAATTTAAGCTAACCTTTAGCCCCAATTATATGTTTTTCATTAGCTAACCTCACTACCTCATTAGTCCAGAGGTCGCAAGTCATACCTACTAGGTGCTTGTTTTATATTTTTCCATTTGCAACTTCTCAGCAGCAGCCTATACATTTTTTCTTTGACTTGGACATAACTGGCGAGATTATACACCGTTAAATTTTAGTCGTTTTAATCCCGTGGAGGGTCGAATCGGTACATAAAACACTATCGATTTGTATAGATAAAATTAAAAATTAAGTACTTTTTTCTAAAACTCGAATTAATATACGCATGTACGAAATTAATTACTTTAAGTAAACTAGTCAATGACCTTGGAGATAATTGTCGGTCGTTGCGTACTAACTACCTACAGTTCATTGGCCTCGCCCAGCTGATGTTAAGTAAAAGAAATTAATTTCGTACATGTGTGAATTAATTCGAGTTTGAAAAAAAAGTACTTTATTATTCATTTTTATCTATACAAATCGATAGTGTTTCATGTACCGGATCAACCCTCCGCGGGATTAAAACGACCATAATTTAACGGTGTACATACATCACATTCAAAACTCGTAACCGATCAAAAGTATGAATAATAAAAGTGGCAGAGTACCTACTTTTGACTGTAACATGTAGGTACATATTCCTCTGCCAAACCTTTCGGGGCTAACAAGCGTAAAGTTACTTCTTTTGTCTACTATTTAAATGGGTTGGTATTTTGGAGTACGGTGAATGGCCAACGTGTTTAGACTCAGTTTAATGTCCAGCCTAAAAATTAAATTATCTCAATGTAAGGCCCACTGCCAGTAGTTTCATAGACGCGACACGATCCCGGCCGCACTCCGGTATCGCTTCGTCGAATTTCATAGTTTTGTATGTAAGCTTCACGCAAGAATACACGACCACTGAACAGTGGTGACCGAGTGGTAATGGCCCCGACTTACAAGTTGTAGGTCCCGTGTTTACACCCAGCCAGGTGTATTACTTTGTGTAATTTATTTCATCACCACTGCTCTCAAAACAGTGAAGTCTTAAGGAAACCGGTATGTCCTAGAACCAAAAATTTGAAGACATGTGACATTCACCAACCCGCACTGGGCCCGCGTGGTCGGGTACTGCCCATTCTCTCGCTACAGAGGAGACCTGTGGGAAACAGGTCTCCTCTCAGCAGTGGAAATTATGCTACGCGACTATGAACCTACGCGTCCGTTGACAGTAGACCTTATTCATTTTCTTGATAATAATAAAGTAAAATTGCTTGGAGGTTTGAATTGACGGTTGTGTTTGCATTTGTTATTCAGGAGACATGTGCCAAAAATTACGTTCAGGACTTAAACCGATCGATACGGCAACGAGAGGAATTGGAAAAAATGGAAAGACTGGCCAACTCGATAGAAGCCTACGAGATCGTAAGTTAAATGGTTTATTTTTTATAGCTGTTACTGAGTTACATTATGTTTTAATTCTACGCTTAACATTGATCAAAAAAGTAGCATCTCTTTGTATATATAATAGGACTAGTATGTAGATAAACAGTAATTACCCGTAGCTTGATACCCGTACTCTTATATATTCGTATTACCATCAGAATGCTGTTCTATGTATATATTTTCCGCTGAAGCCAAATAGAAACGCAAAACAACGCACTTTTCAATTATTATATTCCTGTTATCTTATATGATTGCGAGATTACAATATCGGAAATATTATTTGAAATATGATAACTTATTTGTTTACTAGCACAATGCTTGCCATCCCGTTCACTAATATGTTTTATTAGAACAATCTTAATTACTTTTTTGATCATTGTATCATTGTATAATAGTATAATAGTTTTAATATTAATATTAAAACTATTATGCTGCTAATTTCACTTCTATTTTCTCCGTACAATATTAATATTAATAGATTATTTGAGCAAAACTTCTCAACCAATTTATTTCAAAGTTATTTCTAACTAAATTACAAATTTTCGAGCACAGGAACTAAATATTTAATATTTAGTTACGTATTATTAAAAAAATCCCTGGGCGGTTTAAGTAAATCTATGGTTTAACTAACAGATATAAATAAACCGATATAATTAATAGTTAGCCGAGCGGGCTAACTCCTTCTTTTTTAAGAATCTCTTAAAAACTATTTAAATCATTATTAGGTAATTATGTAAATAAATTTCACTTCGACATTCGTACTGCAGTTTTAAGCTGGCAATATTAGGGCTACAAACTTTAAAATTTCCCTTATACCTACTTACATATTTGTGTAATGATAAATGGCAAGATATTTTTGTATAATAATAATATACCTAAATTGTATAATAGAGACGTCTATAACTGTAGCGTTAAGCTTCAAAAACCAAAATCGAATGGCTCACTTGACATATAATATGTACGTACTATCAAACGTCGATGTATGAGACAACTATCTATTGTTGCGAGAGGGTCGTGTCATTATTACACAGCTTTCCCAAAGTATTTTTTTGCCCCATGGTACTTTTAATGCTCTTCAAACAAAATCATCCAAAACCCATCGATTCGTCTTACAAAATTTTACCAAAAGTAAAATATTAAAATTATTAAAAAAATATACATCCAAACTAACTTCTTTTTACCCATTTGTAGTAGAATTTCCAAAATTCTTACCGCAGTGGATGGTTCTGAAGTTCTTTAAAAAACGTAGGTAGATCTTCATTCCGATTCATTCTTTTTTTTTTCATATTTATAACCTACACGTTGTGTAAGCTGTATATAGCTGTTTCTATACCACTCTAAGGTTGACTGGTAAAACAATCTTAAGGCGTTAAGTCTATTTTTGTACAGTATTACTTACTAGTGCATAAAGTACGCAATCCATACTATGACAGCCTAACTTTTTCCTTTTATTGTACATTGACAAGTGGAAATGCATACAATAAATTTAAAAAATATATAGGTATATTATAAGTATATTATGAGGTTTATCGCATCATACAAAACATATATATGTTTCGCATTTGGTTTGGCCTAATAAATTAATGACAGATCTTTTGACGAATATTTATTTGTTAAATCATTTTGGATATAGCGGTTCTCTCAAAGTACCTACTCATATGTTTATCGCAAATCAATCTTAGTTGACTTATATTTTTAAAGAGAACTTTTGGAAATTTCAATTAAAGCCTACAACTTTGAACATAACAACTAACCGTTATGTTCAAAATTGTAAAACTAATTAAACGATTGTATTTGCAACAAAATACTGAAATTAGAGGTAGCCAGACTAGTCGGCCACTCGTCGGCAATTAAACGTAAATAAATATAAACCGATTAATAACCGATTAGTCGTCTTGTCCACTGACAGGAATCGACAGTCTGTCTATCTCTACTAGGAATCTTGAGAGGACCTACTCATTATTACCGTTGCTTGTTTGTCTGTATCCGAAATAATTAATATTATTCAATTAAGGTATTCCATGAATATGTAAGCCACGAAAGTGTAAAATCAAAAACTGTAACTACAATTGTTGGATTAATATTTTATCCAAAGAGGCAAAACTGTAGAATGGGTCGTACATTCATTTACGACGTGTACGACACAGGTATGCATTTGTACAATTTTGTAACGAACCATTCAATGTACCTTATCATCCTCGTAACTTTACAGTAGCTTTAGTTGTCATGACGTTTTATGGCATTTTCTTTTACCATCACATTGTAAAATTGACATTCTATTTTGTTTATAAAGTAAGTATAAAGCTAGAACTACATTAGACCGACGCAAACGCATAAGACGCCTGATTTGTACGTAGAACGACGCCGCATGGCGTATATCAAGTGTAGCTCTACAAGCCTAGTTTCCATATAAAATATATGGAGACCGACGCATCCAGATCGGCGGGTGTGGCACACGTGTGCGCAGTGTAGTTCTAACTTTAAGTATATACATATATTTCTTCGGGCTGTGTGTATCTTCTCAAAGCTAAGAGCACCACTTATCTTTATCTCATGCATGTTGCAATCAAATCACTTAATGTTAATAAAGTACAATATGATTAAGTAACTATAGTAGTTTGTGATAATGTTACATGACAATGGTCATTTGAATATGAGTGAGAGTGTTACTATCACAACCTCGTTCGGGGCGCGCCACAATTGAGGCGATAAGGCCCATCCGTGAGGCGTGGCTGGAAAGACCTCACAGCGTTCTAAACTTCCGCACGACGCAGGTCCTTACCGAACACGGCAAGTTCGCTAAGTTCCTGTTCCGGATTTGTGCGAAGGATTCGCCCGGGTGTCCCCACTGTGCGGAACACCTGGAGGACACGGTGGAGCATACTGTTGAGGCCTACGCCTGGGCGGAGCATCGCCGTGTCCTCGTGGGGGCGATCGGCGGCAGCGATCTCTCTCGCCAGGCCTTGGTTCAGGCCATGGTCCGGAGTGAGGAGGGATGGCAGGCGGTCGCCTCCTTCTGCAAAGCAGTAATACTAGCAAAGGAGGAGACCGACCGCATCAGGCAGAGGTAACGGGGCGCTCGCCCCAGCGAGCCGCCGGGATTCTGATCCCGATTTTCGGCCACCGTAGGCGCGGGCTTGCGGACGTCGTGCAATGGGTAGCACGCTGTCCGATCGTCCGGTAACCGATCGGACCGAGCCCAAGTCGTCGACGGCGCGTTCTGTTCAGGCAGGGTCGAAGCCTGCTGGGGTCATGGGTCAGCTTCCAAAAGGAATACCCGGCCCCAGCACGATAGGCAATCAAGGAACGGGGTAGGTTTTTAGTCAGTAAGAGTCTGACACTACTTCCCGCTCCGCCCAAGGGAGGGATTTGTCACTAGATGATTTTACCTACCAAAAAACACAATTTAGGTTTCTGATAATATCGTTCAAAATTATATCACGCGATATGTTAATATACCTAATTATGTGTAGTCATACACTACTTTATGTAATTTCGATAAAAACAATTTAAAATATCGTAAATATGCTTCGATGAAACATGTACTAAATATGGCCAAAAAATATATAACATTTTCCCACGGGGCTAAAGGTAGGTGCACACAGGTGCGTACTCGGTCATACGACGCATAGAACCGAACTGTTTATTTATAAATAATAGCAACATTCACATGTGAACAAGTGTGAATATGTAATTTATAACCAATTAACTAAACATTATTTGTAATTTATAATTTTATTTCGAGCGCGTTAAATTATTCACATTTCCGCACCAGTCTGCTCCCGGTTTTACAAACAATTGACGCTGCCACAGATAATGTAAGAACGAAGCTATCAAGCTAGTCCGAAAACAAAATTTTAGATTTGACCATATATTATGTCGAAGAAATGTTCTTTTTCTGTATTTAATTTAAAAAACGCTATGAAATTGCATTTTTTTTCCTTACTGTCAAGCCTGTTTTGAAACTCTGTGATCGAGCTCACTAAATGTCGCTAGAATAAAAGTTATTTTATAGCATTATTTTGTATGTTATAAAATAACTTTTTCATTTTATTAGAGTTGCCTTTTGGAACTTTAAAACTAATAGTGTTACTTTCTTTCAGTTTACAACCTTAGGACGAAAACTCAAACTAGAACTTATAGGTCTATGAGTCCAAGTCCTCCCCATACCCCTAAGCATAAAAGATAAAATGAAAACAGATTATTTAATAAATCTTAGAATCATTAGATTTTATGAATATATGTAGAAAATAACCAAAATAGTTTTAGGCACCTATCAAGTTATTCATTTAAGCTAGTTTTAAATAGCTACTGAAATATGTTAAAGAGTTCATAACAATGTCTTAATTTATCAAGCTTTAACTATTAAGACATTACTTACCTATTATTGAGGAATAGCATACCTACTACAAATAAAATAGGTAATACATCCTCTGTACGTAATCCCGTATCGCCGCGGCAGCGTTTATGTATACGTTTTTTTTTTTTTCAGGATTTTAAAGATGACGAACTGGACAAGTGTTTTCACCTGTATGCGCAGTTAAACCTTAGGGCGCCTATGGCAAACTGCTCTGCCCACCACAGCAGGACGCTCATATATCAAGGGGACTTACGCTATAAGGACAACATTAAGGAGGCAAGACATGACAAATTTATGATAATTTTAACAGTAATCTCTACTACTTCATTATTTATATACAATTTGAAAATTATAACATTCATAATAGTGTTAACGAAAGCCTAGGGATCACTGGTAAAATTAATCTTTCTCTTCATGCTATGCGTTTTCATTTTCGGATGCATCCGTTAAGTTATTTATATAGAACTACGTTCAACATTTTTAAAAGTGTATCAAATTGCTTCTCAGTAGTTATATGAAAATTGCTTTAAATCGCAGACAGCCGCTTTGAAAATGTCGTTCGTGATAACTAAGTAACTATTTAACTAATTATGCATTACGCTCTTCATATTGCACGGATGCGAATTATATTTTTACTTGCGAATACTTTTACACATGTTTTGTTAAATTAATTTTACATATTTTGTTTTGTTCTCTTGATGATATCACAAAACACTGAATTGGTGCCTCATCCTTATTACACGAGGTTTCCCAATCAGGACTAATTGGTTCACTAAGCGTCTCTCAATATGTGATGCCAAAGAACTGATGCAGGCGTATTCCTTAAACATACATTCTTGATTCTTGATAAGATTCAAGAATGTACCTATATCGTACGAGTGTGATATCATTCTGAAGAGAAAAAATGTTATTACCTTCTCCTAAAAAAATAGATTTTCAACAGATGGAAGCACGTGTCTTTCTCCTAACGGACATGCTTCTCATTTGCAAGAAACTGTCAAAGGGAAGCCTGCATCCGTACAAACTAATAAGGTAAATATCTAACTTTGAGCGAATTATATATGTATGGCATATAGGTACTGTTGTTTGCTCTGCGAATTACCCACAACTTGTTTACTTTACAGGCCAAAGTTCTTCCTAGAACGGCTTGTTAGCTACCCAAAGATTAGCCAACGCAATCCTAAGGAATATGGATCCTTAGTATTCGTGGCTGTTGATGAAGTTGGTTCGTCATACGTCGCGTTTAGTTTATCGGAATCATCAAAGGATCCCAACGCACAAGGCACACTGAAGGTAGGGAATTTATAATTCATATAATGGGATCTTAATTAACAAATACAATAATGAGTTATAATTTTTTTAGACTTGGGAACATAAACTACGCGAAGCAAGACTGACATACGAGCTCGCGGTGTGGTACTCACGGAACCCATCGCGCGACTTAACGGAGATAGACGTTGACTCGTCCTCTGACTACGGCCTTTCCATACCGAGCGCGTCTAGGCCGGTGAGTAATCCACTATTTTAGAGCGAATCCGATGGAAAGGGTTTATAAATAACCCTTAAGACAATGCAATTGGTTTATATGGTATTGTAAGTAAATCTGGAAATGGATCTTATTCTTCATCTTCTTTCGTGACGATGGCACGTAATATATTTTGTCAGCTCAATATTCCAACATACTGACAACGCTTTCATCAGGCCATTATTTCTGCCTGCTGAATGCTGAACAAAATATGAGATGGGTGGTGTTTTATACCTCGGGTTCAATACATTCACATCCTTGAGTCAAGACTATCTGAAAACAGTACTTGTATGGCGACTAAGGCCTGTTGCACACACAAGTCTTGACGCCGCCCAAATCGCCGATAGAGTAACTCTCCCGCGCTGTATGCACCAATAAGATTCCATTGTGATAGATATCTGATCACCGTATTCACTCACGGTATATAGCTACTGTATATAAAAACGTCCTGGCTAAGAACTTTTAATATAATAAATGTTTATTTATCTCCAACAAATTATAACACAATTTTTAGTTGGCGGGCAGTTTGATAAGAATTAGAAAGTTATGTGTGGGAGATCTGGAGTCTGAACTAAACCTAGGCCAGTATTATAAAGCTCCAGGCTTGGGGAGCCTGCAACATCACATGTGTGTAAATTTTTAAAGGTTATGTATCTTTCAGGGCGCAAAACAAAGCTCGGATGAACTAAACATTGATCGAGAAGCACGCGAGCGCGTAGCCGCTATGCTGCACCGAAGCCTGGAATTATCGACTGAGTGCGATAATTTTTCGCAGGCTTCGATGAACACTGATTCATTCGAAGGTAAGTGCTTAGCCTTAAACATTGCGTTTTTAACGGGCTTCAAAATAAATACTTCTACAACTCTAAAAAATATATTTTTTCCAAATTACTCATTGTGAGCTAGTTTAGTTTGTTATGCTTATTTTCTACGATCTTTAAATTTAAAACATACACTTACTAATAATATCTAACCAATTTATATTTATTTTTATTCCGAACTCACTAGCTATATACGGTATTAGTTTTAGTATATGCGGAACCCGAAACACGTGTCTAGTATGTAAAGAACCTATGCAAAAAAATTCATAACTGTATCATAAAAAAATATGTTACCTGGTTGTCCGTACAAATACATGGTCACCGAGCCATTCGGGTAACTGAGGGGTTATTTTGCTCCTGTACCCAGCTGTGCGCTAGCACCTAATGCCTGCCGTGACCTGGGTTGTACCTAGTGTCGGTGGTGTCCAACTTGTGACCTTCACTAAATATTTAAAAAATAACATGGTGTAAAATTCATTGGAATCGATTCAGATAGATAGATAGATAGATATATTCTTTATTGTACACCAAAGATACTTCATATAATGGGCGCGTGCTTCAGTTACTGATTCTAAACAAACTATATTAAGGTTTTACGTATACTAAAATAATTTTGTTTATGCCATTAAAGGCTTTTGTGGTTTTTAGCATAAAATGAATTCTGTACAGCGATTTAAAACATGAATAAAAAAAACTCAACTTAGCGTTATGTATTTTTAGAATTCCCTACCCAAAGAGTAAAAACGGGACACTATTACTAAGACTTCGCTGTCTGTCCGTGTGTATGTCACCAGGCTGTATCTCAAGAACCGCGATAGCTAGACAGTTGAAATTTTCACAAATGATGTATATCTGTTGCCGCTATAACAACAAATACTAAAAACAAAATAAAATAAATATTTAAGGGGACTCCCATACAACAAACGCGATTATTTTGCCGTTTTTTGAGCTTACTGAAGAAGTTTGGTAATTCTCAAGTAGAAAACATTAATATTATAAAAAAGATATTTCATCTATTAATGAATAATTTACTAAAATGAAGACCAAAACGGATCAATTGATTACTGAACATAACAATTTTAAGTTGGAATTACACAACCTCTCAAATTCTGTCAATAAAAACCAGAAACAAATTGAAAGTATTGAAAATAAGGTACATGGACTCCAAAAAGCCTCATCATCATTGGAAAGTCCTACGTCACCAACTATATACAGTAACATAATGATCAAACTTCAAGAGCGCATGGAGCGAAGTAAGAATATAGTGATAACTGGTGTTTTTGAGCCTTACTCGGAAAAGAAGAGGGAAAACGACAGATGTGAAGTGAAAAATATATTATCACATATATATCTATTCTTTAATTCTTTATTGTACACCATAACAACTAATACAATAAATGGATAACAAAGGTCATGATAACAAAGGCGAGCTTAACTCAAAGTTAAGTTTTTTTCCAGCAAACCATTGAGTGATAGAGAGAGAGATTACAATAGAGGGTAGAATCCAGTGTACAATTTTAAAATAAACTAATACATAAATAAACCTACATACATAAATACAAATATACTTATATACATATATGTATATATATACTATGTCATTGTGAAAGGAAATGCTCTTTAACTTTCGTTTTGAAAACATCCAAAGAAGGGCTGTCACGTAGGGAGTGTGGTTGCTATTGTATGAGTATGGTTGCTGCAGTGAGTTCCACAAACGCACTGCAGTGACAGAGAACGAGCCATCGTAACGGCTAGAAGTTTGGAAAGGAGTGCGAAGAACAAGAGAATTAGCAGTGCGACAGGGTGTTCCCCTGGGGACGAAGTACTCAAAGCATTCACGAAGGTATTGTGGAGAATTAGGATTGTGCAGGATTGTCCAAGAGATAGGATATGGATATCACGTCGACGCCAACCACTTCAATTTGGTCCGAAACTCCGACACATGGCCGTATTTGCGGAGGCCAAAAATGAAGCGGATGCACAAGTTCTGCAGTCGCTCGAGTTTGTTTAGGAGAACCTCCGATGCATCCAGAAAACAGACATCCGCATAGTCTATTAGCGGTAGAAGAAGACATTGCGCAAGAGTGACCTTAGTATGAAGTGGTAGGAATTTTTGGAGACGTTTAAGGGACTGAAAAGAGTAAAAGACCCTCTTACTAACCTCAGCTATATGAGCATCCCAAGAGAGGTCAGTATTTATATGGACGCCCAGGCGTCCATATAAATACTGACCTTTTAACTATATATACATATATATCCATCCTATCCAGAGCTAGAAAAAATAATACGCTTGGGAAAATATGATGGGAAGAAAACGCTCCCACTAAATGTTTGTTTTTCTACATCAGATATAGCTAAAATAATACTTAAAAAGAAATCAAACTACCCGGATAATAATATTAAAATCTACTCCGACCAGACACGAAACCAAAAACAGGACATGGCAAACCTACAAGAAGAGTTAGGTCAACGCAAAGACAAAGGAGGAAGTGATCTAATTAAAAATATAGTAAAGGAATCCTTAAAATTATAAATCAGCAGGCAAAAAACGAGACTCAAGAGAACATATAATAAGCAAAATTCAAGGTAACATACAATTTATAATAACTATGCCGATATAACGATTACAAAAAAGCTCTGAAATTCTTTTATGCTAATATCCGTAGTATAGTAAAACCAGGCAAATTAGATGAAATACGATGTGTAATAGAATCGTTCGAAACAAAGATTCATGTGATAATCCTTACGGAGACCTGGATAAAAAATGATGAGGAAGGTCAAAGGTTAAATCTGCCAAACTATACCCATTGCTACAATTACAGAAAAAAGTCCAGAGGTGGTGTTGTCTTTGTTCATTCATAACAGTCTTATACATGAATTTGTAGAAGAAAAGTGTGAAGATGGAAACCATTTCTTATGGGTACACTTGAACACTTTTTCTCTAGATATTGGAGCCATATATAAACAGCCATCAGCAAACATTAACAAGTTTCTGGAAAAGTATAACCAACATCTTGCAAAAAGAAAACGTGTCATTGTCTTCGGTGATTTAAACCTAAACTTACTGAATAACGAAAAATCCAGCAGCATAATACTTTTCAGAAGTCTATTATTGAGTCCTCCATAGTTGATCACAAACAAATCTACCTTGAGATAAACAGATCCCAAACCGAACGTATAAAAAGAGTTGAATATGAACCAATAAATTCCACTAGCCTACACAACGATATCGAAGATATTTTTCACGCAAACCTGTTTGACGAATATGAAAATCTAGAAACTCAGCTGTTAGAAACAATTGCAAAAAAAAACAAATTAAAGAAAAAAAATGCTATATCCTCCCTGCAAAGAGTGGATAAATAAGGATCTTATAGCATTAATAAACAAAAGGAACCAACTTTGGCATAGCTTAAAACAAACACCCGGAGACGAAAACTTAGAAGAAGAATTCCTGAAACAAAGCAACCACACTTTTGTAAACTAGCTAAAAATCAATACTATCGTAAGGCCTTTACAAACCTTTACAAACTGTAAAAAACATCCTTTAAAATTGTGGAAATTTATTAATAGACTATGAAGTAATAAAACTGAAATGGCAGACCTTTGAAATTTAAAAACTAATACCCCTCGTGGTCAAATTTCAGATAAACAAGAAATTTACGAATATTTTAACAGATTTTTTGCTACAATAGGTGCTGAACTTGCAGATGAAATACCACAAAAATATCCTAACAATTTAACGCAGACCTTAACATACAATAAACCTAAAATAAACAGTTCTGAATTATCAAAATTAAAACCAACTACTGCAGATGAGGTATTTAAAATTATAAAAAATTTAGATTCTAACACTAGCTCCGGTTTAGATGGCATTAATACAAAATCCATTAAATATGTTAAAGACAATGTAGCTGAAAGCTTAGCAAGTTGTATCAATAAATGTTTAAAGGTTACTTCCCTAACCGCCTTAAAATTGCGAAGGTTAGCCCAATCTTTAAATCAGGTAGTAAACTTGACCCAAGCAACTATAGGCCTATATCGGTACCGCCAGTATTATCGAAGGTATTTGAAAAGATTGTACATAAACAACTGTATGAATACCTAACTACTATTGATTATTCATTCTATACAAAAAGCAGTATGGGTTCCGCCCAAAATCTAACACTGTGTCCGCTACTGTTGACTTAGTACCCAATATTAGATTTAACATTGATCAGATAAAAATTACTTTGGGAATATTTATTGATTTAAAAAAGGCATTCGATACAGTTAGCCACAAAATACTACTATCAAAACTTAAGGACATAGGTATAACTGGTAAAGCATATGAAATTTTTGAATCATACCTAACAAACAGATTTCAAGTTGTCAAAATGTATAGCCAGCAAAGTGGCCCTCAAGCGGTTACTTGTGGCATTCCTAAAAGCTCAATTTTGGAGAAGATTGAAATTAAGGGAGACATCACTCTATACGCCGACGATACTAGCCTATTCTATTCTGGTCACTCATTACAAACAGTAATAAATGAAGCTCAGCATGATCTACATCTTCTAAATATCTGGTTAAAATCAAATTTACTTACTAGCAATGCCGCAAAAACGAAATACATTATTTTCTCTGCTAAAAATAAAAAAATTGGAAATTATAGTCCCCTTACAATTAATGGTGAAAAAATATCTAAAGTTAACAGTGAAAAATATTTAGGTCTTATTCTTGACAGCCAACTTACCTGAAAAATCCACATTGAAAAAATTTGCAATAAAATTAACTCACTGACAGGTGCACTAAGAGGTACAGCGCGATGTCTTCCTAGACATGTTCGATACACGATGTATAATTCGTTGGTCAAGTCTCAAATAGATTATTTAGTGGAAGATTGGGGTCCTGCAACTAAATCTAACTTACAAAAACTACAAGTTGCACAAAATAAAATTATTAAAACATTATTTCAGTATAATTACCTATTTACGTTCAAGAAATTGTTAAAAAACTATATTTTAAAAGATGTTACACTGTTAAGTGCTTATTTATTCTGTTCAACACCTGTATTACATAATATATTATATCTTATAAAATAACTATTCACAAATAAATATATACAAACATCAAACGCATAAAAATACCTAACAGACATTTATATTGCACAAAAACAATAAAATACATTAATATTCGTACATAAATACATACACCACACTATTTATTACGTAAATACGTATATTTGCAATAATATAAATATTTTAACACCAAACTTGGCCTGTTTTTTTAAACCACAAAACACCGTCATTTATGAACCGATCGAGATTTTTTTTTCATCGGACCATAAGAAATTTGTCGTCACTGACGATTTGCCATTTCTTGTTCTGTAGGCGAATTATCCACCAGTCACGGAGGTAGACCATTTCCACACGGACTCCGACACCCAATGAAGAGAAATTCCACAGGCGGCAGCTCGCGAAACTCAAGACTATCAAGCTTTCACCAATCAACGAGGTGAGGCCTATAATATTATATTCCACAACTAACACACAACGCCATCTAGTCTCAAACTAATCAAAGCTTGTAATATGAGTACTATGTAACTGATAAACATACTTATAAATACATACATATTTTAGATAACTAGCTTCTGTCAGCAGCTTCGCCCACATCAAAGTAGGTTTCTCCAACAAACTTTTGACCCCGTTTCATCTCCTTAGGGGGTAAATTTCGGGAATTCCTCTCTTTGAGCTCGCCTGCGTCATAGAAGGAAATCTTGTGCACAATTTCACGCTTCTAAACCCAGTAGTCCCGGCGATACGTTGATATGTCAGTCAGTCTGTCTCCTTTTACTCGTATATAGATTTATACGCAGACACAGAACAAATGATCATGCTCATCACACAGACATTTGTCTATTGTCACAACCCTGTGACTAATAATTATGCAAATTACAATGTTGTTACATGTAATTACAAAGAATATCAAATATTTTAATAATAATACGTATATAAATGTAACCCTCTTAGGGTCAGCGCAGATAGAGAGGAGCGCAGCGGAGAGTATTTTATTAAGGCATTCGAAAATCTAAGGAAGAACGTGATTCTTTGTCAATTAAAGACACAATTATAGTCATATCCCAGTCCACCATTGTTGACAAACTGGCATGTTACGGTAGAATGGTAACCCAGAACGATGTAAGTACTCGCGCAGGCTCGCGAGGCCGCGCGCATGGTCGAGCATACGCGATCCGTCAGAATATGCCCGAGACCGCACGACAATTATTCCTTTCTGTCGGTGCTGACACTTATTGCTATGTCATTTCATGCTAGCGACCGTTTTTGTCAAGTCACCCCCTGCCTTTTTTCTCATAAATTGCGTATTAATAAAATTGTTCAGACAGGGACCATGGTTTTATTTTGGTACTTAGTAACCAGTCAACTCAAACCTAAAACCATAACCTCCCCTCCTCCTCGTCCTCTTCTTTGTTTTGCATGAGTCTCAATAGTTTGCCACCAACCTGGGATTGTCCTTGGTTGCACTAGCAAAGGATAATCGTCGGTTGGTTCGGCTCTGCGAGTTGACTTCGGCTCCTTATACGTCTTTCAAAGGACTCCAGGATCCTGAGATAAATAAATATTTAGACTGACCTGTTGGTCCTGTGGTCGTAGGTTTGATTCAGTTTGATTCCTACCCAAGGCAAATATTAGTTTGATGAGCATGATCATTTGTTCTGTGTTTGAATGTAATTTATCTATAATATGTCCGCCATTAAGTCCGCCTTTGTACACTAGTGTATATTAATCAGTATAATATTTATCAGTTGTCCATATTACTCATACCACAAGCTCTGCTAAATTTGGGACTAGTTGGCGATGCTGTAAAAAAATAACAATTATATTACATCAAAATAGTCTTCTTACGAAAAATCCAAATCTGTTTCATCGCTCATTAACAAAAAAAAAAAATAATGTGTTTTTTGTTTTGTATTTGTACGAAACTATAAAGAAGGACAATTAGGTCAATTAGTAAATTTAATTGGCAATTTGCAGCGCTGCGTCTCACGACGAGCCGCAGCCGGGACCTAGCAGATACAATTACAAGGCGGGCACTTCCGTGGAGCACGTTATACCGCCACTTAATCCCGACGACGGTAAGTTATTTTAAAAAATACTATTAGGCTCGTTTGCGCAAACCAGGGTAGGTAGTCATTAACTCCGAGTTAGTTGCTAACTCGGACCGGTTATGAATGAAAAAATTGAGAGTTAACAAGTCAAAGTTTTTTTTTGTTGAGGTGGGAAATAATCAAATAAATACTTCGGGAGCTCTAGGTGGAACAAGAGTTCGGATTTTTACTGACTACAGAGATCAAATTTTTCATTCAATATCCATCAGTGACCCTTCAGTCGCCTTTTACGTTTCATTGCCGCGGTAATTCTTTCGGACCATTCCGTGGAATGAGTCAACTCTGGCTTGCGCAAGTGGGTGCTAGTTGGTAAATTAATCACCAGTGACGAAGTTAGTAAGAAGACGTAACGTACAGTCAATAAAAGATATAAGTAACCACGGTCAAATCAATCAAAAAAAGAAAAAAAAATCAATTGAGAATTGGGATTTTGTTGAGGAATCAATTTTAATTTCATTCATGAGTTGTTTATTTACAATGAATTTGTAGCGATATCCATGTCGCCACATAAGAACTAAAATTCGAAATCCTGCATTGTGGTATCAGAGTTCTCCGCTCGTTGAGAACATATACAACAGCCCGAAATAAACGATTGGGAGGTTGTCCGGACTCCGGACCCGGCATAACATTCGAGTGGTCGGAGGATACCCCCTTTTTTAATGGTTTGTCAGACTTTACACCATGTTCCACATATCCTCAAAAATTTTAATTGTGTTTCATTTATATCCATCCATAGGTTCAGTGAGAACTTCAACTATTTGTGACGACCCTGGTTGCTTATCTCCTTTGTTGACAGTACCTACAAATTATGTTGCAGCAACCCGCGTTCATCATCATCATCATCATCATTTCAGACCAAAAACTTCCACTGTTGGACATAGGCCTCCCCCAAACGTCGCCACAATGAACAAAGATTCAAGATTCAAAGCATTGATCTCAAATAAACCATTTACAGGCAATTTTGAAAGGTCAAGGAGTCAGTCTGTCAGAAAAATGATACTAATTGCACATTCCAAAGCGTAGATCTCTATGGAGAAGAATGTGTCAGAAACTCCATGGACACTCTTTTCAGTTCTCTGAACGGTCCTGTGCGTCTCGCATCCATCAGATTCCCGCAGCCTTTACCAGGTTATGGTTCTACCTTGTAGAAGGGCTTCCAACGCTGTGTCTTCCGGTATGCGGCCACTCCAGAACCAATCCGCGTTGTTTAGTTTTATTAGATACTGTTAGCTATCTATCAGTGAAAGCCCTCGTCATCTGACCGATACTTTCTTTCAGAGCTAGCTTCGACAATTCACAAATATAGCAGATATTTAAATATCCTATTTTAATATTCATTTAAATTTAGGCACCTACTCGGTTAGTGTTTTGGTAAGACGAAGAAGTATGGTGGCTTAGTGATAGCGGTTCCAATTAACGAGTTCACAACTTCACATCCATCCGTGATTGAAATCCAATGTAACTTATTTCATCACCATTACTGTCAGAACTGTCACCGTTTTCAGAGCAGAGGTGATGAAATTACATGTTTCGCTTTTTCATTTATACCGCCTATGTACATCAAAGGATTGAAACTAGTTGCCTGCTGCAGTCTTCCCGTCCAATCATAATTTAGGTTTCTTCAAGGCTACAGTGATTATAAAGTCGTGCGCTTCACCATTACCACTCATGGTTGCATCACTCTTTACCATAAGGTGGAATCGCAGTCAAGCATTAGTTTATATAATAATAAAAAATACAACTCGTTAGCCGCTACCACAGGGCCACCATTGTTCTTGGACGCCTATTATTAAAGTTTTTCGTTATTTTTAGCAAATTTTTGTTTCACAATAGATACATTGTCGACTACACACAATAGACGGCTGGATATTATGAGGTAAAGGTCAGTCAGCAGTGTCGATTGATACGACATTCTCCAACTTTTCGACGGTCCCTGTGGCTTAGGAACTTAGGCATGTTATGAAAGAAAGTAATAGGTAGACCTCCCTTACGTAAATATAAAACAAAATTCCCCACTACGTCTGTATATCTGGACTCTAAACTCAAAAACTACTGAACTGCTTTTCATGAGTTTTTTACTAATAGATAGCGAAAAGTCATGAAGACGAAGGTTTTCAATATAAAGGCCATCAAATCAACGAAGTATCGTTTGACATTTCATAGTTTTCAAACCGAAATAACTTTTTATTAACACAATTACAATTAGGTAGCTTTTCCGTAAATCCATGGAATTGTGAAGCTAGTTTTTGTTTTATCACTAGATAATTTCTAATCATAATAATGAATTTAAATTTCTTAAAAAAGCAAAATAATTAATACATATAATAGATCGATAGTTTGTTTTCTAGACTTTATTTCAAAGTCAGGTAGAAAGGGCCTTTAACTTAGTGTTGCGACTTAGTACGAATATCGTTAAAAAGGACCGAATAATTGAACTTATTAATAAAGAGCCTTTTTTTATCCAAGCGTCTTTTAGTAGTTGGTAACTTGGTATAAGTTAATTTTTAGCAGATATCCAACTGTCAACGAAAACGCAAAATAAATAATTGAAATAACAACAATTTACATAATTGTGTAAGTTTTTATTATTTCAAATATTTTTTTACGCTCGTGTTTAAGTAAAATTCACTTTTCCTCATAATACGTATATACATACCTACTTCATGAAAATGAATAATTTGAGTCAAATTAAAAACTAAACTAAAATAAACTACGAAACTCAAGAACAATATTTACAAAATTATAAATTATAAAAAAAATCTGATATTTACCTACACACGTTGCAATAGCCTAATTGTAGGGTGTGGCCTGTATAGTTAAATAAAACACGTCTTGATTTTAGTAATGACAAATTTATTTACTAAATAATAATAATATTTTTATTTCGGGTGCCATAGACCCATAGAAACCTTAACCTAGTACAAATTAAGATACGATTAGATTTATTTACAGCCAATTCAAAGTTCACTGAAACAAAATAAAATTAGTTATTTGATATTTTGATTGTATTAATTATATATTTTTGCTTTGTTCTTTTTAATTGCAATATATGATTTTAATTTTGATATGTATTAGAATTGATAATTTGATTTGTTATTATGTTGCAATTACAAGAATTTCTGTTCTTATAAGTATCACTCCTTAATTCGAGAATGCTGATTGACCTGTAATTGGCGACTGTGTAAGACTTAGGCCAATTATTATTCTTACTTGTAAAATGCTGTACACAGAAGCTGTTGGTCTTACCTTAATAAATAAATAATTAAATAAAATAGATCTAACAAAATTAGATCACAGTTTATATAGAGTAACAAACTACATAGAAAATAGTTCACATATATACACAAAACAGTTCACATAGGCAGAGAAATACAGAGTTACATAGAGGGATTTACTTACGAGACGACTTGCAGTTACCTAATACGACAAACTGTGTCGGCCATTTGAATTTGACCTGTATTGATACTACATTTTCGTAGGTTGATTTGAAGAAAAAAGCTAAGAAAGCCATAGCTTTAGCGAAAGCAAAGGCCCAGGACAAATTGTACGATACACTGGACAATCCTGCAGGCCAAAAAGAGCTGTACCGGCTTGCTAGAATAAGAGAGAGAAGGGCGAGGGATGTTTTTTAGGTAAAATGTGTACTGATGAATGAGGAAAATAATTTCAGTAGGACTTTACAGAGTAAACCAGTGAATGTAGGGTTTGTGAAAATGGTTAGTATGGGTGAAGTCAGAATAGCAGTAAATGGTATGAAAAATGGTAAGGCCATTGGTCCAGATGGAATTTCAGTTGAAGTGTGGAAGTTATTGCGAGTGGATGGATGGATTTGGTTAGCTTTGTTCTTCAATAAGTTGTTGCGGGAAGAAGCCATATCTGATGATTGGTGCAACAGTTCTTTGGTGCCCGTCTTTAAAAACAAAGGTGATGTATATAGCACTCAAGATGAGTGCAACAATTATAGAGGAATAAAGCTAATGTCACATACTATGAAAGCCTGGGAGAAAGTTATTGAAAGGAGGTTGAGAGAAGAGAGTGAAATTTCACAGAACAAATTCGGTTTTATGCCTGGTCGCTGTACAACTGATGCCATTTTCGCTATATGCCAGCTGTGCGAGAAATACGCGGTGCGCATAAAAACTTGCACATGGTATTCGTTGACCTCGAAAAGGCATACGACTGGGTACCTCGTGAGGTTCTTTGATGGGCCCTTAAAGAGTAAGGTATGCCTGGGAAGTATGTGCAGTTGATCCGAGCGATGTAAGTCAGTGCAGTACCCAAGTCAGGTCTAGTCTCAAGTCAGGTCAGGTGGGCTCCACTAGCAGCTTCAATGCGGCGGTCGGCTTACATCAAGGATCGGCTCTCAGCCCTTACCTCTTTCTGATGATAATGGACGCTCTGACGTCGGACATTGAGGAAGAGGCTCCCTGGTGTGTGCTTTTCGCCGATGACATTGTGCTGGTTGCCGAGAGTGGCCTAGAGGTCCAGGATAGATTGGAGGTGTGGTGGCACAGACTGAAGAGTGTTGGCCTGAAATTAAGTAGAACCAAAACTGAGTACTTGTTCTGCGATTTCGGCGGTCTCTCCGGTTCTATGCCCTAAGCTCTCGCCGAAACGCCCATAAAAATCTGCTCCGGCTTTCGGTATATCGGGTCGCTCGTTCAAGGGGATGATGAGGTAGACCGAGACGTAACACTTCGGATCAATGCAGGATGGATGAAATGACGACAGGTCACGGGAACAACTTGTGACCCACGGATACCCCTCATAATTTATAATTTACAAGTCCGTGATAAGACCTGTCAAACTGTATGGATCAGAATGTTGGGCTTTGAAAAACACAGATGAAAAAAGACTGCATGTAGCGGAGATGAGAATGTTGAGATGGAGGTGTGGTGTGACGAGAATGGATAAAGTGAGAATTGAGTATATTAGAGAAAGTTTGAAAATGACGCCAGTGACTAAAAAGTTGAAAGGAAATCGTTTGTCTTGGTATGGTCATGTGAAAAAGAGGGATGAAACGCATGTTACTAAAAGATTTCTGAGTTTACACGTAGATGGATGGAGAGGAAAAGGGAAGCCGAAGAAGAGATGGATGGATTATGTGAGGAGTGATATGAAAGAAAAGGGAGCTAGTGATAGTGTGACGGGTGATAGGTCTATCCTATCACCAAAGCCTATCACCCGTCACACTATCACTAGTGGAAGAAGAAAACGTGTTGCGCCGACCCCAAGTAATATGAGATAAGGGCAGGAAGAAGATTTTCGTTGGTGCATGTCGTGCCTGGGATAACCCTGACATTTTCCCTGGTTCACCAAATGGATAAAGAGCAGCTCGGTCGAAACCCAAAATCCGCAGGAACCTGTCACGACCTGTAGCGACCTGTCGAATTCCACTCGTTAGTACTGTGTGGGCGACGCCACTTGACGAGTAACGAGTTTTGGAGTATTGGGCATGTATCTGTACGATCTCTATGTACTCATATGAGTATATTTCTCGTCATGCCTTGGCGACACTAAGATTTAAGATCTGTAAAAATCATAATCGATCAGTAAAAATAAAGAAATAAAATCAATACCTCTTATGAATCAGAAATTATAGTAATCGGTTTCTTTGACCCCATCCCTAATCTTCAATCTGTCAGAACTGTCAAACGGTACTTCTTAGATTTGATGGGTTGATTATAGTTGAGAAAAGCCGAGGATTTTATTGATTTGTAAGTAGAGCTAGGGTAGGTGGCTATAGTAGGTATATATTAATGTAATACATGCAATGCGTGGGCAAAATATGTTATCGATTGGAACATTTGCATCTGAATCACTGAAATGTTTCGGAACAGTGATATACTCGTATATATCATTTGGAACATTACAAACACAGACATTGAAGTGAATCGTGATCTGTTACGTGATACGTCGCGTCATATACACTAAGTTTTATTTAATTAATTTTTGATTTAAGAATAATTTTAAGCAGATGTTTTCATCATTCATTAATTATATTTAGGTACACTATTTACGTTTTAATTTGAATTTTAATAAGACTGCAGGTCACTTAAAGTAAAGAGTGTTGCACTGTTCCAATTAACTTTCGTCCGTGTATACGGCAAGGTCAACGCGCTTCCTTAATTAAAATCGTTAGTATTTTTACAAGTATCCCGAGCATCTGTGTGTAGTTTCGTGTAAAATCTATAGTACACAACAAATGTAAATTAATTAACTGTAAAACTATATATAAACTTATGTACAGTATGGTGATTTAACAACTATAAAAATATACAATATTTTAAACTTAGTTTTGTGTGAACATCGAACGTGTGTTGTGTTTAAACGCCTAAGCGACGGCTTGTGCCCGGCGTTTAAGACCTTTTGGTCGCGAACTCGCGACGTTAGCTACTGAGGCGATACATTACGCAGCGTCGGTGTGGGTACGTAAGAATCTCATTCACCCAACTATTTGAATCAACAATATGCCGAAGTGCGATAATTGTAATAAAACAATTACTACTAAAAGCCCAGGATTAGAATGTTGCAAATGTGGGAAAATTGTGCATGCAAATATAACATGCACTGGTATCTCACAAAAGCAAATATTAGCTATTCGTAACTCGGAAACCCTAGAGTGGACTTGCAGTGAGTGTCACCGTCATGCTCCTGTCAGGAAATCTTTTATAGTCCCAGAGGAAGACGATGATGAGATTGACGAACCAACTTCATTGCCGACCACATCGTCTAACTTTCCGATAGATATGAAGCAATTGTTAACAAATATTTCCAAGGAAGTTCAAAAAATAGTTCAAAAAGAACTGGAGCCCTTACAGTCTTCTATTGAATTTTGTACTGGCAAGATAGATGATTTCGTGGAATCGATTAAAATGATGAAACAAAAATTGAAAGATATGGAAAATAAAAATAACTATCTTTGTAATAAAATAAGTCACTACGAAACCAAAATCTCTTCTTTAGAACAGCGATTAAACGAATCAGATCAAGATAAATTGAACAACATTATTGAAATAACTGGAATCCCTTTTATAAAAAACGAAGAACTGTCACAAATCTCAAATAAAATTGCTGAAAAAATGAGCATAGACAAGTCCGTGATTAGAAACGTAAAACGTCCGAGCACGCACCAGAACTTAGATGTCCTGCAGTTGGAACTAGGGAACTATAAAGACGTGGAATGTTGGATACGCTCTGCTAAACAATTTAATCTTACAACGGCTGATATATTACCCAACGTATCTAGTAATCAAGCGGCGGTTAAAATATACGTGCGGTTTGCGTTATCACAAGTAAACAGAAAACTTATGTGGATGGCTAAACAGCAGCTGCGACAGGACTTCAAATTCATATGGTTTCAAAATGGCAAAGTACTGGTGAAGAAAGGAGAGGTCGATAGTAACGGGAAAGACAAGATATTTACGATTAGATGTGAAGACGACATAAAACATCTTAATAAAAATAAATCCCGTAGCGTTGAATAATAAATACATTATTTATAAATAAATATATTAAAAAAAAAAATGTTTATGTTTAAAAATAAGTATTATGGCTGTATGTAGCAATATTAAGGAGCAATTTGATTGCATTGATTTATCTACCTACATTAGTAAACTGCCGAAAAATGCAAATAATTTAAATGTAGTGCATGTCAATATTCGATCATTGATAAAAAAATTTGCTGATCTTACTAACTGTTTAATCTCGGCTAAAACACAAATTGATATTGTAGTACTCACAGAAGTAGGAATATCGGAACAAATTGTATCTATGTATCAGTTGGATGGGTATACACTGCATAGTATCCTACGTAAAAGCAGGAAAGGTGGAGGGATAATTATATATGCTAATAATAAACATAAGTTTCAACAGATAAAGACTCAAACTAGACATTGTGAATGTATACTGGGTAAATTAACAACGCAGCAAAATCATAATATTTTTATATGTGCAGTGTATAGACCACCAAAAGAAAGTAAACATCTGTTTGTTAATGAACTGTCCAGTATAATTAATGTTGAAAATATTAAGAAAAACGATCTTATTTTATTGGGAGATATAAACATGGACCTTAAAACTACCAGTAATGTAAACTGTTATTATTTAAATAAACTAGCTGAGTGCGGGCTTGAATGTGCGATCTCGGACTTCACGCGAGTTGAGACCAAAGGTAACATTGTCACTAAAACTTGTATTGACCACATTTTCGTGAGGTCTTGCATTGATGACCTTTACTCAGCTGCTCTGGGGACTGTCTTGGCGGACCATCGCATGACGATTGTCACACTTGCATCTTTGCCTGAAGTTAGGGATTCGAAGTTAATAGAGTCTATTGATAATAAAAAATTAAAAGCTCACTTAGCTAACATCGAGTGGGGCATGATAGATAAGTTAGATTGCGCAAATGATATTTATAAGTACATAAAAGAAAACTTTATAAAGTGTTACAATGAATGCAAATACACTAAAAGGATAAATAATTTAAGCAAACGAAATTGTGAAAAATGGGTTAATAATAAGATAACGAATAGTTGCACAAAAAGAGACAAATTGTTCATCAAATGGAAAAATGACCCATACAATAAAACTCTTAAGTTACAATACAATAAAACTAGAAATAAAGTAAATAAATTAATATTAAACACTAAAAATAATTATTACAGGGATGAAATAGCAGGAAACAAAAATAATCCTAAAAAACTTTGGGAAATATTAAATAAGCTCACAGGTAAAATAGTCAAATCTGTAGATGAGGTTATAATAAATGCGTTTTTAAACGATTCAAATAGTTTATTTAGTATCGCTAATGATTTTGCTAAGGAATTTGAAACTAGTGTATCGGATATTGTGCCCAGGTGTGACAAACTCTTGTTAGATGAATGTGAGTTTATGAAATCACAAGATAAATCAATATTTTTCAAAAAAGCTACACCAAAAAGAATTTTTAAAATCATTAATAATCTAAATACTAATAAATCAGCTGGATTTGACACAATAAGAATTATAGACATTAAAATTATAAGAGATAAAATTGTACATGCTATAGTGAAGTTAATTAATGCAAGTATTCAACAGGGCAAATATCCAACAGAATTAAAAACAGGTATTGTTAGGCCCATTCATAAAAAAGGTAAATTCAACGACTTTGCTAATTATAGACCCATAACAATATTGCCTGCCATAAATAAAATAATTGAAAAATTTATATGTGACCAGATACACACCTTTTATAGGGCCAATGACGTAATTTCCAATGCGCAATATGGCTTCCAAAGTAAGAAATCTACAACTCAGCTGCTTTCTAATTTTACTGACGAAGTAAACAACCACTTAAATGAAAAGAAGCATGTAATACTTATATTTATAGATTTTAGCAAGGCATTTGACACGCTTGGGCACAATATACTAATAAAAACACTCGAAAAATCAGGTATAAGAGGGAAACTACTCGACTGGTGCAAAGAATATCTTCGTGGCCGGAGTTATCATGTTAAAATTGGTCCCAGCCTTAGCAGACCTGTATACGTGACGAAAGGCACAGCTCAGGGATCAGTGTCTGGTCCACTGCACTATTTGGCATACGTAAATGACCTAGAAAATATTATAACACACTGTTCCCTCTATCAATATGCTGATGACACATGTATACTGTCTGCAAATGAGAACCTAAATAAGGCCGCCGAATGTTTACAAAAAGATTTTACTTCTATGACTAAATGGGCACATGACATGGGACTTGTTCTGAATCCACAAAAAACTAAAGTTATACACGTACACTCTAGTCATATAAATACCTCCCATTCCTTTCAAATCATAGCCCATAGTCATGATTGCCTGCATAAAAACGTGTCAGACTGCAACTGTTCGGCTATAGAGCAAGTCCCATGTCATACCTATCTGGGACTAGTAATTGACGACCGATTCAACTGGAGTTACCAGGTGGAATCTGTATGCGGTAAGTTACGCGCAATACTCGCCAAATTCTCTATTATAAAACGTAATATACCATACAGAACCCTCATTCAAATGTATATGGCTCTTGCCGAGTCGATAATCTCCTATGGACTTACCAGCTATGGGCGTACATTTAAAACTTACCTGGATAAAATTCATAACCTGCAAACACGTATACTGAAACTCATAGTACCAAAATATGTTAAAAATAAATACCGAGACAATTACATTGGGTTATTTAAACACTGTAAAGTATTACCTGTTCAGGCGCGCGCTGAGTATCTATTTCTCATTGAACATTTTGATAATAGTGATATTCAGATACCGCTAAAATATGACGTGAACACACGGCAGGCTAAATCTAAGCTACTTCAAGTGCCACGAAAAAATAATTTTTATGGCAAACGGACAGCTTCTTACTCGATACCCAATCTAATAAACCAGATACCTGTAGATATTAGATGTTCACTTAATAACAAAAACATAAAGCGTAAGTTGAAGGAGTATTTTATTCAGTTAATTGGAAGTTTATAGCGCGTTGACCAGTAATCAGGATGTGGCACGCTGAGACAGACCCCAGGGGTCTAATTGTGTGCCTTTTTGTGAACTCTGTAAAACACCATTGTTTTTTATAAATAAATAAATAAATAAATAAAAAATAAATTATTCCAAATGATGCATTTAAAACATTACTGACGTTCTTTCGGAACAGTGAGTCGATTCAGTAAAGAGTTACATACGCCTAATGCAATACATACCAAGGATAGTAAGTGTTGTCGATAAAATACGGAATACTTCCAAAGGCTTCAAATAATTTCCAAGTAAAGTATAGCCCATCTGAACACCATAAACCACCCGCACTGGGTCCATATGATGGATGATGATTCACTTATACTCATTATAGACCTCTATTATAGAAACCTGAACACCTGTCCATAGGTGTCCCATTTGTCGGAACGTTAAATTAAATATAGCCTGATGGAATAAAGGCTAATAATGCTTTATTTCACTGCCACTCTCTTTTTTGTTCAGTAAAACAACGTCGCATCGCGCCGCGGTCGTTAGAAAATCTTTTATCGCCATACAAAAGGAAGGGCTAAATAGTGTTTGCGATTCCCTCATTTGAATCCTATCCTAGACGTAATAAGGAAACGGGTAACTACCGATTTATTATCATTGGAATGCACTCTTTAGAAAGGAAATAAGTAGCAAAAAACAAGCGTAAAAGGAGACGTCCATTAATTACGTAAGGTGTTTTTAGGGGAGGGATGGATTGAGCCGAATTTGATACAATCTCACGTAGGGGAGAGGGGATCTCAGCAAGTATCAGGTATTTTTTCCAAAAGAATTAATGTAAAATCCGAGAATAATCAGTTAAAAAACGAAACTAGCCCTGAATAAAAATGATTTAACAAATTATGTATTTAATGATAAATGTACTACTATCACCCATTAAGCATATTGTATAATTTACACAATAATAAATTCATTTTAAATAATCTGACGTGAGATTAACATCCGGTTTCCGAAAGCCCGATCAACGTAATAATTTACTTACTAGATGTCAAATCTCTTGTCAAGTGTCAAATGAGGCACCTCAAAGCAAGATTAACTACTTTGATTTGATCATCTTGTTAGTTGACAACATTATCAAATTGAATGATAAACTGAAATATCTAACCAATGTGACCGTATTTAAAAACAAACCCCATGTCAAATCAAAATGATCATAGATCAGTTAATTTTTCGTTATACATCGTTTTTGCAACCCAAATTGTTTTGACACAGCTGTCAATTTAACAATAGTGTTCATTGAATGACAGTTTGATCGGCCTTTTAGAAACTCGGTGTAAGTGAAGGGGTCCAGCTAAAACTCACGACGTCTCAGTGAGAGGGTCAAGGGTTAAACAATTGTTAAAATTACCTCACGTAATTAATGGTTGCACCCTAAAATTAATCATCATCATCATCATTTCAGCTGAAAGATCTTTACTGTTGGGCATAGGCATTCCCTAAATGTCACCATAATAACCTATCCTGTGTCTCGCAGCCATCGGATACCCGCAACCCTTACCAGGGGCCCTAGTCTGCTATTTTCAAAATATCGTCATTCCAACACAATACCATTGCCATTTTGCTAAAAGTTCGTAATCTGTTAATTCATAATGGCCGATCATTTGTCGGTCAACAGAGGTCTCGTAATAGAATTGTGGTACGAGCTGTCCTACAACGAATTAAAAGCAATAACTGCACAATGACGTTCTAATAGTAGGTCACTGATCAAAGGAACTGTCAAAATTTTAGCAAATTACCGCATACACATTCATACATATTATACATTGACGCTATTATACTAGTAGATTACCAAAGTTATCAGAATCAACAATTATGAAATCAATGATAGAGTAATCGGACACTATTGTAATAGCAGACTTGACAATCAGGTCATCTGTCCACCTTAGACCAAAGGACCACCTTTTATAAAAGTAATGGAGTAGTAATATTGATAGATAATGCCAGTTGTTTGTGCAGGTGTGACGTCGATAACGGTGAACGTTGTCAGCGAGAGCGAGTCGGAAACCATCGTGCACACGCAGCAACCCCCACCGGTAAGTCTTAGCTTCAATAAATACAACCAGAGGCCTTATTATTATAACCATCATGATTACGATGTGAGAAAGAGATGGAACTATAAAGATGAATAACACTATCTTTTTTCACATCGCAATAGTACCTCATAGTTAACCAAAATAGCAAAGACACAGCATTTTTCAAATCCATTAATCTACACTATCTACACTAATATTATAAAGAGGAAAGATTTGAATTTTTGTGTGTGTGTATGTTTGTTATGAATAAACTCAAAAACTACTGCGCCGATTTAAAAAAATCTTTCACCCTGAAAGAAAGAAAAAAAAGTACAACGTAAACGAATAAAGAAAAGAAGAAGAAAGAAAAAGAAAAGAAAACAAAAGAAAGAAACATTCACCCATTCAATTCATTATTTCATTGAAGAGTAGAAAGTTACATTCACCCTGAGTAACATAGGCTATATTTATTGCTAGAAAAGATTAGGGATCCTTACTAAAACTTTAGAAACGTAATCCAAGGTGTTAAAAAAGTGCCATAAAACATCTTTCGTGTCCTGTGCGGAAACTGTTGATGATCGAACAAAAGTATTTTCTACAATATTAAAGAACATATCAATTATTACAAAAAACTTTCCGATACTATATGTCCAACTATTAACGCCATGTCACAATAACCACTTTTTACATTTTAAAAGTTAATAGAAATACCGACCAAAATTAGACCATGTTATTCATTCTTCTGTTTAAATCCTTATCCAAATAAATTATATGGTTTTCAAGACTGTTTCAATTCATGTAGATTGCTTTTTGAATTGTTAAAATCGGCTATTCCATTCAAAAGATATTACGAATTTAAAAAGTCATAGATACAGAAAAGGCGCCGCCGCGCCGTGTTGTGGCTAGCCAGGCATTGCAGTGGGGCGGGAGAGGGGCGGGCTAAAGCAAAACCGTGGAACATAGGTGACTCGCCTGGAACGCTGAAATTGTGCCTCTGAGGCACGATTTCACATCGGTCACGACGATCACTCACATTTGGCGGCTAACGCCATTTCACTCGACAGCGACTCGAAACTCAAACTCTTATCGATGTTTGATTTTCGAGTCCAGCCCCCCTAGCCAATTTACAATCGTTTCGTATTGCGTTAACGCTTCGAGTTGGCCACGCCCCCAATTCGTTTATTCGAACAAAGGAGTTGGGGGCGTGGTCAAATGCAAGCGTTAACGCAAAACGAAACGATTTTACTTTGGCTAGGGTGCAGATTTTCTGATGTTATGTTAGCGCGTGACTTATCTTACCTTATAATATATCAATGGTTATCAGCCTTTCAAATCTAGTTAGGGGCTACGGCTTTTTTCAGTTTTTGCTATATGTGGATGTAATAGTGATAAAATAATAATAAAAAAGTCTGTTTAATCCTTAATTACAATTTAGTGTTTATATAACACCTTTTAACTTTTTTTTTAATTAAGTACCCCTCTTTGGGTAAAGGCTTCCTCCAGCTTGTGCCAACTTTCTCGATGTACTTAGATGAAACGCGGTGGTGAAATAGCGACAGTAGGTACTGTATTTGAACTCAAGATTCCAGATCATTATCAAAAAAATTGAAAAAAGAAACTCTAATTTTTACCGTACAAACAAAATTCAAATTCTATTACATTTAAAAACCAATCGAGCTTCTTATTTTCTACTCGGCTCGTCGTTCAAAACTGTTTTACTCGCTAGTCGATCAGCACCGACGAGCCGCGAGTAAAACCGACGTTCTTTAAAACCGCGGTATGGGCTCGTACGTCGATCACCCACTTTAGAGTTAAAGACTTAAATCAATCGATTGACGATTGATTTGAGTGACGTTGAATGACATCGATTAAGTGACGGTTAGCTTTCGGTGATATGTACAGGGTTGACAACCATACTTTATGGTAACGTATCCCGCTATTTTTTTTTCCCTACTCTACCCTACCCTACTCTTCTCTACCCTACTCTACCCTACCCAACTCTACCCTACCGTACTCTACCCTACCCTGCTCTACCCTACTTTACCCTACCCTACCTTACCTAAGAACCTACTCCATACAATAACGAATACAACAAAAAAATAATTAACAAAATCAGTCCAGCTTTTCTCGAGATTTGCGTTTAGCAACATATTTTTTTATTTATTTTAAACTTTTGTTTAAAAATAAAATACATGAAAATACTCTATTTACAATTTTTACTGTAATGCGTAAAATGAAACACCTTTTAAACAAACACGTTGAAACAAAAACAACGCTACATATACTATTAAATAAACTTCAAAATATAATTATAATAATATTGAGTAACATGTCACGGACATCTGTTAACATACCATGCCTAGAGAAAATTATTTCTGCCACGTCAGAGTTCACTGGAATAGTTGTTTCAACAATTAATATAAAATGGCTAGAAAAGAAAAACAGAACAGCAAAATAAAAAATAAAAATGAGTTGTTTGATAATTATTATTATATTTAATGGGAATTGGGAATGTTAAAACTTCAAACAAAAAGATCCGCCTTTGTACAGTTTTTTTACTTGTGCAAGAAGTTTTAAATAAATAAATAAAAACTCTTAGTGTATGCTAGAAAAATATAAAAAACTGTTTTCAAGAGACATAAAAAATGTAAAATACTTTTTATCTTCCAAATATTTTTTTTCTCTCTTTAAAATATAATTATGATACGTTATTTTTCTCAAAACCAAATGGCAGCCCTAGATGTAACAGTAACTGTCGACCAACGTCAACTGATATGTTCCGCCATGATTAATTTGGCAACACCCTAATGTAAATACACATTTGAATGAAACAATTTTTAGGGCTTCATACCCAAAGGGTCCCAACGGGGTACTGATGCTCTCCGTTCGTCCGTCACTCTGTCACAAGGGTCTAAATGTGGGTTGACATGTTGTGTACCCAAAAAACCGTAAAAAAGAAAGCGTAAATCTGTACAAGGTTTCATAATTAATCGAAAACCTAAAAAGAATTCATTGTACTCGTTCTTGGGCAATTTTAGACCTTTTCTAACTTTTTTTCACAATCTTTTCTGTGTTTGTTTTTTCCGTTTCTCCACCAATACCAACACATATTTTTTTTTTTGTTTGTTTAAGATTTGATTGTGCTTTGGTGTGTTTTATATTGCATTAGTAGGTAAATATTTTATCAATCTTTATATCTAACATCACAAAGAAATACTGGCCAGATTTCCTGATGTGTCTTCTTTATTCTTTCTTCGACCCGCAGCAATTTGTTCATAATACAATAAATTTTCATCTATGAAGGTGCAGATGCAATCTTCAGTTTTATTACATTTTTAAAGTTATGAATGTGTATTGATTGAAATAAAAAAGTAAAAAGAGATAGAATATCTTATATTCTCTGCGCAATCTCCATGATATCTCTTATTTACAATCGAGTGCACAACGATTGTAAAAACTTATTATCTACCACTTACAAAGATTGAAATTGAAGAAATTTTATTCAACATAGGTACGTGTGACCTGTTGAGGACAAAACTAGCCTGATTTTGTTGTAAAGTCGTCATTGATTTGTGTCTCGGAAAGCTGCATTTAACTACAATATAGGTATTTGCACGGACTAGTTGACGTCAAAGAGAGTGCACCGACGCGAAATGCTCTAGTCGGCAGAGTATCTATGATGCCACACACAGTAATGTCAAACATTTATACAACATAAACAACAACATAACATACTGTTTGACATATAAACCAAATGTGGCAGTGACTGTCACTGTTTACTTATAGATACTGTCTTCAATCTCTACTGGCTTTAGTTTTCATTCTCAAGAAGTTAAGATAATATGAAATTAAAATGATTAATAGTTTATTTATTTATTTATTTTATTTAACTCTTTATGTACACACATACAAATAAAACAAAAGAAAACAGAAAAATAGGTACAAAGGTGATGCTTATTTCTAAAGAACACTTTTCCAGCCACCATAGTTATGTATTTATCAATAATTAATAAAGTTTCTAAGGCGCGTTTTTAACCAGGACCACCGACCACCTAACCTAATCTGATCGCGCGTTCTCCGCCCTCTATCTCGAAAGCAATTCAACATATCAAAAAATGAAATAAAAGTTGTAGTTAATTTAATTCTCAATATAAATATTGATAATACGAGTAAATACAAATAGCGGAAAAACCCATAGGAAACGAGATACTTAGTTTTTTTTTTGCAAAAAAAATGATTGTTGTGATCTTAGATTTTATTATTCGAGTTCGTACCATATGTAGGATTTGAGACAACTTTTAGGAAGTGTATACGAGTTTATAGCTCCTATCTCATTGAAAACTCTCCTAACACAACTCCTTTTTGAGTATATCAATATTCTTTTGAATAATTTTCATTCACTAGCAGTGCATCGTGTCGCGTCTCTATCTTTTCCATAGAGTTCAACTGAGAAAATACTTTATGAATCTCACGTCTCCTTAATGATTACTGTCGCCACTCTATGTATTGACGTTGCCGCTAATGAAACTTCACTCACCGATCAAGGTCAACATCAAATTACAATACATTAATGTTCGTGGCATTGCAGCAATATTGACATTAGTACCCATTATTCAATTTGAATCTAATTACATTCCTGCATGCAAATATGTATTTGCCACTTACCTATGGATTGATTAGTCAACGCAGCTGGAAACATGGGAAAGAGGATGGGTATTTTACGATAGTAAAATAGGGGCAGAAAGTTTGTAAGGAAGGATTTGAAGTTGCTAACAGAACGCTAGTGTAGGTACATTAGAAACGGCATCACCAGACACTTCTACTATCTTTTTGAAGCGACCACATGTAATGTTCTCGACAGAATATATGATTCTTAGGGTCAATTCAAAACCTCCAACATTTCTAAGACTGGTAATTTCGAAAGTAAAACGAGATAGTTTTTAATCTAATTTATCTACAAGAAAATAATCAATCGCGCAATCTACAATCACAATATACATATGTACATATTATTATGTAGGTACATTGTTTTGTTCTAAAAATACATACAAGTCGAAATCTTTCAACATTTCGGGTCCGGTTAAAACTTTTGGGACCAAATTTATTTTGATTATAACAACTGTAATTCTATGAATAGAGAAACAACTCGAAAACCACTAGAACGATGTTAGAGCAAAAGTAAGTTATTAATTGTTGTTACACGAGTAAAACATGAGGGACTTTACAACTTAGGCGAGTTTAACTCGTATGATTTATAAACAATAATGTACCACAGGTGGTGCCGGGTCTTACCCGACATATTATAGGTATGCAATAAATACGTACTTACTTATGAACAACTTAAGGTTTCAATTTATTGTTTATCATTGGGCTTAATATCTGTATAATAATTTCGGATCGGAAAATGTTGGATAACGATGAGACAGACGTACCTTTTTCATTCAACTTGATTTGATTGAATCTTTTAAGCAAATACAGAAAGCATTCGGAGGATTCTCGCAAACAAAGCCTTTCCCAGACAACTAATAAGTTCGCAAAAATCCACAAAAGCATTTCTGAAATATTTCTTTTGTTGGGCAACTTTTGTGTTATAAATTCCAGACATTTTTACGGTTCTGTTTTTAATTATGTAGTAAAATGATGGAAAATTAAAATTTAACGTTTAAAGATTGCAAAAGAAAATTTCTTATCTTTAAATACACGGTACAGATTTATTATTTTACGAACTTATCCACAAGCATTATCTCGTTTGACTAGCAGAAGCGTGCCGTAAATTTTATATGTTATTTATGTAGAAGTCCCAAGAAAACAGACAAAAGGAACACTATATTGTATCTGATAAATCTTATAATGCACAAATATCTCACAGAATTTAAATGACTTCGTAGCAGGCGATTGCCAGACGAAAACATTCAACTGAATGAATGTTTTGTCTGTGTCAGTTTGTTTGTACAACTATCATTTATCTGGTGAATATTTAAAGAAGTACACAGTAGGTTGGCACTGAATATAAATCTAAACTCTAGAAAAAACTGCCTTGTATGAAGCAGCGGATTTTATGTTCGATTCAAAGTTAAAGTTGTTGTATTTAAAACTAAGTATTGACACCAGCGACGAGCCTAGTGTCCTGCAAGTCCAATTCAATAATATCTTCAGGATGCTTTCACACAGGATGCTCACAGATGGTTTCCACGCCAACATGCGTAAGAAAGCGGCCTCTTTTCTAAGGCTTCTGCTTGGTATTGATAACAGCATTTTGAAAATGATTGCTGCCAGATCGGACTATCCCCTGCAGTGAAAAATAAATAGTCCTAGTTATTTAACTACTATTGTTACTAAACGTATGTAAAAGTGAAAATAAACTTATTATTATTATATTATTGAATGTCTGTTTCATTCCTATCAGCCTCTGGTGGTGCTGCAGCACTCCTCGCCACACAAGACACCACCGCCGATACCGTCACGTAGCTCCAGTGCCAGCCGGAATACGCTGCGAGTGCAGCCACAGAACGTGGTGATGGCGCTAGTGCACAGCCTGCCAGACTTAACCTTTGACACCTCACCACCGCGCCCGCAGCAAAGGTAATGCACTTTACCAAAAAAGCAGTCCAGCCTTTCTAACTTTTTATGTTGTGCCGCGTTCTCACTATATCGTAACGGTTAATTTATCGTCGGACGACTGTCGTCTCGAGCTGCTCTAGTGGCCACGAAAGATATTCGTAATAACTACATATGATTTACCGTCACGGTTTACACTTGACAGTTTTTTATCATTTTTTGACTGTCGTGGTATTCATTCCCACTATCATGACAATCTGTTGTCAACGCAAAAAGTCGTAGACGTCTTTTAATAGTGTCGTCCTTTATGTGAACATCTCCATTTAATATAAGCCACGACACGTAAAACTACCTAATTGTTTGTCGTCTCGACAAATTGGGAACGCGGCCTTAGGGTCAGGTTAGATTTGAAGTCTAACCGAATGCAACTAATTCTGTACCTGGGTTTTACTTGAAGTACCTTTCAAGAAAAACAGTTTAACAAAGATCTACAAATAACAGCTAGGAACTATAGCTTATAGCGTCACGTGCTTTCTGACGCACTTATATTCCATTTAAAATAACATTAGACATTTAAACAAACTTTTTTACTGTCCGTTCAACCGATTTTGAATTTTATTGCGTTGCTGGCATGACTAATGGCAACTACAGTAAATAAATTGGTATTGTACACACTCTTTTGCTTTTAATGCCATCCTTATGTCTACGGAATAGAAGTCAAAATCGGTTGAACAGATAGTTAAAAGGTTTGTTTAAATGCCTAAACTTGTTTCAAATGGAGTGTAACCCCATTAGACACATGTTATATGGTTGTGTAGCCAGCAATATGTCGGTACGGTATTAAGGTTGGTTAGGCAACCTCACATGTGACATATCCATCGGAAAGAAAAGTGCGATATCTTGGCAGTTCAATCATGATTTCACCGCCATGTTTTTTTTTGTCACAAAGGCACTTCTAGAACGTCAGAAGCTAGTGCACGGTTCCCATTGATCGGTTCCTATGGAGAAGAACTAGCAAGAAACTCCATCCAGTGTTTCCATATTAATGTTCTTACACCCCTTTTTATAAAGAAGTAATTATTTGTTACTAAGTAAAATCTTATTAAGTCATCTCGAAGATATATATTTACATTTAAAATCGTAATTTAGGGTCAGATTCACGATTATTTTTTATCAAGACAATTAATTTATATCATGTTTTGATTTTTGCCCAGCAGTGGGTCATATGGTCCATCAATTTTATTATTAAGTATTAATTTTAACAAAATATTTTTATGGTGTTCCCTTTTATATTTGTGGATTTCCAGAGGTTCAAAAAAGTTCAAAATGAAAAGAAAACCTGGCCTTAAGGTTTTAAATTTGAATTTATATTATCTATCGATTTCTAACAAAGCATCGATTTTCGTTACTATTAATGATTAAATAGGAGTACTTAATTGGTAGGAAAAATTGTTAAATTAACTTGAAAAGGGTACTAACCACAGCGCTCCAAAACCATAATTGATTCCACTGCGCAATTAAATTTTAGAGTACCAAAAAAATAAATTAAGCAAGAAAAAGTGCATATTGATTACCTACTTATGATCATTCAATCTACAACGCAACATCCATAAATATTTTTTCTTAAAATCTGCTAAAAAAAAATCACATCTTCAAATTAAAAAAAAAAATCTTAAATCTAGAATAAAAATCACAACATATTGTAAATGTATTTTTTAATCACTAATCAATTAATTTACGTTACTCAAAAAACAAAAATTATCTACCTACCACACTCTTTTAATCTGGCATACGAATTACAACACAACATAATAAAAATATATTTATTATGTTTCAAAGAAAATAAAATTAATTAAAACCAAAATAAAAAGTTGTAAGTGCGAAATGACCTTGATCATTTATGACACACGAGATGAATCGACGGTTAAAACAATACTACCGAAACGTTTATTTGTTCATACAACTTGGTTTTTTTTTATGTTGACCTTACTTATTAATTTTTAACACAGGTTTTTATTAATCTAGTTCAGGCAGATCGCTACAAGTTAAAATGGCAGTACAAACACACCGTTATTAACATGTATAAATTAAACTAGTTTTCATATAGTTAGATAATTAAGACAATCTTTTTAGAACATACACATGAGTATTACTACTAAGTATTCATAAGTTGAAAGATGTATTTCTTTGTAAAAGTACTTAAATAAACATATACACACTATATAAACACACAGCACACTCAGTACAATTATTCATGTTTAACACACATTCTAGACTCATTCACACACAATACATACTACATACTATGTCAGTCCAAATTACACACAACACGCTCACTTTTCTTTCGAAATCATACGCGCTTTCAATCCGTGCTTTAATATCCAGGCCTTTCATCCTAAACCCGGTCATTGCATTAGTCAACTGTTTAACCCTAACAAAAACCAAACACCATGACTGATAACGTCTTAACATTTTTGAACAATGTGGATGAAACTTCTGTTTCTGAAGCACATACCTGCACACCATCACAAGCAAATCAACTGTTAGGTAACCCTAACGACTATTTAAAAACGTTTTGTCAAAACATTAGGTCCATTAATTGTAACTTTTTGAGCTTGCAAGCATTTCTAAATCTCTTTTCTTTTGACTGTGAAGTCTTGATCCTAACAGAATGCTGGTTACCCTGCCTGAGAAATCAACTAATTCCTGAAATAGACGGTTACACCAGTCACAAAACCACTAAACATATTAACCAGAGTGACGGTGTAATTGTCTACACGAAATCGTTTCTTAACCCCACGGTAGAAGAACCAGACTTTGGTAACTCAGCGTCTGGGATGATCATCAAGACTCAAAATGATATAGCACTTCTTTGCGTTTACCGCTCACCATCTACTAATAATATAGACAGCTTTTTGCGTGCGCTAAATGACATACTTCCAACACTACGTGAATTTAAATCTGTTGTTCTCACTGGCGACATTAATATTGACATTGGGTCACCTTTGGATACTCGCTCCCAAAACTACTTGAATTGTCTTGCATTCCATGGCTTTCTCCCTGCACATACTCTACCTACAAGAGGTAACAACTGCCTCGACCACACTTTTGTGCGAACAAACCGTCCCGCAATCACTTTCGTTTTCGAATCCACCATAACAGACCACTACTCCTCCTTAGCATGCATCAAAACTAAAAAAACGCGCTCAAAAGAGATTTACACCGTAACCAGAATTAATTTTGAAAGCCTAGACAAATCATTCGAGCAGCTGGATTTCAAGCCTATTCTGTCTATAAAGGATGCAAACGCTGCCACTGATAATCTAGTAAATATAATATCTAAAGCTATATCTGAGAACTCAATCACGTCGAAACAGCCAGCGAAAAAAAGGATACTCAAACCTTGGATAACTCCAGGTTTGTTGAGATGTATCCGCAACAGAGATGCTCTGCACAAAAAACTTAAATTGTCACCAAACAACGAAGTTCTCATTGTTACCTATAAACGTTACAGAAATTTCTGCACTAAACTTCTAAAAAAAAACTAAAAGGCAATATGACAGCGAACAACTAAAGAATGCAGGTAAAAATACTAAAGCACTCTGGACCGTAATAAAAAACATAACTTACACTAACAAAGCAAAGCATTCATCTACTCAATTACTTCATTCACACTCACATACTGTTTCCTGTAACAAAGTTAATGATTTTTTTGTCAACATCGGTAAAGAGCTCGCAGATAAAATTATTAAAACTTCTGTACATCAAACTCAAACGAACTCGACACAGTCTCACATCAGCTTGTCTTCTTTTGTCCTTGAAGAAACTGACAGTGACGAGATCCTGAAAACTATTAATAGTTTAAGATCTACCGCAGCGACTGGCTGGGATGGGATCTCATCTACCATCCTGAAAAGGTACTCAGCTACTCTGGCACCCATTTTATCTCATATTTTTAATCTCTCATTTCAGACCTCCGTCTTTCCCACTTCTTTCAAAAGAGCTATTATTCATCCCATCTTCAAGGGTGGCGATGGGAACGTAGTTAACAATTATCGACCAATTGCAGTGCTGAGTGCTCTTTCTAAAGTAATGGAACGCATCATTAATAAGAGACTGAGAGACTATTTAGAGCACTTTAATCTTATTTCACCACAACAATTTGGTTTCCGCATAAAAAAGTCCACCTCAGATGCCATTCACGAATTGACTACTTTTATTGTTTCTAATCTTAATAACAATAAAAAAGTACTAACAGTGTTTTTAGATCTCGCGAAAGCGTTTGACACCGTTCCCACCAAAACCCTTTTACAAAAACTCGAAAATATAGGTGTCAGAGGCTCACAACTAACATTTTTCAAAAGTTACCTCACAGGTCGAACACAAGTGGTTAAAATAGGGAACCACGTAAGTGACGAGCTTGCTATTGAGTATGGGGTGCCACAAGGGAGTATTCTTGGGCCTACATTATTTCTTGTTTTTATCAACGACCTCTGCAATTTCAATATTCCAAATTCTAATATTGTTACTTATGCCGACGACACTGCTATAACTTTTTACGCAGACTCCTGGTCAGAACTTCAATTTGTGGCACAAAAGGGTCTTAACTCCACTCTTGACTGGCTTACGGCTCACACCCTAACACTAAATACAAGCAAAACTAAATTTGTTACATTTTCTATTAGCTCAACGTCCCAGCCAAAAAACTGTATAACCCTCAAAGCTCACACATGTCGCACACAAATTAGGCAAAATTGTAACTGCGCTCAAATAGAGTCGGTAAATAATATTAGATACTTGGGCATAATTTTAGACAGTACTCTAAACTTTAAACCCCATGTGGAAGCATTAACGAGCAGAGTGCGTAAGTTGATATATATTTTTAAAACACTTAGACTTGTAGCTAACCAATTTATTATCCGCACTGTCTACTACGCACTTTGTCAGTCAGTTATATCTTACGGAATTTCTTGCTGGGGTGGGGCCTCCAAAACCACATTGCTTCCTTTAGAGATTGCACACAGAGCAATATTAAAGGTTGCAACTTTTCGACCAATATTATTTTCCACCACTCAGTTATATAAAGATTGCAATGTTTTGAACGTACGACAGCTGTTTATGTTCCAAGCAATCTTGCTTCAACATCATTTAACTCCCTTTGTTACACTTAAAAAGCGTCGTAAAGATTTAATTTGTAGCCTTCCACAGACCCGTTACTCTTTTACAAAAATTTTTTTCTTTTACCTTGGTCCCTTCTTATACAACAAAATTAATGCAAATATTCCAATATACTCTTTACCTGACCATGAATGTAAGTCAGCAGTCCGCTCTTTTCTATTAGAAAAAACGTACGAGGAAACAGAATCTTTTCTTCCGTGACACACACACGCACACCGCGCGCACACACACACACACAGACACACCTATTTTACACACACTCAACCCATTTATTAGACACACACATAACATATCCATATATACACATACATACACATACATACACATACATACACACTACACACACCCACACAAGAAATTTAATGATTTGTCTTTCATTTCTCTTTATTTGTCTGCATGCATGTTATTGTTACCGGGATTATGTACCTAATTATAAAATGTACCACGTCTTGCGCCATATAAGACCTCCATATCTATATTGTATAATCGGGATCGGTCCTGTCTCTCCTAAGCTCAGGTTGCTTTGTAGCCTATTTAGGAGTACAGTGCTTCACCCGCTTACTAGATTCTTGTTTTACTCATATATGTGCCTATTATATCCATTTGTGTAATCTGGTCCTTGTAAACAATAAATAAATTTTATTATTATTATTATTTCCTTTTATTATTTGTATATACATATAAATTACATTTTTAAATATTTTCTATAGAAGGTTATACAAAAAAAAAAACATTTAAAAATATAAAAAATAGTAGCCCACCGGCATCGGGAACCGGGTCCAAGCTACCGGTGGTCAGGGCTCCTGAGAGAGAAACCTCCGGACAATACGCGCCGTGTCCAGGAGTACTGCCTTCTGAATCAGACCCTTGATCCAACTGCCTAACGAGAGCCTCCGCAGATGTTGGTCGAGGCTCTTGGCTATTAAGCCATTGGCCGTAACGACTATCGGCACAATGACTGCTGTGTCCACTTCCCACATGTCGACAACCTCGCGAGCCAAGTCAAGATACTTAGTTTGTTTTTCCTTCTCAGCTTTCACGAGGTTCTCGTCATGAGGGACCGCTATATCAATAATCATTGTGCGACGCTCTAGTCGATCTATGACTACTATATCAGGCTTATTGGCAACAATAGTCCTGTCAGTGATTATAGATCGATCCCAATACAATGAGATATTGCCATTGTCGAGAACTGGGTCGGGCACATACCTATAGTACGGTACTTCTGTTTCCACAAGATTGTATTTAAGAGCAAGTTGCTGGTGGATAATCCTGGCTACGAGGTTGTGCCTATGCAAATAGTCTCCGTTAGCTAGATGAGAACATCCAGAAATAATGTGTCGGATTGATTCCCCGGGCCGGTGGCATGCCCGACAGATGTCAACCGTACCGTCCTTCACAATATATTTCCGGTAGTTGTTCGTCATCATAACTTCGTCCATTATCGCACAGACAAAACCTTCGGTTTCCCCGAAGAGGTCACCAAAACGGAGCCAAGATACGGACGCTAATAGGTCTACAGAGGGCCCATGTAAGGCCCGGTAAAAGCGTCCGTGAAGCTCCTTGCTCTGCCATACTTCCCTGCGGTCATTAGTGTCCAGTATTATAGGTTTGCGCCAGTTCTCGTTAGCCAAGGAGAGCGGAGTGAGGCCCTTGTCCACCGCTACCACATCTCGGTGCATGCCCACGTCGGTTTCCAGGAAGTATTCCCTGAGACTGCACACCTCGCGGTTGTGTAGGGTCTTAGCATTTAAGAAGCCGCGACCCCCGCACTTCCGCGGGATGTACAGTCTCATCACCGAAGACCGTGGGTGATGCATCCGATTTGCGGTAAGCAGTGTGCGGACCCTCCTATCCAAGGCGTCAAGTTCTGTCTGAGTCCATTTGAGTATGCCGAAAGAGTACATCAACACCGGCATGACCCAACCGTTGAAAGCGCGCACCTTGTTCCCGCCTGATAAAAGACTATTCAGAACTTTTTTCAGGCGGCCGAAGAAGCGCTCCTTCAACGACCGTTTCACGTCATCAGCATTGATGCCTAACGCTTCCGACATACCCAAATACTTGTAAGTTTCAGTTGAGCAGAGGGATCTAAGGTGTATGGAATCCGTAAGTTGAATTCCCACGGATTCCATAATCTCTCCTCGCTTTACATGCATGACTGCACATTTGTCCACACCAAATTCCATCCTGATGGCACTACTAAAGGTTTCAGTTACCTTTAGTAGCTCCATCAGTTGCAAGTCGTTGGGGGCAAAGAGTTTCAGATCATCCATGTAAAGAAGGTGAGATATGACCTGACCACCTCTTTTCAACCGGAAGCCTAAGCCAGTACCCTCCAGCAGTGTGCTGAGAGGGTTCAAGGCTAGGCAAAACCACAGAGGACTCAGACTGTCACCCTGGAATATGCCACGCTCAATCCTTATCGGTTCACTGTTCCCCCGAATCTGTCGACATCCCGGATAGCGAAGGACTGTTCTCCACTGCCCCATACACGACATCAAGAAGGTGCGCAGAGTTGTATCAACTTTGTACAGTTCTAGCACCCTCATGAGCCATGTATGAGGAACAGAGTCATAGGCCTTCTTGTAATCTATCCAACATGCCGACAAATTCTTTCGAGAACGTCGAACCTGTTGGCTTATGGCCATATCGATGAGGAGCAGCTCCTTAGTACCGCGGGACCCGTTCCTACATCCATTCTGAGAGGCTGACATGATAGAATTTTATTATTATTATTATTATTTCTGGGTGCAGCGGAATACATTTCTGGAGCGCAGTGCAACTACTTTTGGTCCTATTCACCCCTGCATTTGTATTCACCTTATTTGTCTGTAAGTCTCACATAAGATCTCTCATTGATATTTTTTTGTATCTGGGCTATTCCTCAGCCCTAGTCCTCAGTCAGCGTCTGAGAAGCTGTACCAATCGCACCAGGAGTTACTGCAGAGGAACCGTCTATCTGCCCAGCAGCATCAGCACTACCTAACCCCTGACCACCGGGGCACCAGCTACCCGCCGCCCAGTCCAACCAGGTACCCACTCAGTCACGTTATTTGATACTTAATATTAATTTAGCGTTACAAGTCAATACAGGCTATACATGGGAAGGCGAGCGACAAAAAACTACAAGGAGTTGTCTAAAGGATGATTTATAGATATTACGTCACAGTTGTGATTACTTTTTGACAAATGTGAATGTAATATATATATACAGAAATAGTCTCCAGTCAGTCATTCGGATTCCTTACCATTTGGCGAAGGGGCCTTGCGTTAACCTTTAATATGGGTGTTTTAAAATGACGTTGACCAAGTGACAGCACTGAGACGTCTGGTCCAGGCACCTGTCAAAACGTTTATGGTAATGACATTAGTTAAACGTCAACGTCAACGTCAGACAGACGTCAACGTTCCGCCGTTAAGTCATTTCCTTTGAAAACGTAAGGAAATTTTCAAAGGAAAAGACCTACCTGACGGCTAAGTGGTGCCAACTGGTGGTGTAAGTTTTCCCGAACGCCTCCATTAGTGACTGACAGAAATTTTATCTGGGTATATTTTTGTAATTATAACGAAATACAATTTTTCCATAAATTACCCTTTTAGAAAATGCTTACAGTTTGATGTCGCTCGGCTCTCAGATTATTAAGAAATAAGCCTAAAATATAATTAGGTTATAAGCGCTCAATTTAACTTTAAGTCTTATACATAATATATTAGGTGTTACCTACGAAATGCCCATATTATGAAACTAATACGAACTAATAATTCAAAGTCAATCTGAAGTTTTCGCAGCTCAAATTGGCCCGTTTTTTAAAAAAGCAATTTCATAGTTAAGACCTAATACTCTCGTATTATATTATTACACTTTATTTCAGGTTCGTTTTAAATGAGATATAACTAATATTTGGTTTCGTTTGGTTATAACTCGTATTTAACTGCATTGTACGCAAAATACAAGCTTTAGACGTAGAGTTGCGATCACCACCTCAAAATACCAATACCAACATAACACAACATAAAAAATAAAATAAAAAAGATACCAACATAACTGCATACGTTGTTATGTAAGTACGACGTAGTGTCACGAACATGAATATTACTGGAATAATGTAAACCGAGAAACATGTGGTAGGTAGCTCGGTAAGGTTAGGGAAACAAGCCTCCGGCGTAGTACAGTCAAGTACATTGAAATCTAATAGTGTCATGTCGAGATGATGAATAAAAGGCAAGTGACAAAAGGTAAAAAGGTAAATTACCACATGTGAGCGGAAACGCCGGAAGTGCTAGGGACTTTATTCGTGTTTTGACGTAATCGAAGCGAAAAGATTGTGAAACGATCAAAGCAGAGTGCAGTCTGCAATTTCTGCGTACCCCCGTGGGTAACAGGTGTGTAACTATACAAAGCTTATTTACGTCGAAAAAGTAAGTCGAAAATAATCACTGTATTTTTAATCACAATGAAATAAAATATGGTAGCCATTAATAAAAAAGGATAATAATGACGACGCTACTTCCATTGAATAATATCGGTTGTGTTTTAAAAAAAAAAAGTACCTATGCAGTGGAAATATTATTAATGACGCTTCTAAAGTGGTCCGGTCCGAGTTGTTCCAGTAAAATAAACAGCTGACTCTGCTTTATAATACTTTGTTTTGGTGAAAATTATTTTTTTTACCTACAACTCACTTCACCGTGGAATGCCTGTGGGCAAGTACGACTTACCTCAATCAGTAAGTTACACAACAATTTTCTGCAGTAAGTATCAACAAGAAATACATTTCAGAGAAATGATGGACAAAATCCTTTTTAATCCTAATATATTATAATCATAATACTACTACATATATTTATATACTTTATAATCATAATACTGTATATTCATAAGTATTTTAGACATTACTATCCTCTAAAATTTCAAGAAAAATGTTCTTGTAAAGGGTTTTTCATTAAGAGTGCTCGAACTTTGAAATGAAACAAAACGAAATTTTTATAATACTCGTACTTTAATAAAAAAAAAAAATCTTAGTTATCACACAACGTTGTCTAGTCCCAAGCTAAGCAGAGTTTATGTTATGGGTACTAGACAACTGATATACATACTTATACATTTCTAAATACATACATATTATAGATAAATTACACCCAGACACAGAACAAATAATCGTGCTCATCCCACAAACATTTGTTTGTAAAGTGTATGCGGAGAAAAGAAATAGGCTTTTTCCAGGTAGAGCTGAAAGCTTGGTCTTCTTAAAAAATAAAAAAAAATAAATAAAAAATATAATATTAAATTTTAATTACAAATATTCTTGATTTCATAATAAGTACATAATACTTACACCCTTTTATAATATTTAAAATACAAAAAGCACTTCAATCAATAGGTGCTACGGAACTGCCTCGCCTATTTACGTTCATCATAGAATAATAATAAAAAATGATAGATTTGTATGCATTTGCAGCATTCAGTAAAACTATTTACTGTTTAAACTAAACCAAAGATAACCTACAAGACAGAAAAAACTGACTGGTTGCCAAATACATAGAGTTATTCAGTATGTCAGTTCTGTCATCGGCCTGGTATAGGTACATCATTCAAGCAAATGGGTGGTTGTGCATGCTGTAATTTTAATCTTAGCAATAGAAGTTACATTCTTTTTTAGGAATATTCTGTTATGTCCGAAAACTACACGTACGGTCCTATATGCACTAAGGCGTTTCCTATTTTGTTCTTTGATTAATATAATCTTTTTTTCTCTTATTTTGTGTCAATACACAAAAATATGCAACATCTTTCTTGTCTCTCTGCTTCATGAAGTGTTTTGAACTCTATCCATTGACGTAGAAATACTAGGTCGAACGCTTGAACTAAAAATCGGACAAAAGAGTTGAACGTGTTTAGAGTGTCTAACTGAAAGTTGGCGTTATTTTTCCGGCCTTAGTCTTGACATCCTAAAAAAAGAAATCCATTTCTTGAATCTTAAAAGCAATCGTATTGTATTGTATTTCGGGTTGGAGTCCGCAACTCCACGACTAAAGCGTGTATTTTGCGTACGGATGGGACAAATGTGTCATTCGATTCACCCCTCCTCCTTTCTCCTTCCTCAAGGAAGGCCAGTAGCGCCTTGGTGTTACTGACCATTTCGCGGAGGTTACCTGGGTTTCCGAAGTATTTTGCCCTGTATCCAGCGACAACAGGGCAGCTTAGAAGCAGATGTGCTGCAGTCTCGTCCTCCTCCAAGCAGGCTCCGCACCGTGGGCTGTCTGTAACTCCTATGACAGATAGGTGCTTATTAAAGGTCCTGCGGCCAGTTGTAACGGCCATCACTTTCCGTAACTGAGGTTTATTCAGTCGTGGAGCACTTCCCTTGATAGCCGCTTTACCTTACGCTTTACGAGGGAAGAGCCTCCTTGGCCTGCCTGCACTCACTATGGTCTACCCATAGTTTGTGATGTAGGTCTCTAGTTCGTGTCCTTACCAGATTGCGTAGGTATCCAAAGGGGAGCGGCACAATGGGCTCAGGCCCTATCGCCGCCATACTCGATCCCCTACTGGCGAGTTCGTCCGCAGTATCATTGCCTCGGGAATCGCTGTGCCCTTTAATCCTTTGAATGGTTACTTGGTTGTGTTTACCCACCTGGTTAAGGCGTTGGTGACACTCATAAATCAGCCCAGAGTTAACCGTGTGGCTGTTTAGCGCTTTCAGTACAGCCATGCTGTCCGAAAGTATACGTATGGAGTTGTCCTTAACTTTCCTGGCTGTGACGGCTAAGGCTGCCAGGGAAATGCCCAAGCACTCAGCCTGGAACACCGTGTTATGAACCCCCAATAGTGTGGTTACGTCAATGTTGTGATCCTTCGAGAAGTCTTCAGCAACCGTGCTATTACCTATTTTGGATCCATCAGTGAAGATCCACAGCTCTGCAGGGCACAGCCCTTCGCAGCGGTGATCCTCATGCATGTTGTATTTTTTATCAAAGATAAATTTATTAGGTATACGGTCGTTAATTGCTTGCGTTATGAGAAGCTCATTGTTGAGTTCCGCAAGCAGAGCGGTGTGTTGTGCTCTTACCCCAGAGATCCAGTGTTTTAAGACGTACTGCCGCCATCGTCGCTTCCTGTTTTTAAAAACAGATGGAGTGGGGGAAGTCCCAGCATAGCTTCGAGCGCTGCAGTAGGAGTGGTCCTCATGCAGCCCGTAGTAGCCATGCAGGCCATCCTTTGCATGTGTTGTAGTTTGTTTACGGCTGTGGCTAACTTGGTGCGAGGCCACCACACCACAGCGCCGTAAGTAATCATGGGCCGAATTACTGCGCTAGACAGCCAGAGTATGATTTTCGGGGATAAGCTCCACCTCTTACCTATCATTTTCCTGCATTGCCAGAAGGTGATGCAAGCCCTGATTAATTTATTGTCTACATGAGTGCTCTAGTTTAACTTATAACCTCGTTCGACAACTGGAGTTCTTTATTGAACAGTTTAGGCAGATTGAAGCACCCTAGTGCTCGTTTTTGCGTGAACATGACAATTCAGTTTTAGAGGGATTCACTGAGAGATCATATTCTCTGCACCACCGTTCCACAATGCGCAGTGCTTGGTGCATAAGGTTACAGATCATTGCAGTCACCTTACAGTAACGATTCGCGTTGAGTATAATGATGAGTTCGTTAATAACAAGATTCCACAGTAGCGGGGAGAGTACCCCTCCCTGTTGGCAGCCTCTAACTATCAAGGCCAACTGCTGCTCTTCTTTAAGGCGAACTACTCGTAGCATATTTATAATCCAGTCGATTAATACCTGATCTACCCCGTGCTTAGAGAGGGCGGCACTTATGCTGGAGAAGTTTGTTTTGTCGAAGGCTCCTTCGATATCTATAAAAGTGCCCAGGCAGGTACGGTTTTGATGGATTGCTTCCTCTATCTGGCTTACCACCAGATGAAGAGCACACTCTGTCGACTTACCTGTATGCATGTTGGTTACCATGTAATGGTACTGTTTTTAAAGCGCCATCTCGTAGTTCCCTCTCACATAACCTTTCCATCGTCTTTAATAGGAAGGAGGTTAGACTTATAGGTCGATAGGATTTGGCGCTTGTATAGTCACTCTTACCTGGTTTAGGAATGAATATTACTTTCACTTCCCTCCATCCTTTGGGAACGTATCTAAAAGCCAGGCACTCTCTCATTAGGGGCACCAGATTTGTTGCCAACAGTGTCCCATCCCACTGCAGTAGTGCCGGAAAGACACCGTCAGGACCAGGATCCTTAAAAGGATAGAAGCTTTGGATGGCCCATTGGAGTTTTTCCAACGTAATCATCCTGTGTGCATAGAGCCTATCATCGTCTGATGGTGTTTGGGTCACATCTGACCAGTCTGTTACCTGTGTGAAAACGCAGTCTTGGAAGTGAGTCTCAACTAGGACGCGTCTTGCTTCTTCAGGTGACGTGGTGAGTGTGTTGTCAGGTTTACGGAGCGTGGTGGGCCCAGAAGTATCCTGTTTTGCTAATATTTTCGTTATTCTGTTTGCTTGTGGGCAGGACTCGATGCTACCACAGAATTTTCGCCACCCTGTGGTGCGTTTGAACCTGATGCATTTTTTGTAGCTGGATTTGGCCGCATAGTAGGCTTCCCAGTCCTCATCCGCACATGTGTTTATGGCTCTGTTTAGAGCCTTTCTTACCTTGCTACTCTTGCGTTCCAGATCCGCGTCCCACCAGGGTTGTTTGCCCGGTGTATCACGCGGAAAGGTTTCTAGGTAGGCAGTGTGGTAGCTGTTTATCAGTGATTCGGTGAATTAGTCCACTCGTGCGTCGATTTGCGTTGTGTCCCCAAATGTCATCGAATCGTCTAGTGGCGCAAGCTTGGAAGCTAGGCTGCGTCTATATGCTGCTCTATCCGTGTTTCGCGGATTACGTCGCGGTAGCGTAGGTGTTACATAGACCTGGACGTCGAAGCAGATCCACTTGTGGTCCGAGCAGGAGGCCTCTTTGGAGACATGCCACCATGCAATAAAAACAATTAAACGTGTTGTTAATCTAGCAAGAATTTTAATTAAGCAACATTGGCGTTGAGTAATAGTTGTGGAATATTATTATTATTCATCAATATATCACAGGACCATAAAGTCCTGGTCCTTTGGAAGGCGTACGAGGAGCCGAAACCAACTCACAGAGGCCCGTTAGATACTTTTAATGGAACGTGATGCCAACGGACGATTGTCCCTGTACACACAATGCTACTGCATCCAGGACAACCCCCGGTTGGTAAAAACTATTGTGACATATGGAAAATAAAGACAATAGGGCTATGGTTTTTGAAGTCTTAAGTGGACTGGTTACTATGAACTATGTGAAAACTATGGCCCTTGCCTAAACAATGTTATAAATGTCCATCGGTAAACAGGCAGGGGGTGACTTCCATACTCAATAAATGGGCCCCCAAAAAACGGCCGCTAGCACGAAGTGGTGTAGCAACAAGAGGGCAACATATCCTGAGGTGCTTGAGGAGTGGAGAGATATACCACGGCTATCAGGACAATCCCGGAAGTGCGGTCAAGATCGCTACCAGCACCTTACTGGATTATACATCCTTCTCCCGAGCACGATTGCTCTTGCGAATCTCCACTCAAACCAGCCAATAAAGGCAAGAGAGAGGTGGGAGCTCTGTTCCTCGTCAGTGTTTACTACGGCCGGCCAATGAAGGCAAGCCGAAGATGAAGAACGAGAATTCTCCCGGGAGATCGGGTCCGTTGGAACGCTAATGCCCAACAGTTCGCCACAAAACTGCCCTGCGGATTGTATCTCTCTTAGTCTGGCCCCTCACCCTAGGCATGTTATGGCCTAGGGTTTATTGGAGCGCGCAAGCCCCACTACGACGTCAACGTAGAGATACAGCGATGTTTATTATTATTATTGTGTTATCACCCAGGAGACAACGGTTTCAACTCTTAAAAATTTCGTAATGGTTCGTTTCCATTACAGCCAAAGACTGAAGAGCCTTTGGTAGATTTCTTTTTTGAACCGAAAAGGGCAGTACGTCTTCTTATTTTCAGATTTTTGAGAACTCGCTAAAATATCAAGACGTAGTTTGAGTACCTAACTGACTTCTGAACTTCTTAAGTACTAGCCATCGTTAGGCTAACTAAGGTACTTACTTAGAAATAAATTAAAATTGATATGTGGATTTATTAGCTTCATAGTAGGTACATACTCGTAGCAATCCACGGTGTGTGAATACCATACAAGTCAGCGTTTGTGTTTAATATATTTAAATGTTACTGACATTACAGGTTTTCAATTCTAATTTTATGTAATAGATTAAGTTAGGTTAGATAGGTGCTATTTTTAAATGTTTAACATTAAGTTTATGAAAAATATTTACTAATATATTGGTAAGTAGGAAACTTTGTATTCATGATTTTAGTCAGTGTATTGTATGAACATGTTTAGGCAAATAAATGAATTTTGTTAAATATGAGTATCATGCAGATTAATACATTCGTTCTATACTTGGTGACAGTTCGAATTTGCCAACGCGAGAGGTCGCCGTCGATCACTCCCACGAGGGCACGGTGGTGCACCGCACAAGCGGCGAACACCTCCACCGTGAGCTCTGAGCTCCTGAATCTGGTGCTGACTCTAAGCATCTGACACACGTATCGTGCAGTACTAGCCTAACTATTGTGTAAACGATAATAGTACATTGTTACCCTAGGGGTGAAAGTAACTTATTTAGTCCCGAGAAGAAGTTTGGCGTCCGAGCGAAGCGAGGTCGCTAATATTCGAGGGACTAAATAAGCCTATCACCCGAGGTAAACACTGTGCTTTTCATTACAAATAAAAGGAAAATAAAAATAAAAACCTGAGTCGTCGTCAAAGGTCGTCGTATGATTTTAGGTATGTTTCTTTTGATTTAGGCCGTGCAAGGTTTCCGACTACTGCTCTAACCTCTTCTCTTAAGAATCAGGCGTTGAATCCTTAACTGAATCTGATTATTGTGTAATTATAAAATCTCTTACAGCAGAGATTTAGTAAAGTACCTATAAACAAAATTCTACATCAAGTTTCCCGCCATTTTGTTTTTTTTTCTGTGGTCAATCGGCTATTCAGCCATCATTTTTCATTTATATCAGTGAAAAATGGTAAATATTTCTCATATCTATGTTAGTTTAAAAAAATTAAAGAATTAATTGAAAGTAAATTAAAAATAATTATGTATTTAAAAATAAATATATAGATACTTATCTCTTAATTTCAATTTTACATCGCGCTGTAATTGACTGGCTGTATAGAAAGTTGAGACATAGATCAATAGAAATGCGAAGATAGAACTAGTTTTTTTTTATAATTTGACAGCTGTCAGTTGAAAGTGATTCTCCCTAGGGATGAAAAGTATTACTTTCAACCCGCTCCTCAGGCAGCTTCAGACCTACTTTCAGCGTATGAGTAATGAAAATGATATTTATTTTGCAAATAGGTTTTTTTTACACGTCAATTTTTTTTTTTTGTCAGTTTAAACTAGATGAGGCCGGTCTTTCCTAGCTGACTATCCTGAGAAGAAACACTGAAACAAACTCAGGGGTCAAAGTCTCTTTTAAAGTTCATACAGCAAACATGTAATGGTCAAATCGTATTAGAACCATGCAGATTAGTGTCTGAGATGGTCTTTTGTGGAAAGAACCATACAGATTTGAGTGGGCCTGTCCAGTTAGTGCAAGCATTTGTCAGTATTCGTATAGCTCAACTTATGGTTGAGCTTCTTAATAGTCCACTAAGGAGCTCAACGATCTGACGAACAATACCAATGAAAGGACATTTGGGTAGGCCGCAGAAATACTCAAGTTGCAAGACATACGTCAAAATAACTGAAGCGAAAAAAAAACAGTGATCCACATAGTCCTCATATTCACAATTTTAAACGAAAATATATAAAATAAAATGTAGAAAAATGTAATATTTAACATAGCAAATATTTATGTCAAAGATGAATTTAAAAAAACAAATAAATTCATGTCGTAATAGTACATTATGATACAAGTGTGTAATGTACATGGTTACCGTCGCGGCGGTTTTAAGACCCGAGCCTTGGCGAGGATCTTAAGAGAGCCAAGAACGATAACCATACATTACTCACGTGTATCATACGACGTTTTTCAATACACTTGTGAAGAAAAATAATTTAGCTAACTATTTTTACAACAGCAAAACTAGGAAAAAATTTCATAATATGGCGGTAACATTCATAGGCACGCATCAATTTTTTTTTTAATTGACCCATAGTTGAAGGCTATGGCTACATAGTCTTTTGATCAAATTGCCTAGTCGTTGTTTGTTTTCTTGGGTGAAAATATTTCACGATAATGTATTTTTTAGTGACAATAGGATGTAACATTTCCTTATGTTTTTGTAGTATTTAATTTTATTTAATTAATATAACAATGAACTTCACTCGAAAAAATCACATTACTTGAAACCGCATCTTAAAATGACGGCCATAGACCAAATTTTTTATATTTTTTCGTATTTAAAATTTGAATCGCAAACAAAGAGTTTGAACAAAAAGGTTATAGCTACATTACAGCACTAGTGCGTAATGGTAATCAAAATGTCACAGTTTGGTAACAAGTACCATTATGTTCCTAAGTGTAGTGCAATAAGAGCCACTTTCTGAGCAAGTGTATTGAAAAATACATTACATTTTTACCCTAGGGGTGAAAGTAACTTATTTAGTCCCGAGAAGAAGTTGTCAGTTGAAAGTGATTCTCCCTAGGGATGAAAAGTATTACTTTCAACCCGCTCCTCTGGCAACTTCAGACCTACTTTCAGCGTAAGAGAAATGAAAAATAAATAATAAAAGAATGTTATTGTGAAACAAAACAATGTTGCAATATGATTCACGTATCGTACGTATATTTTATTTTCTTTCACTCTGTCTCCCCCGTTTATCACGATATATATAATAATAACAAGCATCAGTTTTTTAATAACATGACTTATAATATTTCGGCTTTCCAGCGATAGGAGTAGACGCGCCCCTTAGTGTACTCATCTGCAGATTCCCACTAGAACTATGCACTGTCTTGTTGTACTTGAAAATAGTGCAGCCAGAAGTTTATTCTGTAGTTGAAACATTCTCTAAAGAGAATACCCCGTACTATCAAACAATAACTTTTCATTACTCATACGCTGAAAGTAGGTCTGAAGTTGCCTGAGAAGCGGGTTGAAAGTAATACTTTTCATCCCTAGGGAGAATCACTTTCAACTGACAGCTGTCAAATTATTAAAAAAAAACTAGTTCTATCTTCGCATTTCTATTGTCTATGTCTCAACTTTCTATACAGCCAGTCAATTACAGCGCGATGTAAAATTGAAATTAAGAGATAAGTATGTATATATTTTTTTAAATTACATAATTATTTTTAATTTACTTTCAATTAATTCTTTAATTTTTTTAAACTAAAATAGATATGAGAAATATTTACCATTTTTCAATGATATAAATGAACAATGATGGCTGAATAGCCGATTGACCACAGAAAAAAAAAAACAAAATAGCGGGAAACTTGTTGTACAATTTTGTTTATAGTTACTTTACTAAATCTCTGCTGTAAGAAATTTTTTAATTACACAATAATCAGATTCAGTTAAGGATTCAACGCCTGATTCTTAAGAGAAGAGGTTAAAGCAGTAGTCGGAAACTTTTTACGGCCTAAATTAAAACGAAACATACCTAAAATCATACGACGACCTTTGACGACGACTCAGGTTTTTATTTTTATTTTCCTTTTATTCGTAATGAAAAGCACAGTGTTTACCTCGGGTGAAAGGCTTATTTAGTCCCTCGAATATTAGCGACCTCGCTTCGCTCGGACGCCAAACTTCTTCTCGGGACTAAATAAGTTACTTTCACCCCTAGGGTAACAATGTACTATTGCTTCATGTGCAGAACACGTTGTAATGGCCTTGACTGGGATCTTTTTACACCATTTATAGATAAACTATTTTTTTGTCGAGGGGAAGCCTTCAAGGCGCCCGGTCTTTGGGGATAAGTCCGGGGAGTGTGGGATTTTTACCTCACTAAAACAACCCCGGTGATCACCATCAGCACGTAGGAGGGGCCCCGTTATTTCTCAAAAGGCCATTTCGGAACCCCTTCTGTACAACGCCTGTTACGGCACATCCCTGAAGAGACTGTATGATGGTTTCCCCTTATCTACACTAGTGATCTCAATACGCCAAAATTATACAAATGTGGTCCCATTTTTGCTGAAGTAGTGACGAGGGTCACGAGCACGACGTAGAGTTCACTTAATTTTTATTGAGCTGAACGATGCACACGTCATTCTCGGAAACGAATGCTATTTTTTATATTTCTTGTAAATTCGTTTTCATTAACCTGCATAATTCTCACATTAACGTAATTAATACCTATTGTAAAACAAGCTAAGTATACTTAGGTAATCCTACATTTTAAGTGTAGATAGCATTATACAGTTTTGAACATGGTTGTGATAATCTTAGGCTAGGCTATTTTTATTTTTTGAGTTAAAATTATCCGTAAACCCCTTCTGCTGTGGATGGAGCGACAGGAAGTGTCAGACATCTATTGACTAAAACCCACCTATCTAGTTTCCCTTTACGTTTCAGGGCTACGGTAAAAGTATTTATTTATAGAAATTTAATTGAACAACAGAATGTATTTTGAATAAATGGGTGCCGGGACTTCACGCTACTGGCATACAGCGACCACTCCTGGGTACAAGTCATAGTTTAAAGCCGTTAGATACACATAGCATACATAAAACCAAAACTAAATTATTAGAATATTACAATCGAGAGAAATAAAATCGCACATCCTGACTTTTTTGTTAGGACAGTTCTTTTCATGAATGTGAATAAATATTGAAAAAAATAGATCGATCGATCACAAATTGAACGTTTACTTTTTAATGTTATGAAATTAAAAAGTACACAAATTACCTTTGTAATGTTATGAAATATAGCGTAAAAATACCCTTTAAGGGTTTTAGAGCACAAAACCCAACATATGGCAAAAATTACCCAATTTCACCTAAGAATTAAAGTTAAACTTAAAATTCTTGATAAAACTGTTTATTGATAAATGTATTCTCTCCCTTAACCTTAATTATAGATTTAATCGATTTTTCGGGTTGTTCCCAGAGGTCCACGAGTCCATGGTTTTCGAAACATGAAACCTCGAACATTAGTTCCCAATGAGTCCATGTAATTTTAAAATCGTTTTATATATAAAAATGAACAGCTATTCGTTAGTTTCGCTAAAACTCGAGAACGGCTGGACTGATCTGTCTAATTTTGGTCTTGAAATATTCGTGATACTCCAGGGAACAGTGAGAAAACAGAAAAAATCACGAAAAAATGAAATCGTTTATTAGGCGGTACGAAGTTTGCCTAGTCAGCTAGTACTCGTATTAAATATTTTCTTTCCCTACGAGTCCATGAGAATGTTTGGTACAGTTAGCAGTTAAATGTTTACTATGGAATTATTGTGTATTATTTCTATTTCTATGAAATAAAAGATAATGAATATCTTTATTTCATATACGCAGTACTTATGAAATGGTAAACATTACTCTACATGCATGTCTCCAAAGAGTTGAATAGTCATAAACATGAAAAAAAAAACAATTTTAAAACAATTATAGTAAATAATCTTAATCTTTGTAGCTAATTTTAGTCGTTTTAATCTTGCGGAGGGTCGATTCGGTACATGAAATACTATCGATTTGTAAAGAAAAAAATAAAGTAATTTTTTTCAAAAACTCGTATTAATATAAGTAAGCATACTACGAAATGAATTTCTTTAATTAAACGAGTCAATGACCTTGTGGGTAGTTGTCGGTCGTCGCGTACTAACTACCTACAGTTCATTGGCCTCGCTCAGCTGACGTTTACTTTAAGAAATTAATTTCGTGCATGTACGTATATTAATTCGAGTTTTAAAAAAAACTACTTTATTTTTTAATTTTCTCTTTACAAATCGATAGTATTTCATATACCGAATCGACCCTCCACGGGATTAAAACGACCAAAATTTAACGGTGTATTTACGTTTGATTTGGTTTGAAGGTATACGACTTGCCGAGTCAGCTAGTAATACGCTATGAAATGTGTAATGTATCTTAAATTAACCCTATGAATGTCCTTATATAGTGAGAAAGAGAAAACTTCTATCACTGTAATCTGTATTAAAAAAAATGTCTAATTTCTTGTCCTTTTTAAAGAACTACGATTAAGCGTAAGAAACAAGATTGTTGGTGATGGGCTACCGGCCTTTAGCTAAAGCGCCGTTATTTGACATTTGGCAGGCTTGCGTTTTTAAATGCTTATAAATTCTATATTAATCTCTATAGGTATTTCTAATATCAATAGTTAAACCGAGTTTAGACCCACTCGGTTTAACTATTGATATTAGAAAATACTGTGACGTAGAATTAAAATTAGAAGCCCGCTAAATGTCAGATAACGGCACTTTAGCTAAAGGACGGCAGTGGATTTAATCAACAGTAATTAAGAAGGACTAAAGGAAGTTTTTTCAGTCCCAAACATGTGTGTATAGGTAACAGATAATATCCTAAAGTAGTCAAAAAGTAAAGAGTTGCCTTAGGGTCTTTGTGTTGGTTGTAAAAAAAAAAAAAATAGAAAAAATCACAAGAAAAGTAAAGTAAAAATAATTTGTCTAAATAGGTTTTATTAGCTTCCGCCTGTGGCTTCGCCCCCGTGAAAGTCAAGGATCATGCTCCCGGGATTAAAAGTATGTCTCTTGTAGCTGCTGCTAACGGCTAAGCCCCTGTGATCTGCTACTGCTAACGACTTAGCCCCCGTGATCTGCTGCTGCTAACGACTTAGCCCCCGTGATCTGCTGCTGCTAACGACTTAGCCCCCGTGATCTGCTGCTGCTAACGACTTAGCCCCCGTGATCTGCTGCTACTAACGACTTAGCCCCCGTGATCTGCTGCTGCTAACGACTTAGCCCCCGTGATCTGCTGCTGCCAATGACTTAACCCCCGTGATCTGCTGCTGCCAAAGACTTAGCCCCAGTGATCTGCTGCTGCCAAAGACTTAGCCCCCGTGATCTGCTGCTACTAACGACTCAGCCCCCGTGATAGTAGAGAATTATGCCAAAGGAACATACTCCCGGGATAAAAACGTATTCTACGAGTATGCATGTTTGTAAATAAAAGTAATAAAATGCGAGCTGTGCATCGCAAGCAAACGGCAGAGTACACCGGACGCAACAGATGGTTGCGGTGACGTGTGGTAAGCCAGCGGCTTATTCGTCAGATCGCAGGCTTGAACAAAACAATTCGAAATATTATTTACAACTGTAAAGTGAAAAAAAACCGTCTGTAAATATCAATTCGATATTTACCGGTATTTACGAGTATACCCCATTCCATAACCCGCTAAATTGTGCGTGAATTTATCAATCTCAACATCCAATGCTCGTCGTAGGTAGGCAGCTGAGCTCTGCTCTGACTAATGCACATCTTCGCACAGCATCAGTGGATTCACGTTTTACACAATCCAAAAAAATGAGCGATTTACATAAAAACAATATATTGAGATAAAAACCCGACATTCACGGGGACGAAGGCACAAGTAAAAGCTAATATTTAATAAAGTTAATTTTACTAATTACTTACATACATGTTTCGTTTTGTTGATTTTGTGATTAGATAGGTAGGCACTTATTTAGGGTAATGACACCATCTACGGTCGTAGGCTACCACTGTTTACTGTGTCTGGGGCTCTGGGGAGGTATGAAAATGCATACCAGAGCCCTGGAACCAAGGCAGGGAAGGCACAGGGTAGGTTTTTAGTCAGTAAGAGTCTGACACTATTTCCTGCTCCGTCCAAGACCGGAATCTGTCATTGGATGATTTTACCTACCATAACAAAAAAACACTGTTTACTGTAGCGTTTTTTTTTCTTTACTTTTTTTATTCAACATTTTTAAGACCAGGGTTGTTCCAAGCTGAAAAAAATGTGAAGCAATAAACTGTTAGCCAAAATTATTTTTAGAGCTTCACTGAAACGAGGATTGGCGTTCTCGTACTCGTTCAAGAATCCACCGCTTTCAAAAATGGGGCATGTGAACTCTCAGCAAGCTGAAGCTGGACCTTCGACCAGTCAAGGAACAAAGGTGATTAGCATCTCTAACATTTAAGTAGGTATAGCTTTATCAACGCTTATATATAAACACAAGGTTTTTATGCTCTGCAATAAATTATCTGTAGTGTAAAATAAAATTTTCTAGCTAATCATAAGAATATTAGGTATATATGTCGGAGGAAGTAATTGGATTTGTGTTTACTGCTGGTTTTATAAAGCTAGATATTGTTTTCTTTTTTAGGAACAATACTTCGATAAATCTTCGTTATATTTAATATGTTAGATTTTATTATTGTGTAAAAGCGTTATTAATATTAAAAGTTACTGAATTTTAGTTACTTTATTACCTAGTTAGACGTATAAAACGCCTTGATGTGATGTCCAATAAGAGGTAAGCATTCAGCAAGCTTCAAGCAGCTTCAATCGAGGTCGAGGTGCAATCTCGACTGCGCGCTGGTGGCGATTTGAGCAGTGGGCTTACTCTCGAGTTTAATTCCGTTCGGTCGACATTGGAATTGTAACTTTAGGTACTCTTGAATTCGATGCTAGGGGCTAATCGAGTGACCTTTTTGGGAAACTAAGTAAATGGGGATTGGGCTTGTCGTGTGGTTACGCAATTTTAAACCAATTTGGGGCTAGCATCGTATTCAAGAGTAACTAGCGTCACAATTCCAATGTCGAACGATCGGAATTAAACTCGAGAGTAAGCCCCCTGGAATCTTTGACGCTCTTACTATGATCGATGAAATAGAACGCTGAAAAAAGGTAATCATTTTGGTATCGAAGTTAGTTTGGAGCAGCAAGCCTTTTGGAGGAATTATTGTTGGACTATCATTTTATTAGTAGTTGCGTAAATTAAACGAGAGTTAGTGACTATTCTTTAGTAACTGCTGTATCAATGTACTTACAACAGTATTAAATTGTACGAAACAGTGAATACTTTGTTTTGTGCTTATTTTCCCCTGATTACACCCACGAATCTAATTAACACCGACGACAACGAGGAGAATAGTCCCTTCCCCGACATATATAATTAGATTTACGTGATAGACGTAAGTATTTTATTTTATACTTATGTCATCGGATGCTTGCAAACTGGCAGATTGTAATAAATCTTGCAAACTAAGGCATTCTCAATATTTTATTAGAAGATCAATTAAAATATCTTCAAATAAAAGTAAATTTGATACTTTGGAATCTAATATTATTACTCGGTAGTAGTTTGCGAGATTTATTGTAAACTGGATTCGGCAATTACCCGGAGATATTTTCATTTTATGCTATTTCTAGTTTAAACATAAGTATTCATGTAACATTATTAGATGCGGATAAGTATAACGTAACAACGTAAATTAATAAATCCTAGGGCTTTCCCATAAAAATCTGTCGATCCTCGATCGAAGACATTGATAGACATCGGTCGATCGGTGAGGTAGATTTTAGTGTAGTGGACACTGATGATCGATGTCGAGTGATTCAATCTCCCATCATCACATTAGCGATGGTATCGATCGAAGATCAACGGTATGGTGTATCCCTTATTCCACCACTCAATATAAAAGGGTTCTAAGGAATAAAAACAGCTTTGCATCTAACAGCGGGTTTAAGATAGATCTGCCGTTTGGAATTTGAAAACAATATAAATACTCATATGTAGGATTCCGATAGATTCCGATGATTCTTGTATGTCTGCCGCATGTCTCAGTCATGTTTGCAACTCTGTGATCTTTATACCTAAATTACGATGTAACTAACTCGCCCTTAAGATATCCGCACCTAATAACGTTACCTTCATGATTTTCTGCATACTAACGCATTTATTTTTTTGCACAGGGCGACAAGTCCCCTGTCCCTGGCCCGAGTTCGGAGAAAACTGAAAAAAAGTCCAAAACCTTAGGAAGGTAAGGATCAACTTATTTATGTACCAATAAACATTAACATATTTTATTAAATTCCGTTACCTTTTATCACTAAGTACCAAATATAAAAAAAATATTGCTGAATGGGATTATTTTTTTAAGTGAAACTAATGAGTATGAGCGCTATGTACCTACTTTATTTTATGGGTATTCATTCAATTCCGAGCGTGATTGAGCCATCACGTTCGGACATGTAACGCTCATTCGGGTGTGATTCGGGTAAAGCCAGAGTCGACTAAAAGAGCGAGAAAGATATACCTACTCAACAGTGCACGCTTCTTGTAAATGTTATTACTTTATCAATATTAATTGGATAATAGTTGTAGGGTTATATTAACCTTACCTTGATGGAGTTTTCACTTCTGTGGCGCGGACACCGTTGTTTTTATAATTTAATAAGAACATGCATATAGTGTGAGTAATCCCTGAGGATCGGCGTGGCTATCATCTGTGTATCTAGTGTTGCAGAGGTGTTTCATCGTTGTACTCAAACATAGCCTAGCTTATCTTCTGTCAGTTCATTCTTCAGTTCGAGCGGCTGGCTCTCCAAAAGCGAAGGATGACATATAAGGTGCTGGCGGATGATGACGTTTACAAGGCAAGATATTTATAAGTAGTAGGTGTAGCTGTGACGACATTGCCTGACCACTAGATAAAGCTTGCGCCCGCACAAAGCTTTATAAATGGCATTATACCGTGCCTGCCTCATATACTCGTAGATTTGGAGTACTGTTCTACAAGTACCGTTTTAAGCATCATCGCAACATAGTGTTTGCAGATGTTGCAAAGTTACAACATATTGGAAAGCAAAACACTAACAAAAGTACCGTTATTTTAGATAAGCTTTTTAGGCATTTATTACTAGCACTCGATTAATATTTTAGTAGTTACTATAAGGCTATTGGTGCCTCGTATACCTGTGTATGTATATTGTATCAGAGTGTCGTCGATAGCTTGACTCGACGACGATATTCTTTATTCTTGACCTACATTGATTACACCACGTAATTTATTGGTTCATTGTGCGTGCTCTCTGCGTGACCGAAATACTGACTGTTCAACATTAAATGGTAGGTTCACACACTGAGTCACGGGTCACTCAGGCCAAAAGCATGCAAAAAACCTATATCATAGATATAGTTCGCCGAAAATAGGTTTTTTATAAAGTTTTATAGTTATAACAACTTGTTTCTAATATTGGTTTAGACAAGCCTGTCCTTACAGCCTATTTATATACCTACACTCCTACAGGCACATATTTCCGGATAGAATTTAGAGAATTCATATATAATACAAAAATATTTTTTAATTTTAAGTAGGTAGGTACATCACAAGAATATGTATGTTTTTACAAATATCTACAACATAAAATATCTTGAGAGAGTCTCTCAAGATATTTTAGAATGTTACGGAATTTAATTTTCCAACTAACCGATAATATACAACTTTATTTTTAGTATAATTGAGAAACCTGAATATAGTTTGTTCAGTATCATTAACTGAATCGATTCCAATAATTTTTACACCGTAATATTGACCGTGTATTTATGTTGCTAATCAGTTACCATAACGGGCTTATAACTTTGTGAATTTTCATAATACAGTTTTGAAATTTTGTACATAGATTCTTTACATAAAAATACTAAACGGGTGTTTGAGGTTTCGCATAATAAAAATAAGGTTGTATATACACAAGGGTACTACACCAAGTTAGTATAGTTAAATAGTTATACAAGTTAAATGGGTGCTTTTATAACGAGAACCACAGATTTTTTTAAAGCTACAAAAATACACAAATTCAATGTACCTATCATATGAATCTAAATATTCATGATTTTGGAGCTTCAAACTTTTATCACAATCACGCAATGCATTATACAGGAAAAGTTTTTAACCAGTGCGCAAATTTTGACATAATAAACTTGAATATATTTTAATAAACACGTATTTTTTATTTTGATATGTTTCAATAGTAAAAAATTAAGTTAACGCTTACGAGACTTGTTTACTCAGAAATTTATTTTATGGACGTCGCTTGCCAGTCTGTCGACTGGTCGCCCGATTCACGCCGCGCGTCGACCGCTCGCCTGACGCGCCAGCTGGTATCAGAAGTACTCACGCGCGCTCGCTCTATGCGACGGTACCTACTAACGCGGTGCGATTATTGACCCCAGTTTAGCGATACAATTTTTTAAGTTTAGACTGTGTAAAGTTATTTGTAAACGTAATTCCAATTTATCCTTCATACTTTCATGGGCTTAGGACCATCAAAATGCAGAAAATAAATCATAATAAATAAGTAAGAAAGTAGGTAATACGTTTTAATCCATTCGAAATAAAACATTTAGGTATGATGAGGTATTTAGACATGGTACAATTTAGATTGAAACAATTGCATTTTGGCGTATTTAAAAAATTGTGGTGTGATTTAAAAGGGTCGACGTGGTGCTGGGTCTGGGTCATGGAGTTGTTGTACCGGCTGAAAGTGGTATGGATGGAGTCCGGCTGTATTTAGCAGCTTCCATACTGCGCTTTGGCTAACACCAAAACGTCGTTCTGCGTCGTAGGTACTGGCTCTTGGATTGCGTTCAAAAAAATCGGCTTCGACTGCCAGTCGAGGTCTGCCAGACCCTTGTGCGTGGCTCGGTGTTCTGAACTGGCCGTGATCAAGCAGCCTTTGGTTAGCTGCTAAAATTGTCCTCTCATTAGGGACCGTAGGATTGAGGATCCCTTGGGCTCGCATACGAGGTACGCTCTCCCTTTCGTATCTTCTTCGTGCTGCTCGTAAATTTTCATTGCTTAACAAATACACTCGCACCATTTCATAATACTCGCGGTGAGTAAAATGAGACATTGTCACTACGCTAGACTAGTACGCGGCACACGCGCAGGGACGGCGAAGGGCGCGAACGTCCGACCTCCGCTTCCATAAGTGACGTACTGCATGTGCATGCGTTTTGTTTATCAAACGCCGGCGCCGCATGCCCCCGCACCCCCGTCTCGTGCGCTGGGCGTGGTCAAGCGGCCGGCGGCCTTCGCGTTTTCATTCATGCTCATTCATAGTATTACTATTAAATTATATCCATGTCTTGCTTATTTCAAATTGGGACAAAGTGGAAAAATGAGAAAAAAAAAAGTCATAAACTAAAAATGGAAATGTGTTCTATTGCTTACACTGAGCCACCAAAAAAAATTTACGCAGTGGTTAAAAAATTTTCCTGTATAGGTACTAATAGGAACACGTCATACATCCAGTGGTGGTATTCTCTAAGAAAACGCAGCGCTGTCGCAACGACGAACATCCAAATAGGATACATTGAATTAACAATCCAACATATAGGCAAATTAGGTTGACAATGCAATGTATCCTATTTGGGTGTTCGTTGTTGAGGCAGCGCTGCGTTTTCTTAGAGAATACCACCACTGGAACAGGAAACTAATGACGATTATTGAAAGATGAATGACCGTGTTCTCAGCACCATAGCCCTACATAATGCGTGTTCGATGCTTGTGTCGAATTGCTAGTGCGACCACGTTCGCCGAAACAATAGATAGGTTTGTTAGCTACATTGTCGAATGACCTTATTGTGTGCGCAGGAATAAGGGATCGCAGAGTCCTGGATCACGCAAAGACGAGAAGCCCGAATGACACCAGCGATGGCGCAGAAAGCGTGAATGAGAGCAGCCAAGAAAACTACACTTCCAGTGGCTGTACAATTGGTGTGCGTAGTTTTCTTGAAAGGCACTTAAATTTATTAACATTTTTCGTGATAAAATCCGCCTCACTGCGCAATGCGATAGACAGTAAGTACATTACAGTGATTATTAGACAAAAGTGTAAAAAGACTAAAGTTTAAATGACAATTGCTAATTTTAGTGGCCATATTGGCTCAATCTATGAGCAGTAGGAAAATTACCATAAATCATTTCATTAATAATCATAATTATTTGAGTGAATGAAAGTTTTTCAGATATACATCTGAATTAATATAGGTATTATCGACCTACACAATAATTGTGATTTATTCATAAAATGGTTTATTGGTCACTTCCCTATGTAATTTTGTGAAAAAAAATGGATTGATATACTTAATATAAATATTTCGATTTTACAAATCAATTAGTTATATACTTTATCGGTTATACATTCTTGTGTGTAACCGTATTAGTATGTATTTAAAATTAATTAATAAATTCTGACAAATAATTCAGTAAGTATAGATGTTGAATATTATATCTTCTATATTTACAACTGTCTATCTGAAATTTTCTAGAGGTTCGCTCACCTTGTTAAAATTGTTATTAATGATATGTAAGTACCTCTTCTGATTTGTTATATCTAAATATAAATATAGGTATGTATAGTCTTTACTTGTAAAATTGAATGTAAATAATATATACAAATTAATACATATATATATATATATATAAATAGGTATATATAAAGTCATAGACTTAAAAGAAAATACACACGAAGTGTAATGTAAATAACGCAAAACTCTACAGAGATTTCAATAAGTAATTAGAATTAGATGTTGTAGTCAGATTATAAGCAATTTTTTTCGTACACTGAATTTAGATTCACTCACTCGTGCGGGAAAATGCGTAACACTACTTTTGTATAAGAGCCAAAGATCCCTGCTTTCCTTTTCAGTAACGATTACTATGTTTTTGATATTTAAATGAAATAAAAATGAACGAAAAATATTATTAAATAAAAACATTACATCATTATTTTTTACAAAAAATTAACATTAATTAGTGTGTTATTATATTATTACTGTAAACTACCGTAAGTTACTATAATTATGTTATTGAATGTTACTGTACATTAAAATAATAGTACATTATGATATTAGTGTGTAATGTAGGAGGTTACCGTCGAGGCGGTATTAAGACCCGAGCCGTGGCGAGGGTCTTAAGAGAGCCAAGAACGGTAACCACTCATTACTCATGTGTATCATACGACATTTTTCAATACACTTGTGAAGAAAAATAATTTAGTTAACTAAAATTAAAATGGTAAAACTAGTAAAATTTTGCTTTTGCGTAATGTTATTCAAAACTCAAATTCAAGGTAATCAAGCTTCAAATTTTGAATAAGAAAAAATTAAAAAAAAATTTGTCTATGGCCGCCATTTTAAGATGCGCGCGGTTTTTGGTGTGATTTTTTTGAGTAAAGTTCATTGGTTGTATTAATTATATAAAATCAAATAATATATAAAAACATTAGGAAATGTTACATACATCCGTATTCCATTGTCACAAATGACACTATCATAAAAACTTTACACGCAAAAAAACAAACAACGACTAGGCAATTGATCAAACGACTATATAGCCATAGCCTTCAGCTATGGATTAATTTAAAAAAAAAAAGATGTGTGCCTATGAACACAGATTTAATATTTTACCGCCATATTATGAAAAATTTCACTAGTTTTGTTGTTGTAACAATAGTTAACTAATTTATTTTTCTTCACAAGTGTATTGAAAAACGTCGTATGATACAAGTGAGTAATCTATGGTTACCGTTCTTGGCTCTCTAAAGACCCTCGCCACGGCTCGGGTCTTAATACCTCCTCGACAGTAACCAAAAACATTACACACTTGTATCATAATGTACTATTATTCTTATCTAGATTCAATAAACGAATAAGTAGATCCAATATACATACGGGTATACCCGTGTGCATAGAGTGGGATCAAAAAACCTGTTTCAGTCCTTCAGTGAATTGCTTCGCTGTATTGTCCGCATAAATTATAAAAAAAACCTCTTTAATTATAATAATTTTCAAAAATAAGCGGGTCTTAAATATCTTCTTCATAAAAATACAGACATAATATACATACATGTATACTATTTAAAAGCAAGGCCATCGATCTATTCTATTTTTTACCCTCGACTAGAAAAATACTAGTTTCTAGTTTTGCGTTATTTTATATTAAAAAAAAATATGATAAGTACTTCTATTAAATAATGTACTGATTTGAACAGAAGACTGTCTGTGTACAGTTTCTGTACTTTTTATATAGAACTAAATTCAAGTTAGGACTTTTTATAAAGGAAAACTTATCTCGTGGTTATTATAGAAAATATGTAGGTCTTTAGAGAAATATTATTTCTTTATTTATTAGTTAATTTCAATAAATGTATTGAAATTAAAACTTTATAGTGACTGTATTTAAACTAAACACTAAAAAAAAAAACACACCTAGTGTCTTCATAAAGTATTTATACCTATCTAGCTAAATTGACGAAAAATGTTATTTATTATAACTTAATAAAATGTATATTTAGTGTGTATCGAAATAACTATACAAAACAATGATATAAAATATTTTTGTGTATAAAAATGTTACAAAAACAGAACATTGGCACGGCCACACAAGACAAACTTTCTATTCAAACGAGCTGTTCAAGTATTACGTGAGCAAAATTTTTGTAATTTTAACAACCATACCCCCCCCCCCCCGTCCTTGCCAGCGACAGTAACCGAAGCTACCCCCTATTACTATCCTGTGCTTTACATAAGTATTGGTAAAATTTTTCACGGACGAGTACATCCCGAAACACCGCGTGAGACCAATAAACTGAAAAGATTTCATAATTATGTCAAATCAAAATCTAGTAAATTTTGCAAAAAATATGATTGCTGACGTAATCGTTGTTCAGATCTCAACGTCTTTCATGTCATCAATAATGAGCAAAGCAAAGACTGGCACGGCGTTTGCGCGTATATCAATATATATGTATATCAACGGCCCCATTCAAGCGGACCGCCATCGCCAGTACGGATAACTATTTAATTTAAAAAAAAAAATTGTCTTTCCTTGACATTGGATAAGACAGCCAGAACTTGTGCCTAGCACTTAATAATTACGCGGGAAATAATTTTAATTTTATAATAGGTACCTTATCTAATGGCATCTCTAGGCTATTTCATGCTCTATGCAAATCATGGTTGCTTTACAGTGAAAACTCATAAATTCAAAAGAGGTAACTTAAAGAAGAAAGAAAAATACCTAATAAAATTTTACTACACAGATTACTTAATAATGTCTATTGTAGTTTGCAATTTGGATTTACGTTTTCATATGCATGTATGGTACACAATTTCAAAATATTATCTTATTAAAACGTCAAATGCTACACATAGTACGCGGCAAATATATTGAAACCGTTGCTATGGTTACGTGTAGACCCCTCCTCGATTTACACCCGAAAATCGGTTACTACGCATTCAAGGGCGACCGCCATGACGGTTCAACTTGTATCGAAGATGACACTTTATGAAGTTCATCATTCTAGGTGTTACACATTACAAAACCATTTTTGTGTGAAATTAGGGCAGAAGGTCCCGTGGTTATCTTTCTAAAAATATAATGAAATAAAAATGACCAAATATCAGTTTTTCAGCAACAGCTTTTCATATTAAAGCAACGACATATAGGTCCCTAATGACCAAAAGCCAAGGAACTTTATCCTACTGAATGGCGTAACTTAAAAATATCAATCATTTCTTAACTCTAATATTGTCCAGAATAATTGCCTATTTAGGTACGAGTCTATTTCGACGTCTGTCATTCCAAATATTTCACATTATAAACAATTCAATTCGTAAATGTGTACTATTTATAAAATGTTGATTATATTTTTGAATGCTTATTATTTTGAAGAACACACGTAACATATCGTCCAAAGGTACTAGCGATAGACGCACGTAGGTATTCTATACCTAAGTACGTTGCGTTGAACATAGATGGTGTATATTTTCAGGGTGGTATTTTTTTTCCTGAATAACTAGTTTCTTTTTCTATATTTTAGTGAATATGTTATTATTTATAAAAATATTTATTAATTCTATTAAATAGTTTCACTTAGACAATAATGTGTTCTGAAAATGTTCCCGTGTATATTGTCTCATTTCATTTAGTAGTATTCTTGTAAAATAATCTATTAATAGGTACCTAGAGATTAGAATTATATAAAAACACGAATTTAAAAAGGAAGGTATTTTTCCTTACTTTATAGGTACCTATTATTAAAACTTTTTAATTTATTTTATTTAACATTACTTTCGAAGGAATGTTAAACCATTACTAATATTTAAATGAATCAATACGAGCCTACAAAGTAAAGAAAAGACGTTTAGTTAAAAAAAAAAAGATTTTTCGAAAGGTGCTATGAATTAGTTATAGATGCATTATGTAGGTAGATTCATATAAATATTTATGACGGTTGAGTCGCAGCACTGTAACTAATGTAAATGAATAAAAATAAGAATGCACTGAGGGGAGTTGCCCTGCAGCAAAGCGGAGCGAATAAAATCGTAAGAGGTAGAACACATAAAGTAGGTACTCGCAGCCGGAACTGCGCGATGTTTTCCTGTGTATGCAATTTTTGATAGGTACCTCCACCGCAGCACCGCTATAGCACAGCTCCGATCAGTGCAGTCTCATCTTTACGAGTAGTCTGAAAATAAAAAAAAAACATACCAAAACTGGATTGTTTATCTGGAGTTTCCCAATTCCCTAATTCAGCTGCAACCCCTGGCGATTGAAATAATGCCTTCTTTGGCACACATAACATGCCGCTTGACTAAAACAATATAATATTGAATACACCAGTGACACGCCAAGAAGAAAATCATTAATTTTAAACTTATGGGCGCGCGGGCGCTTTCAATTTAGACGTTTCATGTCGGACCACTGCCGCACGTTTACCGTGCCGCAGCCGGCCGGTTGCAGTAAGTTAGCAGCCTGAAAACAAGCACCTAAATTGAAAACGTATCTGGATGCCGTGTGTTTGTATACCAGTGATGCACTATTCAACACGAATTGCACACGTTGTACTTGTGACGTTGCCGTTTACAATCGTCCGTACGCAGTACGACTAACGCACCGCAGCAGGCCGTCAAAAAACGCATAATTGTATGCGCCCTAAACGTCAAATCTTGTTCTAATTTTGGTGCAACTTTCGATTAGTCACCAGCAGAAGCGTTGCTCAGGTTACCTGACGGTGCGTCTAATTTTAATGCATTCACATTCAAAATTAGTAGATTGGCACTTATCTAATTTCTTATAACACCTACATTCGAATGCACTGAGAACTGAATAATCATCAAAATGTTTTCTACTCGAAAACATTTTGATTGATTATTCTCATGAAAACCAAAACTAAGTAAGTCACTACCAGCGCCGGCGATGGGCCGGAGGTATAGCCGGGTAGTGTTGTTGCACTACTCTTCGGACCTGTTACCTACAATGATGAACGAGCGCAATACGAGTAGGCAAGGGCGTCGCCAGCCGATAATCAAGGGGTGGGCTATTGGAAGTGTAAGGAATAATAATAAACAGTTTTCTTTTTAATAACAATAAAAGTTTTTTCTATCCACAATATAACTCCTAATTGAAAGGAGGTTGAGAGAAGAGAGTGAAATTTCACAGAACCAATTCGGTTTTATGCCTGGTCGAGGTTCAACGGATGCCATTTTCGCTATACGCCAGCTGTGCGAGAAATACAGAGGTGCGCATAAAAACTTGCACATGATATTCGTTGACCTCGAAAAGGCATACGACCGGGTACCTCGTGAGGTTTTGTGGTGGGCCCTTAAAGAGAAAGGTGTGCCTGGGAAGTATGTGCAGTTGATCCGAGCGATGTACAGTCGATGCCGTACCCAAGTCCGGTCTACAGTGGGCACCACTAGCAGCTTCAATGTGGCTGTCAGCTTACACCAAGGGTCGGCACTTAGCCCTTACCTCTTCCTGATGATAATGGACGCTCTGACGTCGGACATTCAGGAAGAGGCTCCCTGGTGTATGCTTTTCGCCGACGACATTGTGCTAGTTGCCGAGAGTGGCCTAGAGGTCCAGAATAGATTGGAGGTGTGGTGGCACAGACTGGAGAGTGTTGGCCTGAAATTAAGTAGAACCAAAACGGAGTACTTGTTCTGCGATTTCGGCGGTCCTTCCGGTCCTGTGCCCTTAGCTCTCGCCGGAACGCCCATACCAATCTGCTCCGAGTTTCGGTACCTCGGGTCGCTCGTTCAAGGAGATGGTGAGGTAGACCGAGACGTAACACTTCGGATCAATACAGGATGGATGAAATGGAACGGGAACAACTTGTGACCCACGGATGCCACTCAAGTTGAAGGGTAAAATTTACAAGTCCGTGATAAGACCTGTCATACTGTATGGATCAGAATGTTAGGCTGTGAAAAAGATGGATGAAAAAAGACTGTATGTAGCGGAGATGAGAATGTTGAGATGGATGTGTGGTATTACGAAAATGGATAAAGTAAGAAATGAGTATATTAGAGAAAGTTTGAAAGTGGCGCCAGTGACAAAGTTGAAAGATCGTTTGTCTTGGTATGGTCATGTGAAGAGGAGGGATGAAACACATGTTACTAAAAGAGTTCTGAGTTTACAAGTAGATGGATGGAGAGGAAGAGGCAGGCCGAAGAAGAGATGGATGGATTGTGTGAGGAGTGATATGAAAGAAAAGGAAGTTAGTGATAGTGTGACGGCTGACAGGATAGAGTGGAAGAAAAAATAATGCAATGTGGAGCAATGCCCTACCTTGAAATCACAATGCTCTACCTAAAAATACCAAAAACTAAGATAAATTATTATAATTAAATGGTTTGTTCATAGTTTGACTAAACTAAACTTTGCCGTACATACCACAGTTTTCATATTACTAAAATATTTTTTTTGCTTCCGCCCTAACTTCAACCAATGCTCCCCTACCTCAAATTTGACTCTAGCTACTGCCCTGTGTGGGAGGCTGGTGCCTAAACTAGGCTCTGAAGCTGTAAAGCGTGCCTCTAGGGGTGGGCAGTAGCCTCCCCTGCCCCCCCTTGGCGACGCCCTTGCGAGTAGTTAGATATCACTATACATACACGCTTATACCTAGAAGGAGCAGTCCACGCCAATCTCTCAAGAAGTAAAGTGACCAAAAAAACAACAAGCGAACTGTCATCAGGTTTTATAGACAGAGGCCCTTCACGAGCACGCACGAGAATTCGACGACCTAATCTGTGGGGCTATTCTCTAAGAAAACGCAGCGCTGCCTCAACGACGAACACCCAATTAGGATACATTGGATTGTCAACCTAATGTCCCTATACATTAGGTTGTACACATTGTAGAAATGTACAACTGTTAATTAAATGTATTTGGATGTTCGTCGTTGCGGCAGCGATGTGTTTTCTTAGAGGATAGCACCACAGAACTGTTAAAATCATGGAGTTATATAGGGTGTATTGTAAGGTAGTAAGGTATAGGTAGTAAGGCGTGCGAAGAAGCTAATTGGTGACCGAGATTTGGTTGAGTCCAATCTTCAAAGCCTTGATCACAGGCGTAAGGTAGCCAGACTTTCGGTATTTTATAGGATGCATTTTGGAGTGTGCACGGGAATTGCATGACTTGATTCCGCCATCTCAATTCCGCCATCGGACAAGCCGACGTATGGCGAGTTTCCACCCCTTATGTTGTTTTCACGGCCCTCGGAGCGCGCCACCTCCGGGCTCCCAATTAACGGTAGGAGGAGTTCACATCGGCGTCGGGTCGACGATGAAGTACCTGGGACTCGTCCTCGACAGCCGGTGGAACTTCAAGGAGCACTTCCGACGTCTGGCTCCCAGGTTGAATGCGACTGGGGCTGCGCTCAAGCGGCTCCTGCCGAACCTAGGGGGTCCAGACGCCTCCTGCCGGAGGCTCTACGCAGGCATCGTTCGGTCCATGGCCCTTTACGGTGCGCCGGTGTGGGCGCCATCGCTACGAAAGCGAGTGGCGGCCCGGCTAACCGCCTGCCAGAGGGTCATGGCCATCCGGATGATCCGCGGATACCGTACGGTGTCCTGCGAAGCGGCGAGCCTCCTTGCTGGCCTACCACCGTGGGATTTGGAGGCAACAGTCCTTGCACACATGCATGACTTACGCGTGGAGATGCAACGTCGGGGCGAAACTCCGCTGCCGCGACAAGTCGCGGCATGGCGGACAGAGCTCCGGCGGGATCTCATGGTGAAATGGCGAGAGCGATTGTCGCAACCTCGTGCTGGGCACGCCACGATCGAGGCGGTAAGGCCCCTCTTTGAGGCGTGGCTGGAAAGGCCCCACGGCGTCGTCACCTTCCGTTTGGCGCAGGTGCTGACCGAGCACGGCAAGTTCGGTCCGTACCTGTACAAGATTCGTGCGGAGACGACGCCCGGGTGTCGCCACTGTGCGGACCGCCCGGTGGACACGGTGGAGCACACAGTCGAGGTGTGCCCCGCTTGGGAAGAGCAGCGCCGTGTCCTCGTGGGGGCGATCGGCGGCGATCTCTCGCGCCGGGGCTTGGTTCAAGCCATGCTCCGGAGCGAGGAGGAGTGGCAGGCGGTCGCCTCCTTCTGCGAAGCAGTAATGCTAGTAAAGGAGGAGGCCGACCGCCTTAGGCAAAGGCGGACACGCCGCCGCCGCCGCCGGGTTTCCGATCCCAATTTCCGGCCACCGTAGGCGTGGGCTCGCGGACGGTGGGCAATGGGTAGCTCGCTGTCCGTCCGTCCGGTAACAGACCGGTCCGAGCTCAGGTCGTCTACGGCGCGCACCGTTCCCGCGCGCCTCAAGGAGTTGTCAGCATACTGTAGGGGTCCAGCAGGGCCGAAGCCTACTGGGGCCAAAGGTTATGTGAGACTGTCACCAAAGGCCCCAGGATAAAGGCAAGGAATGGAAAGGTAGGTTTTTTAGTCAGTAAAAGTCTGACACTGTTTCCCGCCCCACTCAAGGGCGGGATTCGTCATTGGATGATTTTTACCTACCACTAAAAAAAAAAAAAAAAAAAAAAAAAAAAAAAAACCCTTATGTTGTTGAAACATCTGCGGTTCGAACTAGGCGTTTCGCCTCGTCTGGAACAATTTGCCTGCTGCATCACTGCTTACCATCAGGTGGGATTGCAATCAAGCACTAGTTTATAACCAATAAAAAAAAAATAGTTCCATCTTTCTCGCTCGCACGTTTGACATTTTAACATGTGCGATGCAACCCTGTAAACTGTGATCATTCACAGCTACATCCTTGTGAAGGTAGGCAGGTAAATGTTCTGTAAAAACCAACAGTGATAAATTCAAAAATGTACCTGTTATAGGTACCAAATTGACTAAGTCTTCAGAAGTCCTTAGGGACCATCCATAAATCACCACACGTTAAGGGGAGAGAAAAAGCTCAACGAATTGTGACAAGGGATGGGAGGAGTTATAAGTTTCGCGACGTCATATTTTAAAATCTATTTGAGTATTAAAACGTTTGATTTTTAACTATTGAGGAAAAACTTAGTAAGTATAATTAATGAATTTTCTAGATGTAAATTTCATTTTGAAATTTACATACAACTCACAAATGTATACCACCCAAGGTCTGGAGAGGAGCTAAAAATCATGAAATTTATGCCAAAAAATTGATGGAAGGTCCTTACAGTTTGGTATATCTTAGGATGAATTGATTCAACTTACGTACGAATTGATAAATTAGAATTAAACTAATGGGCCCTAATATTTATTACACAAACGAAAACACAAAAAATAAGTGAAACTATTTATTTTGGCAATGGGTCTCACAACATTGTCCAGTGGGTGTGATTTGAAAGACTCGATTCTTTCGGTCCCTTGCATACACTGGCCCCGGGGTGGTCCATGCTCCTTGTTTAAGGCACGGCAACCAAAGAATAAACAAGAATGCAGCTAGTACCGCGCCGTATACCATGTTTTACCTATACATTTGTTGTTAAAACTGTAAAAAGAAAACACGCAGATTAGTACCATCGCTTTACAACGTTCGGTTGGTAAGTACCTACCTAGCTATAATGAGACATATAATAGGAGAAGTTTTGGTCAATATTAAGATTAAAAACTAAAATGATGAATCATAACTTATGGGCTCCTTAAAATTAGCCGCAACGTGACGCGCGACGGCAGCGCGGTTGCGGCGCTGCACATCAATATAATAATAATATAATAAAAATATTCCACAACTATCACACACCGTCGTCTAGTCCCAAGCTAAGCAGAGCTTGTGTTAAACAACTGATAAACATACTTATATATTTCTAAATACATACTTAATATAGATAAATTACACCCAGACACAGAAAAAATGATCGTGCTCATCACACAAACATTTGTCCTGGGTGGGAATCGAACCTTCGACCTCCGGCATAGCAGTCAGGGCCATTAACTACTAGACCAACAGGCCAGTCAAATCAATAGATAGGTACGGACGCCACTCCAGAACTTTTCAGTCCATTGGCCAAAATTCCGTCCTTCAGTCTTCATTGTATATTTTTCTTATCTACATTTTTCTAGTCTACAGTATGAACCTATTTGTAGTAGTATAGTCGGTTAGTGTCGGATATAAGTGCAACCTATAGATAAGCACATAGCCACCTGCATGGCTTCTCGCGAGGTCGGCCACTCTCTACCAATCTAAATTTATCCGTTTGGTATAGACCTGAAGCCCTGGCATCGACGCTAACACGGAGAATATGATCTATTTGATGTTTATATCCGAAAGCTGTAACGTGTTGCGCAAATAGACGCCTAACGTAAACGCGCCCTTGTATGTTGATACGATGAGCAGACATTAGCTATCAATCTCTATGTAATGAAAACTCAGGTGTACAGTCACGATCATTACATAAATATACTAGCTTCTGCCAGCGGCTTGTCGCCCGCGTGAAAGACGGTTTCTCCATACAAACTTCCAAGCCCGGTTAGGGGTGGAGTTTCTTAAAATCCGTTTTTAGCGGATATGTATAAGGAACCTACCCGCCAATGAATGCCTGCGAATTAATACAAAGAAATAAGAAGAAATAATCGGACAATCATTTATTGAACGGTAGAAGTTAACATATTTTAGAAAATGTGAAAATGCTCGTGACTGTAGGTATCTGTAGTGAAAATTCTCATAGATCGACAGAGACGAATGGTTATTTTGGACTCCAATCACCCAACCCCACAGTTTCGGTCCCTGCCACTGCCAAGAGATGTAATCTATCACACCTTTCATACCTTGATTCTCCCCATATATCTGATTTAATCAGAAATTCTGTCTGTTAAAGGGATCTGTGTAGATATCCTTCGTTGGAGATCAGCAGTGCTACCACGAGCTCTTAACGCGATCCATTTTACGACCTAAACTGAACTGTTAATGGGTTAGTCTATATTTTACGCAATGGAAAAAGATACCGAATAAATTGGGGTAACTTTGGCCCTAACTTACCAATGGGAACATGAGAAATTAGGTACGTTTACTGTGATTCTATTGGCAATTGGATAAGCTTTTGCCAAAGTTACATATATCCCAGTATGTAGTATGTTGTGTATAGTAGGTTTCAACTCAAGCCTAAGCCTAATGTCGAGGTTACTTAACTACAGTCAAAGGTACCTAAGTAAGTACGGTACTTACTTAGGTACCTTTGAAGTACCTACAATAGAAACCAATTGATTGGATTATGACTGGCAAAAAACCGGTAAATATACCTACTGCACCGGGATTTTTCATTCAAAATACACGACCTCGCGACGTCATACCTCTTATTTACACATTCATCTTCGACTATCATCACCACACAAACAAAAAAAATTACAATGATGATATACACCAAACTCTGAACTTCATAACCGCTTCATAATCTTCAAAGAGTAAATAGTAAATACAGGGATAACCTTACAAAACTTTTGACAGCAGTTGCCAACATAAAATTAAACCACAGTACATAAAATTTTATAACCGAGCATCTTAAGCATAGAAAAAAGAGATCGTTTCTAAGGATTTTCCAAAGGATAATATAGATCCTTGATAGTTTCAGAGCGTTCGATTCCACTGAATGTTCATTCATCCTATCTTAGGTATCCCACCACTAGCGACCCGCCGCAACTTCGCACGGGTGCAATGGTGACATAAAATAAATATGTTATACATGTATTATACTTATAAACCTTTATCTTTAATGAATGACTCTATCTAATAAAAAATAATGTAAGTATTTTAAAGATCTAAGCATACATAGGAACAGACAGCGGTACCTCTACCATGAGTTTTAAGCAATAGTATTCGTCGCTACTCGATATCGACGCCGTAAATATTTTGTATGGCAAATTTTGGTTCTGCAAGTGACCGCTAGAGGCGCTGCAAAATTTGTCATACAAAATATTTACGGCGGCGATATCGAGTAGCAACGAATACTATTGCTTAAAACTCATGGTAGAGGTACGGGAAGCGACTTTATACTATGTAGTGAAGGCTAAGAACTCCGAAGCGGTTTTTACCCGCGCCCGCCGCAGTATAGAAAAAGCTTTTTTATTTCAAAGTTTACGAGACGGCAGACTTATGCAGTTACGCAGCCGTCGCGGTGGCGATTTTCGACCGCAAACCTAGCGGCCGATTATCGCCAGCAACTGCGCGGTCGCCCGCCAATCGATCGCTGAGCATGCGAGCGCAAAACGCCGAGGCGGCGGATGACCCCGGACAGCGCGATTCTACAAGTTGCCCGCCGCCGCCGGTGCAGCGTGAGCCGCAAACAACCGCGCACACCGCAGGCGTAAAACGCGTCGTGAAATGTGCTTTAATTTTTAACATATACAGCTCTGCATTCTACAGAAGCCGCGGACTCGCATGATGTAAATCATGAACTAGGAATTATATCATCATCATCAGCCTTTTAATGTTCCCGCTGCTGGGACACAGGCCTCCTCTCTAAGAGAATGAGCGATAATCCACCACGCGGACCCAGTGCAGGTTGGTGAATGTCACATGTCTTCGAATTTTTGGTTCTAGGACATGCCGGTTTCCTCACGATGTTTTCCTTCACCGTTTTGAGAGCAGTGGTGGCAATTTTTTTTTCCCCACTGTGCCGGGAGGAGGGTTATGTTTTTTTCAAGTGTTAGAACCGTATAACCTAACCTGTTCGTGTGTGGTGTCTTTTTTTTAAGGTGGAAATCATCACTCTGGGCGTGTCAGACTTTTACGGGCTAAAACCACACCAGTGTCCTTCAGTTACCATTTGCGTGCTAGGACTACAGCTTTTCAGAGATACCCCGCGGTCCTTACTAGTGGGCATTGACTCTACTGGGCCCCTACAGTATGCTGACATTTCTTTGAGGAGCGCGTGGATCGCTACGCGCTGCTGACCACTGAGCTCGGTCCGGTCAGACATCGTACGTCCGGACGGCGAGCTACTCATTGTTCGACATCCGCAAACACGCGTCTACTGTGTCTGGTAGTTGGGGTCGGAATCTGGGCAGCTGGCGCGTAAGGACGTTCATTCCCTCACGACGACCGCCTGCCATTCCTCCTCGCTCCGGACCATAGCCCGAACGAAGGCCCATCGCGAGAAGTCGCTGCCGCCGATTTAGCCTCCACGAGTACACGGCGATGCTCTACCCAAGCGGAGGTAGAGGTATACCGTGTGCTCCACCGTGTCCTTCGGGCGATCCACAGTCCTTCGGGCGTCACTTCCGCACGAATGCGGTGCAGGTACTTCCCGAACTTACCATGTTCGGCATGTTCGGTGAGAACCTACTTCATGCGGAAGGTAAGGACGCCGTAAGGTCTTGCAAGCCACTCCTCAAAGAGGGGATTTACCGCCATAATTGGAAGAAAAAATGGACTCAAACCGAGCTGTGTACTACTTGCTATTGATGACCGCAAGGAGGTACGGAACGGCAAGGAGCTCCGCGGGTGTTTTGTCGAGCTCCTTGACGATCTCCTCGGAAAAACCAAAGGTTTTCAATTATCGAAGCCATTTATTTATTATTTATTTATATATTCTTTATTGTACACCGCATAAACAACAAATATAGGACATATTATTATAAATAAGGGTACAATGGGCGTTCGGATATGGAACGCAGTGCTTCTCGATTCGGCTCGCATTACGGGGAGGTTACTTTCACTGGAGCCCTAATCAACGGTAAATTGGACTCTGCTTCTGATTTTTTTTTTACGAACATTTAAATAATGTGAAACATTTACTTGTGTAGTTTCTTGCTTCTGAGTACCTATGCGCACATACGCCCCTCCGTCACGTACTCTAACTGCTCGATATGCTCCTACAGCCCAGGCGCTCTATCTACTGAACGCCCTGATTGCTCAGGAACCTGAATTCGACATTTTTTTCTATCGCATTAAAGAAATTATAAATGTTTGTATAAAATTTTTTAGTTCGTAGATTTTTGGCTTGCTATACGCATTGGTGAATACTGTAAGTATAGCAAGCAATTGATAAAATAAATAAATAGGTTTAAGTGAAATCAAATAAAGTAAATGAATACTAAGGGCCGAAACTGCAGCAAAGCAGACGCCCGCGACACTGCGTAGTAATGCGCAATAATACGTTTCTCTCTCGCCGGGGACCCAAGCACTCGGCCCACACGCCACGTCACGTGACTGGTGCACGTCGAGGGCGCCCGGTTTACGCAGTTTTTATAGGATATTTTTTATTTTCACATTAAAAGTCAACATACATAAAAATAAAGTATATTTAAAACTTTCCAAAAATAGTTTGCACCCATAAAAGCAATATCCCTAGTTTCAAATGACAATACAGTAAACATTTTTGTAACATTTTAACAGAACATCCATTTAGCCATATAGTTATTATCTCTCTTAATACATATATATCACATTTTAAAATGTTTGGAATACATACTTGCGTATTTTTTCACCTCCAAAAACATTAGAGATTTCAACACGAATGTTAACTTATTTCATCTCAACTACTCCAGAATAAGGTAAATAGGAATGTCAGAACAGTCAAATTCCAAATGCAAATAAAAAAAGTATATACCTTTTACATTTAAAGGATTTTCATGGCTCTGCAGATCCCAGCCACCTATGCAACATGATAATAAATAAGCGCTCGTAATATAAAAAAAAACTTTATAACAAACTTAACATGATTAAAATACACCAAAATTATATAGTAATCGAAAACTGAAGTGTTTTCGTTACATTGGTCCCTTCGCCGCTGACGACGAAAATGGTTTAGTTATTGTAAGTGGAAGCAGACACGTTGCCGCCATGGCCGGTCCAGTTGGTGTGCACGAACTCTCCGGGTTTGTTGACCAGCTCGTACGTGTGCGCGCCAAAGTAGTCTCTTTGAGCCTGGAATAAGACACGATTCACATTACATTTAGCCCTTTAAATGTCGAACGATACCGCATAAGCTTATAAGAGAAAACGCTCGAAATGTGAGCCGTACACCGACCGTAAGTTAATAAGCAGTAGGTAGAAAATACCATTTTTCTTTATTGGTATGAGGAGATAGATAGCAATTTTTTTCTTTACGATTCCTCTAACCCTCTCCAACAAAATAGTCAGCTGCTTGCTATAACATTTTAAAGTAACATTTTCATTAAGGAATCTTTAGTAAGCCACTCATCATCTGCCTAGCGTTTTCCCAAAAGCGAATGTATTTGAATCATAGTAATTTACATAGAGAGGTTGCCAATATAACCTTCGCAACCGATTTACTGGGTTTCAACTGGGGACATCATATGCCTACTCTCTAATAAGACGATATTCATTTGATTCATTTCATTTTCGTTTGTTAATTTTTTATTTTGTCATTTTATGACACTGGCGAATATGTTTTTGCTCACTGTTTTCGCCTAGGAAAACTTAACAAATGTCACAATTTAATACTGTACGTCAGTATCTACACACTACGTGCATACAATACAAAAATGCAGTATATTACATATAAATAGCTATAAATAGCATTGCTTGGTTATAGGCAAAACTAACATGTTAAACAAAGAATATCTTTGAAGGGCTTAAGACTTGGAACTTGGTGCCATAGTAACTTCAATTCAGCTCAAAATTACCTATCTAATGATATAGCATAGCTATTGGAAGGTGGGCGTAGATCCCATAGAAAACCTGGCTTCACTCTTTCACCACACATTCCCCACAAGAATCGTTTCAGTTTCGTCAGTAATCAAAGAGCAAAAGAAGTAAGTACCTGTAGCATGTTAGCCGGTAGAACGGCGGACCTGTAACCGTCGTAGAAGGCGAGCGCGGCGGAGAAGGCCGGCGCTGGCACGCCCACCAGTGCAGTCTGCGCCACCACTTGCCTCAGCGACTGTTGCGAGCTACTGATGCGCTCGCAGAAGTACGGGTCCAGCAACAGGTTTGTCAACTGAGGATTATTCGTGAAAGCGTCCTGGAAAATAACCAATTACGTCATTATAATTTATAACTGCATAAGCAGACCGGACCGATAATGTGGCGATATGGCAAAACATGGAATATCTGTGCTTTGTTCTAAATTAAATATCCATGTTATTTATGTTACAATCAATACTGTTAATTGGCCAAAATCAGTTTTGACTAGCTTCGGTCAAAAAACTGTAAGATAAATGTACATTATTTAAAAACTACGAAACGTAGAATCACTACAATAAAATTAGTTTTAAAATATTCACAAAAAAAACTTAATAACCTAACTAGTTTTTGGTAATTTTACCACACCCAAAACCGTAAAAAGCTGGAACTCGGACCACTCAAAACCAATTACGGAAAGAAAAATATTGTATACGAGGGAGTGGTATTGTATAATAAATTGCTAAATGATATAATTAAATAAGTACAAATATCTTTAAAAAATGTTAAAAGCTTCTGTATCTATTTAATAAAATATTTGCATGCCGAAATTAAAGACAGAATAAGATATCAATTTAATTTTTTTATCAACCATAATTACCGTAATTACTTATGTACATTTATCTTTTTTTTAAACATAATCGAGTTACGAAGTCATGATGTATTAGTTAGTATATACAGCATGATCTATTTATAATCTCATATTTAACCCGCATAGGCTCCTAGGTATCCATAAAAGCAGCGTCTCGTAGATCCTATTTAATGTTTAAAAATTAAGCTGACCATGAGTTGTGCTTTTGTTTTAAACAAATAGTTTTTAGGTAATGAAATAATTTGTTGTTAGTTATTGTTTCATTTTAGAAAATTGTGTTTATTATTCGCAGTCAATTCAAGACATCACACGCTTTTACGAATGTGAAAGTAATTATTATTATTTTATGAAATTGTGATTTGCATGGATTTTATTTTAGCGTAGATATCGTTAAGTAAATTAATTTTCCAGAATTGGAAAATGTAAAATAAATAAATGAAAAAGTCATGTATGTATTTCTAATTCTTTTTGTAATAAATAGGCAGCTACGTTGTAGCATAGATGGTTGCATCTTCATAACTATTCACTTAACGCATAATAAAGAGATTTTAATATTTAAATACAAAAATAGTTCACTTCTAGTGGAAATATTTTTGCCAAGTAGCAAGTTCAAGTCAACCATCGCTGTCATTATCAATAAATGTATTATAAAATATTATTTTTGTATTTTAATCCTATAGCCAGTAGATACCCTAAGTAAATAGAAGGGATAGATGTATAAAACCCGATAAGTAATATTTAGATGATCTTAGAAATGTTTACATTAGCGCTTGTCTAGAAATTAAAGAACTTTATTAGAAAAATATCTTTAAACAGAGTTTTTTTTTTATTTTTTATATAAACCGTTTGAAGAACTATAGGCGGCCATCTTTCATTAATGGGTGCCGCCGCCTATGAGACTCGGCGTTGGACAGTTGAGAGGCAAAACTGTCTACATATAACATAGTGCCTTTATTTACACCGGCACAACGATGTTTGAAGGATAGAGTCCTTCAGACAGAAACACAAAGACGCTGAAGACTAGCTTTTAAGTTAACACAAAATCAGGATTCCCGATATTACTTGTTCACGTGAAAAAATACCTGTTTATTTACACTTTTCTCGTTTTAAAATTAATTGTTTTACGGTCTACTGGCCTTTTAAATTGTAGTCATAAAATAGTAGACTGTAGCGAGTTTAGATAGATATACATATCAAGAGTGTTACGCAATGCGAGAAAAAATATAATTATAACTAGTTGATTACTTATTTAATAACTTATTGTTCTTGTTTACAGGTTCTGCAACTAATTTTTATGGAATACTAGCTTATGCCCGCGGCTTCGCTCCCGTCAATTGACTACTCTACTCTACCCTACTCTACCCTATTCTACTCTACCCTACTCTACCCTACCCTACCCTACCCTATGCTACACTACTCTACCCTACTCTACCCTATTCTACCCTACTTTACCCTACCCTACTCTACTCTACCCTACCCTACCCTACTCTACCCTACCCTATGCTACACTGCTCTACCCTACTCTACCCTATTCTACACTACTCTAACCTACTCCACCCTACTTTACCCTACTCTACCCTACCCTATATACATTTTGATTATAATTTGTGGCAAGTTTTAAGTTAATGTGATTAAGGCTATAATGGGAAAATCTTATTTCTTATAAGATTTTCCCATTATAGCCTTAATCACGCCCTTTATTATTTTTACCCGACTGCGCCAGAAGGAGGGTTATGTTTTTCGAGAGTATGTATGTATGTATGTATGTATGTATAATTGTTTGGCACGCTCTGCAGCCTGAACGGCGCGATGGATTTTAGCTTGAGAGGTGTCGTAAGATTCGTATTTACTGTGAGAGTGACACTGGGTATATCAAAATAAAAAAAAAAACAAAATGGCGGATTTTTAGCGCCAAATTCAAATGTTTGGCACGCTCTGCGACCTGAACGGCTCGATGGATTTTAGTTTGAGAGGTGTCTTTAGATTCGTAATTACTTTGAAAGTGATATCGTAATAAAATAAAACTAAAAAAATAAAAAACGGTAATTTAAAAAACTAAAAAACCCGACTGCTTTTCTGAGCATTCATGAAAAAGCCCTAAAACAAGAAAAAACTGGCAGTCGGGACCCATTCTAGAAAGTCAACCGTCTAGTCAGTAGATTGACACATACCTATATTACATTGCAGATTACTGCAATGTAATATAGGTATGTGTTCTCAATTCTAGAATGGGTCCCGACTGCCAGATTTTTCTTGTTTTAGGGCTTTTTCATGAATGCTCAGAAAAGCAGTCGGGTTTTTTAGTTTTTTAAATTACCGTTTTTTATATAGGAGTAGTAATTATGCTAAGTTTCAGGAATGTAGGCCAAGGAATAAAATTTGCATATAATCCTGTATTTTTTTGTATAATTCATTAAAAAAACCGGCCAAGTGCGTGTCGGACTCGCGCACGAAGGGTTCCGTACCGTACGTAGCAAAAAAAACTCGTTTATTGGATTTAATTTTCATTTTCTGTTTTTAGTATTTGTCATAATAACAGCAACAGAAATACATAAACAGTAAAAATTTCAACTGTCTAGCTATCGTGGTTCTTGAAATACAGCCTGGTGACAGACAGACGGACTGACAGACAGGGAAATCTTAGTAATAGGGTCCCGTTTTTACCCTTTGGGTACGGAACCCTAATAAGGAATTTCCCCCTTTTTATCCTCCTTCCGTTCCAAGTTCAATTTTCAAAAATCCCTGCTTAGTGCTCGCCTACCCCATAAGAGGAAGTGTGTAAAATGTCACGTGCCTAAGACCAGAAATTTCGGCGGTGCGTTGATATATCAGTCAGTCATTTTCTCCCTTTATATACATAGATTGCATGTTAGTATACAAAAAATATCCTTATTATTGTCTACTAGCTTTTGCCCGCGGCTTCGCTCGCGTTAAGTATTATTATTAATTAGGTATTTTTGCGGCTTTACTTTTGTTTAGCGTGTGTAAAAAATTAGGGCCTACAAAACTTCTTTGTGCAAAATATTCTTAACTAATCTGTCATTAGGCGCTAAAACTATCAAGCTATTAGGTGAACTTACTCGTGAGCAAGCAACATAAAACTGTCCATGAGAGAAGCAATGATCTCTCAAGTCAAAACCCGCAAATTTGAGAGTTTGCCCCTGAGACTTATTTATTGTCATGGCAAAGCAGACTTTTAGGGGAAACTAATCGTTTAAATTCGAACGGGATATCATTTGGTATTAATGGGATTCGTGGTATAAATACAGGGGTTGAATTTATCAAAATCCTATTTAAGCGGACGTCTTAATCATAGTAGCTCCAATCTTTAATTTCAGTGCAATCAGTCGAAAATCTAAGAAGATTTATACAAACTTTTATCCCCTATTTTATCCCCTTAGAGGTGGAATATATCAAAATCTTAGGGGATGCCTACGTCATAGTAGCTATACGCATGCAAAGTCTCAGCCTGATCGGTTTATAATTGACAAAGTTTCATACAAACTTTCATCCCCTATTTTATCCCTTTAGGGGTAGAATTTATCAAAATCCTTTCTTAGCGGATGCCTACGTAATAGTAGCTATATGCATGCAAAGTCTCCGCCCGATTGGTTTAAAATTGACAAAGTTTCATACAAACTTTCATCCCCTATTTTATCCCCTTGGGGGTAGAATTTATCAAAATCCTTTCTTAGCGAATGCCTACGTCATAACATCTACCTGCATGCCAAATTTCAGCCCTATCCCTCCAGTGGTTTGGGCTGTGCGTTGATAGATCACTATATCAGTCAGTCAGTCACCTTTGAGTTTTAGATATTTAGATTAATGGTTTGGGCTGTGCGTTGATAGATCGCTATGTCAGTCAGTCAGTCACCTTTGAGTTTTATATATTTAGATTAATATTGGCATAAAAGATTTTACACAAATAAAAAAATAATTGTCTATTAATATTAGCATAAAAGATTTTACACAAATGAAAAAATAACATTTTGTAATTCCAATATCTATGCAATAATATAAGCCCTAAGTGGACTATCATAACAAGTTTTCTATATATACTCTCTTGAATCGTACTTAAAAACAATTATGTAACAAGTCGCATGACATTGTAAGATTGAATGTCGAAGTGGTCACGCTATCGATGAGGTCATTGATTACATTGTTCACCTTCGTCACTTCGTCGTTGAGTGAAAAGCCATGCAAACATTTTTATCATACTAGGTGACAATCACGATATTAGTACAATTAATAACATCTATACCTATCATCATAACTTTTATTGCTTAATCACTGACACTAATTAATCATTTGATTTTATTATTATTTATATACTTAACTTTAAGTACTTTTTCAAAACAAAGTATATATCTAAGTTGTTTCTATATACATAAAAGAAACTCGTGTTAGTTACACTATAACTCAAGAACGGCTGAACTGATTTGGCTGCAAATTGGTGGGAATGTAGCTTAGAACCAGGAGACGGACATAGGATAATTTTTACCCCGATAAATAATAAAATAATAATCCAAAACCTGTTCATTTATTGGCATAGGGTAGAGCAGGGTAGAGCGGGAGCGAAACTGCGGGCAAAAGCTAGTAACTGATAAATCTTCAACAAAATAAATAACACACAGGCAGACAGACGCGGTGGCGACTTTGTTTTAAACAAGAAATAATCTGTCAATCGTGTAAAAAAACAGTATGTGGTTAGGCACCACACTGGTCTATTTACATTATAAGGCAAGAAAAAGAAATTGACAGTAAGGTTTCCACAAACCTTAAGTTGACCAGTCAGCACGTTTGACTTGAAGTGTCATGCTGCCGAGATGAGATCGCTTTGAGATCTTTATCTCTAAATATTATCCTCTTAGGATAACTAACTTACGTCAAAGGAGTGACCCTTTTTCGAGTTCCATTTAAATGGTAATGTGTCTATGAGTTGCTCGAGTACCCTTGCTCGAGCCAAACGCTGAGCCTACAGATTTAAATTCTTCCCAAAATAATTATAGTTTACTCCAGCCCGTTCCTTGCTGTCGTACACGCGGTGACGCCCTAAGTCCAGGTCCACAGTTGCCGCTTTTAGTGTGGAGTCGCTTCTTTTTGTTAACTTTTTATACTTTGTCTAGCTAGAAGCTTTAATATTTTTACTAAGGCCACCACATGTAAGTCTAGTTAAGCAGACAACGATCTCATAGCAAACCTGCGAGGGATTGCTTTTAAAAAATAAAATCACTTTTGTGCCTATTTGAATAAATAAGAGGCATGACGTCAAAGAAAACATTGTACAATTGTCAAAAAGAGATAGATAGATTTATTCATCCCGTATGTAAATTGTAGTTCCATCTCATCCACAAGATGGCTAATTCTTACCTTAATATTACCGAGGAACGCACTCCTAATGATGCAACCGCCTCGCCACATCAAAGCGATGCTGCCGTAGTTCAAGTTCCACTGGTTCATCTGGAGTAAACAAAACATTACGCTTACAATGGGCCTCATTAGAAAGCTTAAAGTCACGCAAAGGGCAATAGAAAGGGCTACGCTCGGAGTTTCCTAGCGTGATCACATCAGAAATGAAGATATCCGCAGGAGAACCGACATAGCCCGCCTTTCGGCTGAAATGATGATGATGAAACCAAACATTAATTAATTAATTATAATTATATAAATATTATCTAGGTTTTTTTTTTATTATTTAAAAAAATATTATCTAGGTGCTATATCTGTGAATAAATGACGATACTGTACAGTCAACTAAAGTCAGATAATCAAAACTACAGAGTAGTTAAATTATTTTGAATATATCATGTTTTTGAACTCTCTAAAAGTCTAACACCCGTTTTTATAAACAAGTAAAACTAAGTACTTGAGTAAAAGTAACTACTATTTGTATTCTATAGTTAAGATAATTTGAATTTTGAATGCAGATTTCAAACGTCAAGTAATGACTTAATAAGATTTTACTCAGTAACAAGTAAATACTTCTTTATAAATACGGGTGTAAGTGTTTTGCTTAATAATGTCTTACTAATCTTCCGATCTACAAATAAATCTGCATTTTTTTACTGTAACTCACTAAATACATAAAATATGTTCATACAAGTATTCTATTAATTACAGTTAACTAATAAGATAAAAAGAAATTGTACCACATATGATTAGCTTGTTACGCAAAACTTGTAGCCACCAAAATATATTTTATCCATTTTTATTTCCTGAAAACAAGATTAATCACCAAAATGTATAAAGTAATTAAAAGTTTGGCAAACAATAACGATGACGAAGAATGATGAGAGCGCGACAAAATAATGAGCAAAATAATTTAAAGAAATCTATAAATATGTAAAAAAAAATCGATTTGTAGATAATTGAAAATTTATTAGTAATTGTCACAATAATTTTCTTTTTAATTTAAATAAATAAACAAACAACTGTAAACGCGCTATATAAATTTAGAGGTTGCAAATTATAAGTTGATAGCATTTAGTCTCAAAGTTTATCAATTATAAATTCCATATTATTATTGTTATTTTCATATATATTATTAAGCGGCACATTCTCCAATAAGGGTTCGCCAACACTGTCCTAACGCAAATGAGTGGCAATATTTTAAATAATGCTTTTATCCATGAAAATAATAACGCAAAAAATGAATGGACTTGCTTTACAGAGTTATCATCAACTGGCAAAACTGTTTATTTTTCGTTGATGTTGAATTGAGTTTCATGAAAAAAGTTGTTCATTTCCTTGGGCAGAAGTATCTCAAATATAATAAAAGTGAGTTTGGAATCAACTGACATTGAAATATAGCACCTGAAATCCATAGTGTATTTAAATGCAGTCTTGAACACAATTTTCTTCGAATGTAAGCAGCCGTCAAAGCCCGCTTTTTATGTGATTATTAATTTCGAGTGAAATTCAACCAAATACATGCATCTGTCATATAATCAGGAGAAAGATCATTATTATATATGCCTGAACTATATACCACAATGAGCAATGGCCTCCCTTCATTACTTCCGGCGGGCGTCTGTGCTACATCTTATGGAAGACATTTCACCCCTATTATTGTTATTATTAAATAACATTAAATTCCTAAAAGACACTGTGCCTATTACACGTTAGGCACAATAAATAATTTTATCACAACATTTTTTTAAACAAAAAACATTTAGTGCAATAAAGTAACCCTAGATCTCACACTAGGATACCCTGTGTCATGGGATCCAGATTTTGATATTTTTTTTCGACATTCAAATGCCTATAATAAGTTAAGCACAATAAATAAAATCATCACAATATTTTTAAAACTAAACAACGTTTATTGCAATGAAGTAGCCCTAGATCCCACACTATATACGTTTTGTTGATACCTTTTGTCGTGAGATCTTGTTTCTTTTTTTCGATAATATTCAAGGCTACGTCTATCAATACAAAGATTTCTAATACGTTTTACAGTTATAACATACCTTGGCTGCCTCACGTAAGAGCATAAACCCTTGCGCGTACGATATCAGCTTGCTTGCATACAGAGCTTTGCGCAGATGCTCCAGGAACGCCTTCTTATCGCCGGTGAACTTAGTGGAGGAGCCTGGCAACACCTTGCTCGCCTTAACACGCTCATCTGCGCAGAGAAATCACATCGTATACAATCAAATCTCACAGACTAATAAACCTGATTGCGAAATTCTTTAACTGATAGAAAAAAAAGAAAATAGAAAACTGAATGTAATTATCACCGTAGCTACGCTATATAGGCAGTTAGTTACGCATAGTTAGGTACGTAGTTTCGCTAAGCCTAGCTAGGTAGTTTGCAATCAAATCTGATAGATCATCGACATTAACCCTTGCAACGCCACAGTTTATTATTAAAAGCGCACAACAAACGCAAAGAACCAAATGGTCCCGAAAACCAACCTTTTACTGTTAATATATCAGACTGTGGCGGCGCGGACTCGAAATTGATTTGTCACATTCATTACCGATAGAGTTGAGGTGGCATTATATTTAAAAAAAAAATATATAATTTGACTACAAAGTAAAAGTAGTACATGGAGTAGGAGTAATAATGCTCTCATATAATAAAAATAAAAGGGTATAATTTAGACGGTCACCAAAAATATTTTTAAGACTCTAAGCCTAGGCACCAAATAAAATAAACAACTCCAAAAAAATCAATTGACCTTATTTAAAGGGCCCTAAAGTATATAATATTATGATCCAAAATAAATGAAATAACATCAGAAAAATCGCAAGCCTTGCACAAATATTATTTTTGGGTCCTAAAATGGATTAACGGTCGCCAAATTCTGTCTAACTCAAATATTAATATTACTACAAAAATTTTACTCCAAAGTAGTTTGAAGTCACCCAAAATACATTATTTGATCCCAGACTACTTTAATGTAAGACTAAAATTACAATTGCTTCCCTTTATTTCTTAACCGCGCACTCCGCACCCCGCACCATGCAGAACCGCCTCCGGTGCGTGAGCCACAGACCAATATTTAATTAACTTCATACAACAACAAGGGTTGGCGTATGCTGAGAGGCAGACGACGCAGGCCGCGCAGCGCAGACCGCACAGCGCAAAGCAGGGCAGTTACTGTGCACATCTGAGCCGCACGTGCCTGCGCTGCAGCATACGTAGCTCAATGATGTTCCATGCTTTACAAAATCTGCTCTGCTCTGCGCTGCGCGGCCTGCGTCGCCTGCCTCTCAGCATACGCCTACGCCTAGCCTAAACAAGTGACGTTTGTTTGGGAACCCCAGTATATTTAGTGAATTTTATATAACAATAAATAAGCGACGTACGTTTGGGAACCCCAGTATATTAAATGGTATTTGAGAAATATTCTAGAGATTGTTAGCTTTTTTAGCCTAGTAAAAATTACCAAATTAGAACTCATGGTATAACATAATTGGTAATTTGGGGGTATTGGAACAGAGAGTAAAGTCCCACATACCTCCGTTGAAAAGGGAGGATCCTCCGACCAGACAGGTGTTATGTCTGGTGGGCTATTGCCCGATAAATGATTTCGGGTTTGTTCTATATGTTCCAATCGCGCCGCGAATCTTACTTGCGCGATGCAGGATTAGTTCATTTGTGACGACATAGATGTCGCTACATCACTCCCCTCCGGAGATCGGAGATCGATGGTTCTTGATGCTTCTTGATGCGTCGTGTGATGCGTGCCAGGCCAATGGAGGTTGGTTCCAGTGAGTCGGAACCGGATTCCGCATAGTTCTCGGTGAGTCGGAACTGTCTGCGGTGATGCCCCAGTGAGTCGGGGTGGTTCTATCCCAGTGAGTCGGGATACGATGCTGCAGGCTCCAGTGAGTCGGAGTAGTGCGGCTGGCTCCAGTGAGTCGGAACCGGATTCCGCATAGTTCTCGGTGAGTCGGAACTGTCTGCGGTGATGCCCCAGTGAGTCGGGGTGGTGCTATCCCAGTGAGTCGGGATACGATGCTGCAGGCTCCAGTGAGTCGGAGTTTTACGGCTGGCTCCAGTGAGTCGGAGCGGTGCTGTGCGACGTAGGGTGACTGCTGTCGTCGACCAGGAGAGGTTCTTCAAGGCTCTTCATGTGACTGGCCGAAGGTACAGGTGCTTAGCCAAGGTCGCTGATGAGGCTGAGGGTCATGACCAGGTATGACCAAGTAGGCATGCTGGTGGTCAGGATACCCATATAGCCGTGGGTGCTGGCTGTATGGCTCGCTGCTCGAAAGCTTGAGGAAGTGATGATGACGTCACGAAGTAGTTGCTGCACGAAGGCTGCGCTGACGTTCTTTGTCGAGGGTCACCAGTTTGGGGGTATTGGAACAGAGAGTAAAGTCCCACATACCTCCGTTGAAAAGGGAGGATCCTCCGACCAGACAGGTGTTATGTCTGGTGGGCTATTGCCCGATAAATGATTTCGGGTTTGTTCTATATGTTCCAATCGCGCCGCGAATCTTACTTGCGCGATGCAGGATTAGTTCATTTGTGACGACATAGATGTCGCTACATCACTCCCCTCCGGAGATCGGAGATCGATGGTTCTTGATGCTTCTTGATGCGTCGTGTGATGCGTGCCAGGCCAATGGAGGTTGGTTCCAGTGAGTCGGAACCGGATTCCGCATAGTTCTCGGTGAGTCGGAACTGTCTGCGGTGATGCCCCAGTGAGTCGGGGTGGTTCTATCCCAGTGAGTCGGGATACGATGCTGCAGGCTCCAGTGAGTCGGAGTAGTGCGGCTGGCTCCAGTGAGTCGGAACCGGATTCCGCATAGTTCTCGGTGAGTCGGAACTGTCTGCGGTGATGCCCCAGTGAGTCGGGGTGGTGCTATCCCAGTGAGTCGGGATACGATGCTGCAGGCTCCAGTGAGTCGGAGTTTTGCGGCTGGCTCCAGTGAGTCGGAGCGGTGCTGTGCGACGTAGGGTGACTGCTGTCGTCGACCAGGAGAGGTTCTTCAAGGCTCTTCATGTGACTGGCCGAAGGTACAGGTGCTTAGCCAAGGTCGCTGATGAGGCTGAGGGTCATGACCAGGTATGACCAAGTAGGCATGCTGGTGGTCAGGATACCCATATAGCCGTGGGTGCTGGCTGTATGGCTCGCTGCTCGAAAGCTTGAGGAAGTGATGATGACGTCACGAAGTAGTTGCTGCACGAAGGCTGCGCTGACGTTCTTTGTCGAGGGTCACCAGTTTGGGGGTATTGGAACAGAGAGTAAAGTCCCACATACCTCCGTTGAAAAGGGAGGATCCTCCGACCAGACAGGTGTTATGTCTGGTGGGCTATTGCCCGATAAATGATTTCGGGTTTGTTCTATATGTTCCAATCGCGCCGCGAATCTTACTTGCGCGATGCAGGATTAGTTCATTTGTGACAACATAGATGTCGCTACAGTAACATCTAAGTAGTGACAATATATAATATTTAGTCTAAAGTGTATTTTAAAGGCGTCCATTTATATTTATGGCATACAATAACAAAAAAAAATAGATTTATTTCATAATATTTTAGGAAACGTAATTTGGTGACCATTTATCCATTTTGGTAACCGTTTAGAAATTGTTTGGTAGTAAAATAGGTACTTTATTGGGCGGTGTTTAAACACAAGCCAAAATAAAATAAACAAAAAATATTGAGTTCAGCGCCATCTAGCTAGATCATCTAGCTGGCCACGTTTGAGCTCTTAGTTGTCATTCACCTTAAAATTAAAGCGCCAGGCTAGCCCGCAATTGAATTTTAAAGATTTTTGTATTTTGCAGTCAGTATCAGGTTCTATATTCATTAAAATATTATTCGCGGTCGTAACAATTGTGGCTCTAAAGGAATTATAAGATGAAATGTAAGGGTGGTACTGATTATAATCATCACCACCAATCATCAGTATCAGTCACCATCAGTCACCAGTATCTCACTTCATCTTACGCTATTCAATGACATTTTCATGAAATATCCATTCTGTAGGGTTAGAAGAACTTAGAGGGTCGTATTGATTATTTTAATGATTATTATTCCGTAAATAAACACTTATAACGCCCGCCAACCATACATGAATGAACAATAAAACCTGCAAAATGCAAAAAACCCAAAGAAACATTTAACTAGCTACCTTTGAGCATCCCCCTTAAGCTCTACTATTAAATGCTGATGCAAAATAAGGCCGAGGCGGGGTTGTCATGTACACTTTTTTACTTTTGTATAGACTATCGCTTTGCACACATTAGGCGGGCATCTCATTATAAAATATGCCGTTGCTGCTTTGCATAGTATGAAGATGACCAAGTACAAGCTACTTTTATTTAAAAACCCTAGACTCTAATATTTAAACTCTGTATGAATGAGTATCACGAGCAGTCCTCTGTACACAGCCGGAGATCGGAGGAAACAATTGCGCTCGTGCTCCTCGAGGGTAGAGGCATCAGTGAAATAAGAACCCGAGCCTCGGGACCATTGAACTCACTAATAGACGCCCTAAGCAAATTGAAAGTACTCATCTGGAGAGAGGTAGCCTAGTTGGAATGAAGGCCGCCATGGCTCACTTAGAATGGTCCACCAACAACTAAGTGCAGAAACCAGACAATCGCATAGTCGCCATATTGAACTAATATCTGGCTCGATTGGATTCTGCTGAGCTTATACATGATAGGTTAAAATTCTTCCTACCTTTGAGAGCGGAAAGGCAACGGGCGAACACAGCCTCGCCGATGAGCGTGACGGGCACTCCGTACTCCAGAGCAGCGATGCCGGTCCACTTGCCAGTGCCCTTCTGTCCCGCAGTATCACGGATCTTCGGCAGAAGGTATTTACCTGCAAATACATATGTTTAGTGCTGTTAATGATAATCGGCTTTTCTATAGTATTTTTTTCTACATCATATGAGATGTTGGGATTATGAATAGGTACTATTAACCAACTATTGAGTAGCTAGTATACACGCTTAACCTATTCATTGTCCATTAAGTTCATTTCATTTTCTAATCTAACTTCTAGATAGGTTTTGTAAACAGAAAGAACGTGAAATAAAAAAATCACAAAGCCTTTTAAAACACTTTGTTTTTTTTTAGCAAGCAACTCATCTCAAAGTAAATCATATTCGCATATTTAGCAGAATGTGTAGTCAATATCGTATCATGGTTTTTTTACTGTTAATTTCTTTATAAAATATTAGTGGAGTGCCCTATTTGGTTCTTTTTCTTTATTTTTAGTGAGTACTAATATTTATTTATACTACCAGACAGACGAAATTCATGGTAATATAATGCGCGGCAAATAAGTTGAACCCCACTTCGATTGAGACCCGAAAATCGGTTACGGCGCATTCAAGTTCGGCCGCCATGATGGTTCAACTTGCGTGCGGAGAATTATACCTACGTCAAAAATATACTACTTCTTCTATAGCGAGATTTAAACTAACCATCAGAGTCCTTGAACTTCAGAATATCTCTAGATATTTCGATGAGGAATGAGTCCAGGTCGCCTTTGTTCCATTCTTCAAACACCTCAGCCATTTCGCCTTGCTCCATACCTTCAAATTTGATACAGAACACATTAATTAATTACTGTGTCCTTAATGTTATCTCAAGCTGGTTTGCACTTGACTACTCAAGTTTCAATTGTGCATATACCTAGGACATCTTTCATCAGGTTGTAAGCTTCACAGATGAGTTGCATGTCACCATATTCAATGCCATTGTGCACCATTTTGACGAAATGTCCTGCGCCATCTTCTCCTACCCAGTCGCAACATGGCTCGTTGTTCACCTTCGCGCATATTGCCTGTAAATAATAAAACTAATTATTATCAAATCTAATATGTACCTATATCTGCACTTATATACCTATACTTATATAGCGTAACTACTTATACACCTACACCATTAATTTTGATCGTTTTAATCCCGTGGAGGGTCAATCCGGCACGTGAAACACAACTCGAATTAGTATATGCATGTAAAAAAATATTTTTTTTTTTAATTAATCATCACTTGAGCGAGTTCAATAACCTGTAGGTAGTTGTCAGTCATTGCTTACTAACTACCAACTGGTCAGCTGACGTTTACTTAAAGACATTAATTCCGTACATGCGTATATTAATTCGAGTCGAGTTTTAGAAAAAAAGTACTTTATTTTTTAATTTTATCTTTACAAATCGATAGTGTTTCATGTACGGGATCGACCCTCTCTTACATAGTTACTGAATTTATAATTCAACCAATAACTGATTAGATAGCTGACAAACTATTGGTTGATTAATTGATTAATGAATTACAAACCCTTAAAGTTTTTGACAATATCATTTTTTAAATTTGCAAAATCTTTGATAATATCATTTTTTAAATTAATTTAATGTTTAATTAATTTGCTGGCAGTACACTGCAGATTGCCAACTTTTTAATTCTAAGTTCTTACAGTCCATCAAAATGTTGTCTGGTAGGTTTCACTGTTAGCGACAAGATCTCCATGAGCTAGCTACCTTTCATCCTGTTAAAATGCATGGTTCCATACCTACATACATATGAAAATTATGATAAATTAACACAAGGTACATACCTGGAAGATAGGTTTGACATGAGGCCATGCTGCAGGGTGTCCACCAGGCATCAGTGAAGGTCCATAACGAGCACCATCTTCACCACCACTCACCTGTACATAAAATCCCTTATACCTCTCTAAATATCATTATTATACAAATGGTCAAGGTAAATGACACTGACTCACTAGTGATTAAGAGTCGACCTTTCATGCTAAGTGGTTTTATAACAAAACTAGATCAACGATATTTGATAGCAACCTACATTTCAACTAACAACCTTGTCCTTAAAATTTAAACATGCTTTGCATATTATGTAAAAGGAGAAACTGACTGACATACCAATGCATCGCCATAACTACTGGGCTAGGGGAGTGAAATTTTGCATACTTGCATTTTATGACATAGACAATTACATAGAGAAGAATTCTCAAAGTTCACACCCTAAAGCAATGAAACCGGTGTCCAAAATTTGTATGGGAAAAACATACTTTCACACGGACAAAGCTGCTGGCAGAAACTAGTTGTTATATACTTACACCCATTCCCATATAGAGTATTCCAGTTGATGCAAGCTCTTTGCACCAACGCTGTGTGTCTATATACTGCGAATTCCCACCATCAATGATAATGTCACCTTTCTCGAGAAGGGGCAAAAGCTTACGCACAAACTCATCAACTGCTGATCCAGCTGTGAATACACATCACCAGGTTATTTTTCAAATTTAATTTGAATTTCATTCAGTCATTTTACCTTAGCACAATATTAACAATTAAAATTAATTATTATCTGTACCTTTTACAAGTAACATAACTTTTCTTGGCTTCTTAAGTTTTGCTACCATGTCTTCTAATGATGTTGCTCCAATGATCTTTGTTCCTTTTGCCTCATTTTTGAGGAATTGGTCCACCTACAATATACAAAAGTTTTAATGAAAAGTCAGCTATTTATTAACATAGTATATGATAGAAATATGTAGTAGAAAATATAAAATATGGACAAATTAAATAATTTATAAATAAATCTGTACTCGACCTTGGCAACAGTTCTATTAAAAGCACAAACAATAAATCCTTTGCTGTCCATGTTCAGAATTAAATTCTGCCCCATAACTGCCAACCCTATCAGGGCGATATCAGCTTCAGGCCTGTAAATAATTAAATAATTTTACAACATGCAATCAGGAGCTTATGATTTCATCACAATTGCTAAGCTACTAATAGCTTATTATTTAAAGTGAACATAATTTATTGACATAATTTTAATTATGATAAGTAGTCATTACTAATAATTGAAGTAGCCATAGTATTAAAAATAAGTCATTAGGGAATAATTTCTCTATTTTGACTTAAATACATTTATTATTTGCAACAGTTTGTGCCTGCATACATAAATAAAGCAAATTATTATTATTACTTGACAGTAAACTTAATGAAAGGCATTCTGTTAGTCTGTTCACCTTCAAATAACCTTGTGGCCCACATCGCATCAAGCACTTACCAATACTTTTCAGTCAAGTATGCCATCTTTCAAGCATGCGTTACACAAATAATGTTTGCTATATAATATATTGATAGATAATAGTACAACAACGGCAAAAAAACAGGATACTCTAAAAAAAATAACTAAAACCAAGTTTCTTCAATCATGATAAAACAACAAAATTTTACCAGACTTAAGTTATGGGGTTAACGAAAATTTAACGCCTTCAATAGATCGTAATTATTTTAAAATGAAACAACATTAAGATTACAAAACTTAACCTCCATCTTTTAAAAAATATTTTTTCAAAGTATTATTTGTTATGTTTAAACAAGATCAATTACCATCAAGTCTCTCTAGTCAGCAAAAGAGTTCTAAATATTGTTTAATTTCTCACACAGATTCTTGAATTTTTGATTATGGTTAAAATTCAAAGTCATTCTGAACAACAAATTAATGGTAAGTAAAGAAAATACTTACGCTGCCATTTTTATTGAACGATTTCCTCTGTTATTGTAAAAGATTTGTGAAGCTTGAGTTGTTATTTGTTGGAATACGCTCGGAAATATTTTTTGAAAACTAAAAATTTCTCTTCAAATAAACTTTTTCCGTAGACTAACTTATCCCGCTAACAGCAAAGAGTCAAAGAGAATATAAGCACTACGCACAGATTACAGGCACTACCAAAGAGAATATAAGCACTACGTTTAGGCACTACGTTTAAAAGAGTACCTATGTAAGCAATACGTTTAAATGCCAGATTTTGACAGGTTTACAGGCTAAAGTAGAGTTTGAGTAATTCTCAACTTCAAATGCTTAAACCAGAAATCGGGGATATGTCTTATATCTTAAATTTGATCATTTTTGACTGACTATTAGATGTATTTTACGATATGATGATACTTTTTCTTATGTTTATAGATAATCTTGATGATATTCAAGGACTCTACGAAATAAATAAAAAAATATTGAATCGTTAAGAATTTGGAGAAATAATCTTTACACTTAAAACTAAGCTAATACGTTCAGTACGTTCAAAAGCGGTCGATTTGATGTGATGAAAGATTTGCCTCGGTCTGGTAGGCCATCAACGTCTTCAACTGTAGCTAATATCGCAAAAGCGAAGAAAACAATGACTTCAAATCCTCTTTAAAGTTTGAAAGAGATAGCTGCTGAACTTTTGTGTCTCACTAATCAACCCGTACTGTTTGAAACAATCACTTCCGTATGAAATATGTCGCCGCCCCAGGAGACTTACCCTAAAAACTTAAACGCTTATGAGCCGGGCCCAGAACGAATCGATTCCAACCTTGAAAGAGCATACTTTGAGGCTGATAAAATAAATTTGAAAGAATAACTAGCATTTTGTGAATTATTGACCTTTTCCCATGACTTTCTTGATAGAGTAGTAATATAACAATAAATAAATCTTTACTCATTTCTATGGGGTCTATTACACCACTCGATTTTCAGACCGATCTTAGTCGACGTCGTGTATTATAATAAGGGTCAGAAAGTCTTATTCGGTACGTCGGAAGTAAACTTTAAGACAATCTGTGCATCGTGTGCGGAATATCGAATGGTGTATTAGACGCTTTTAAGTCTTACGGCCCGGAAAGAGACTTCTTGGCCCAAGTAGGTAATAATATATTCTTGGACGTATTGTAAGTATATTCTACCCGCCCACGTGTATTTTCCTTTTGGAGCTGTTGGCTACGATTTTGGTCTTCGACATGTTTATCTTTAGTCCAACCAGCATTTGCTCTGGTCCTGTGGCTGTAGGAGAGAAAAAGACAATATCATCAGCGAATTACAAATTATTTAAATTCGCTTCGCCGATGACAATGCCCTTCTCTTCCCATTCGACTACTAATGTCTGAAATACTTGGTGAATAGCTTTAGGGACAACGGGACGCCCTGTTTGACTCCCTTAAGAGGTTTAAACATAGGATCTAATCTCTCTAACTTGCTGGAAACCGAGCTATGAGCGTATAAATATTTTGTAGTGTTGTTTGTGTATATGTGTGGATTCTATTTGTTGTTTTGTAAGGTAATTGAATATTGCTGAGTGTGTGATGCTGTTAAAATCATATTGGTTGAGTATATTTTAAATTTCTTAACATTTTGTGTTCCTTAAATTAGAATTATACGATAGTCGCAAATACAAAAAAAAAAATATTCTAGTATCAAAACGTTTTTCTCCTACTATGACAGTAATACCGTATTCAATATTTTTTGATTTGACCTCATTTTCTCATGTCCAAAGATTACTGATATCAACTTATCTGTGAACTGAAAGAGGACGGCACCGTCGATTCAGTGTTGCTAATTAATATAAGGTGCCAATATTAAGTAAGTTTTCAAGAAGGAAATTTCACATTAGACATAATCATTTAATAAGAATTACAGTTTTTACAAAGTAAAAGCAATGATACCTATATAAAAATAATTTGATAATTTACAGTTACGTACCTACGTAACTGTAAATTATCAAATAATTTTTATTTACCGTACCTACCTAGGTACGCTAACAGTTTAGTCTCTCAGCAATAAATAATCGCTTTATCTAAAAAGTAATCCAATAAAGTGGAAATGCAGCAGATAAAATGTTCCACGGGGGGGATACAACTTAAAAATGCGAAGTTAAGTAGGTACCTACCTTGCAAGAGGTACCTGGATGTCTAGCATTTATTATGTGTGAAGTAAGAGGAAAGGTTCAGTTTATTCATTTTGCGGAAAAGTTCATTTTGTGCGAAGTAGAGAGGAAAAGTTCAGTTTGTTAGAAAAACTGAGGATATGGATATTTCTTTCAGTAAAAAAGGTAATTTCGTTTAAAATTACAGAAAAGAGTGGAAGAATACAATAATAGATTCGAAATACAAAAAATGGCTTAAACCTGTGCTCAAAAATAACTCGAAATCAATGTGCAAACTTTGTAAAACGGAACTGAATGCGAAAATATTTGAAATTAATGGCTAATTAATGGCATTCGGAATAAAAAATAGAAAACAGACAATCTTAAACTATTTATCGGGTCTAGCAAAACGTTTTTTATAGAAAAAGTTGATGTAGTTTGTTCCAAAAAAAGTTTTGTTTGCGGCGCAACACACCACAATCTTGTCGATTGATCATCTAAAACCCATTGTGCATAAAAGCCTTCACAGGCTCAAATGCTGTTTGTAATATGAATCAACAACGTATATAATGCGGTGTGATTATCATAAATGTTTTAGCACCACATTTTGGAAATCCATAGCAATCTAGCACTTTTTGAGATGTTTTTAGCACCCACTCGTAGCATAGAGTTGGCAACACTGGACACCATGTTGTTTTAGTATCTCTCTGTAATCTGTGGTTGTTTTAGAGCAGTAGCCAGGAGCTGCAGTACTGAAACGAATCAGATTTTAGAGCCCTGATATTAATATTATTAATCGTAGCATTATGAGTACTATAGTAAATCAGCCACCATCACCCCTACCGCCCATGTAAGTACATTTATCAGAAGATGCAGCAGTTTGGACTGTTTATCATTCAATAATTTAATGAATGTAAGAATTCTAAGAAAAATCTTACAATTTGCTATTTTAACATTACAGGTTTGATGCAAGTAGGCCTCCTCCTCCATTGCCAGCAAATGCAACTCCTACCAAAAATGGTGCTATTAAACTTTGCAGTTCATGAGTAACAATAATGAACAAAATGGCCGCCAGCCGCCTTTACCGCAACAGACAGCGCCATCAACGGCGGCATCTAGTACGGCACCAACAGACCCGCGGATTAGAAATGCCACTGTGACAACGTCCGAGCAGCAAAATAAAAAATGTCGTGATTTTCTGTGGGGTATTTGTACCAAAGGAGCTCAATGCAGGTTTCGTCACGAATTAGACGTAGAATCTATGAAAGACATTTTAAAGTTTTGCCATGACTATCAGAACAGAACAGGTTGTACAAGACCAGACTGCACATATTTGCATACGACAAGAGAGGAACAAAACCTGTTTTTGACTACTGGTCAGATACCTAGAGCTTTGGCTGAAAGGTATGCAGCAATGCCTAATGCACCGATGAATATGTATGTGAATGAGTACATGGTACAGGCTCCACCGCCGCCTCCGCCCCCGCCGCCGCCGCTGCCGAGCGCGGCCGCGCCGCCACCACCACTTCCAGCCCCCCTGCCTCCGCTGCTAGCGCCACCGCCCCCTCCGCCACCGCCACCGCCACCGACTACTACAGCTGCGCCAGTTAGGATGACACCAACCATATTCTCAGGTATTGCCCTAGTTTTAGTCACAATAAATGCCACACCTGGAAACACTATCTATTGGGTTCAATTATTATTAATCAGATACTACCCAACGAAAATGATTAGCCATTGGATCAAAATCATATTATGCTCTTGCCGATGGGTAATAAGTACCACACATTTACATGTTTGTGATATTGAATAATAAAAACTAATATCCTAATTTATGCTGGGGCTGCATTTGCATGTATCATATCTTCATGGGTGTATCTTTATGCTTTGATACCGCATTAACACATTCATGCTCGCAATTAGAGGAAACATTCATATACTAAGTGCGCAAGTAACCTACTGTATTACTAGAGCATTAAATTTAATAAACATTGCGAGAAGCATTGCATTGGTATGGAATTTGTAGCATCATTTGAAAAGCAATTTGAGTATAGAAGAAGCAGGATGCTTGCTTGATATACTGCGTGGCGATTAGGTTATCACATTAATTGAAACCACATACTCAGAATTAGGTATTTTATCATATACAGTTAAAATAATTTAATAATAAACAATATTATAGCCGTGGGATTTTTTTTTTCATTTTAATATTTCGCAACATCATGTATTGCATAAACTCAATCAGCTGGCCAATAAAAGTAGGTCAAAGACCCGTGGTTGGTGAAGTTACCTATTTTACAACTTCAAATGTTGCCATTCGTATTACCTACAAGTACTAGACTATCATTTTACAAACTTTTACGTTTGAATTGTTTATGTTTCTCGTAATAAGAAACGTAAACAATTCAAGACAAAAATGTCCTTACAGCTAATAGTTGAAGGCGTCTTTGTGCGATAAATTAAAACATAAAAAGAGACAAAGAAAAATATGCAACAATATTCTTACGGTTGACGACTTAAGGTATAAATTTCTAATACTCGAAATGCTACGGGGTACGGGAGTGCTTAAAGGCATAATACTAATTTCTTTAGTGCGTACGATGAATGAATCTAATCTGCTGCCAAAATACTTGAGGGATAGTTGACGAGTTTACTATCTGCGCGCGCGCCCTTCGTACCTACTTATTGTTTTTTTTTTGTGGATATTGATTTGTGTTGACTTTATTTTTGTAATAGGAATTAGATAGTTTATTAATACTGTTTGTGTTATTAGTTGTACATTAGTGAAAGTGGTGTGTGACAGTTTGTGCGTACCCAGACGCTTAAACACCACTCGATTTTTTTATGGGGACATTTAAAGAATGAGGTTTACGCTACTGAAGTGACGACTGTGGATGATTTAAAAAATCGAATAATTCGTGCCCCAGACATTTTAAAAAATTTAGCCGCGAATGGTGACCTACTTAGAGAAGTTCGAAACAATATCATAAGACGATATCGTTTGTGTGTACAGAAGCATGGTGGACATTTTGAAAATGTGAAAATTTAAAATTTAAGTGGAGATTTTTAAAGTTAATTTGTGGTGATTTCTTAAAACAACAACATAAAGTACCTATGTCGCACACATACGCCACGCGCGCGTGCCTACACCCACAAGTAGGTATTCGTATCTCGCGCAGGTACGGCGCGTACGTACTCGCCGGCGCCGCGGCGTTGCCGCTTTTACAGGTCAGTGAACTAATATTATAAAGGGTGATTTATTTTTTACCAATTTTATACGCTATTTATTTTGTTTGAAAAATGCATTTTTTTAATTTTAGTAAAATTATTTATTTTACTATTTTAACGGACTGATAACCACTTGTAATACATGCTGCATAATTTAATGTGATAACCTAATCGCCACGCTGTAGAACACATCATAATCAAACCATATTATCTTAAATATTTTTAAGTTTTTGATTTTCTTATTTAATAATAATAATAATAAAGATACAAGAAAGCACAGGAGCATAAAAATGACAACTCCTTATTTGCTATGAACGAAAAGAACTTTTATAGAAAATTACAGGCTAAGCCAATTGACACAATACTTGAGGATACTATAGAATTATCAACAGTAGAACAACTTGAAACATTTTGGTCTGACACATGGGAAGAGCGAGTACAAAATAATGATAAATCAAATTGGATAACAGACGAAATTACTAGATGGAGTTCATTAGAGGAAATGGAATTCGTTGAGTTTACTGAGTCTGACATAATTAGTATTACAGCAAGGTTACACAACTGGAAATCTCCAGGTATAGATAAAATTCATAATTACTGGTTTAAAAAATTAGATTCATTACACAAAATATTAGCAAAAAATTTAACTGATATTGTTCTAGGAAAACAAAATATACCTGAGTTTATTGCTACAGGAATAACGTATATGTTGCCGAAAACCAAATACTCACCACAGCCTTCTCAATACAGACCAATTACCCACAATTTACAAGATCCCAACGTCAGCTATCACAACAAAAATAAATAAACACATAGAACAACACAACATAATGTCAGAAGAGCAAAAGGGGTGCAAACGGGGTCACATGGGGTGTAAGCATTGATATATATGTACTACGCACTAGATGAGGCGTGCCGTACAGTCACTTTACTTCACTCAAGTGACCTGCAGGCCGAACACTTTTACATTGATGGCATTAGTGCAGTTTTGACGTTCATGCAGTGTCAGAGCGACGCTTATAAATACAAATTTAAGTGAACTTGGACATATATAATAATTTTGTAGTCAAGTAAGTAAAACTATTGGTTGTTCAAGCAATGTAATAGCTTCTACTATCGTAATAGTACGTTAGAGAAGATATTATTTTATTTAAACTCTTCCCCATTTTACAATCATAGACTAAAACATGCAGATGTTCCCTCCCACAAAAAGCTGAATTAGGTTTTTACCTACAGCTAGTTTACCAAATACAGACTTCGCACGGTCTTTTATACTGTTTGAAATTATTAAATATTTTATTTAATGCTCTTTCTTTTTTTGTACAATTAATAACAATGTTTTTTTTTTAATAAATTACGACGAAATGTCAGCAAATCATGATGTATCAGTTTTCATCGGTAAGTTTTGTTGTTAATCATGCTGTCATTCGTTAGAACTTAGGTAATTTACGTACCATATTACGTGCAGGTTAATATTAAAATTTGAATTAGGTTCAGTTGAACTTGTAGTCTTATCAGTGATTACTGATTTATTTATTTATTTTACTGTTATTTTAGATCTCGTTTTTACATACACTAAAATTACATTTTGAAATAGAGTATTATTGTAATGAAGTATTGTAGGCAAGAAACTGTGTCACTTCTGCGGTATAAAAATCTATATAGATGACATGTCATCACACTAAGTTGAACGAAACGCGTAAGTACTAGGAAATTCATGGCGCTTTAGACCTTTTGGTCGCGAAAAAATATCCTCTATAAGCTGTCTTAGCGCTGTAAGTTTTAAAGTTTTGTTAGACGACATAATGGCAATCTAGCGCTGCAGCGATTTTTTGTTTGAACTTTTCAGTATTTTGACAAATAGTTTATATGAACGTGCTTGTCTATCGCAAGAATATAGGTCGATGGGTGTAAGGAACAACTAGTTATAGATTCAGTCATTCACAAACATGCACACACAAAAAATAGAAATTTACACTGCACCTATATAGATTACAAAAAAGCTTTTGATAGTATTCCACATTCCTGGTTGATCCAAATATTACAGATATACAAAATAAATCCAAAAATCGTAGGCTTTTTGCAAAATATTATGTCTCGATGGAAAACTACACTGCAGTTAAATTGCCGTGACAATATTATAACAACGCGACAAATAGCCATAAGAAAAGGCATTTATCAGGGAGATTCCCTAAGCCCTCTTTGGTTTTGCCTTGCTTTAAACCCCTTATCTCACCTACTGCAGCGCACCCAGGCTGGATATTGCCTTAAACACACAACCGAACTAACTACAATCTCTCATCTTATCTATATGGACATTAAATTATATGGAAAAACTGAAAAAGAGATGAAAAAATTAATAGAAGTCACCACGGAATTCAGTAAAGATGTTAACATGCAATTCGGACTAGACAAATGCAAAACGGTGCACATAATAAAAGGCAAAATTAAATCTGGTGACTACGCCATTAATAACACAGAAACAATTACAGCGATGGAACCAACAGATTTATATAAATATTTAGGATATAGGCAACTCAAAGGTCTAGATCATACTTCGATTAAACACACATTGACTACTGAATATAAGAGGAGAGTGATCGCAGTATGTAAAACTCAACTCTTGGGAAAGCATTTAATAAAGGCATTGAACACCTATGCGATACCAATACTAACATACTCATTTGGTGTGATCAAGTGGTCAAAAACTGACATCCAACAAATAGAGAGAACAACACGCACCACTCTTACTAAACACAATAATTTACACCCTAAATCTGCAGTAGAAAGACTGACAATTAAACGACAAGATGGAGGGAGAGGCCTAATTGACATCCATCACCTTTGGCAGAAACAAATAACCAGACTAAGAACATTCTTCCACTCTAAATCACACACAAGTAAAATTCATAAAGCCATAGTTATCAATTATATCAATTACACCCCACTTAACCTTAATGATCAATTAGAAACACCACATACTAACATTGACGACCCACAGAAGCAAAAACTAGAAAATTGGAAAAAGAAAGTGCTTCACGGACGTCACGCTCATGACTTAGAGCAATCTCATGTAGATAAGATAGCATCAAATAAATGGCTGAAAGTAGGTACTCTATTCCAGAAACCGAGGGATTTATTGTTGCAATACAGGATCAGATCATACACACCAAAAACTATAGAAAGTTCATCATTAAAGATCCTACGATGACGAATGATAAATGCCGCAGGTGTCACATTCAGCCAGAAACTATTCAACACATTACAGGGGCATGCACAACACTCATACAGACGGATTATACATACAGACATAATCAGGTAGTAAACGTCATCCATCAAAACCTGGCACTTACAAATATGCACCACAATCAGTTTTAGAAAACACCACTCACAAACTGTATTACGACCGCGCCATACTGACTGACAGGACCATTCACTACAACAGACCAGATATAACTCTACAAGATAAAATTAATAAAGTCACTTACTTAATCGATATTGCAGTCCCTAATACACATAATTTTCAAAAAACAATAGGTGAGAAAATCAGCAAATATGCTGAACTAAAAGAAGAAGTAACCAGGATTTGGAGGCAAGAAAAAGTGTATGTAGTGCCAATTGTTGTCTCCACTACTGGCATCATACCTCATCATCTTCACCACAGCCTCAAAGTAATAGACCTAAAAGACTCCATTTACATTACTCTCCAAAAAGCTGCAATTTTAAACACTTGCAGAATAGTAAGAAAATTCATGCAGATCGAGGAAAATGAAATTTCTCCCAACACGCTTCATTGACTTGGCTTAGCCCGTTAATGTAGCTTAAAAACTAGCCTAGATCTAAGAAAAACTACACGTTTTCCCAAAATAATAATAATAATTTTATTTTCAGGCATCGGAGGCCCATAGAAAAAATAATACATAAAATAATCTTAAACAATAATAAACTAATACATATTATAAAAACAAAACTTATTTAACTATAATTTATACACGTAATGTAGTCGGCGTCGTGTTGCGCTGCGTGGTGTCGTGTAACCGTCCGCGGAAACGTCGATATACGACACCTTTCGGCCAGAAGTCCTCTTTTAAGAAGATCTGTAGCTGTTGGGTTGGAACTCGTACCACGAACGACTTGAAGTTGACGTCGTGGCGCGCCTCCAACCTTACGACCCTCAGAGTCCAGTTGGTCTTCACTTTCAAATACTCCACGACTTCCTCAACCTTCGTGTAGTGATGCAGGCGCGAAATGTATAGCTGCGTCGTAGGCACAGCAGGACGCAGCAGCATGTTCGGACCACTCGGTGCGGTACCGCACTGGTTACGGGAACAGGGTTTCTTCTTCTTCTTCTTTTCCACTCTTGTGAAACCCTCTTCATCCACTTGGCCTGTTTTTGGCAAGGTGCTCTGGACTGCTGTCAGGGTAGGTTGAGTACCCGTTTTCAGCTTATTTTATGCATGTCCTATAGAAACTCGTCCTATAGAGCTTCATTTTATTATAAACCACCATCTTTGAGCAAGTTGTATGAACAATATTTTTTTTTTTCCTTATTATTAAGAACTAATTTCTTAATAATTAATTACAATCTAGCCTAAAAGACTAATAAGTAATTTAACTCTAACTTATTATTATACAATACAGGTTTTGTTAAAACTAAGAATAGCGTCCTTTAGCACTTTTATAGAAGTCCATAGCACTTTCTTAGAGTCTGATATTGATAAAAACACTTTGTTCATGTGTTATATGCATAGCACAGCATTGATCACTATTATACACTAACTTTAAACACTACACTAACTCGAAGGATTTTTAGTCTACGCACTAGGTCCGTGTTGTCTAACAGCTGGATTGCCTCAACATTCACATGTCGGTGAAGTCTGTTTTCGTGGGCTTCAGCAAATTTTTGAATGATGGTGGTGACGAGTTCCATTTTAAGGTCACGATGGAGGTCGTCATTCCTGATGTACCAAGGGGCTTTTACAGCATCCCTGAGTACTTTATTTTGGAACTGTTGTATTATTTTGATGTTGCTCCGTTTAGCACATCCCCAAAGTTGGATACCATACGTCCAAATTGGCATCAAAATATGCTTGTAGAGTATTATTTTATTATGTATTGATAAACAGGATTTCCTTCCGAGTAACCAATACATACTTTTATAGCGTATGTCGAGTTCCTGTCTTTTCTTTTTAACGTGAGCTTTCCATCGCAGTTTGGCGTCGAGAGTTATGCCGAGGTATTTAGCTGTATTAGCATAAGGCACTTGTGTACCGTTTATGTAGATTGGGTGATAATCGCATTGTTTGTTTGTAAAGTCAACGTGAATTGATTTTGACTCATTCAGCTTGATCTTCCATTTTTGTGTCCAGTCATAAACTTTGTTCACAGCAAGTTGAACTTTTTCCACTGCTTCTCTGTGATTCGATCCAATAGCCATAATAGCAGTGTCATCAGTAAAGGTCGCAATGGTGTTGTTTTCGAGTTGTGGGATGTCACATGTGTACAACAAGTAGAGGATTGGGCCTAGCACACTTCCTTGAGGTACCCCAGCATTTATACTTTTAAGCTCCGAAAATGCATCATCTTGCCTTATCCTAAACAATCTATTGGTACCCCTCAAGTGCCGATTGTACATACGGTTGTACAATATCGATCGGCCGGCATTGGTCGCCCTATATCTGACGTTTATTTGCTCGTGGCAACAAGTTCTACGTATATTTAAACGAAATAGTTCATACAGTAACTATTTTAGTAGTTTTTAATGGTTACAACTCTGTTTAGAACGAATTAAATCCAAAAAAACAAAACACGTCTGGCATTTCAAATTTTGGCGGCTCAGTGACGCGCGGCAATCTAAATTTGTGATCAATTGTGCTGTGTATGAAATGAATTCGAGAAGAAAACGGTAAGTTATCTTATAAGAATTTATATAGGATTACTGAGAAATACATGTAGATTCTGAATTGAGTAATTGTTTTTCGAAAAGTAATGAATGATAATGAATATATCAGAGAAAAAGTGACGAAACTTTTGATGCGCAAATTTTTTTTGCACAATGGTAGTCGGATTACGACATATTTTTGTAAAAAATATTCTTTTGAATAGTTTGAAATTTACGTAAGTAGTTAGTTTATTTACCTATGAACATAGTTTTGCTACTGTATAGTAATATTATTTCGTATTGATATCATAATCGTCGATCAAAGAGTAAAATTCGTTGAAATTGGCGCCAACCATTTTGGCAGCAAGTACTCTTTTTTTTTTTTTTTTTTTTTTTTCTGGCTTCGCAAAAGCATTAGCCAATTAAAAAGTTAGGGAAACATAAAAATAATGAAAGGAAAATCGGAAAGGATTAGTAAGGAGTTGTGATAGACAGATACATAGGTAAATATATTATATTTGAATATTATTACTTTCTATGTATTGAGCTAATATTTTATATATATCATAATTATTATTGAATAGTAAACAAATAATAGAGGTGGGAAAAGGAACACGGATCGAAAGGAGTTGGGAAATAAAGTTGGACCGATCATATTGTGGACAGTTGAAGAAAATATGATTTATATCCCCGTATTCGCCACAGGAGCACTTAGCACTAGAAACTATTTTAAACTTAAACAATTGAGATGGTGTACAAACATGACCTAAACGCATTCTACAGAGAATAGAAGTAGTTCTTTTATTTAATTTAAGCTCAAAAAACCACGGTCTATTTGGAATAGATTTCTGTACACATCGGTAATACTTCCCCTTGGGAGCACTATCGACCCAAAATCTATTCCACGCTTCTGTTAAATATGTTTTTGCTAAACAAATTAAGTCATGCGAATAATTATGGTAAGGGACAATATCACCCACTCGAATCGCCTCATTAGCCAATCTGTCAGCTCTTTCATTTCCATATATGCCAACGTGACTAGGAATCCATGCAACGACAATACTGTAACCCATGCGTAAACACGTTAATAACAAATTTCTAATAGCAAAGATAATCGGATATTGTTTATTACTTTGAAAAGGAAAACGCGATAAGGCCTGCAACGCACTTAAAGAGTCGCTGAAAATGATTGCCTTTGATAGTCTTGCAAGGATCACGTATTCAATTGCTTTGAAAATCGCAAAACATTCTCCAGTAAAGACGGTAGACTGAGGCGGCAATTTAATCTGTTGGATAACTTTATACTGGGAATGGTAAACTCCAACTCCAACGCATTCATTATCCGAATGCTTGGAAGCATCAGTAAATAAGCAATGCCATGTAGCCCAATCACTATTAATTATTCGATTAAATTCAGCGTTCGGATTAATATCGTTTCTACTTATTCCTATGTTATAATTAATCTGTGGATTTAAAATTAAGGCACTATAGCTGTATTCATATAGTGGAAGCCGTTGGCTTTGCTGTATCGGAGCTTCAAGATCACGACATTTTTGGAAGCTTTTTATTAAACATGGCACATCTTTATGACGCCAGTAGTCGGAGGACTCTACTTGTTCTGCAAGCATACGCACTTTAGGAAACAATTGGTGATTATTTAATTGCAAGTTACGGATGTAAAACCTATCAGACAAATATTGCCTTCTCATTGATAAAGGAGGCTCGCAACATTCTACCTGTAAACAGTTTATCGGACTAGATTTCATCACACCCATGATAATTCTTAACGCCTTTGCCTGTATGTTATCCAATTTTTTGAAAGCCGCGATATTACCTGGATGCAGCAAAAACGTGCCGTAATCTAACACACTTCTAATAAGCGCATTATACAAAATTTTCATAGTAAAAGGGTGAGCTCCCCACCAAACACCACTAAGACATCTTAGAATATTTAAATTTTTTTCACATCTCATCAAAACGTTATCAGAATGGGGAACTCCTGTAAGTTTAGCATCCAGAGTTACGCCTAAAAATTTTGCTTGATTTTTCACAGGCAAAAGAGATCCATCATAGAACACATTAACTACAGGGGGTGATTTTTTCCTTGTGAAAAGGACAACTACACTTTTAGTCGGTGATAGTTCTAAACCATTATCATCTAGCCAAACCTTTAAATCCTTTAATGAATTGGATAACGTTTTACAAATATCTTCTACCAAACTACCAGAAACATAAAGGACCAAATCATCAGCGTATTGTAGGACATTAGTATTACTATTAAAGGCAGAATCCAAATCAGAAGTATATATATTATATAATATTGGGCTTAAGACTGACCCCTGCGGTAATCCTTTCCAAACTGTTCGAATAATATTAGTGCTTTGATCAAATGTAGAAGAGTATTTTATGAACCGTTCTGATAATAAATTTATAATAAAGTTAGCTAAATTACATGGGATATTTAATGCATACAATTTCTTCTTTAGAATTAAAATATTAACATTATCATAAGCCGCAGTTATGTCCAAAAAAGCAGCTACCACAGAGTCTTTTCCAGAGAAAGCTAATCGTATATCTGTAGTGAACAGACTTAAGCTGTCAATTGTACTCTTTCCCTTTCTGAAACCAAATTGACTTTTTGTCAACAGTTTGTGGTGTTCGAGATACCATTCAAGTCTAATTTTAATCAGATGTTCTGCTATCTTTGCTAAAACGGATGCTAAAGCAATAGGACGATAAGATGAAGGATCTGTTCTGGGTTTGTCCGGCTTTAATAATAAAACTAGTGACTGAGTTTTCCACGCCTGTGGTATACTTCCTGTCATCATAGCTGTATTTATTACGGAAAGGTAAAATTTCAGACTATTATCGTCCAAATTTACTATAAAGGAATAAGGAATACTATCTTCCCCAGGAGCTGAATCCTTCAGAGATGAAAGTACTCCTTTCAATTCACTCATTGTGAAAGGAGAATTAAGATCTATGTTATGGTTATCGGCTATTGCAGGAATTGAAGGTAAGGGTGAAACCACACTTAGTTCTTCAGGTACAAACGGGGGTGCAAGACGGTCCATGATTTGTTCAGCAAGATTTGGAGGAATCTTATTTTGTTGGTTACTATTAAAGGCAGATCTAAATCTTCTAATATTTTGCCACACAATGGTAGACTTTACATTGGGGCTCAAAGTTTCACAGAATCTACGCCAGGCTTCAAATTTTTTCTTTTTAAGAAGTTCCTGTGTTTCCTTAGAGACCTGTGAATATATCTGAAAGTTTTCATCAGACATTACTGTACAATATTGCCTCTCTGCATCCTTTCTTAATTTCACTGCATGAGTACATTCTTGATCCCACCATGGGGGCGATGGTATCTTATCACAACCCATGCTTTTAATTGGAAAAGTTTCATCTGCTACTTCAATCAATGTTTTAGCTAAAAATTCAGAAGAGGCAGACACATTTGAGTAAAATGTTTCAGGCAATTGTGATATTTTACTCTCTACCCTTGTTTTGTATAAATTCCAATCTGCATTTTCTAATTTATGTTTTATTCGGGGTTGTTTTATCTGTTTTACAGGTTTGTTGAAGGGGAGAGAGATTATTAACGGGAAGTGATCACTACCATGTGTGGACTCAAGAGGGTGCCATAATAATGCTGAAGCTAAGTCAGATGTACAGATGGATAAGTCTGGAGCACTTATACTCTCTGTAGGACTTGTGAGACGAGTTGGTAAGCCTGTGTTTAGTATACATAAACCATGGGAATCAATTAATTCTAGTAATTGCTCTCCATAGAAACTATTGGAAGCGCAACCCCAGACAGTATGGTGGGAATTGTAATCCCCCAAACATATAAATGGTTTTGGAAGAAAATTAAAAAGCTGATTAATTTCATCAAAAATACTTAAACTAGGTCGAGAGAAATATATAGAAACATAACAGATTTTATTTACAATAGCAGCAACTACTGAAATACCACTACTAAATGAGGGAAGTGAAAGGGGAGTGTAGGAAAGGAGATTATTAACAAGTATGGCTACTCCACCATACCCATCATCCCTGTCAGATCTTATGCAAGTGAAACCTGGAATCTTAAAAATGGACTGTTGTTTAAGCCAGGTCTCTTGCAGGCATATAATGGAAGGAGCATATTTGTTAATCATATCTATTAGAGCAGGTTTCTTATTAATTAAGCTTCGACAATTCCACTGAATTACTTTGGCCTTGTGATCCATTATTAGGTTTATTATAAATTTGATATAAAGTATTAATTACTGTTGCAACGTTGGCCGGTAAAACAATGTTTGACTGAGACAGCAATTGGATCAGTAGTTTTATAGTTTCAGAAATATTTACATTATCTATATTATTTGAGCTTTCATGATTAAAAATAGGTGTAGAAGATAATGTTGGTTGTCTTATTATTTCAGAATGGGCTAGATGATCATATCCCTTAGAAACTTTTGGGAGTGGTTTTGGTTTCAGAAATACGGTCTTTTTGTATGATTGAGAAACATGTAAAGGAGCAGTGTGTGGAGGATTATTGAACACTCGGGTTGGACTTGGTGGAGGAGGAGGAGAAGACAGTAATGCATCAGCATATGTAATTTTTGATGATGGAGGGTGTTGTTTTGTTGCTTCCATGTAAGAGACACAGCTCTTACTCATAGTCTCTTTTATAGCTTTTTGTCTTTGATACTCCAAGCATTTTCTGCTAGTAGCTTGGTGAGATCCATTACATTGACAGCAGTAATAAAAATCTTCCTCGACATTACAATTGTCACCACAGTGGCCTTGACCACATTTATAGCACCTCGCGGTTGACCTACACTGGCTTTTCATGTGCCCATACCTGCAGCAGTTGAAACATTGCACAGTTGGGTAAATGTATAACGAAACTGGTAGTGCAGTGTAACACATGAAAACACGCGTTGGCAGCACTTGGCCATCAAAGGTGATGACTACAGTGCCTGTGTTTTCGAATTGTCTAATATTATTAACCGTAATTTTTCTTCTCAGCCTCCTTATTTTGATTACGGGACCACACCCAATTGGTACTGAAATATTAGATTTTACTTCATCATCGCTCCAGTCCAATGGTACCCCTCTAATTACTCCAATTCTTGTTATGTTGAAAGTGGGAATAAAAACTTTATAGTTTTCGGATTTTAATTTATTGTTTGACAAGAATAGATTGGCTTCTGCGTGATTAATGAATCCTAAACTTATACGGTTCCGTCCTATGCATTTAATACTACCATTAACTATGCCTTTAATGTTATTTCTTTTCAGGAATCGGCCAAAAGTAACAGGATGGAGAGTCACCCCATCATTACTGGAGTATATTTCTTTCTGTACATGTATAACGAAAGGTGCTACATCAGACGCCTGATATAATGTTCGACCAATAGGTAAACGAGGGGACTCTTCTTGGCTTTGCAATTGTCCTTGAGTTTGAACAGTTTCAGTGCTTATTGTTTCCTGCTGCGCTTTCAATAAACATTTACAATCATTTGGCTTTTCAATCTTAGATCCTTGTCTCCTTTTTTTTTTATTACAGGTTGTACACAGAACCCGAGATGTAATGCGTTTTCGTTTGAGTTTATTATTCATATCTGATCCCGAACAATCTGTGTCCATAGAAGATTCTACGGCAGCAATAAGCATATCAATCGGGTTTTGTGCATTTAATTCATTATTATTACTACTACTACAACTTAAAATATTTACATAGCTAGCCACTGAAGGCACTGCTGTCCCCCCGGGGTCTTCGGGTGGATCACCCATTTTAAAAGAATGTATTAAAACTTACCCAATATTTACAGGATAATATACACACTAATCCTAAAGAAATATAATATTAGAGTAATAAATATATACAATCACAACTACTTTACGTCAATCCTTTGTACAAAAAATTAAATTTTAATTTTGAAACGAAGAAACAAGCCCGCTCAAATCGAAGTTTCCCGCCCTTTCCGCAAGTACTCGTACCTACACAACATCGCAAAAAGTACTGGCGGCAAAAAAATTCAATGATGATTACTAATATTTTTTATGTTGGTTGGATTTTTATTTTTACGTAAATATATTCTTAGCGGACATATTTATGAATGTCTAGGTTTATGTCGTAGGGTTTATGATTTTTCTCAATTTTACAATTTTTTTTTTTACTTAGGCCGTTTATATGTGGTCGGATTAGGTGATTGTTCAAGTAGTGAAGTTATATAAAATTTTTAGATTCGCGTAATTCTTCCTTGAGGGGCGATCAAGGAGCGTCACCCCAGTCTCCCATCACGGGAACGCGGTCCCGACCGCCAGAGCGCGGCTCGGTGGCCCCTGCTCTTGGATCTGGTTCACGACAACCGGTACGATAACGTTTGCGTGAACCAGAAAACTCCGTATCTCCACCGCCATGGTGAGTTTTTTTTCCATTGCATCTTTTATTAGGGGCCATTCAAGTGTTACGTAATCACTACAGGGGGGGGGGGTTGCTTTGCTTATTATTGATGACATGGGGAATGGGGTCTAAATGGTGATTAGGTCACCAGGTATTTTTTAAGAGAAAAATCTGAATATTCCAAAATTACATGAAAGTGAGTAAATGTACATCTATGAGCAATGATTACGTAAGTAAGCATGCGGAGTTAGAGCTTTGCTCACTTTTGCTAACGAGGGGGAGGGAGGTTCATATTTGCTAAAATCTACTTACGTAATACTTGAATGGCCCCTTACCTACTACATTACACACTATATTTATTTAGTTTCCGTGGAGTAATTTGTATTTCTTACCATTTTAGCTCCTACGCGCTCCCAGTTGAGGTGACACCTGGGGGGTCGGTCAAAGTGCGCGATGAAACCGTAATTGTGTTTGTACATTGTGAATGATATTTTACGGGACAGATATCAGTCTGGGTTGGTGCATTGTGAATGATATTTTACGGGTTAGATATTAGTCTTAGTTTTTGCATTGTGAAGTTAATTATTGGTAAATAAACCCCACGATACAGGTCAAAACCTCAGTTTACTTATGAGTTGTTACAATAAAGTGTACTCATTTCTTCACAGCTATTTTTATAAATGTCCGAATACATTTGCTATTTTTGCTTTAGTTTGTGTTTGTGCATTGTAAAATTATATATTTGTAAAAAACCCCACGATACAGGACAAAACCTCACAGTAACGATTTCAGTATACTTACTTGCTGTTACAATAAAGTATACTTATCTTATTACGAATTCTACATTTTTATAACTTTTGCTATTGACCATTTTGTACGTACGCTTTATTTATATTGAATGGTAAATAATAAATATTTTTTTTTACATTTTCATATTCTTCTTCTTCCTGCCCTTATTCCATATTAATTGGGGTCGGCATAATGGTTTTATTTTTGTTCCACTCTGTCTTGTCACTTTTCATACTAACACTAACTCCCGATTCTTTCATATCACTCCTCAGACTTCTTAGTTTTTCATATTGTTTTCACAAAAATAGCATATGACGTATGATGATCACTGTGTGATGATTTTGTTTGTTTAGCGTGAGTAGTGTAAAATAGCAAACATTGAGCTGTATTACAATAGTTGTGTTCAATATGGTATGTTGTATTATTTTTTTTCATACTAAACTATTTTTACCCGACTGCCTTAGATGGAGGGTTATGCGTTTTGTGTATTTTTTTAAGGGTTTTTTTATTAATAAATAACAAAACCATGATAGTATTATATAAATTCTTTGAAAAGAAAATTCATTTTATTTCAAACCTTTCGAAGCCACCTCTTAGACATCGTTCGGAAAGAAAGATTGGTATTACATCAAAACGTCATTTGACGCAGCTGTTAGTAAGTATATAAGTATGCAAATAATGATTTTTATTTTCGAAGAAATAGATAATTACAGCAATCAGGGACTGACATGCATCTAATCATTATAAAATTTATATGGGGCCGCCTCAGGAGTATATAACCTTTATAATAAATCCTTACTAATGTAACGCAAAAGTGAGTTTCTTCTTTACCTCCCGCCATTCGGTTCAATTATCAAATCATCATGAAATCTCTAAAAACTGAGATCTTCCGTTTTGTACCTAGTCGGTTAGAATACCAAAACCTCCTAAATGTGACAAATATTCTTCTGAAAACCGCATCAAAATCGGTTCAGCCAAACGTGAGATAATCGCGGACGAACATACATATACATATCTACATACATACAGTCAAACTAAAAACCTCAATTTTTTTAAGTCGGTTAAAAACTTAATTTAAAGCGTGCGAAGCCGCAGGCTACAGCTAGTATGCACAAATAAATCGTCGTAACTGACGAAAATATAACAAAACAAAAGATACGATTTTATGTTCGTCTGTATGTATTATACAGACGAACATAAAATCGTCTCTTTTCTTAAAGTCTGTAAAAAAATATTATTAGGATTAAGTAACACAATAAACAGAAAATATCACAATAATAATTATAAACAAAAAAACAATAACAAAAGATTTATTTGCAAATAATACTAAAATAATAACAAAGAAATTTTAGTGTTTAGCTTTTTGTGCCAACTGTACTAAGCGGCCATGTTAGTGCGTCGCGCATGCGCAGATCGATCGTCGCGAGTCGAGCTCCCGTGCGTTCCCGGCGCGTGATCGCCGCCATTATGTTATAAAATTCTCCCGCGTAAAAAGTTTGTTTTGAAGTGCAAAAAGTTTATTTAGAAGTGTTATGAGTTATAATATGAATGCGTAAACATATGTGTTATCGTATTATAGTGTCGTTTTGGTGAAAACATGTGCGGATTCAGTGTATTGTGATAAAGTGTCAAGGTTATGTGCACAAAAATAAACAAAATGAAATTATATTACGTCACTGCGAAGTCAGGTCAGTTTTATTTTATTATGTAGCAATATTAATACGTAGGAAAATTCATAAGGATTCCGGGAAGGTATAATTTATACTATATTAATATCAACATGACGCTGAAATTTGTCAAGGTCTACCCAAAGTGTCAAATTTCTTATAAGATCTACTGCCGTAATCCGATACGTAATTCGCGTGCGAAATCGCGGGAAGGGTTAATTACTAAAGATGCAGCAGTTTGGACTGTGTATCATTCAATAATTTAATGAATGTAAGAATTCTAAGAAAAATCTTTCAATTTGCTATTTTAACATTACAGGTTTGACGCAAGTAGGCCTCCTCCTCCATTGCCAGCAAATGCAACTCCTACCAAAAATGGTGCTATTAAACTTTGCAGTTCATGAGTAACAATAATGAACAAAATGGCCGCCAGCCGCCTTTACCGCAACAGACAGCGCCATCAACGGCGGCATCTAGTACGGCACCAACAGACCCGCGGATTAGAAATGCCACTGTGACAACGTCCAAGCAGCAAAATAAAAAATGTCGTGATTTTCTGTGGGTCATTTGTACCAAAGGAGCTCAATGCAGGTTTCGTCACGAATTAGACGTAGAATCTATGAAAGACATTTTAAAGTTTTGCCACGACTATCAGAACAGAACAGGTTGTACAAGACCAGACTGCACATATTTGCATACGACAAGAGAGGAACAAAACCTGTTTTTGACTACTGGTCAGATACCTAGAGCTTTGGCTGAAAGGTATGCAGCAATGCCTAATGCACCGATGAATATGTATGTGAATGAGTACATGGTACAGGCCCCACCGCCGCCTCCGCCCCCGCCGCCGCCGCTGCCGAGCGCGGCCGCGCCGCCACCACCACTTCCAGCCCCCCTGCCTCCGCTGCTAGCGCCACCGCCCCCTCCGCCACCGCCACCGCCACCGACTACCACAGCTGCGCCAGTTAGGATGACACCACCCATATTCTCAGGTATTGCCCTAGTTTTAGTCACAATAAATGCCACACCTGGAAACACTATCTATTAGGTTCAATTATTATTAATCAGATACTACCCAACGAAAATGATTAGCCATTGGATCAAAATCATATTATGCTCTTGCCGGTGGGTAATAAGTACCACACGTTTACATGTCTGTGATATTGAATAATAAAAACTAATATCCTAATTTATGCTGGGGCTGCATTTGCATGTATCATATCTTCATGGGTGTATCTTTATGCTTTGATACCGCATTAACACATTCATGCTCGCAATTAGAGGAAACATTCATATACTAAGTGCGCAAGTAACCTACTGTATTACTAGAGCATTCAATTTAATAAACATTGCGAGAAGCATTGCATTGGTATGGAATTTGTAGCATCATTTGAAAAGCAATTTGAGTATAGAAGAAGCAGGATGCTTGCTTGATATAGAACACATCATAATCAAACCATATTATCTTAAATATTTTTAAGATTTGATTTTCTTATTTTATGCATGCTGTTAAACTCGTCCTATAGAGCTTCATTTTATTATAAACCACCATCTTTGAGCAAGTTGTATGAACAATATGTACATTCTACATACAAATCTGGCGTGGTGTCTAGCTTAATCGCGCTAACTTTTTAGCGTATAAAACACACGAACCTTCAGCAACAATTGCTTTGTCACTATACACACTAAGGCAGTCCCAGCATTAAACGATGATTTCTGGAAGTAAAGATCCTGATTTAAAAAAAAACACTTCACCGTGGTGATAGTGAATTTGGTTATTATAATTAAGACTAAATACGCGAATGAGTTTGATAATGAAATAAAATGTTTCTGCTGTATTGTCACTTTATTAACTAAACCAAGTTATTTTTATCTTCTTTCTTTAATGGTTTTTGGTTTTGTTTAATTCTCTTTGGTACAACTACTTGGCAAATTCCTATTCTTGTTTTGTATTTTTGTTATAAAATACATAGTCATTTATGCTAAATACAATTTTTAATGTTTATTATAAAAAATAAAATATAAAGTGAAAGTTATGTTTTGTGCTGTAAAATTGTTCTTAATTTATATTTACTTTTACAGCTCGACCACCTTTCAACACTCCGACAATATTCTCAGTAAATCAGCCACCACCACCCCTACCGCCCATGTAAGTACATTTATCAGAAGATGCAGCAGTTTGGACTGTGTATCATTCAATAATTTAATGAATGTAAGAATTCTAAGAAAAATCTTACAATTTGCTATTTTAACATTACAGGTTTGACGCAAGTAGGCCTCCTCCTCCATTGCCAGCAAATGCAACTCCTACCAAAAATGGTGCTATTAAACTTTGCAGTTCATGAGTAACAATAATGAACAAAATGGCCGCCAGCCGCCTTTACCGCAACAGACAGCGCCATCAACGGCGGCATCTAGTACGGCACCAACAGACCCGCGGATTAGAAATGCCACTGTGACAACGTCCGAGCAGCAAAATAAAAAATGTCGTGATTTTCTGTGGGGTATTTGTACCAAAGGAGCTCAATGCAGGTTTCGTCACGAATTAGACGTAGAATCTATGAAAGACATTTTAAAGTTTTGCCACGACTATCAGAACAGAACAGGTTGTACAAGACCAGACTGCACATATTTGCATACGACAAGAGAGGAACAAAACCTGTTTTTGACTACTGGTCAGATACCTAGAGCTTAGGCTGAAAGGTATGCAGCAATGCCTAATGCACCGATGAATATGTATGTGAATGAGTACATGGTACAGGCTCCACCGCCGCCTCCGCCCCCGCCGCCGCCGCTGCCGAGCGCGGCCGCGCCGCCACCACCACTTCCAGCCCCCCTGCCTCCGCTGCTAGCGCCACCGCCCCCTCCGCCACCGCCACCGCCACCGACTACTACAGCTGCGCCAGTTAGGATGACACCACCCATATTCTCAGGTATTGCCCTAGTTTTAGTCACAATAAATGCCACACCTGGAAACACTATCTATTGGGTTTAATTATTATTAACCCTTCCCGCGATTTCGCGCCCGAATTACGTATCGGATTACGGCAGAAGATCTTATAAGAAATTTGACACTTTGGGTAGACCTTGACAAAAACGAAGATTTTAGCGTCATGTTGATATTAATATAGTATAAATTATACCTTCCCGGAATCCTTATGAATTTTGCTACGTATTAATATTGCTACATAATGAAATAAAACTGACCTGACTTCGCAGTGACGTAATATAATTTCATTTTGTTTATTTTTGTGCACATAACCTTGACACTTTATCACAATACACTGAATCCGCACATGTTTTCACCAAAACGACACTATAATACGATAACACATATGTTTACGCATTCATATTATAACTTATAACACTTCTAAATAAACTTTTTGCACTTCTAAACAAACTTTTTACGCGGGAGAATTTTATAACATAATGGCGGCGATCACGCGCCGGGAACGTACGGAATCGCGACTCGCGACGATCGATCTGCGCATGCGCGACGTACTAACATGGCCCAGGTATATAATCAAAGGCCGCTTAGTACAGTTGGCACAAAAAGCTAAACACTAAAATTTCTTTGTTATTATTTAAGTATTATTTGCAAATAAATCTTTTGTTATTGTTTTTTTGTTTATAATTATTATTGTGATATTTTCTGTTTATTGTGTTACTTAATCCTAATAATATTTTTTTACCGACTTCAAGGAAAAAGACGATTTTATGTTCGTCTGTATGTATTTTTTGTTTCGTTATATTTGTTCGTTTATATTTTCGTCAGTTATGACGATTTATTTGTGCATACTAGCTGTAGCCTGCGGCTTCGTACGCTTTAAATTAAGTTTTTAACCGACTTAAAAAAATTGAGGTTCTTAGTTTGACAGTATGTCTGTAGATATGTATATGTATGTTCGTCAGCGATTATCTCGCGTTTGCTTGAACCGATTTTGATGCGGTTTTCGGAAGAATATTTGTCACATTTGGGAGGTTTGGGTATTCTAACCGACTAGGTACAAAAACGGAAGTTCTCAGTTTTTAGAGATTTCATGATGATTTGATAATTGAACCGAATGGCGGGAGGTAAAGAAGAAACTCACTTTTGCGTTACATTAGTAAAGATTTATTAGAAAGGTTATACACCGTGTAATTGACAGGTTGGTAAAAACTGAAACAGTAGCTTCATGACCATGATTATGACTGAAAAACGTTGGAATTTTCTTCAGGAAAATTGTCGAATTTTCCGACCGTTTTTCAACTAGATTTGTGTTCTATTCATTTGTTACAACAAAATCCAGCCCTAAAAACACAATTTTAGTGAAAAAAAGCAAAAAAACTTAAATTCGGCAATGTAATCGTAAAAGAAAATTTATACAATCCGCGCGGAATCAGCTGTTAGCTGTAAAAGTTTACTGGCCTCGTAGTGCCTACGACAGACAGAGACAGCATACCGCTCGCTCGCTCGCTCCTTTTGTGTGTGTCCTTTTGTGTGCCTTTGCTTACGCGCCGACACTCCTAGGGTTGTACCGCGTACGGAATTTAATACTTGTAATTTTATTTTCTTTATGTAAAATGCTTTAATAATAATTAGATACTCAGGAGTATGATTACTTTATTATTTATTAATTCCAAAAACCTTATTTTAAATCGTTAATGATCTACAGTATCAATTACGAAGCTACCCGAACTGTACACACGCGTTGCATTACAGTAATGTAAATTGTTTGCTTTAGACAATTTAGTGGTACATAAAACATAAAAACATCGTGTTAATATTGCCAGATTCACATTCTTTAACCTGTCAATCCCTGAGCGAAAGCCGGCGTACGCGCGTGTAGTTACGAAAATCTTTGCTTATTTTCGATTTTTACATACTATAAGAAAAACTTCTTATTTACGTTCTTGAATAAATACCCTAATAAAAAAAAAACTTAATTTATAATCTATGCGTACGCCGACGTTTGCTTAGTGTTTAGAAAATGGTGCAAAATCGCGCGCGTGCTGCTTGGGGATTGACAGGTACTAGGTTTAAACTTGGAAGCAGAACCATGAGTAAAAGTTACAAAAGATAGCGGCTAATAACAATGTTTATCATACGATTACGATACGATTATTTTTCTATACCTAGTTCTTCATCTTTATCTCAATCGCAGGCCGACCACTGTAACTACTGCGCCATGGGCACCTCGACTAACGTACTTACTATTACCGAAATAAAAATGTTTAATTTCATACCATGTGGGCAGCCCTAATTGCTACACGTGTCACACAACTCTCAAAGGTTTGCCGACAAACGAAACCGTCAGCCGCTGGGGCGCTGAGCCGCCATTTTAGTTTGCCGCGATTGTTGGTCCGATCTGGACGTCTATTTCGTTTTCTTTCAACTGTCGAGAGTTCGGGACTGTGTGTTGCGTTCAGTTGAGTTGTGTGTTTTTGTGTTGTGTGGTACTTATCGTCATGAATCGGCGTAATGAAACGTTTAGTGCTCGCGAATATGGCCAGATGTTAATGTGCTTGGGTGAAGCTAGAGGAAACGTGTCGTTGGCATTAAGGCTCTATGTTCAAAGACACCCAAATGAACGACATCCAGCTAATAGTCGTACTATCACACGGGCATATCAGCGTGTTTTAGAAAATTTACCTATTGTGCCGCGTCAGGAAGGTGCTGGAAGGACAATCCGTGCTCGTTCTGAGCAGGCGATTTTAGATGTTGTCCGTCGAAACCCCCGTTTGGGAACCTGTACTGCTGCAAAACTTGTAAGGCGTAGGTAATAACGGACCCCGTGTTTCACATTGGGCTGTGCACAAAGGCCTTCGAAAGGACAAGCAACGTCCATATCGGATCCATAAAGTGCAGGCTCTGGTACCTGGTGACTCAACGCGTAGACTGGCGTACTGGATATGGCTGATACATCGGCAGCAGCTAAATCGCCAATTCGTTTCACGGGTGAACGACCCGAGAGACTTTAGGTAAGTGACTATTTTAATTTTTGATAGGTGTTGAATTTGTGTTTAAATTTTTTGATAGGTGTGTTTGTGTGTGTAGTGTACTATGTATTTATTCCAAACAAAGTCTACATCCCGAAGTATGAATGGACAACGCGCGAGGTATAGGGTCGCGCGCGTATCGCAATGTTCGTTATACATTGCGTAGCCGAAATAAAATTGAAAATTGAAAAACGTTCACCTATCATTTCCGGGAAAATATTTCACTATCAAAATATTAACAATAGCAGTCTGAATTCATACTTTTCGTTTTTGCCAACCTGTCAATTACACCCGGTATACTCCTAAGGCGGCCCCATATGAATTTTATAATGATTAGATGCATGTCAAAGTCCCTGATTGCTGTAATTAATTATCTATTTCTTCGAAAATAAAAATCATTATTTGCATACTTATAAGATAAGATAAGATAAGATAATCCTTTATTTGCTCAAACATGAGTACAGTACACACATCACAAAATAAATTAATAGCATGCAAGAGATGTTATAATTCAAAATAAAACGTCATGTTTGCCTTGGACAATGGCATGCAAATATTTAAAAAAGAAAATAATATAACTTAAACAAAAAAAAAAATTAAATTAAAAAAAAAGCATTCTAGCGTGTAAATAATTCAAATCATCGAAAAGCAAAAAATATTATATTACACATGTCACAGTATTGTCAAAGGTAGAAAAATAATGTCAAATATACAAGAAATAAGAATAATGTCAAAGGTACAAGAGATGTCAAAATTAGAAGATTTATGTCAAAATAACGAAGATACAACACTGTGTCAAAAAATCTGTCAAAATCACAGTACTTATGTCAAAATTACTAGACGAATTACAAACTAACTAGACGAATTACAAAATTACACAATTTATGTTTAAATTACAACCAAACGTTAAAAATTAATTATTTAGTCAAAAACTTTTTCGGCTAGAAATTCGGAGACATTGTAATATGCTTTTTGCGAAAGGAATGTTTTTAATCGACGTTTGAATGCATTACTATTTAATTCTTTCCAACTTTTAGGCAGTTTATTAAATATAGTAGGAGCCATGCAGACGATACTTTTGCGCATGAGTGCCGTTTTTGCTGGATAGATGCGCAGAATAGACATATCCCGTCTGTTACGCGGTACAGGTTCCTGTAGACGTGGAAATAGTTTGGGGTTTATTTTAACAAACATTGCGGTTTCAAGAATATACATACACGGAAGAGTTAATATTTTGTACCTTTTAAAATATGGTTTACATGTATCAATCGTTTTTAACCCAAACATAGATCGAATGCATCTCTTTTGCGCCTTGAAAGCCGTGTTAGCGTCAGTAGAATTCCCCCAAAATATAATACCGTATCTTACATGAGACGCAGCTAAGCCATGGTAGGCCGCAATCAAAGTATTTACATTTACAATTGCAGCTAGAGAGTGCAGTGCATATGCAGAACTACATATTTTTTTGCAAAGGTGCTCTATTTGTGATTTCCAGTCAAGTCTTTTGTCAATTATTAATCCAAGGAATTTAGTAGTATTTACGTTATCAATAGTTTTATTATCTATATTTATGTCCATATTATTCATAGTCAAACGTTGACTAAAATGTATGATTTTAGTTTTGTCTAAATTAATTTTTAAATTATAAACCACCATCTTTGAGCAAGTTGTATGAACAATATGTACATTCTACATACAAATCTGGCGTGGTGTCTAGCTTAATCGCGCTAACTTTTTAGCGTATAAAACACACGAACCTTCAGCAACAATTGCTTTGTCACTATACACACTAAGGCAGTCCCAGCATTAAACGATGATTTCTGGAAGTAAAGATCCTGATTTAAAAAAAAACACTTCACTGTGGTGATAGTGAATTTGGTTATTATAATTAAGACTAAATACGCGGATGAGTTTGATAATGAAATAAAATGTTTCTGCTGTATTGTCACTTTATTAACTAAACCAAGTTATTTTTATCTTCTTTCTTTAATGGTTTTTGGTTTTGTTTAATTCACTTTGGTACAACTACTTGGCAAATTCCTATTCTTGTTTTGTATTTTTGTTATAAAATACATAGTCATTTATGCTAAATACCATTTTTAAAGTTTATTATAAAAAATTAAATATAAAGTGAAAGTTATGTTTTGAGCTGTAAAATTGTTCTTAATTTATATTTACTTTTACAGCTCCACCGCCTTTCAACACTCTGACAATATTCTCAGTAAATCAGCCACCACCACCCCTACCGCCCATGTAAGTTCATTTATCAGAAGATGCAGCGGTTTGGACTGTGTATCATTCAATAATTTAATGAATGTAAGAATTCTAAGAAAAATCTTACAATTTGCTATTTTAAGAGCCATTTCACGTTTTCGCGCGTAAATCTAAGATTTTAGTCGCCTAATTTACCATATTACGTAATACTCCGACATTGTTGAATATATGTAAAAAATAGACCAGTCTTTAATGTTGACACTTCATGTAACACATTTCCATCAACTAATTTGTTGACTTTGTGGTAATTAATCTCCCACAAGTACTTTTCTAAAAAATCAACGCAGAGTCAATTTCAGACTCTTATATCTACTATTAATATTTATAAATTTGACCAAAAAAAATACACAAAGCATCAGACATATAATTTTGTCAACCAACCATGTACCAGAATTTCGATGATTAATAACATTAATTAGTAAAAAAATCAAATATTAAGTCAATTTTTACGTTCTATGTCGCTGTTTTATCGCGATTTTTGGTTTGAATAAAACGTAATTACATTTAAAAAAACTATGTAAATATAAACAATGTTCATAGATTAAACTAATTCCAACATTTCAGTAAAATCCGTTCATATATTTAGACATAATATCGTTTTTAAAATCACTCTAAATTAGAATATAATACGAAGCCTAAGCGGGCAGCGATTAGTACGGCTCGAACGCCCGCCGACACAGGACCTGTGCCGTTTTTTCCCGCGTCCCGATTATCGAGCACGCGTATCGTGAACGCATTATTATACTACGACTACAACATTTTGATTCTATTCGTATTTTTTTTTTTTCATAAGGAAAGATTTTCGTTAATTTATTAAACAAAGTATTATTATAGTAGTTTGTAGAATTTGTTGAATAATCATGTTTTTGTTTTATTAGTTTTTGCAATGGGGCGGAAGGGTTCCGTTTACCATTGTGTCAAAAAAAGAAAAAATAGAAATATTGCAGCCTTAAAGAAAGCAACAGAAGCGAGGTAGACATTCTTTTGATTTGTAATTCGTATACGCAGTTATTGATTACCTAACTACACATTGACATGGATTTTAATACTGTAATTACAATTTTAAGAATTTGTACCCACATAATAAAACACTAAAATAATCATTTTATTGAGTAAAAATATGATTTCTTTGTAGATATGGAAAGTATGGAAATTTGTTTTTTTTTTGTATTTGTTCTAGAATGAGAAATCGTACGAATCGGGTAGAGGAGGATAGTGCATTTAGCCGAGAAGTACTGCCGGGTACAAGTAAAAAGCCAGATTTTATAACAGTAATTGTATGTTTTAGTTACAATTATATGTTGAAAATAGAAGTTTATTTAGTAGTAGGTAGGATTTTTTTTTATTTTTAGGTGAGAAATCACCCAATGACTTCTCTTCTCTCTTGGGCGGAGCGGGAGGGCGTGTCAGACTTTTACTGACTAAAACCTATTCCTATGTTCCTTTTTGCCTTCATTCCAGGGCCTCGAGGTTCTCTTTCACTCAACTTATGACCCCAGTAGACTTCGACCCTGCTAGGCCCCTACGGTTTTGCTGACATCTTCGACGACTTGGGCTCGGTCCGGATCTTACCGTATGGCCGAACGGTGAGCTACTCATTGCTCGTCGTCCGCAAACCCACGCCTACTTGTCTGTGTAATATACCACGCTGACACCGCCAGGGAGGTCGTCGCATTCAGTAGTACGTAGTATATAATATTTCTTTAATTTTATAGAATAAAGAATCTGTTGTATTAGGGCCTGGACTTGATGAACCAATGGAACTTTGAGACTCAATGGTAAATATGTTTTGTATACTGCATATTACCAGAAATTATAGACCCTAGAAAAGCAAGATCAATGCCTTTGCGACAAGTATTTATTTAAAATATGTTTTTTTTTTTGGTAGGTAAAATCATTCAATGACAAATCCCGCCCTTGAGTGGGGCGGGAAATAGTGTCAGACTCTTACTGACTAAAAACCTACCCTTCCATTCATTGCCTTTGTCCCGGGACCCGTGGTGACATTCTCACATAACCTTTGGCCCCAGTATCCCGGGGCCCGTGGTGACATTCTCACATAACTTTTGGCCCCAGTAATTTAACATGTGATAGTTATTATAACTAGAGAATAATTTGGTCACTGCTAATAATCTAGTTCAACATTTCTTGAAGGACGGTTTAGCTCAGCAGTTTTATATGATATTAAAAAAAACCGCCAATTTACGGATGTTGATACTACATACTAGACTTGTCTATTTTAGTTATTTTCATAGTATCATGTCATACGGTATCTTACTATGGGCTGTAGATATCTACTCAATTTTTATACTACAGATAAGAGCCATCAGAGCCATTGCTCCGTAGGTGCAATTCTCTAATGGAACTGTTTAAGCCTTTGATTTGTTGTCCTAATCCTGTGACGGTGCCTGGTCAATATATCTATGAAAACATCATGAAACTCAATGAAACCAAATTGAATTAATAATTAAATTTAACAATATTTTAAACTTGTGTCAGGCCTGTCTCACTTCCATACAAGCGGCGCAAAATCGTCGAGATATTTACCTACTGTTCTGGAAAACAACCTAATTTCAACCTTTTGCATTGCATATAGCGTTCATAGTACAATAACTGTGTGCCGTCTCGCTTCAATCTGCCAGGGCTGTCAGAGGTTTTTTTTTTTTTTTTTTTTTTTTTTAACGCAGGTAAAATCATCCAATGACGAATCCCGCCCTTGGGTGGGGCGGGAAACAGTGTCAGACTTTTACTGAATAAAAACCTACCTTTCCATTCCTTGCCTTTATCCTGGGGCCCGTGGTGACAGTCTCACATAACCTTTGGGCCCCAGTAGGCTTCGGCCCTGCTGGACCTTCGGCCCTGCTGGACGAGGTACTACTTTATCTGTGAAAGTAATACACGCGAAGCGAGACAGATGGCGACACATGTTGATACGATTTCCAAACGGGCAATAGTCTAGGACCTAGACAACCGAGATTGGTACTTAAATAATATGAAATGCATACCTGTAAAATAATAATAAAAATAGGGATATAATGATAAACAAAGACCAAATTATGCAGTAATTATGTTTAATTAAGTAGGTAGGTACTAAAATATATAACAACAGACAATACGTTTTCTTATTTTTTTAATTTTATAGTTGTTTTACTTTTAAATACTGTTTTATTGATTTTCTTCCTGATTTAAAGCAACGATTGTTAAATTTTAATGTAGCATAAATACGTAATCTTACAAAAAGCTTCAAGAAGTAATCTGTTGTTCTGGCTCCTCGACTATTATTCAAGCGAGCGGCGGCGCGGGCCGGGCGGCGCCGGCGAGCGCGCGAGTCGCTTAGCCATTGACATATGATAGGTTCGTTCAGTATAAACAGACACTCACCGCCATATTAAAAACAATGCAGTTAGAGACCAATTTATGATGGATTGTTTATTTTTTCATTCACGATAATTTTGTTTATATCATAGCGTTTATTTAAGTAAGTGTATAACCTGTTATATAAATGAAGTACCTTTCAGGGTCCTTGGGAAGAGCAAACAGTGACAAACTGGGTATTTTAATTGTGGAGTTCAAACATCCATTTGCAATACAATATCTTTCTGTCTTTTTTGTTTTATGTGCCTCCATCACTCACGACACAGAACTGATTAGATTTCCAACAGAATATACAATACCTAGTACCTTACGGTATTAACAGTTTACTTTAAAATTTGTTTCGCGGATGCGTGCGCTGCGTGTGCGACAAGTCGAGCGAGTGCCAGCCTATTGAGACTAGTCCGGTGACCGGACGCTTGCGTTTATCATACCTAAACTCGGGAGTGAAACTTCTGTACCGGTAAGGTACTATTATATATTCTGTGCTTGTGTTTAAAAGTTGGAGGATTATATTCAAGATAAAATGCTTGGCTCCATGCTGGTCAACCTTCACTACCACTACGGCGTACAAATTGATTACTTTTGGAAATATATTTGTTAATTCGAAAACTATTGTATAATATAAATTGTATGCATGCATGGCGGTAAAGAGTTTGTCATCCTCAATCAAATGTCTCACTGACAGTGGCGCGTGTTGGATTATTTGTATCCGTGAACGTACGCTGTCAGTTAAGACTGGTCATTGCTTACCTGTCAGTGGCTTATTTTAATATCTATAAATTATTTTAAAATTGTTTTTATTTTATTTACATTGTTCTCACATGATAGCAGCGACAAGAAACATGTAACCGAGATATTTGTAATACATAACATGATTGCAAAAAGTGTCATCATTTTTTCTGACTTACATACTTCTTGCAATTTTAAAAGTGCCTGTAAATGGTTTATTTAAAATAAAACACTTTGAATCTCTGGGTTGTTTCCCTGTCCATTTCTATTATATATATTAGAAATACTTACATAACATTTTTTTTTTATTAGTTCAGACGTGAGCGTAGTTCAAGCGTAAAAGTGTGGAATGTCTTAATTTCAGTTTAGCAGATATTTAGTTTATGACGTCCTGTAAATGTGTATGGTAAGTTCAGATTTGTGCATCCAGCCATTCAGCAGATATTCAACAAAAACTGTTTCCGCCAGGACTACGTATTCTGAGCGTAACTTTTTTTTTTCTATGGACATACAAGAAAACAAATACATACAATAATTAGTGTGTAACGAGATGTAAATGTGTATGTATAAATGAAATTTGTGTGTCTTATAATTACGAAGATATCCGAGTTTCCGCTGCGGTGACGTTTGCCAATTTGATGAAAATCATATAAAACGGTTTAGTAGAAAGTTATAATTTTTTATGCACGTTACTTTGGATTTGTGTGTAATGTGTGTAAAAGCAGAATTTGAAAAAAACGTACCGTTCAGAAGATATAAAAGTAAACGTAAAATAAGGTTATTAGGTCAAAGCTCTTAAAATAGGAACTCTAGAGTCTAACTTTTTACATGTATCTATAACTTGTAAGGCTCTACAATGTCCTGCAAAGTTTCATGTATGTGCGCTAAGTAATTAATGAGCAATCGCATAATTACTACGACTGGACCACTATATTTTATGACATCCGATTATAGGACTTTTTAATGGAAAAAAGCAAAATAAAATATATACCAATCATTAGTGTATTAATGCAACTAATCCTATTTGAAATTTCAGCTCATTACACTAAATAATTAAAGAGATATAATAAAAAGACCAGAACAACTACAAAACATGGATAAACCGACCAAGTTTGAATGGGTACGAAAAAGCGGCCGTGCATTACTTAGACCTAACGTTCTAAAATTTCCAGTGTAATATAGTGTAATAGCTTCGTACAGATGCGTACACAATTCTTGACGAATTTGTGATAAAAAATAGTAACTACAAATTTGTAGTAGTGATTACGTGATTGTTTACTGACGACGTTTACTTACGAAATTATTATAATTTAATAAATGCATCTGTACCTATTAACAAATGTGCCTCGCTTGGGAAGAGCATCGCCTGTCCTTGTGGGGGCGATCGGCGGCAGCGATCTCTCGCGCCGGGGTTTGGTTCAAGCCATGCTCCGGAGCGAGGAGGAGTGGCAGGCGGTCGCCTCCTTCTGCGAAGCAGTAATGCTAGCAAAGGACCGCATCAGACTACGGCGTACACGCCGCCGCCGCCGCCGGGATTCCGATCCCGATTTTCGGCCACCGTAGGCGCGAGCTCGCGGACGGCGGGCAATGAGTAGCTCGCTGTCCGTCCGTCCAGTAACATACCGGTCCGAGCTCAAGTCGTTTATGGCGCGCACTGTTCCCGCGCGCCTCAAGGAGTTGTCTGCAAACTGTAGGGGCCCAATAGGGCCGAAGCCTACTGGGGTCAAAGGGTATGTGAAAATGGCACCCGGGGCTCTGGGACCAAGGCAAAGAATGGAACGGGGTAGGTTTTTAGTCAGTAAGAGTCTGACACTACTTCCCGCTCCACCCAAGGGCGGGATTTGTCATTGGATGATTTTACCTACCATAAAAAAAAACCTATTAACAAATGCATTTATTTGGCAGACGTAATATTTACAAAAAATTGATATAGTAGGTACATATTTACTAACGCCGCGCCGCCAGTTTAAAAAATCATAACTCGTAAATAATACAAAATGTGGTTTGTAAAAATGCTAGAAAAGGCAATAAAGTATTTGTATAGCACATTGTGTTTATCTAAGTGCTCGATTACGGATACGTGGCGCGTCGGGCGGTCCATCGTACATTGCCATATGTCTGTGTTTGCGCGAGCGATGACGCGGCCCGCTGCTGCAATGAACGATGAAACGCACAACGCGCCGAGTCTCCGTAAACACGGCCTAAAAGTGCGTTAAAAACAAAACCAGCGCGGCGGTTTTAATTTCAATTAAGGCGCTAGTGGTCCTTGAAGGTAGAGTTACCAACTTTTTTTACTAGAAATAAAGTGTATTGAGGTTTAGAAGGAAAATGAACAGTATTTAAAAAAAGAAAGTATTCCATTTTTAAACGTTTCAAAAAATATTTTTTTGTGACCGCACGTACCTATGCACAATTAATGTTCCAAATTAAGTTTACTTTTTGTTTTTTTTTTCTATGTGGATGATGCGGATCTGGTATGGTTTCTTGCCCGTGTTACTACCAATGTTACTACCAGTAGTAATACTGTTAATTTGATTTCCTTTCTTACTACTGCAGTAGTAAGTTGTTAGAAGGGTGATTACAATTTGCCTTTGTTACTACCTCCACTTGAAAGTAAAACTTCTTTGTTAAATAGTGCACTTGATACTCAGATAAAACGAAAAGAAATAGGAAATATCTTAAATGAAAAGAATTCTTTATTTTAAATGGAAAATGTCACAAGGACTTAATAGATCCAAACTCAAAAATTTAACTTATAATAAAAAATAGGCGAGTATCTTCTTAATAAAACACTAAAACACAAATAGCTGGTTGCATTCCGAGAGTAGCATTTCGAGAAAAGCTGAAACTTTAATGGGGACATCAAGAAAGCGGGTAATCATATTTTTTCACTATATACTGTTTTACTACTTCACCTCTAAGATATTCTTGCCTGTGGAATTTTGAGGAGCACTTCCGACGTCTGGGCGTCAAAATTCCCAGACTGAATAGGACTGGGGCTGCTCTCAAGCCGCTCCTGCCTAAGGGTTCTGACGCCTCCTGCCGGAGGCTCTATGCAGGCATCGTTCTTTCCATTGCCCTTTACAGCGGCCCAGCGGAACGCCTGCGGTCTACGCACGGAGCGAGGAGGAGTGGCAGGCGGTCGCCTCCTTCTGCGAAGCAGTAATGCTAGCGAAAGGAGCCCGACCGCATCAGACAACGGCGTAATCACACCGCCGTCGTCGAAGTGCTCCTCAAAATTCCACAGGCAAGCAATCAACTCAAATACAAAAATAGACAAAAACTGGGCAAGTGCGAGTCGGGCTCACACATTTACGTAAGTTTGTTTTGTGCGGAACCCTCAGTGTGCGAGTCCGACACGCACTTGCCCAGTTTTTTATGCTTAACATTTTCTAGACTTCATTGTAGACTTTACTACTTCTTATTTACGTTCTTGGATAAGTAGGTACCCTACAAATAGAACACTCAATATTTTATAATCTACGCGGATCCCGCAATTCTAGCATTCGCTTGGAGTTTGACAGACAGAATGGCGGGAATCCTGCGCAAACCGGCATGCGGCATTCGCTTCGACTTCATGTTTGAATAGTAGGCAAGTATCTTCTGAGCGCGCGCTTCCTGTTCCGTTTTGTTTAGTAACAGTCACAAATGTGCAGTCAAGGACAACGTGCGTATGCACTGTTTATTTTGCCATCAACGTAATATTATGTAGGTACTTACTGGATTCGGAATTTCGGATATTGACGTAGCTAGTGTAAGTGACTGTGAACCATACTTATTGATACTTATTGAGCCAGTAGTGAGAATGATTGGAAGATAAACAAGGTAAGATCATAAATCACGTACTTAGATACTTACTGTTAGTTCCTATTTTATTATTTTTTATTAATGTCGTTTATTTGTTTTAGTTAAATCGTTACCTAATAAATACTTTTATTAATAGAAAGTTATTTTATTTCCTGCAAAACAATTGTGTACGCACCTGTACGAAATCATTCAACACAATAACAACATTATACTGGAAATTTTAGAACGTTAGGTCTAAGTACTGCACGGCCGCTTTTTCGTACCCATTCAAACTTGGTCGGTTTATCCATGTTTTGTAGTTGTTCTGGTCTTTTTATTATATCTCTTTAATTATTTAGTGTAATGAGCTGAAATTTCAAATAGGATTAGTTGCATTAATACACTAATGATTGGTATATATTTTATTTTGCTTTTTCCATTAAAAAGTCCTATAATCGGATGTCATAAAATATAGTGGTCCAGTCGTAGTAATTATGCGATTGCTCATTAATTACTTAGCGCACATACATGAAACTGCAGGACATTGTAGAGCCTTACAAGTTATAGATACATGTAAAAAGTTAGACTCTAGAGTTCCTATTTTAAGAGCTTTGACCTAATAACCTTATTTTACGTTTACTTTTATATCTTCTGAACGGTATGTTTTTTTCAAATTCTGCTTTTACACACATTACACACAAATCCAAAGTAACGTGCATAAAAAATTATAACTTTCTACTAAACCGTTTTATATGATTTTCATCAAATTGGCAAACGTCACCGCAGCGGAAACTCGGATATCTTCGTAATTATAAGACACACAAATTTCATTTATACATACACATTTACATCTCGTTACACACTAATTATTGTATGTATTTGTTTTCTTGTATGTCCATAGAAAAAAAAAGTTACGCTCAGAATACGTAGTCCTGGCGGAAACAGTTTTTGTTGAATATCTGCTGAATGGCTGGATGCACAAATCTGAACTTACCATACACATTTACAGGACGTCGTACACTAAATATCTGCTAAACTGAAATTAAGACATTCCACACTTTTACGCTTGAACTACGCTCACAGTTCAGACAGCATTAATATCATAATCAATTAGTATTAATAGTGTTCATATTTAGTTTATGCAGCATGTTTATAATAAATAATTAAACTGTTCTTTTTGCCTACTCTGTAGGATACAGTACCTCTAGCACGAATATTTGTAGGTTTCGTATCGTAAACGTATCGAGTTGCCGATACGATAACGGAATACAACCAAAGTCGGAAGCACAAAGCTCTTTCGTAATAGTATCGAGACCTCGATACGATTACGTTAGTGACGTCATACTAATGTAAGTAAGGATGTACAAAATTGAATGAATGATCTCAAAATTGATTGAACGTTTCGTTCAAAAACTCCTACATATTTTAATTCTTAGTGATTTCAGGGCCTTTAAAACTTTAAAACTGTTCAAATTTTGATGTAATACGAAGAAACTGCAGTAAAAGTTAATATTTAGTTAAGATAAATGGTTTAATTATTAAATTTATTATTAAAACTTTTGTGTTTAGTGAGATTGTGTTCCTAAACGAACGACGCGTAACACTTGACATTTTTTGACGCGAAGCTCATTCAAGGTCAACTTTGTTTTGAAGTAAGTTTGTTGATACGTAAACAAAGGATTAAATTGAAATAAATTTGATGAGGTGCTTAATTTTTGATAATTATTTAGGTCTATAATTAGAAGGCAACATATTATTAGAATATATATAATTGGAATACATAGTCCTTTAAATACCTTACTTTACGTTCAATGCATCCTTTTACTTAAAACATAAATACGAAAATGCTTCCTTACTTAGACGAAATCTATTTCTAAATTCTGTAATACTTTATTTTTTATTTTTTGTAGGTTAATATTTTTTTTTTTTTTTATTTTTGGTAGGTAAAATCATCCAATGACTAAATAAACTAACTTGTTTTTATTAATAAAAATATAGTGTTCTAAAATAAATCACCCGCCTTGTTTCTCTTCGTACATTTCTACTTTCAAAAATCAATCGCGCCGCAAGATAAATAGTACAATGCACTATGTCGAGGGGTGCTTCTTGTTAATCTAAGCATTTTCTAACAAAATTTGTTAACACAATCACTTAAATTATTATTTTATGCTTCCAATAAACTCCGACGAAAGTTTTCTCACTGCCAAATTTATAGTGAATAAACTTTCGAGAAACTCGCAAACCAGCCTTCGACAATGACGATACTATACGTCATTTTAAACCTTCGTGCTAGCTATCTTCATACAAACGGCTCAAGGTTACGTACGTTACGAATTCGATACGAATACGAAACCTATAGGACTAAGTTCGTGCTCACAAAATTAGTTCAAATTACGCACACCAGAGGCGCTGTTCATGTTTCCATACAAAATGCTCACGTTAACGATACGAATACTTTTTCGCAAGTTGTTCGTGCTAGGGGCACTGATCTCAAGTTGTAACATTATCTGTACAATTGTTTGTACTAACAAAAAACAACATGAAATAAATATGTAAATAATTAATAGACTGAATAAATAAAATCACTTATTTATAAATCTAACCAAAGTGCATTACGATTATAACGGCTCAAGATTGTTTAGTCCGTCTCATCACTAGTGCTACACTGGTTGGCGTTGTGTATGTGTGGATAGCTACGCACACATGAACAAAGCTGCCGTCTTTTACCTAAACTCGAGCGATCATATTTTGTGAAATGGCTCTTAACATCACAGGTTTGATGCAAGTAGGCCTCCTCCTCCATTGCCAGCAAATGCAACTCCTACCAAAAATGGTGCTATTAAACGTACTGCAGGGCCTTCTGAGGGTAGCATTATGAGTACTATAGTACCTTTTGCATTGGGGAAACTTGAATTAGAATAACTTCGCAGTGGCGCATACTACATATATGAAGAAAAGTGTAAAAAGACGATGATACTGTAGTGCTGGAAGTGGTGGTATTTCGATAACTTTATTTGTATAAAATAATAGTATGGAATAATAATATGGAATAACATTTTATTTTAGTGATATTACATAAAAGTTTTGTAAATGTACTCATTTACTCGTAATTACAATTTGTCATACCTTTGCGCTTCGTTTAGTGACAGTCTGGTTATATTTTTATTAATATCAAGAGTATTTTTTTTTTTTTTTTTTCAGAAACTATGTCAACAAAAAGGGATCCAATTATGGAATAGGTACCAATTATGGAATTCTGCAAATCTAGATACAAAAATTTTAGTCAAATCTAAAAAGTAATTTTAATCTACTTGCAAAAATCACAACTCCACTCTGCATCAGCGCAATTACCGTATACCAAAGACATTAAATATGAAATACCAATAGACAGGACATGGCGAAAGAAGTCGTGATCCGATAGTGGTTACCTAGGAGTAGTAAGACGCTCAGTCTAGATTGTCACCCGGGTCCTGTCAGGTCGCGCTTGTGTCAGCTTTAAGCACCAAAAGAAAATATTTTTCTTAAAAAATATTCCGTGTTGCGCATTACGCCATTGTAAATCGCGTTATGGCAAAACGACTGGACCTAGCTTCAGTTTATTTTCGTATTTACTCAGTAATTAATTAAAATTCAATAATTTTCGCAAGTAGTTCTAGAAAATTTACGGATTTGGTGATAACGCCATCGATTGCTGAAAAGCTTAACCTTACCTAGCACACACTGAAGCTCTGCCACAAGCTGATCCATTTTACGACCTAAGCCGTACTGTTAAAGGGATGGAGCTATATAGGGTGTATAGCGCCATCACTGCTTTTCGCTCGGACGACCGATGTTTGAGTATATGACTTGAGTAAATGGTTTTAATTGCTATATGCTAACTTGATACCTTCACGCGTTCTCGAGATAAAGGGTCTTGACAAACAGACAGACAGACGGACAACAAAGTTATCCTATAAGGGTTCCTATTTTTCCTTTTGAGGCACGGAACCCTAAAGAAATAGTCAAAGGCAGTTCAAAAGTTGAATGAGGTGTGGGTCCACCTAATAGAGTCGCAGCGATAGCCGAGAGCCGCGATGCGATGGCTGCGGCCGTGCGTGTAGGACTTATGATAATTGTTTCTTTTTTTTCGTTGTGAAAATTAACCAGTGACATCTCTGCGGGGCGGAAGATATTGTCAGACTTTTACTGACAAAAAACTCACCCCATTCCTTCGTTGCCTTAGATACCAGGGCCGAGTCTTCCTTTCAGAAGTAGACCCTTGGCCCCAGTAAGCTTCGACCCTGCCTGCCTGCAGCTAGCAGGCTGGGTCTCTACGGTTTGCTGACAACTCCTTGAGGCGCCCGGGAACAGGGCGCGCCGTCGACGATCTGGGCTTGGTCCGGATGTTCACCGGACGGTCGGATAGCGAGCTACCCATAGCTCGCCGTCCGCAAGTCCGTGCTTACGTTAGCTGGAAATCAGGATCGGAATCGGAATCCCCGCGGCGGTTGGGCCGTGAGGGTGGTTGCCTCTCGCGTGCGGCCTCCTCCTTTGCTAGCATTACTGCTTCGCAGAAGGAGGCGACCGCCTGCCATCCCTCCTCGCTTCGGACTATGGCACGTACCAGGGCCTGGCGCGAGAGATCGCTGCTGCCGATCGCCCTCACGAGAACACGGCGATGCTCTGCCCAAGCGGGCCACACTTCGACCGTGTGCTCCACCGTGTCCTCTGGGCAGTCCACACAGTGGTGACACCCGGGCGCCGATTCCGGAACAGGAACCTCCCGAACTTACCGTGTCCGGTAAGAACATGGGTTATGCGGAAGGTTAGGACGCCGTGAGGTCTTTCCAGCCACACCTCAAAGAGGGGCCTTACCGCCATAATTAAGGCATGCCCAGCACTGGGTTAAGACAGTCGCTGTCGCTATTTCACCATGAGATCCCGGCGTTGCATCTCCACGCGCTTATCATGCATGTGTGCAAGGACTGTCGCCTCCAGATCTCATGGTGGCAGGTCAGCAAGGAGGCCGCTTCGCATGCCATGGCACGCGTTCAGCTAGTTCTTCGGTTTTTTTCTCAGCGAGGGCGCCCATACCGGCGCTCCATAAAGGGAAAAGGACCAAACGATGCCTACGTAGAGCCTCCGGCAGGAGGCGTCTGGACCCCCCAGATTCGGCAGGAGCCGCTTGAGGGCAGCCGCGGTCCGATTCAGTTTGGGAGCCAGACGTCGGAAATAATCCTCGAAATTCCACCGGCTGTCGAGGACGAGTCCTAGGTACTTCATGGTCGACCCGACACCGATGTGAATTCCTCCTACCGTTAGTTGGGAACCCGGTGGCGGCGGCGGCGCGTTCCGAGGGCCGTTAAACTCAAAAGCATTTATTTCAAATAAACCATTTACAGGCACTTTTGAAAGGTCAAGGTGTCAGTCTGTCAGAAAAAAAATGATGCTAATTGCACATTCCAAAGCGTAGATCTCTATGGAGAAGAATGTGCAAGAAACTCCATGGACACTCTTTTCAATCATTTTATGTATAACAAATATCTCTGTTACATGTTTCTTGTCGCTGCTATTATGTGAGAACAATGTCAATAAAATAAAGTAAAGACAAAAAAAAGGCATTCTAAATAAAGATATTAAAATAAACCACTGGCAGCTAAGAGATGACCAGTCTCAACTCACAGCGCCCGTTCACGGACATGACGCGCATATCAGCACCACTCAGCTCAACCATTTTGAAGGGAACCGAATGATCCAACACACGCGCCACCATCAGTGAGACATTTGAGTGAGCATGACAAACTCTCAACCACCATGCTCATTTATGTCAAACAAGTCCAATATCCAAAAACCGTAAATTGCTCCATGGTACTCACATTTACAAACTTTGAAAATAAATGCTTCTACATTATACAATAATAATTTAATATTAAATAAAAAGATAAAAAAGTATTTTCCAATCAATTTGTACGCCCTGCTGGTAGTGGAGCTGGACCAGCATTAACCCAAGCATTTTTATCTTGAATATAATCATCCAAGCTATAATATGCCCGTGTACATAGTGTGCGTTTAATACAAGATTTAAATTTTGTTTCATTGAGTTCTAATATGTGAGGAGGTATTTTATTGTAACATTCTAAACAGTACCCCATGAAAGAAGACGCTACTTTAGCCAGTCTGAAACCTGGTTGAACTAAAAGGTCCCTATTCCTTGTAACATAATTATGCCTATCGCCTCTTTTACTAAAAAGGTGAAGATTCTTTCTAACGTACATGATGTTTTCATAGATATATTGACAAGGTACCGTCATGATGTTAATATCTTTAAACAGTTCCCTTAGAGAATCGCACCGGCGGAGATTGTATATGGCTCTGATGGCTCTTTTCTGTAATATAAAAATAGAGTGGATATCTGCAGCCCGTCCCCATAGTAAGATACCGTATGACATGATACTATGAAAATAACTAAAATAGACTAGTCTAGCGGTATCAACATCCGTAAATTGGCGGATTTTTCTAACAGCATATGCAGCTGAGCTAAGCCGTCCTGCAAGAGATGTTAAATGAGGACCCCACTGTAGCCTTGAGTCAAGCGTTATCCCCAGGAAAACCGTTTTATCGACGAATTCTAGTTTTTCGTTGTTCAATACTATGTCACATTCACTACTTTTGACATTCGGTAAGGAAAATCTTATGCATTTAGTTTTCTTCCCATTTAAAACTAGATTATTAGCAGTGAACCAGTTTTGGACCTGCAGTAGGGCGTTATTTTCGTCGTCAAGATTATTAGTCCTTCTATTTACCTTAAAAATCAAAGAAGTGTCGTCGGCAAACAACACCATATTAAGTTTATTTTGCAACAAATGGGGTAAATCATTAATGTAAACTAAAAATAAAAAAGGACCTAAAATCGAACCTTGGGGTACTCCCATTTTAACATTTAACCCCGACGAATTGACACCGTTTATCTGAACTAATTGCTGTCTATCATTCAAATAAGATTTTAATAAGTTTAACGCTGTTTTGCCTAGTCCGTAATGCTCAAGTTTCAGGAGTAATGTTTCATGAACTACACAATCAAACGCCTTAGACAGGTCGCAGAAGATGCCTATAGCATCTTGTGTCTCTTCCCACGCATTAAAAATGTGTTTTAGTAAGGAGACACCAGCGTCAGTTGTACAACGTCCTTTGGTGAAACCATACTGTTTATCGTGTAAGATGTTATTTGTGTTAAAATGATTAAGCATTTGATCCAACATCACCTTTTCAAATATTTTGCTAAAAACTGGCAACACGGACACTGGCCTATAATTATTAGAGTCTTTACTGTCCCCGGATTTAAAAAGTGGTATAACTTTACTATATTTCATTAGATCCGGAAAGACACCTTGATCTATACACAAATTAAATATTAAAGCTAAGTATGGCGCTATAGTCTCAATAATTGAGGTACAAACTTTGATAGACATACCCCAAAGATCTTCAGTTAATTTAACCTTGATTTGTTTAAATGCTTTTATTACTGTTATGGGGTTTATATGCTTAAAGTTAAATTCAGTGGGGCAGGCTGCAACATTAGCCTGTAATAAACCAAAAGCATGAGATGGTGATGAATTTAGGGCTTCAGTAGTTTTTATTGGTACACTGGTAAAGAAATTTACAAATTCTTCCGCAACTACTTTGCTATCGCTAATAAGACCATGATGAGTCTCTAATATGTAATCATTATTATGTATTTTGTTCCTGTTGGTTTCATTATTTATGATTTTCCAAACCGTTTTTATTTTATTATCTGCTGTTTTAACCTTGTTGCTAATATATAAGGCCTTAGCTGCCTTACAAGTATTTTTAAACATTTTTGAATAGGTAGCAACATACTTATTAAAAGTTTCAGTGTTAATAATAGGCTTAAGGCCATACAGCTCGAAAAGTCTTTCCCTACTTATCCTGATTCCTTTAGTCGCCCAGTCACTAAATCTAAACTTAGGGCAGATACTTTTAGTTTTCTTCTCAAAAGTCTTATTAAATTCGGTTTGGACTATTGAAAAAAAATTGTTATACAAAATATTACCATTGTTCACTGCAAGGTTCCAATCACCTAACTTGTTAATTAAAGTGTTGTTAAATTTATTCAGTTTACCGGATGTTATTGGTCTGGATTGTATTTGCACTTGTTGTATTGGTATAATGGATTCAAAAGTTACCAACAGGCCGCTATGATCAGAAGGCAGATAATCTACAATGGCCTTTTCTAAATAGTCACAGCAACAAAAAACATTATCAATACATGTAGCAGAAGTAGTGGTAGTTCGAGTTGGTTCTATGAACACATTTGATAAATTAAATGATTTGAAAAGATTTAAAAATCTATTGCTATCTGAATTATTTTCTAAAATATTAATGTTAAAATCTCCACAGATAACTACTAGTTTGTTACCAGTTGCAAGTTTTGCCATAACATCTTCCATGACTGACTCAAAAACAGAGTAGTTTTGATAATTAGGGGGCCTGTAAACGCACACTATGACATGCCTATCCAGCTCAACACAAGACAGTTCAATGGTATGTTCAATGGACAGTGCAGCTATGTCTTTACGGGTTTTAAATTTAATACATTTTTTAATTAGTATGAGTGAACCCCCACGTAACATTGATTTTCTGTTAAAACAACTGCCCACATTATAATTATCATTATTAATTAACATTTCAAAATCCTTTAACCAATGCTCAGTAATACAAATAATATCAAACATTGTTTTTTCTAAAAATAATTCAATTTCTAATTGTTTTGAAGAAAAACCCTGAATGTTCTGAAGGAACAAAGTAAATGACTTCTGCTTAGCCCCTTTAGTTTGTATGCTAGAAGGTACTTTATTGTAAAGTTGTGCTAAATTGCCAATGGTACCTTCTGTTGTCTTCTTAGTCAGTTTAAACTATCGGAGCCAGCAGACTTATCATTAGTACTACTACTAATTGTGGGACTAATACATTGATACTTCGACATACTAGCTATGTCTGTGTTAATAATAAAAGCTAATAGCTGTGCTATTTTACGTCTAAAAGTAATAGGTAGGTACACAGTATACCTAGTCGACAAAAGTTTATCAACAAACTTGTTGATGTCAAAAAATAAAAACTTATCACTATGATGATGAACTAAAAACTGCATATGCATATTTAGCAAATGAATGTACTTATTTTGCCTATATGACAAGTGCTCAAAGTAGGGAAAAGCACACAAAATAATTTTCTTACAGTTTATCTTCAATAACTCTGTGACATTATTTGTGATATCATCTTTCTTTACATTTGAGCTATTACCCACAAATACAGTTAAAATGGCATTGGGATCATATTCTCGTTCATTAACTAATGACATTATGTTATGATAGGAAGCTTGAGGTGTACAAAGATTTAGTGAAGAGAAAGGGAGGCACCCACTAACTAATTGCCCTAAACCTCTTCCTATACTATCAGAAAACATAATTGATTGATAATCCCCGCTGTTATCAGAGGAAAAACTACAATTTACAAAGCACAACACCGTGAAAGCACAACACTGCTGGAGGGTTCTGGCTTAGGCTTCCGGTTGAAAAGAGGTGGTCAGGTCATATCTCACCTTCTTTACATGGATGATCTGAAACTCTTTGCCCCCAACGACTTGCAACTGATGGAGCTACTGAAGGTAACTGAAACCTTCAGTAGTGCCATCAGGATGGAATTTGGTGTGGACGAATGTGCAGTCATGCATGTAAAGCGAGGAGAGATTATGGAATCCGTGGGAACTCAACTTACGGATTTCATACACCTTAGATCCCCCTGCTCAACTGAAACTTACAAGTATTTGGGTATGTCGGAAGCGTTAGGCATCAATGCTGATGACGTGAAACAGTCGTTGAAGAAGCGCTTCTTCAGCCGATTGAATAAAGTCCTGAATAGTCTTATCAGGCGGGAACAAGGTGCGCGCTTTCAACGCTTGGGTCATGCCGGTGTTGTACTCTTTCGGCATAATCAAATGGACTCGGACAGAACTTGACGCCTTGGATAGGAGGGTCCGCACACTGCTTACCGCCAATCGGATTCATCACCCACGGTCATAGGTGTTGAGGCTGTATATACTGGATACTAATGACCGCAAGGAAGTATGGCAGAGCAAGGAGCTTCACGGACACTTTTACCGGGCCTTACATGGGTCTGTTGTAGGCCTATTAGCGTCCGTATCCTGGCTGCGCTTTGGTGACCTCTTCGAGGAAACCAAAGGTTTTGTCTGTGCGATAATGGACGAAGTTATGATGAAGAACAACTACCGGAAATATATTGTGAAGGATGGACAACTTATACACCGTTAAATTTTGGTCGTTGAGGGTCGATTCGGTACATGAAATACTATCGATTTGTAAAGAGAAAATTAAAAAATAATGTACTATTATTTTTTGAACTCGAATTTACGTTTGCACGAAATTAATTTCTTTAAGTACCTAAACGTCAGCTGAGCGACGCCAATGTAGGTAGTTAGTACGCAACGACCGACAACTACCTGCAAGGACATTGACTCGTTTACATAAAGAAATTAATTTCATACAATGTACACGTTTCACAAACTCGAAAATATAAGTACTATCGAATTTTTGAAAAAAAGTACTTTATTTTTTAATTTTTTTTTTACAAATCGATAGTATTTCATGTACCAAAACGACCATCTGCGAGATTAAAACGACTAAAATTCTTTCATAAACTATTAAAAACCTAATAGAACCAGGGGGTCTACTCTCTTTCTCCGAAAAACGAAGTTTCGTAAGAAATTTCGCGTGTTTCCTACCACGGTTCATTTCGTTCCCGAAATTTCATACGAACGAAAATAGTTTGACGTTTCGATTCTCTAAACCTACTCTAATTGGCAATGTTTCGAAAAAAAAAAATGAGTTTGACACACGAATGTTTCTAAATTTTAACGTCAAATTGACGAAACCAAAAACGTTACCTTTTGATTTTCGTTTTTGTGGATTTCATGTGATAATACATTACAATGGCCTCTAGAATGCTCTAAATAAAAGCAGCTCCACGTGAAGAACGTTTAAAGTACACAAGCAACCAAAGAAGAAGGATTATTCGGAATTTTAACCTCAAACCTACGAAACCAAAAGTTTTATATTTGATCTTCGTTTGTGTGAATTTTGTAGGAAAATTGCTTAAAATGGCCTCAAAAATGCTTTAAATCAAAGCGGCTCTACGATTTACAATGCCCTTCACACCGCCAGAGATAGAATCATATGGAGAAATATCATTCAAGGAAAAGTGATGAAGCAAACCGTGGTTTTTCAAATATCAATTGCAAAAAAAAATCACTACCTCAATTATCTGTCGTTTACGTTTAAATCATTGTTGCTCTCCTCATTTCTTGGCCAAACTTAGGATTAAGGATAACTCTCTTTGTGAATGCGGTTTGGATGAAGGAAACGTGGACCATTTATTTTTCTCCTGTCCTAATTTGCGCTTCTCTTTTCATGATATCATTCCTTCACATATCCCTCGTCCCACCTCGATCAAATGTCTTCTTCCTTTTGTGTTTACACGTTTTATATTTAAACTATGTAAATTCATTGAAGTTAACAAAATTAAATTGTAACTATTGTAAATACTTTTTTTTTCCAGTCTTTAGAGTTTTTGTCTTGTTTATAATTTACTTACTCATAATCTGTGGTCATAAGATTGACTGACTGACGGACGGTTTCTGTCTGCGAAGAAATTCTTTTATTTTGTATTTAGAAATATTTTTATATTCATTTTACTGTTAATTCTCGCTAAATACTCTCCAGCGTTTGATGGTATATTAATAGTTCGTACGTGTTATTGGCAAAATTGTGGTGTCTCTTCCACAAAGGCCATTAATGAAGAGTTGAAGTCTTTTATTTTGTTCTTTAATTTAAAAATATATTTATATTCATTTTACTGTTAATTCTCGCTAAATACTATCCAGCGTTTGACGGCATATTAATAGTTCGTACGTGTTATTGGCAAAATTGTGGTGTCTTTTCCACAAAGGCCATTAATGAAGAGTTGAAGTTGAAGTTACCTTTTGATTTTCGTTTTTGTGGATTTCATGTGATAATACATTACAATGGCCTCTAGAATGCTCTAAATAAAAGCAGCTCCACGTGAAGAACGTTTAAAGTACACAAGCAACCAAAGAAGAAGGATTATTCGGAATTTTAACCTCAAACCTACGAAACCAAAAGTTTTATATTTGATCTTCGTTTGTGTGAATTTTGTAGGAAAATTGCTTAAAATGGCCTCAAAAATGCTTTAAATCAAAGCGGCTCTACGATTTACAATGCCCTTCACACCGCCAGAGATAGAATCATATGGAGAAATATCATTCAAGGAAAAGTGATGAAGCAGGGTGGTCACGATCCTCAGCATTGAGTAAAACAACGCAAGGAGGAGTAATTACAGCAGCTCTACGTGAAGGACGTTTAGAGCGTACAAGGAACCGGCATCACTTACGCAACCAGCTTAACATTACGCAAACTCTTGTCTTAGTTTGTGGGAAAAGACAGACTCAGTCGGCAATTATTTGAGGAGTTGTGCCAGGAAATAATGCTTTTATTACCTCCAACGGCTTCTTCCCACCAAAGCACTAGAAAGTGGAGTGCTACTGTGATATGTTCAGGGTAGCAAAGCACTAGGCAGTGAAGTGCTACTGTTGTATGTTCAGGGTAGCAAAACTCTAGGAAGTTGAGTGCTACTGTGATATATTCAGGGTAGCAAAGCACTAGAAAGTGGACTGTCTTAAGTTGTTGTTGTTCAGTGAGATTTTAATAAAAGACTAAAATACATGTATAATGTTTATAATTTTTATTAACTTGAACCCTGTAAGATTTAGGAATTTTCATGACACTAGTAGTTGACTGGCTGGTTATGCCTATCTTCCTGGCTGGGTTCTAGGTTCACAGCTACTTCAGGCTGTGAAAAGTTTAGAAGTTGGCTTGATTGACAGAAGGTGAGAAGGTGGATGGCATTGGTTCATTGATCTGAAAATAAAACAGATTAAATACCTAATTGTCATTAAAAAATTGTAATTATATAATTATTATATTATATAAGAATTGATGGAATTAAAATGGATTTGACATTCTTATACATAAAAATTTGGTAATAAAATCAATTATTATTTTTGATAACAAAATTCGGACACAACTAATATTGTGAATAAAAGAATTCTAAGAATAGACTACCTACGACTAAATACAAATACTAATTATATAGTAAATTTATGTTAATATTTACTTAAAAATACATATTTACTTTCTTATATCCAAAACAAAGCAGCATGTGGCCGAAAATGTTACACGATATCTCGCGATATCGACAGTTTAACTTGAAACTGTTTTTACAGAATGTGTAAAACGATCACAAAGTATGTATCATGATGTATTAACACAACACTTGAGTAATAAACTCGAAATAAAAATCTTTTGAAAAAATCAAACAAAACATCCTAAGTTGACGAGTGCTGCCAACTCTACAAAATATTTTTTTGCAAAATCTACATTTAAAAAATGCCAAAAATATGCTAAAATTTCTAGAAAATGTAAAAATAAAACAACGACGCGCATTTATTAAAAAATCTTAACAATAATGGCAAGGAAGCACTGAAAGAACTAATTTTGTGACACAAATAAAATATGAAGACCTTCGTTTGTATCCTCTTCATTAGATACAACCGAAGCAGAAGACCGACCGTCCGGCTCTGAAGCCACTCCTTCAAATCGGATATCAATTCCCAGTCCCAAATTGTGATATTTTTATGGCATTGTCAATTAATTAACTCTATTAGTTCTATTACTATCTCTTATTCAACGCACGTAGCCACATACGAATCAAACAAAACAAAATTGCCTTCGATGACAACGCCGACTTATACAATAAACCATTATGTAGTTCAGTTCAAGCGGGATTCCCCTGATCACTAGTTCACTACGTTCGTGTTCAGAAACATCACCGCGTTATTCAGGTTTATTTTTGTTTTTGGAAATTCAAGTATCAATATCTTCCCGAATAAAATGCTAAAAAATATGCTAAACTGTGCCCATTCCCTCTCCCAAAGAGGAGTCCTGAGTCCAAGCAGTGGACACATTTCAAGGCTGATGCTATCCAATGCAATGCAATGCTAAACTGAATTTATGCATGCCAAATCACTTGTAAAATTGCTAAATTTAGCCACAATAATGCTAAATTGTTAACACTGAAGTTGACAATCTTGACAAGTTACAAGATTGTTTTTCTTCGTCCCATTTGGGCAGGCTAAGGTCTTAAACCTCACAACCTCGCCGCCAATAATAAGTACTTTTTTGAGTCCAATTTATATTCTATGTATAAATATTACAAGAAAAATTTAATAAATCATATATTAAAATACAAATAAATATACAAAATGTGTATTGCAATAGAAAAGTAGGTAAAAAAAGCACTGGCAACATGATATATTTTTCAAAAAGTCAAACTATAAATCAAGTTGAAGTTGACATTTGTTATAATTGACACATTACGTGTGATTATACGGATATTTTTAATTGTCATACGTTAGTACCGATGATTGGCAAGAAATGGTGCTCTTTAAATAAGTCGGTTAGCAAAGGTCGTAAAAAAGGATGTTTTATAAGTGAGCGTAGTTCAAGCGTAAAAGTGTGGAATGTCTTAATTTCAGTTTAGCAGATATTTAGTGTATGACATCCTGTAAATGTGTATGGTAAGTTCAGATTTGTGCATCCAGCCATTCAGCAGATATTCAACAAAAACTGTTTCCGCCAGGACTACGTATTCTGAGCGTAACTTTTTTTTTTCTATGGACATACAAGAAAACAAATACATACAATAATTAGTGTGTAACGAGATGTAAATGTGTATGTATAAATGAAATTTGTGTGTCTTATAATTACGAAGATATCCGAGTTTCCGCTGCGGTGACGTTTGCCAATTTGATGAAAATCATATAAAACGGTTTAGTAGAAAGTTATAATTTTTTATGCACGTTACTTTGGATTTGTGTGTAATGTGTGTAAAAGCAGAATTTGAAAAAAACATACCGTTCAGAAGATATAAAAGTAAACGTAAAATAAGGTTATTAGGTCAAAGCTCTTAAAATAGGAACTCTAGAGTCTAACTTTTTACATGTATCTATAACTTGTAAGGCTCTACAATGTCCTGCAAAGTTTCATGTATGTGCGCTAAGTAATTAATGAGCAATCGCATAATTACTACGACTGGACCACTATATTTTATGACATCCGATTATAGGACTTTTTAATGGAAAAAGCAAAATAAAATATATACCAGTCATTAGTGTATTAATGCAACTAATCCTATTTGAAATTTCAGCTCATTACACTAAATAATTAAAGAGATATAATAAAAAGACCAGAACAACTACAAAACATGGATAAACCGACCAAGTTTGAATGGGTACGAAAAAGCGGCCGTGCAGTACTTAGACCTAACGTTCTAAAATTTCCAGTATAATGTTGTTATTGTGTTGAATGATTTCGTACAGGTGCGTACACAATTGTTTTGCAGGAAATAAAATAACTTTCTATTAATAAAAGTATTTATTAGGTAACGATTTAACTAAAAACAAATAAACGACATTAATAAAAAATAATAAAATAGGAACTAACAGTAAGTATCTAAGTACGTGATTTATGATCTTACCTTGTTTATCTTCCAATCATTCTCACTACTGGCTCAATAAGTATCAATAAGTATGGTTCACAGTCACTTACACTAGCTACGTCAATATCCGAATCCAGTAAGTACCTACATAATATTACGTTGATGGCAAAATAAACAGTGCATACGCACGTTGTCCTTGACTGCACATTTGTGACTGTTACTAAACAAAACGGAACAGGAAGCGCGCGCTCAGAAGATACTTGCCTACTATTCAAACATGAAGTCGAAGCGAATGCCGCATGCCGGTTTGCGCAGGATTCCCGCCATTCTGTCTGTCAAACTCCAAGCGAATGCTAGAATTGCGGGATCCGCGTAGATTATAAAATATTGAGTGTTCTATTTGTAGGGTACCTACTTATCCAAGAACGTAAATAAGAAGTAGTAAAGTCTACAATGAAGTCTAGAAAATGTTAAGCATAAAAAACTGGGCAAGTGCGTGTCGGACTCGCACACTGAGGGTTCCGCACAAAACAAACTTACGTAAATGTGTGAGCCCGACTCGCACTTGCCCAGTTTTTGTCTATTTTTGTATTTGAGTTGATTGCTTGCCTGTGGAATTTTGAGGAGCACTTCGACGACGGCGGTGTGATTACGCCGTTGTCTGATGCGGTCGGGCTCCTTTCGCTAGCATTACTGCTTCGCAGAAGGAGGCGACCGCCTGCCACTCCTCCTCGCTCCGTGCGTAGACCGCAGGCGTTCCGCTGGGCCGCTGTAAAGGGCAATGGAAAGAACGATGCCTGCATAGAGCCTCCGGCAGGAGGCGTCAGAACCCTTAGGCAGGAGCGGCTTGAGAGCAGCCCCAGTCCTATTCAGTCTGGGAATTTTGACGCCCAGACGTCGGAAGTGCTCCTCAAAATTCCACAGGCAAGAATATCTTAGAGGTGAAGTAGTAAAACAGTATATAGTGAAAAAATATGATTACCCGCTTTCTTGATGTCCCCATTAAAGTTTCAGCTTTTCTCGAAATGCTACTCTCGGAATGCAACCAGCTATTTGTGTTTTAGTGTTTTATTAAGAAGATACTCGCCTATTTTTTATTATAAGTTAAATTTTTGAGTTTGGATCTATTAAGTCCTTGTGACATTTTCCATTTAAAATAAAGAATTCTTTTCATTTAAGATATTTCCTATTTGTTTTCGTTTTATCTGAGTATCAAGTGCACTATTTAACAAAGAAGTTTTACTTTCAAGTGGAGGTAGTAACAAAGGCAAATTGTAATCACCCTTCTAACAACTTACTACTGCAGTAATAAGAAAGGAAATCAAATTAACAGTATTACTACTGGTAGTAACATTGGTAGTAACACGGGCAAGAAACCATATCATCGCAAACACAGACATATGGCAATGTACGATGGACCGCCCGACGCGCCGCGTATCCGTAATCGAGCACTTAGATAAACACAATGTGCTATACAAATACTTTATTGCCTTTTCTAGCATTTTTACAAACCACATTTTGTATTATTTACGAGTTATGATTTTTTAAACTGGCGGCGCGGCGTTAGTAAATATGTACTGTTACGTCTGCGTAATGAGTTTGCATAAGATTATATGCAAACTCATGCGTGTCCTCATAAGTTAGCATACTGGCTGTATAATAGTTCGAAGACTGTTAGTATTCTAGATTTAATTTGAATATTTGTAAGGGTAGATTGTTTTGTTGTTTGATCGAGTTCCATGTAGTCGTTCAAAGAGTGAAGAAGTTATTTTTATAATATATCGCCATACAGAGTCCCAGTTATTTTATTCAAAGTACAGATAATTGATCCCGGTAGTCGAGCCCGAAGCACCCAGGGTTCGACAAGTCTACAATGAAGTCTAGAAAATGTTAAGCATAAAAAACTGGGCAAGTGCGTGTCGGACTCGCACACTGAGGGTTCCGCACAAAACAAACTTACGTAAATGTGTGAGCCCGACTCGCACTTGCCCAGTTTTTGTCTATTTTTGTATTTGAGTTGATTGCTTGCCTGTGGAATTTTGAGGAGCACTTCGACGACGGCGGTGTGATTACGCCGTTGTCTGATGCGGTCGGGCTCCTTTCGCTAGCATTACTGCTTCGCAGAAGGAGGCGACCGCCTGCCACTCCTCCTCGCTCCGTGCGTAGACCGCAGGCGTTCCGCTGGGCCGCTGTAAAGGGCAATGGAAAGAACGATGCCTGCATAGAGCCTCCGGCAGGAGGCGTCAGAACCCTTAGGCAGGAGCGGCTTGAGAGCAGCCCCAGTCCTATTCAGTCTGGGAATTTTGACGCCCAGACGTCGGAAGTGCTCCTCAAAATTCCACAGGCAAGAATATCTTAGAGGTGAAGTAGTAAAACAGTATATAGTGAAAAAATATGATTACCCGCTTTCTTGATGTCCCCATTAAAGTTTCAGCTTTTCTCGAAATGCTACTCTCGGAATGCAACCAGCTATTTGTGTTTTAGTGTTTTATTAAGAAGATACTCGCCTATTTTTTATTATAAGTTAAATTTTTGAGTTTGGATCTATTAAGTCCTTGTGACATTTTCCATTTAAAATAAAGAATTCTTTTCATTTAAGATATTTCCTATTTGTTTTCGTTTTATCTGAGTATCAAGTGCACTATTTAACAAAGAAGTTTTACTTTCAAGTGGAGGTAGTAACAAAGGCAAATTGTAATCACCCTTCTAACAACTTACTACTGCAGTAATAAGAAAGGAAATCAAATTAACAGTATTACTACTGGTAGTAACATTGGTAGTAACACGGGCAAGAAACCATATCATCGCAAACACAGACATATGGCAATGTACGATGGACCGCCCGACGCGCCGCGTATCCGTAATCGAGCACTTAGATAAACACAATGTGCTATACAAATACTTTATTGCCTTTTCTAGCATTTTTACAAACCACATTTTGTATTATTTACGAGTTATGATTTTTTAAACTGGCGGCGCGGCGTTAGTAAATATGTACCTACTATATCAATTTTTTGTAAATATTACGTCTGCCAAATAAATGCATTTGTTAATAGGTTTTTTTTTATGGTAGGTAAAATCATCCAATGACAAATCCCGCCCTTGGGTGGAGCGGGAAGTAGTGTCAGACTCTTACTGACTAAAAACCTACCCCGTTCCATTCTTTGCCTTGGTCCCAGGGCCCCGGGTGCCATTTTCACATACCCTTTGACCCCAGTAGGCTTCGGCCCTATTGGGCCCCTACAGTTTGCTGACAAGTCCTTGAGGCGCGCGGGAACAGTGCGCGCCGTAAACGACTTGAGCTCGGACCGGTATGTTACTGGACGGACGGACAGCGAGCTACTCATTGCCCACCGTCCGCGAGCTCGCGCCTACGGTGGCCGAAAATCGAGATCGGAATCCCGGCGGCGGCGGCGGCGTGTACGCCGTAGCCTGATGCGGTCAGCCTCCTCCTTTGCTAGCATTACTGCTTCGCAGAAGGAGGCGACCGCCTGCCACTCCTCCTCGCTCCGTGCGTAGACCGCAGGCGTTCCGCTGGGCCGCTGTAAAGGGCAATGGAAAGAACGATGCCTGCATAGAGCCTCCGGCATCTCTCACTCGCCGGGGTTTGGTTCATCATGGCTTGAACCAAACCCCGGCGCGAGAGATCGCTGCCGCCGATCACCCCCACAAGGACAGGCGATGCTCTTCCCAAGCGAGGCACATTTGTTAATAGGTACAGATGCATTTATTAAATTGTAATAATTTCGTAAGTAAACGTCGTCAGTAAACAATTACGTAATCACTGCTACAAATTTGTAGGTACTATTTTTTATCACAAATTCGTCAAGAATTGTGTACGCATCTGTACGAAGCTATTACACTATATTACACTGGAAATTTTAGAACGTTAGGTCTAAGTACTGCACGGCCGCTTTTTCGTACCCATTCAAACTTGGTCGGTTTATCCATGTTTTGTAGTTGTTCTGGTCTTTTTATTATATCTCTTTAATTATTTAGTGTAATGAGCTGAAATTTCAAATAGGATTAGTTGCATTAATACACTAATGATTGGTATATATTTTATTTTGCTTTTTCCATTAAAAAGTCCTATAATCGGATGTCATAAAATATAGTGGTCCAGTCGTAGTAATTATGCGATTGCTCATTAATTACTTAGCGCACATACATGAAACTTTGCAGGACATTGTAGAGCCTTACAAGTTATAGATACATGTAAAAAGTTAGACTCTAGAGTTCCTATTTTAAGAGCTTTGACCTAATAACCTTATTTTACGTTTACTTTTATATCTTCTGAACGGTATGTTTTTTTCAAATTCTGCTTTTACACACATTACACACAAATCCAAAGTAACGTGCATAAAAAATTATAACTTTCTACTAAACCGTTTTATATGATTTTCATCAAATTGGCAAACGTCACCGCAGCGGAAACTCGGATATCTTCGTAATTATAAGACACACAAATTTCATTTATACATACACATTTACATCTCGTTACACACTAATTATTGTATGTATTTGTTTTCTTGTATGTCCATAGAAAAAAAAAAGTTACGCTCAGAATACGTAGTCCTGGCGGAAACAGTTTTTGTTGAATATCTGCTGAATGGCTGGATGCACAAATCTGAACTTACCATACACATTTACAGGACGTCATACACTAAATATCTGCTAAACTGAAATTAAGACATTCCACACTTTTACGCTTGAACTACGCTCACGTTTTATAATGTCGTGGTGAATTACATCAAAAATCAGTGTTTAGCAATACATTTAAATTTTATTTATAAATATTACTAGTAATATTTAATAAACCACATAGTAAATGCAAAATTTTAAAATAAAGCCAGATTAAAATTAGTTTAAAAACCGTAATTTATATTAAATGACATATAAAAAGACCCACACAATATTGTTCATTCCATTCAATCACGAAGATTGTCTGTGGATCCGAACTTCATGTGCGCGTCCGAACATGAAACAGAGTAGGTTCACTGACGAAACTTCGTTTGAATTTCGTTCGTTTACGAAAGTTTCGTTTCGGAGAAAGAGAGTAGACCCCCTGCAGGGGGTCTACTCTCTTTCTCCGAAAAACGAAGTTTCGTAAGAAATTTCGCGTGTTTCCTACCACGGTTCATTTCGTTCCCGAAATTTCATACGAACGAAAATAGTTTGACGTTTCGATTCTCTAAACCTACTCTAATTGGCAATGTTTCGAAAAAAAAAAATGAGTTTGACACACGAATGTTTCTAAATTTTAACGTCAAATTGACGAAACCAAAAACGTTACCTTTTGATTTTCGTTTTTGTGGATTTCATGTGATAATACATTACAATGGCCTCTAGAATGCTCTAAATAAAAGCAGCTCCACGTGAAGAACGTTTAACACTTCGATCCACAACTACCCAACTTGTTCATACAAAAGTAGACTCTAAACATCGGAATTAAGGCCTATAGTGGCGTGGATGTGAGAGGACACCGGTGTCCTCTGAGCTAGGACAGATTAAAGTACACAAGCAACCAAAGAAGAAGGATTATTCGGAATTTTAACCTCAAACCTACGAAACCAAAAGTTTTATATTTGATCTTCGTTTGTGTGAATTTTGTAGGAAAATTGCTTAAAATGGCCTCAAAAATGCTTTAAATCAAAGCGGCTCTACGATTTACAATGCCCTTCACACCGCCAGAGATAGAATCATATGGAGAAATATCATTCAAGGAAAAGTGATGAAGCAAACCGTGGTTTTTCAAATATCAATTGCAAAAAAAAATCACTACCTCAATTATCTGTCGTTTACGTTTAAATCATTGTTGCTCTCCTCATTTCTTGGCCAAACTTAGGATTAAGGATAACTCTCTTTGTGAATGCGGTTTGGATGAAGGAAACGTGGACCATTTATTTTTCTCCTGTCCTAATTTGCGCTTCTCTTTTCATGATATCATTCCTTCACATATCCCTCGTCCCACCTCGATCAAATGTCTTCTTCCTTTTGTGTTTACACGTTTTATATTTAAACTATGTAAATTCATTGAAGTTAACAAAATTAAATTGTAACTATTGTAAATACTTTTTTTTTCCAGTCTTTAGAGTTTTTGTCTTGTTTATAATTTACTTACTCATAATCTGTGGTCATAAGATTGACTGACTGACGGACGGTTTCTGTCTGCGAAGAAATTCTTTTATTTTGTATTTAGAAATATTTTTATATTCATTTTACTGTTAATTCTCGCTAAATACTCTCCAGCGTTTGATGGTATATTAATAGTTCGTACGTGTTATTGGCAAAATTGTGGTGTCTCTTCCACAAAGGCCATTAATGAAGAGTTGAAGTCTTTTATTTTGTTCTTTAATTTAAAAATATATTTATATTCATTTTACTGTTAATTCTCGCTAAATACTATCCAGCGTTTGACGGCATATTAATAGTTCGTACGTGTTATTGGCAAAATTGTGGTGTCTTTTCCACAAAGGCCATTAATGAAGAGTTGAAGTTGAAGTTACCTTTTGATTTTCGTTTTTGTGGATTTCATGTGATAATACATTACAATGGCCTCTAGAATGCTCTAAATAAAAGCAGCTCCACGTGAAGAACGTTTAAAGTACACAAGCAACCAAAGAAGAAGGATTATTCGGAATTTTAACCTCAAACCTACGAAACCAAAAGTTTTATATTTGATCTTCGTTTGTGTGAATTTTGTAGGAAAATTGCTTAAAATGGCCTCAAAAATGCTTTAAATCAAAGCGGCTCTACGATTTACAATGCCCTTCACACCGCCAGAGATAGAATCATATGGAGAAATATCATTCAAGGAAAAGTGATGAAGCAGGGTGGTCACGATCCTCAGCATTGAGTAAAACAACGCAAGGAGGAGTAATTACAGCAGCTCTACGTGAAGGACGTTTAGAGCGTACAAGGAACCGGCATCACTTACGCAACCAGCTTAACATTACGCAAACTCTTGTCTTAGTTTGTGGGAAAAGACAGACTCAGTCGGCAATTATTTGAGGAGTTGTGCCAGGAAATAATGCTTTTATTACCTCCAACGGCTTCTTCCCACCAAAGCACTAGAAAGTGGAGTGCTACTGTGATATGTTCAGGGTAGCAAAGCACTAGGCAGTGAAGTGCTACTGTTGTATGTTCAGGGTAGCAAAACTCTAGGAAGTTGAGTGCTACTGTGATATATTCAGGGTAGCAAAGCACTAGAAAGTGGACTGTCTTAAGTTGTTGTTGTTCAGTGAGATTTTAATAAAAGACTAAAATACATGTATAATGTTTATAATTTTTATTAACTTGAACCCTGTAAGATTTAGGAATTTTCATGACACTAGTAGTTGACTGGCTGGTTATGCCTATCTTCCTGGCTGGGTTCTAGGTTCACAGCTACTTCAGGCTGTGAAAAGTTTAGAAGTTGGCTTGATTGACAGAAGGTGAGAAGGTGGATGGCATTGGTTCATTGATCTGAAAATAAAACAGATTAAATACCTAATTGTCATTAAAAAATTGTAATTATATAATTATTATATTATATAAGAATTGATGGAATTAAAATGGATTTGACATTCTTATACATAAAAATTTGGTAATAAAATCAATTATTATTTTTGATAACAAAATTCGGACACAACTAATATTGTGAATAAAAGAATTCTAAGAATAGACTACCTACGACTAAATACAAATACTAATTATATAGTAAATTTATGTTAATATTTACTTAAAAATACATATTTACTTTCTTATATCCAAAACAAAGCAGCATGTGGCCGAAAATGTTACACGATATCTCGCGATATCGACAGTTTAACTTGAAACTGTTTTTACAGAATGTGTAAAACGATCACAAAGTATGTATCATGATGTATTAACACAACACTTGAGTAATAAACTCGAAATAAAAATCTTTTGAAAAAATCAAACAAAACATCCTAAGTTGACGAGTGCTGCCAACTCTACAAAATATTTTTTTGCAAAATCTACATTTAAAAAATGCCAAAAATATGCTAAAATTTCTAGAAAATGTAAAAATAAAACAACGACGCGCATTTATTAAAAAATCTTAACAATAATGGCAAGGAAGCACTGAAAGAACTAATTTTGTGACACAAATAAAATATGAAGACCTTCGTTTGTATCCTCTTCATTAGATACAACCGAAGCAGAAGACCGACCGTCCGGCTCTGAAGCCACTCCTTCAAATCGGATATCAATTCCCAGTCCCAAATTGTGATATTTTTATGGCATTGTCAATTAATTAACTCTATTAGTTCTATTACTATCTCTTATTCAACGCACGTAGCCACATACGAATCAAACAAAACAAAATTGCCTTCGATGACAACGCCGACTTATACAATAAACCATTATGTAGTTCAGTTCAAGCGGGATTCCCCTGATCACTAGTTCACTACGTTCGTGTTCAGAAACATCACCGCGTTATTCAGGTTTATTTTTGTTTTTGGAAATTCAAGTATCAATATCTTCCCGAATAAAATGCTAAAAAATATGCTAAACTGTGCCCATTCCCTCTCCCAAAGAGGAGTCCTGAGTCCAAGCAGTGGACACATTTCAAGGCTGATGCTATCCAATGCAATGCAATGCTAAACTGAATTTATGCATGCCAAATCACTTGTAAAATTGCTAAATTTAGCCACAATAATGCTAAATTGTTAACACTGAAGTTGACAATCTTGACAAGTTACAAGATTGTTTTTCTTCGTCCCATTTGGGCAGGCTAAGGTCTTAAACCTCACAACCTCGCCGCCAATAATAAGTACTTTTTTGAGTCCAATTTATATTCTATGTATAAATATTACAAGAAAAATTTAATAAATCATATATTAAAATACAAATAAATATACAAAATGTGTATTGCAATAGAAAAGTAGGTAAAAAAAGCACTGGCAACATGATATATTTTTCAAAAAGTCAAACTATAAATCAAGTTGAAGTTGACATTTGTTATAATTGACACATTACGTGTGATTATACGGATATTTTTAATTGTCATACGTTAGTACCGATGATTGGCAAGAAATGGTGCTCTTTAAATAAGTCGGTTAGCAAAGGTCGTAAAAAAGGATGTTTTATAAGTGAGCGTAGTTCAAGCGTAAAAGTGTGGAATGTCTTAATTTCAGTTTAGCAGATATTTAGTGTATGACATCCTGTAAATGTGTATGGTAAGTTCAGATTTGTGCATCCAGCCATTCAGCAGATATTCAACAAAAACTGTTTCCGCCAGGACTACGTATTCTGAGCGTAACTTTTTTTTTTCTATGGACATACAAGAAAACAAATACATACAATAATTAGTGTGTAACGAGATGTAAATGTGTATGTATAAATGAAATTTGTGTGTCTTATAATTACGAAGATATCCGAGTTTCCGCTGCGGTGACGTTTGCCAATTTGATGAAAATCATATAAAACGGTTTAGTAGAAAGTTATAATTTTTTATGCACGTTACTTTGGATTTGTGTGTAATGTGTGTAAAAGCAGAATTTGAAAAAAACATACCGTTCAGAAGATATAAAAGTAAACGTAAAATAAGGTTATTAGGTCAAAGCTCTTAAAATAGGAACTCTAGAGTCTAACTTTTTACATGTATCTATAACTTGTAAGGCTCTACAATGTCCTGCAAAGTTTCATGTATGTGCGCTAAGTAATTAATGAGCAATCGCATAATTACTACGACTGGACCACTATATTTTATGACATCCGATTATAGGACTTTTTAATGGAAAAAGCAAAATAAAATATATACCAGTCATTAGTGTATTAATGCAACTAATCCTATTTGAAATTTCAGCTCATTACACTAAATAATTAAAGAGATATAATAAAAAGACCAGAACAACTACAAAACATGGATAAACCGACCAAGTTTGAATGGGTACGAAAAAGCGGCCGTGCAGTACTTAGACCTAACGTTCTAAAATTTCCAGTATAATGTTGTTATTGTGTTGAATGATTTCGTACAGGTGCGTACACAATTGTTTTGCAGGAAATAAAATAACTTTCTATTAATAAAAGTATTTATTAGGTAACGATTTAACTAAAAACAAATAAACGACATTAATAAAAAATAATAAAATAGGAACTAACAGTAAGTATCTAAGTACGTGATTTATGATCTTACCTTGTTTATCTTCCAATCATTCTCACTACTGGCTCAATAAGTATCAATAAGTATGGTTCACAGTCACTTACACTAGCTACGTCAATATCCGAATCCAGTAAGTACCTACATAATATTACGTTGATGGCAAAATAAACAGTGCATACGCACGTTGTCCTTGACTGCACATTTGTGACTGTTACTAAACAAAACGGAACAGGAAGCGCGCGCTCAGAAGATACTTGCCTACTATTCAAACATGAAGTCGAAGCGAATGCCGCATGCCGGTTTGCGCAGGATTCCCGCCATTCTGTCTGTCAAACTCCAAGCGAATGCTAGAATTGCGGGATCCGCGTAGATTATAAAATATTGAGTGTTCTATTTGTAGGGTACCTACTTATCCAAGAACGTAAATAAGAAGTAGTAAAGTCTACAATGAAGTCTAGAAAATGTTAAGCATAAAAAACTGGGCAAGTGCGTGTCGGACTCGCACACTGAGGGTTCCGCACAAAACAAACTTACGTAAATGTGTGAGCCCGACTCGCACTTGCCCAGTTTTTGTCTATTTTTGTATTTGAGTTGATTGCTTGCCTGTGGAATTTTGAGGAGCACTTCGACGACGGCGGTGTGATTACGCCGTTGTCTGATGCGGTCGGGCTCCTTTCGCTAGCATTACTGCTTCGCAGAAGGAGGCGACCGCCTGCCACTCCTCCTCGCTCCGTGCGTAGACCGCAGGCGTTCCGCTGGGCCGCTGTAAAGGGCAATGGAAAGAACGATGCCTGCATAGAGCCTCCGGCAGGAGGCGTCAGAACCCTTAGGCAGGAGCGGCTTGAGAGCAGCCCCAGTCCTATTCAGTCTGGGAATTTTGACGCCCAGACGTCGGAAGTGCTCCTCAAAATTCCACAGGCAAGAATATCTTAGAGGTGAAGTAGTAAAACAGTATATAGTGAAAAAATATGATTACCCGCTTTCTTGATGTCCCCATTAAAGTTTCAGCTTTTCTCGAAATGCTACTCTCGGAATGCAACCAGCTATTTGTGTTTTAGTGTTTTATTAAGAAGATACTCGCCTATTTTTTATTATAAGTTAAATTTTTGAGTTTGGATCTATTAAGTCCTTGTGACATTTTCCATTTAAAATAAAGAATTCTTTTCATTTAAGATATTTCCTATTTGTTTTCGTTTTATCTGAGTATCAAGTGCACTATTTAACAAAGAAGTTTTACTTTCAAGTGGAGGTAGTAACAAAGGCAAATTGTAATCACCCTTCTAACAACTTACTACTGCAGTAATAAGAAAGGAAATCAAATTAACAGTATTACTACTGGTAGTAACATTGGTAGTAACACGGGCAAGAAACCATATCATCGCAAACACAGACATATGGCAATGTACGATGGACCGCCCGACGCGCCGCGTATCCGTAATCGAGCACTTAGATAAACACAATGTGCTATACAAATACTTTATTGCCTTTTCTAGCATTTTTACAAACCACATTTTGTATTATTTACGAGTTATGATTTTTTAAACTGGCGGCGCGGCGTTAGTAAATATGTACTGTTACGTCTGCGTAATGAGTTTGCATAAGATTATATGCAAACTCATGCGTGTCCTCATAAGTTAGCATACTGGCTGTATAATAGTTCGAAGACTGTTAGTATTCTAGATTTAATTTGAATATTTGTAAGGGTAGATTGTTTTGTTGTTTGATCGAGTTCCATGTAGTCGTTCAAAGAGTGAAGAAGTTATTTTTATAATATATCGCCATACAGAGTCCCAGTTATTTTATTCAAAGTACAGATAATTGATCCCGGTAGTCGAGCCCGAAGCACCCAGGGTTCGACAAGTCTACAATGAAGTCTAGAAAATGTTAAGCATAAAAAACTGGGCAAGTGCGTGTCGGACTCGCACACTGAGGGTTCCGCACAAAACAAACTTACGTAAATGTGTGAGCCCGACTCGCACTTGCCCAGTTTTTGTCTATTTTTGTATTTGAGTTGATTGCTTGCCTGTGGAATTTTGAGGAGCACTTCGACGACGGCGGTGTGATTACGCCGTTGTCTGATGCGGTCGGGCTCCTTTCGCTAGCATTACTGCTTCGCAGAAGGAGGCGACCGCCTGCCACTCCTCCTCGCTCCGTGCGTAGACCGCAGGCGTTCCGCTGGGCCGCTGTAAAGGGCAATGGAAAGAACGATGCCTGCATAGAGCCTCCGGCAGGAGGCGTCAGAACCCTTAGGCAGGAGCGGCTTGAGAGCAGCCCCAGTCCTATTCAGTCTGGGAATTTTGACGCCCAGACGTCGGAAGTGCTCCTCAAAATTCCACAGGCAAGAATATCTTAGAGGTGAAGTAGTAAAACAGTATATAGTGAAAAAATATGATTACCCGCTTTCTTGATGTCCCCATTAAAGTTTCAGCTTTTCTCGAAATGCTACTCTCGGAATGCAACCAGCTATTTGTGTTTTAGTGTTTTATTAAGAAGATACTCGCCTATTTTTTATTATAAGTTAAATTTTTGAGTTTGGATCTATTAAGTCCTTGTGACATTTTCCATTTAAAATAAAGAATTCTTTTCATTTAAGATATTTCCTATTTGTTTTCGTTTTATCTGAGTATCAAGTGCACTATTTAACAAAGAAGTTTTACTTTCAAGTGGAGGTAGTAACAAAGGCAAATTGTAATCACCCTTCTAACAACTTACTACTGCAGTAATAAGAAAGGAAATCAAATTAACAGTATTACTACTGGTAGTAACATTGGTAGTAACACGGGCAAGAAACCATATCATCGCAAACACAGACATATGGCAATGTACGATGGACCGCCCGACGCGCCGCGTATCCGTAATCGAGCACTTAGATAAACACAATGTGCTATACAAATACTTTATTGCCTTTTCTAGCATTTTTACAAACCACATTTTGTATTATTTACGAGTTATGATTTTTTAAACTGGCGGCGCGGCGTTAGTAAATATGTACCTACTATATCAATTTTTTGTAAATATTACGTCTGCCAAATAAATGCATTTGTTAATAGGTTTTTTTTTATGGTAGGTAAAATCATCCAATGACAAATCCCGCCCTTGGGTGGAGCGGGAAGTAGTGTCAGACTCTTACTGACTAAAAACCTACCCCGTTCCATTCTTTGCCTTGGTCCCAGGGCCCCGGGTGCCATTTTCACATACCCTTTGACCCCAGTAGGCTTCGGCCCTATTGGGCCCCTACAGTTTGCTGACAAGTCCTTGAGGCGCGCGGGAACAGTGCGCGCCGTAAACGACTTGAGCTCGGACCGGTATGTTACTGGACGGACGGACAGCGAGCTACTCATTGCCCACCGTCCGCGAGCTCGCGCCTACGGTGGCCGAAAATCGAGATCGGAATCCCGGCGGCGGCGGCGGCGTGTACGCCGTAGCCTGATGCGGTCAGCCTCCTCCTTTGCTAGCATTACTGCTTCGCAGAAGGAGGCGACCGCCTGCCACTCCTCCTCGCTCCGTGCGTAGACCGCAGGCGTTCCGCTGGGCCGCTGTAAAGGGCAATGGAAAGAACGATGCCTGCATAGAGCCTCCGGCATCTCTCACTCGCCGGGGTTTGGTTCATCATGGCTTGAACCAAACCCCGGCGCGAGAGATCGCTGCCGCCGATCACCCCCACAAGGACAGGCGATGCTCTTCCCAAGCGAGGCACATTTGTTAATAGGTACAGATGCATTTATTAAATTGTAATAATTTCGTAAGTAAACGTCGTCAGTAAACAATTACGTAATCACTGCTACAAATTTGTAGGTACTATTTTTTATCACAAATTCGTCAAGAATTGTGTACGCATCTGTACGAAGCTATTACACTATATTACACTGGAAATTTTAGAACGTTAGGTCTAAGTACTGCACGGCCGCTTTTTCGTACCCATTCAAACTTGGTCGGTTTATCCATGTTTTGTAGTTGTTCTGGTCTTTTTATTATATCTCTTTAATTATTTAGTGTAATGAGCTGAAATTTCAAATAGGATTAGTTGCATTAATACACTAATGATTGGTATATATTTTATTTTGCTTTTTCCATTAAAAAGTCCTATAATCGGATGTCATAAAATATAGTGGTCCAGTCGTAGTAATTATGCGATTGCTCATTAATTACTTAGCGCACATACATGAAACTTTGCAGGACATTGTAGAGCCTTACAAGTTATAGATACATGTAAAAAGTTAGACTCTAGAGTTCCTATTTTAAGAGCTTTGACCTAATAACCTTATTTTACGTTTACTTTTATATCTTCTGAACGGTATGTTTTTTTCAAATTCTGCTTTTACACACATTACACACAAATCCAAAGTAACGTGCATAAAAAATTATAACTTTCTACTAAACCGTTTTATATGATTTTCATCAAATTGGCAAACGTCACCGCAGCGGAAACTCGGATATCTTCGTAATTATAAGACACACAAATTTCATTTATACATACACATTTACATCTCGTTACACACTAATTATTGTATGTATTTGTTTTCTTGTATGTCCATAGAAAAAAAAAAGTTACGCTCAGAATACGTAGTCCTGGCGGAAACAGTTTTTGTTGAATATCTGCTGAATGGCTGGATGCACAAATCTGAACTTACCATACACATTTACAGGACGTCATACACTAAATATCTGCTAAACTGAAATTAAGACATTCCACACTTTTACGCTTGAACTACGCTCACGTTTTATAATGTCGTGGTGAATTACATCAAAAATCAGTGTTTAGCAATACATTTAAATTTTATTTATAAATATTACTAGTAATATTTAATAAACCACATAGTAAATGCAAAATTTTAAAATAAAGCCAGATTAAAATTAGTTTAAAAACCGTAATTTATATTAAATGACATATAAAAAGACCCACACAATATTGTTCATTCCATTCAATCACGAAGATTGTCTGTGGATCCGAACTTCATGTGCGCGTCCGAACATGAAACAGAGTAGGTTCACTGACGAAACTTCGTTTGAATTTCGTTCGTTTACGAAAGTTTCGTTTCGGAGAAAGAGAGTAGACCCCCAGGGGTGGTCACTACCCGAAACGTTTATTGATGTGCCTCCGGAAAACATACAGCATTGTTTATGAAGAAGCAGTGTATGCTTTACCGTGTATGTGCGGTCTATTCCATAGATAAGGTGATGAAATTAAAACACGAGATGGCGCTAGTAGCGCTGCCAGCTAGAACGCGGCAATGGCTGGGGGTCTACTCTCTTTCTCCGAAACGAAACTTTCGTAAACGAACGAAATTCAAACGAAGTTTCGTCAGTGAACCTACTCTGTTTCATGTTCGGACGCGCACATGAAGTTCGGATCCACAGACAATCTTCGTGATTGAATGGAATGCAGCAAATGTATCAAGTCAACCTTCTCGGCAAACTTCGCTGAGGTAGGTAATCAACACTACAATAAAATTCTCAGCTCCATTTTACCGAGATCGCGCCTGTTTCAATGATTCCACATATTGTCCAGTTGCGCAGACACTTGAGATACAAAACTACACCAATTTTACATCACAATATCCACTAGGAATCAATTCGCGAATAATTAAAACAGCCACTGAACTTGACATAAAGAAATCCCGCCCCAAAACTCCCACTGGCTGGATCACAGACACAGAGTCACTAGAGTTGTGACTGATATATTAGTATTCGCTAAGATATTTGTGATATTCAATGGATTCATGTATTAGTAATCCGACTAACTCTAATATCCTAATATTTCATATTCACATAATATTTAAGGACCATTCAACACAGATCGAATATTATAGTGAAAAAGTACTCTGTGAATATAATATCACTAGGTATTCATTAGATTACAGCGGATCATATTCACTCATTACTATAGCAATATCAAATAGGATCTAGATACTATCTCAAAAGTAATAGCTGTTTATTGAATACAAATACAGCAGTGATATCTATGTATTCCATCATAAATTCAGATATCACCTATTACTAATACTCAAATATTAGTTTAAATATTACTATATTACTAGACGAATCTAGTTGGCTAATACTGACAAATATCGGTATTAACCTTATGCCTGGTTTACACGCTGGCCCAGCCTCGGCCAATCGCTATTGTGTAGCCATTGTGTAATCGGGGAAACCCCGTTTATACAATGGCAATTGGCCGAGGCTGGGCCCACGTGTAAACCAGGCATTAGAGAATCCTACTAAAAAAAATAAATGCGAAAGTTTGTATGGATGGATGTTTGTTCCACTTTCACGCAAAAACTACTGAACTGATTTTGATGAAACTTGGTACACTGGTAGACTATATCATAGAATAACACATAGGGTACTTTTTATCTTGGGATTATGTTCCCTTGGGATAATTTTCGAATCCGCAGACAAATGACAGCAGCTGTCAAATACCTGACAGTGACTGTCAAATGTATTTGTCCCAATCATTCTTTCATTCGACTTTTGTTGGTAGTGGTGAAGGCTTAACACGTGCTTTTATCAGTGCTACGAATTATTTCGATTTTAGTGAACTTTTAACTCAGTGAAACTTAATCGAGACTGTTCTTTGTGTGTGTGATCTTGGTATAAGGTTTGTTTTTTTCGTTTGTGATTGTCCTTTTTAACTTTAATCGTCAATATGAACTCCAAAAAGCATCCTGACCCTGATCCCCCGGATGAACCATTTGATAGTTCACCTGGGGGCCTAGACAAAGTCACATTTTCATTAACGATAACGAAATTCGAAACTCCAAAATGTATGGAACTGACATAAGCTTTCGAAAAGTCACGTGATCGATCGCTAATTGCTAGACAATGTTAAACTGCCTAACGAAATGACAACGAAATCGATCAACATAAACGATATTCTCATACAAATGCGTAGACAAGTGGCACTTTTGACATTCGAATTCGCTGAAATTTCGAAATGTTCGTTCGACATCTTAGCGAACTCTTGGACCCTGTAGAACAGCAAAAAAACATGGCTGATTGTTAGTCAGCTGGTGTTATTGTTTGCATCAAGTGTGCTTGTTTCTTGATTTTTTAAATAAAAATGCATACATTGCGTTTACTGCGGGCTGCACATAATGAAAGTGTGTGGTTGAGGCGTCAGAAAAGATACAATTACCGGCAAAGAATGGAAAGAGTGGAAAATATGCCAGAGTTATTGTTCATGGAGAATTTTAGGTTAAATAAGAGCATTTTCCGTCAGCTCTGCAACGATTTGCGTATTCACACTTCATTAAGAGGATCTAGAGAAATTCCTTTGGAAATTAAGGTAACCTTACTTGCTACTAAAAACGAAAATTGGTGTGTGTTGATTTCAATAATTTTATTTCCTTAATTAAGACTTTGTTTTTTAGGTGTTCACTGCTCTTAGTTTTTTTGCCACTGGATCCTATCAAAGGATTGTGGGTGTGAGTCAACAAATGACACAAAGAACAACAAGCCGGTGTATCTGGCAAGTTGTTGATGCCCTCAACCACCCCGCACTCATGAACAAGTGGATTAAATTTCCACAAACAATACAAGAAAGGTCATTAATCAAAGTACAGTAAGTAATCTTGCTTATTTCTGGGCAAAGTATATTAATTAAATTAAAATATAATTTAGTTGATTACTTATCAACATATATTAAATTACAAGTAACTTCATTTACAGATTTCAAAGAAAGTATAATTTGCCTGGTGTGATAGGATGCATTGATTGCACTCACATTGCGATAGTGAAACTGCAGCTGAAGAAGAGCATGCTTTCTATAATAGAAAAGGATATCATTCCTTAAATGTTCAAATGGTTAGTATTGAAATCATAATGTCTTAATTAAATCATAACTACTTATTTTAATTGTTTTAGCTTTGATTAATACTACAATAAACAATATTTTCAGGTGTGTGATCATAATTTAAAAATTATTAATGTAAATCCTAAGTTTGGTGGAGCAACACACGATTCCCACATATGGTCATCAAGTCTAGTGGAACCCTATATGCGTCACCTTCATGATAGTGGTCAACATGTTTGGTTACTTGGTATGTATTCTATTTTAAATATATGCTAAATAGTATATCATTCTCGTACTAGTACGATTTTAGTGTGGATGCTATAAATATTTTTTTCATTCAAAACTTCTTCCTTTCAGGGGATTCTGGTTATCCACAACGCCCCTGGCTTATGACCCCAATATTAAATGCTCCACAGGGGTCTCGAGAGGAATTGTACACCACTCGTCATGTGCAAGCCAGAGCATGCATTGAACGCTGCTTCGGATTACTTAAAACACGTTGGAGGTGTTTGCTTCGTGACAGGGCACTTCATTACCATCCCACTGTTGCCAGCAAAATAATAATTGCATGTTGTGTGCTACACAACATTTCGCTGCATGCACATTTACCTGCTCCGAATTATATCCCTGCTGCTGTGGATGATAATGATGACTCCAGTGCACAAATTGGCAGCACCTCCACAGATAATCGAAGTGAATTAATCCGAGGCAGGGCAATGCTCAATTATTTAATAAATAGGTTGTAGATATAGTCAAGTTTACCCATATTTATTAATTATATATTGTAGTGTGTAATTGTTCATTTTCGACAACATATTTTGTACCCAGTTCATTAATTTTAAATATTAATTGTATGGACAAGTACATTTTACTAAATGTTTTGATTTGTTGTTTGGTTAGACATTTAGTGATAAAAAGTAATCTTAAAAGTAAATTAGCAAGGTGTGTAATTAAATTAATAAAGTAATTAATTTGATTACGTTACGTTGTTATAAGATATTATACTTAAATGTTTAAATTATATTATGTCTTAGAAAATATCAAACCATTAATGTAATCGTTTCTCTGATTAATATATTAATAATAAATCAGTCTCCACATAATTTTAGAGACTAACTATAAAGGAGAACTACTTTTTATTGGGTGTCACCAGTTTACCCCAAACTTATTTGGGATCAGCGAAATACTTAGTTCCTTTCATATTCTTTCATCCATCTAGACATTTAAAAAAAAAAAAAAAAAAAAAAATCTAGCCATCTTAGTATTCATACTATCCACTCGCTCACGCCTCATCCAATCCATATTGGATGTGTAAAAATAGTAAAACAAAAGATTTAAACTATCTAATTTAATTAATTCTCTTCCTATTATAAATTATAATAATTACTTAATAATAACTAAATACATAGGTTCACTAAATAAAAAATAAACAAGCTATACATGAAACTTAACAATTACATTTTAAAGTATCTAACTATCACTACTTAAAATAAATATGAAACCTAATCACAAACTATCATCAAAATATTAATATCTAAGGAGTGCCTAGTCGTTCGGTGTCGTCCTTACTCCGATAGTGGTCAAAACATGCTTGCGCAATATCTCCAAACCTGCGTAAGACTTGGTTACGCTCATGGTCGACCTCTATCCTACGAATTTCCCGTTCATGGAGCTGCCTGTCCCGTTTCTCCTCCTGGCGTAGACGTAATTGTTCGATAGCAACGAACTCGCTCGTTGCTCTATCGAATGATGCGAGTGTACGCCTTCGGCGCGCCCTCAGCTTCGTGCGTGCAGGAGAAGCCGTTACCCCAGACCTCGGTGTGGATAATAACCGTCGCCTGCTAGTCGGTGGAGGGGTGGAAGGTGCAGGCGGTGCAGGTTGCACCCATGAATGCCTTCTTGCGGACTGATTTTGTGATGTTGATGGTCCTTGAGCGAGAGTTTCCGACTGAAGTGGCTGCCAACTAGTAGATGGTGGAGTTACAGGCGCGGTTGGTGATATTGGCACAGGTTCTGTAAATGAAATGAGCTTGTTCTGAGTCCTGAGTGGAATTCAAATGTCTGTTTGAAAACGCATCTATAAAATATGTTTTATGTAGGTAAACCTACCGTCGGCTATTGTGATTTCAAAGCCAATCGAGTCTTGTTGGTGCGTGGCAGGTGGTGAATTTGTAGTAGTCTGTGTCGGGGATGAGATGAGCAGTAGTGGTTCCTGAAAAGAGGTTAGCTATATTTAAAATATATATATGAAACTTCTTGTATTAACTACTTATATATAAATTCATCTTATTATACAATGTGCGTTTAGTTTAAATATGATTTATTTCCCATTTCATTGGTTTAGTTATTTAAGATTCTTTTTTATCGATTTTTAGGAGGTAGGTTTTGTAATGAAACTGTTAATTTGGGGTGCCAATTTCTGAAATGTATTTGTAAGGCAGCATGCCTTTTTATTGTACTTCATAATTAGTAAAATCCATCAAATTGTAGAATGTTAATTTAATTTATTAAAATTAGCGACCCGCTCCAGCTTCGCACGGGAGCAATGGTTATATTAAATATATTATGCAAATAAACCTTCCTCTTGAATCACTCTATCTATAAAATTACCGCATCAAAATCTGTCGCGTAGTTTTAAAGATCTAAGCATACTTAGGGACAGACAGCGGGAAACGACTTTGTTTTATACTATGTAGTGTTAATTATGTATTTTTATAATCCTTGCCACAAGTTGATTTAGTGATTAATGCATTGAAATTTACCCTGTGATTGTAAGTTTGAAAGGACGTTTTTTCTGCGGTTATATTCAAGTGCTTGGTTTATTGTTAGATTTCTAATTTAAACACTTTTAAAAACTGAAACTTTGTTTGTAATTAGTTTGTGGACCATAATTTATGTATAAGTTGAGAGCCAGTGCCACTTGAACTAGTGTCCTTAGAACTTACCCTTTTTTTGCTGAGATTTTTGGGTCGCATAGCCGTTTTTGTATAGCTTATGAGATGGAAAAAAAAATGTAACTAAGTTTGGCGTGGTGTGTTTCTTTTTTAACTTTTTAATATATTGGTATGTTTTCTTAATTGTATCGAGTTTTGTACAACAAACTGGAAAAATCTCGCCCATCCCGATATCAAATTAGAATAACAATATATACCTATTACTGTGTAAAACTAATTAAATCTATGTTTTGTGTATATTTTAGTTTCTTTCATAACTATTACAACGACATAAGATTTATATACAGCTTCCATACAAAACTAGGAGATCACCCACAAATGGTGCCACAAGCCGAATATTCTCAAAAAATGGATAAATACATGTTTAAAAAAAATATAATAAATATTTTTAAATGAACAAGTGCAATACTTACGGCAAATCCTTGCTCCTGTATGCTTGCCTGACCCTCCACAGTCAAATTTCCCATAATCGCCAAAACCCTTTCCTCACAACTTGTGAGGGTTTGGCAATTACTAGGCCCACCACCAGAACCACTTGCATGACGTCTTATTAACGATGCTTTTTTTTCTGTTTTTAACTTCCAGTCTGCCAAACCTTCGAAGTAAATTAAGCAACATGTAGCAAAGTTAGGTAATAGGTAATAACGATGATTAGAATACATAGTTGTTCAATTGTTACCTTTTTCCATTTTTCTGTAGATTTATTGACTCCACCACCAATTGAGTTTAATATTGTCACCAACTCACACCACAAGCGCTCTGATTTCAATCGCCCTTGAGGCCCACTACGGAGATTTGAAAGATCGTCATGACTGTAATCAAACAAAGAATAGAGGAATAAGCAACAAATTGTTAGGATCACGTCATTGTTTACACTGAGCATTTTCAAGTGATATGAATTGAATCTAGTTCATGGTCGAGGTGAACACTTTCTTACCTTTCCATGAACTCCAAAAGGGTTGAAATTTGTTCACCACTGGCTCGCATTCGTGGCTCCATTATAATTTTATAGAAAAAAAACCCTGTTAGTTTCAGATTGTTTATAAACATAATTTTTTCAACTTTTCAACTAACGTAATTGAGGAACTTAAAATTCTTTTACAAAGTTAGGCAACTTACCTATGATATCTTTGTTTAATTAGTTAATTTTAACACCACTATTAACAACTCTTTTAACTATTTTTTTAAACATAAAGTTAACACTGATCATGAACTAAGACTTTAATGATACAAATTACGATGACTGTCTTACAGAAAGGTTAGTTTAAAACTGAACGAATAATGTCTTAATATTTGGGTCTTGGTACAGTTCCCATGCTCCTTAAGTCAAGAGGTTTTTTTGTCGGGGCACTGGGCTCGGGGTATCGCGAGCACTTGAACGTCCATGCCGATCCCGTGATGTCACCCAGCCCTCCAAAACCGCCGTCCATCATGTTATCAGAGCACAGCGATCGCCAACACCACTAATAACACTTTCACCAAGCAAACTTCACTGTAAAAAGATATCAAGTGTTTCTTTGTTTATATTTGCCGCAATTGTCGTATTGAATTTGACGTTTCTTTATTCGAAAACCATAGCCAAGAGTTATTTTTCTTTCGAACCAACACTTCGACTTAGCGTTATGTTGGTCGATGTGACTTTGGCTACCATTTTTTAGTCGACATCGCAAAAGCGAAAACGAACTTCGGAACGAATTCGACACGGAGCGATTGCCACTTGTCTAGATCCCCTGGTGTGCTCACTGTAACCCTCCCTCATGCGACTGAAGTACCCCTGCAAGACCTCACCATGGATACCGAAAGTCCGAATCGCAAAAGAGTCGCTGGTTCACCCCCTGCGATTTCCAATGTACCGCCAAAAATGGCTAAAAGTATACCTGGTGGATTGACGTATACAGTGAGGGATAACCCACCATACATCGTCCACGTGTCCTTAAAAAATGATCAGACCTCAGGCACTGCTGCAACCAATTAAGTTTGGTATGTTTTTGACGACCAATAATGTCAGCAACATACGTCTCGATGGGATCAAACGTATTGGCAGAAATCGTGTGTCAGTTGAATTCAAGTCTTACCAGGACGCAAACAGTTTCCTCAACAATGCAGTTTTAGCCAAAAATAATTATATTGCAACCATCCCACAATTTAATATAACTAGAATGGGCACCGTTAGGGATATACCGGTTGAGTGGTCGGAGGATGATGTTATCAAGAATATCCAGGTTCCAGAGGGCTGTGGCCCTGTCATCAAGGCCAGAAGGATGAGCCGTAAGGTGATTTCTTCTGGAATTACAGAGTGGAAGCCCACTCAAACAGTGGTACTAACTTTCGATGGACAGGTCCTACCTAAACGCGTAATCAGTTTTTACTCATCACTGCCTGTTGAAAGATACACATACCCTACAATCCTTTGCTATAACTGCTGTCGTTTTGGACATACCCGCACCTTATGCAGATCAAAACCAAGGTATTTTAAATGCGGAGAAAATCATCCAGGCGATGGTTGTGATATCACTCAGGAATCAAGCTTCTGCTTTTCATGTACATTGTAACCATTTCGCGAATGACAGTGCTTGTCCTGAATTGGGTCGACAGAAGAGCATCAAAGCCCTGATGTCGGAGAAATAAATTTCATATGTAGAGGCAAGTCGAGTATTCCCTCCTGTTTCTCGATCTTATGCAGATGTTTCCAAATCCCCTCCTCGTAACAAGCTTAGGGTAAATTTACCCCAAGCCCAGTTTTCAAGTCCTATTCCCATTACGCAAAAATCATACCGTAAAACGGTCCTCTTAAAACCTAAATCCCACATCCCTCTGTCACCTGGCTACAATAGATAGGCTCACCGGGAACTAACTCAGAATTACTCTTTTTCCCCAACAAGTAACGGCTGTGCTCTTCCAACGGAAGTTGTGGAGCCCATCACTTATAGACAGGAGAATAACTCCACAAACATTTTGGACTTCATCACTAACATGCTAATGTCGGTGTTATCTAGTCCGACCCGAAAAATACCTGACCACGTTGCCTCAAAGTTGACCTCGATCCTTAATTATATAAACGATGTTCCATCCCCTGACATTCCTTCAATGGAACGTGAGGAGTATTACTCCCCGAAAGCCTGACCTTACTTTCTTAGTTAATAAATTTAAACCATCAATCTGCGGCATCGCTGAGACATGGCTCTTGCCTGATAGTATTTTCAGGTTGCCATGTTTTGGTAGTGTCCGTAATGATAGATCTGATGGATATGGGGGATGTGCTTTGCTCATCAATAGCAAAGTATCATACTCCCAGATTCCTCTAACCTTTGTTGGTGACAACATAAATGTTGTTGCTGTTAAGGCTGAGGATATAAATATTTTTTCCTTTTATATTGCGCACCCACAACTCGAATATCTTGCAGTTATTAAAAACTTATTAAGCAGTGTTAGCGGTCCAATACTAGTTATGGGTGATTTTAATTGCCATCATTATCGTTGGGGTTCAGATACTTGCGATAACTTTGGCATAGGCTTGCTGGATATATTGGATGATCTAGATCTTTGTCTTGTCAATGACGGCCGTGCTACGCGCAGGTCTGTGCCTGGGCAGAGTAATAGTTGTGTTGACTTGACTTTCTGTTCATCCAATATGTCTAGCCTTCTCATTTGGCGACGCTTGGATATGACCCATGGAAGTGACCACTATCCCATCATGACTGAATTCCCTTCCAAAAATATCCCATATAAAGCATCCCCACCTCTTTTAAAATACCAACTTAACTCGGCAGACTGGAATTTATATTCAAAAATTTTAGACCTTAGAGTATCTTCTCTACCAAAAGTTGACAGTCATAATGCCCAGGAATGTTTTTCTTCCTTTTCCTCCACCATCTCCTCTACAGCAGAGGATTGCCTTCCATCCAAAAAAAATCCTCCCTCTGGTAAACTTTCTTCTCCGCCATGGTGGGATAGGGAATGCACTGACATGATTAAGGCCAGGAATGAGGCGGAAAAGACAGTTAACCTTGATATGAACCTGGAAAACCTCCTCTCCTTCAAGCGAATATTGGCTAAGTCCAGGAAACTTTTTAAAAAGAAAAAGCGTGAAGGTTGGTCAAAATTCTGTAGTTCGCTGAGTCCGTCCACAACGGTTTCGACGGTCTGGCGAAAGGTGAGACATTTTAGGAGCTGTTTAGCACCTGCCCCCTCAAACAACATAACAGAGGAACTGGGATACCAGTTTTTCTCGAAAACCGCCCCGGTTTATGTTCCAAGCTTAGAGGAAAGCAGTGTTGGCATTGATGATGTAGACAACGCTGCTGACCCAATAAACAGGCCATTCAGCCTAGATGAATTAAAAACTGTGCTATCCCATGTTAGAGACTCTGCTCCGGAAGTGGACGGATTCACCTACTCCTTTATTTCTAAAGCTGGCCCAAAGGCCCGCCAATATTACCTGGATTTGGCTAACTTCTGCTTTACTTCCGGTTATATTCCCACAGAATGGAAGGTTCAAACTGTCATCCCAATATTAAAACCAGGCAAAGATCCAAACGATCATTGCTCATATAGGCCTATTGCTTTATTGTCCATACTCATAAAACTTTTGGAGCATTTAATCAAAAATCGTTTGGAGTGGTTGGTGGAATCCCGGAGGCTGCTTCCGTCGACTCAGTTTGGCTTCAGGAAAGGTCTGGGCACAGCTGATAGTGTGGGTATCCTCACGTCAGCGGTCCGGCTGGCCCTCAGCAGGAATGAGTCTGCGGTTGTTGTCTTTCTGGACTTATCAGCTGCCTATGATTCTGTCCTCCTCCCTAATCTCAGGCAAAAGCTGCACGAGCTGAGAATCCCGGCTAGGATTTGTCGTATCATCGGCAGCATCTTTACCAACCGCACCATCCAATTAAGAATCCCTGGGGTGGACTCTGATAAAAGAGCGGTCTGGAGAGGATTACCTCAAGGATCTGTTCTTAGTCCCCCACTGTATAACATCTATACAGCTAACCTACCCTCTTGCCTCAATTACGACTGCAAAATCCTTCAGTATGCTGACGATATTGCACTCCTGGTCACTGGCAGTTCCATTCAAGATGCCGTTCTATCAATGAATGTCTCTTTGTCTTCGCTTAATCAATGACTTCTTGATCACGGTTTGTCTTTAAGTGCACCAAAGAGTACAGCGGTCATTTTTACTCGTAAGCGTTCTGTACCTTCCATAGATATTAATATCGATGGACAAACTATCCCAATTAAGGACAAGGCTAGGTTCCTGGGGATAACGTTGGACTCAAAACTGTCTGGGGTCGACCACATTAACAACACGGTCAAGAAATGTGAAAGATCTGTGTCGGTCCTTAAGGCCTTGGCCGGGGTGTGGTGGGGAGCTCACCCAAACACCCTCAAATTAGTCTATAATGGGCTAGCGAGAAGTGCTATGGATTACTGCAGCTTCCTTATCGAGCCCTGCAACAAAAATGCTCTGAAAAGACTAACCAGCATCCAGGCCAAATGTTTGAGGATTGTTATTGGAGCTATGAAATCCTCTCCTATAAATGCGCTTCAAGTCGAATGCGCAGAGCCCCCTCTACACCTTAGAAGACAGTATTTGGCAGACCGCTTCCTGTCGAAAGTGTTTTCTCTTTCATCCCATCCCTTACTTCCAATTTTAGAGCAAATCGACCTCTCATTTAATAATTCTCCTTATTGGAACAATAAAACGGTTCCTTTATTGATAAATAGGTACAGAGAACTTAAACAACTCTCTGCGCCAATTTGTCAATATCCAACTCTACCGGTCTCTTTCCTCTGCATATGAAGCGATTCATTACGAACCAAAAGTCGTCTTGGGACTAGGTATATCAAGGAATTCAGCAGAATTCAGTCAGCTCTCAAGCGTTACTGGGTAGGATGGAACTTATTTTACACTGACGCTTCAAAGTTGTCCGGAACAGGAGGTACTGGTGTAGCGGTTTACTTCCAGAATTCTAGAATTGCTCTACTTTTCCAATGTCCGCCGGAAGCGTCAGTATTTACTGGAGAGTGTATTGGTATTCTTGAAGCCATACAATATATTAAATCCCATCAAATAACAAGATCAGTAATTTTTTCAGATTCCCTTCGTAGCATTCAGGCCTTAAAACAAAATCAGCTCTATAGTAAAATTCATAGCCAAATCATTATAGATATTAAGAACTTGTTATTTGATTGCTCCCAAAACGGCTTGGACATCGAGATAGCCTGGATCCCCGGTCATTTGGGAATTGTTGGCAATGAGTGCGCTGATTCGTTAGCAAAGTATGCCACATCGAATCCGGTTGATCGAAAGCACTACGTGGTTCATAACTACGATTTGCGGAATGGTGCCAAACCTAAATTATTTAACTCGTGGACTGAAACATGGAAGACGACCTCTAAAACCAAGGGCATTTACTATGCAGCTATACAGCCTGAAATCCACGAAGGCCTTGGTTTTTTAAATGCCCTAAACTGTCGAAGAGAACTGTTTTGTCGCTCTGCAGACTAAGACTCGGACATTGTTGCAGCCCAGTGTTTCTGAACAAAATTCATGTCCGGGATAGTTCCCTGTGCGAGTGTGGTTTTGAGGAGGGTACTTTAGACCATATTTTCTTTTCCTGCCCTTTAAATGATAAATCTTTTGATCTCTACCGACAAATTCCCAAATTTAACATTCCTCTTCCTACCAATTTCCACTCCTTTCTATCCCACTTTTCTCCTAAAATTATAAACCTTTTGGCTAAATTCTTAAAAAAAAAATAATTAAAATTCTAGCTGGTGCGTAATGTTTTATTATTCTATATAAATGTTGTACTATAGTTGTGCTGTGTAGTTTTGTAAATTAGATTACATGTTTTTACTAACCCTTGTGTTCGTCTTTTCAGCTAAACTAACATCTACCACGAAGTACAAAAGTCGACGGTTGCTCTCACTGGGCTGCCGTAGTGCCGTCCCAACGTGACACTGGCAGAATAGTCAAAATCGGCTCAATTGCCATAAGAAGAAAAAAAAAAATCTTTCATTCGGTCAATCATTCAATCTTTCGGTCAAACATTCAATCATTCGGTCAGCTATTTCACGATTGACAACCAAGAATAAATGCGATTTTTTTTATAAATAAACCAAAGTCGTGTTAGTTACAGCGCGAAGCGCGAGTGATTTTTCAAAACTTGACGACTTTATTTGTTTGCAGGGAACCTTGAGGGAAATGCCAGATAATTTTGAAGCTCGTGTGGTATTCGGGAGATTATTTTTCCGTCCCAAATGTCGGCCAATAGAATTGCACCATTCGACGTCACGTGGTACAACGAGAAAATTTTCAAAAAATTATCAGTATAATACCATGTAGGTTGTACCACGTGACGTCGAATGGTGCAATTCTATTGGTCGATATTTGGGTCGCAAAAATAATCAGTATAATACCATGTAATAACATAAATTATTTTAAGAAGACAACAGTTGAATTGAGAACCTCCTTGTTTTGTTGTCAGTTGAAAATGGCCACTCACCCAAAATCACTTTATTCAATCAACAATATGGATTTTACAATCAATCACATTATTTAATCATTGTTTTTCTATTTTTATGAGTCTTATAATAATTAAAAGCTTGTAATTTAACTTTATCATTATGATCAAAATCAGCAATTTTTCCTATTAAAATTCTATTGACACCCGTACACCAACTATTTACAATTAAATTGATTGACAAATTAATTATATAATCAGTCAAAACCAATTTATGTTTTTCACAATGAATAATTGAAAAATCACATCTGCAATTTATAAAAAATACAATTTTTTCTCTTAAGTTTACTATTTCAGGAGATTCCCTCAAGCAAGTCACAATCATAAAATATATTTCATTAAGTAATTTAATAAAAGAATCACATGCATTGAACAATGATCTTTTTGTATAATCAATCATGTAATTAAATGAATCAGGATCAATTTCTGGTTGAATCAAATCAGTCATGCACCTGGTACAGTTTTTAAATATTTTAGATTTAGATTTTTTTATTATATACCCTGCTAAATATTTTTTCGCTTCAGCATGCAAAATCGAATCATTAGACATAATTTGATTCATTGTTGAAATCAAGGAATCAACTTCACATGTAAAATCAGGAGGATCTAAGCCATCAGATTTTTCCATTAATAATAATTTCATTGATTTCAATGGTCTATAATCATCTTCTTCACAATTCGCATTAATTGAATGAACTGAATTTAGATTATTAATCAACAATGTTTTATAAGCATTTATAAATTGCATGCAAGTTGGATTAACATTTCTTACTCCATTGCTTCTGATACAGCAAAAGAAATTCTCAAGGGGGTCTTGATTAAAATTTCGCGTTATTAAATTATTAATACCAAATTTCGTTTTTAAATATTGCCACATTTCGATAAAAGTGTTTATATTGTGGATCCAGTTCTGGACAGAGGGCACTTTTTCATATTTAATAATCTGAGACCCATCTTGATTTATTCTAATTTTTTCAAATTCTATTGAATTTAATAAAGGTTTAATTTCTGTCCAGAACTGGAAATGTGGTGAGTTATTTTTAAGACATCCCTTAAGAATTTTTGCTGTATCACGGTATGAGTGGCCATTAAAAGAGTCAAATAATTTGTCAAAAATCAGCAATAGATCAGCAGTGTCTTCACACTCCGCTGGTAAAATTTTGCGTTCTGAAACAAAGAAAAAAAATATTAATTAATGTTTATAGTTATTAATGCTCATAAAGACCGAAGAGGCCCAGCCTGATAACTGCAGGCAGGCAGGGTCGAAGCCTACGGCACGATAGGCTACGAAGGAACGGGGTAGGTTTTTAGTCAATGCATAATATGTATGTATTTACAAATTAAAAAGTATATAAGTATTGTTTATCCATTGTCCACCCATAACACAAGCCCTTTATTTGATTTTAATTTCATGAGCAGCGGTCTCCATGGCACAACGTCTCTACTGGAGTAGATTGAAGTCTGACGATCTAAAAATATGCTTTATACGCCCTGCTGGAAAGATCCAGGATCGTAGGAAGACGGAAAAGTGTGTCGAGACAGATAACTGCATGCCTAAGTGGTTCAGTAGAGATATGAAATTTGACTACAACCTATCTTTTATAGAGCTTTATATCATACTCTGAGGATAAGCAAGAATAATATTTGTAATCATAATCGAGAATCACATAAATAATCATTTGACGATCGGATCTGTAACACTTGCAACGGCAATGCAATCATGTAATAAAGCTAGTTTTATTTTTCTATTAACACTATGTAACTATGTACTTACTTGCGAGAAATTTCATTACTGCAGATACTCGCTGGCTAAAAACTTGAGCTGCATACTTGACCTTCATTTTAGGAATCTTATTGGGATTGATGTGATATTCTGTTAATTTATTAATTATTCTAATTTCGTCGTCCCCTTTATCTTCAGATAAAAGCATTCTTAAATGATCCCATTTTGCGATTTTTACTTTATTATTTTGTATATATTTTATATTTTTTGTTATAAAAGTATTACGTACTCTCTTTAGTAAGTGGGGTGTATCAAACAGTGGAAATATTTTTATATTAGAAGCTTCAAAGGCATTGGAATTATAATTTTTATTGTCTCGGATATACTTCACCTTCGTTTCGTGTTGCAGTTGTTTGATGGCGCTTACATTTGACGTCGCCTGGTCACATATAGTTGCAACAATTATGATGCCAGCTTTATTTAGTTCCTTAATTGTGTCTAATAATACTTTTTTCAAATCAAAAGTTTTAGTGCCACTTCTACAAAAATGGTATAAAATTGGTTGCTTTTTTTTAGTTTTAATACCTTTTAACATTAAAACCAAGGCATGATCGGCAATATTTGATGTCTTCTTATGTCCTAAATCTTCAAAACCCGTTATTTTATTTTGATTAAAATGTAATCCAGGCGACAAAGCAATCTCATCAAATAACAGTGCAAAAAGTCTTTTTTCAAGGGGAAGTTTTGCTACTGCTTTTTCCAAGTGCCTTATTATTTTATCATTCAAGCCTGGTTTAATATTAACACTGCTTAATAACCGCTGTAGTGTCCTTTTAGAAGGGAGTACAATTAATTTTCTTAAAAAATTGTAACATTTGGGGCTATGTTTAAATATAGACGCTGCTAAAAATTTTTGCTCCAAATCAAATTTCCTCCCCATTGGCTTTCTATTGCATTGAGTTTGCATCTTCATCATGGTTTGAATAGGATCTGGCAATCTGTCCATTATTTTGGTAAAAGCTTTGGTTTCTACAATTTTTTTAACAATTTGGATTTTCTTATATTGTGTCTTATGTTTTGCTGTTAATTTTGTTATTTTTGTTTTAAGTTTTTCTATTAATTTTGTAGCTTGATTAAATGTTGCAGGGCCTGAAATCAGAAAAAAGAAATTGTTTACAAAATAAATTACAATAATATATAATACTTCACACAAAACTTTACACGCAACACACACATCACAATATGTTGAGAGCTTGCTCATGAACTATGAATTTTGGTGAAAATCAAAAAAGAAGAAATGATAGTTAACATAATATACGTATTTCAATGAATTCACACAAAACTTTACACACACATCACATTTTGAGAGCTCGCTCATGAACTATGAATTTTGGTGAAAGTAAAAAAAGAAGAAATGAAAGTTAAAATAATATAAGTATATCAATGAATTCACACAAATCTTTCCACACACATCACATGTTGAGAGCTCCCTCATGAATTATGAATTTTGGTGAAAGTCGAAAAAGATAGTACACACCCAGTGGGGGCCATTAAAAGCTTGGACACAAATCAAAACAATAAATATTTTTTACAGGTGAATTTTACTAATTACCTAGCTTGTAATTATGAAATCAAATACACCGTGTAATTGACAGGTTGGCAAAAACTGAAACAGTAGCTTCATGACCATGATTATGACTGAAAAACGTTGGAATTTTCTTCAGGAAAATTGTCGAATTTTCCGACCGTTTTTCAACTAGATTTGTGTTTTATTCATTTGTTACAACAAAATCCAGCCCTAAAAACACAATTTTAGTGAAAAAAAGCAAAAAACTTAAATTCGGCAATGTAATCGTAAAAGAAAATTCATTCAACCCGCGCGGAATCAGCTGTTAGCTGTAAAAGTTTACTGGCCTCCATAGTACCTACACAGACAGAGACAGCATACCGCTCGCTCGCTCGCTCCTTTTGTTTGGTACGCCTTTGCTTACGCGCCGACACTCTAGGGTTGTACCGCGTACGGAATTTAATACTTGTAATTTTATTTTCTTTATGTAAAATGCTTTAATAATAATTAGATACTCAGGAGTATGATTACTTTATTATTTATTAATTCCAAAAACCTTATTTTAAATCGTTAATGATCTACAGTATCAATTACGAAGCTACCCGAACTGTACACACGCGTTGCATTACAGTAATGTAAATTGTTTGCTTTAGACAATTTAGTGGTACATAAAACATAAAATCATCGTGTCAATATTGCCAGATTCACATTCTTTAACCTGTCAATCCCTGAGCGAAAGCCGGCGTACGCGCGTGTAGTTACGAAAATCTTTGCTTATTTTCGATTTTTACATACTATAAGAAAAACTTCTTATTTACGTTCTTGAATAAATACCCTATAAAAAAAACCTTAATTTATAATCTATGCGAACGCCGACGTTTGTTTAGTGTTTAGAAAATGGTGCAAAATCGCGCGCGTGCTGCTTGGGGATTGACAGGGACTAGGTTTAAACTTGGAAGCAGAACCATGAGTAAAAGTTACAAAAGATAGCGGTTAATAACAATGTTTATCATACGATTACGATACGATTATTTTTCAATACCTAGTTCTTCATCTTTATCTCAATCGCAGGCCGACCACTGTAACTACTGCGCCATGGGCACCTCGACTAACGTACTTACTATTACCGAAATAAAAATGTTTAATTTCATACCATGTGGGCAGCCCTAATTGCTACACGTGTCACACTCTCAAAGGCGTGCCGACAAACGAAGCCGCTGAGGCGCTGAGCCGCCATTTTAGTTTGCCGCGATTGATGGTGCGATCTGGGCGTCTATTTCGTTTTCTTTCAACTGTCGAGAGTTCGGGACTGTGTGTTGCGTTCAGTTGAGTTGTGTGTTTTTGTGTTGTGTGGTACTTATCGTCATGAATCGGCGTAATGAAACGTTTAGTGCTCGCGAATATGGCCAGATGTTAATGTGCTTGGGTGAAGCTAGAGGAAACGCGTCGTTGGCATTAAGGCTCTATGTTCAAAGACACCCAAATGAACGACATCCAGCTAATAGTCGTACTATCACACGGGCATATCAGCGTGTTTTAGAAAATTTACCTATTGTGCCGCATCAGGGTGCTGGAAGGACAATCCGTGCTCGTTCTGAGCAGGCGATTTTAGATGTTGTCCGTCGAAATCCGCGTTTGGGAACCCGTACTGCTGCAAAACTTGTAAAGCGTAGGTAATAACGGACCCCGTGTTTCACATTGGGCTGTGCACAAAGGCCTTCGAAAGGACAAGCAACGTCCATATCGGATCCATAAAGTGCAGGCTCTGGTACCTGGTGACTCAACGCGTAGACTGGCGTACTGCAGATGGCTGATACATCGGCAGCAGCTAAATCGCCAATTCGTTTCACGGGTGAACGACCCGAGAGACTTTAGGTAAGTGACTATTTTAATTTTTGATAGGTGTTGAATTTGTGTTTAAATTTTTTGATAGGTGTGTTTGTGTGTGTAGTGTACTATGTATTTATTCCAAACAAGGTCTACGTCTCGAAGTATGAATGGACAACGCGCGAGGTACAGGTTCGCGCGCGTATCGCAATGTTCGTTATACATTGCGTAGCCGAAATAAAATTGAAAATTGAAAAACGTTCACCTATCATTTCCGGGAAAATATTTCACTATCAAAATATTAACAATAGCAGTCTGAATTCATACTTTTCGTTTTTGCCAACCTGTCAATTACACCCGGTATACTAAATATAATTGTTGCGATATTTGATACTAGAGCACCCGAAAGACACTGCCCAGTGCAAATTACTTAAAAAGAAAGTCTAATTGGAAATCTAAACTATTCTCGAATTCACTTGAATATCCAAAAAATCACCTAAATAATATTGTCTTTTATATTTAACCTTTTGAATGCCAGCACCTTTTTACATAATTTGATTTAAAAGCCATTAAAAGTCAATAAGGGGGTCTTACACCAAGCAAAAGTATTTTTATAAAAATAGCAAAATTTTGTCAACTTTAGTTACAACGCAACTGTTTGGCAACTTTTAAGTTTTAATTAAATTAGGAACATCAACCTGTTTTAAAAACACTTCAATAAAGCCAGCTTAAATAGTTACATAAATAATATTCTAATAAAACAATCTTAATATAAGCTATTTATATGACATTATACTAACCTGTTCTTCTCGGTTTCCGTTTTGGTATGTCCTTTGAAGGTAACGGGTATGTCCGAGATGTGGATGGTTGAACATCTATTTGTTTTACTATAGCCTGCGATGTAGATGGTTCTATTTCTGTAAGAAGATGAAACCATAACATGTATGAAAGGAAAAACAAAACATTTAATAAAACTGTCTTTCATTATGATTTGCAACATACCTTCCACAAATGTTTGCCTTATGTCGCTATTCATATCCTCCAACATTTTGACAGAAGCAACAGGCTCAACAGATACTTCTGCAGCTTCAGAAGAGCTGGTGGCATCTAGAAAGCAGCAATAATCTTCTAAGACAAGACTTTGTACATTGTTTTTATTCATTTTTAGGAAAAAAAAACATTAAATTGTATGTAATTCTATAGAAAAACATTAACTGATACATATAGAATGAAAATATAGGTGGTACAAAATATAATTGTAAACATGACACTTAGTTCAAAGTTACTTCACACATTTCATAGACACCTGCCGCAAAGAGCTAGCTATATTCCGACTATAAATTATTTTATATTTATTTTTTTACCTGATGTAATATACAAGGTTGGCACTGCATTTCTGGTCAAGCACTTGCTTGGAGATATATAATAATTTTCAAAATGCTTATTACATAATCTTAATTGGTTGTAAATGTATGCATCTCCTTTTATTTTAATGGCGTCGTCCAATACTTCTTTCCAGACATCAAACCTTTCCCTATTACGGTCTGGTTTAGGAAAATGATGCAAAGGTCCTGAAATTTCACAGAATGAATTAATTACAGGTTGTGCAAACATAAATTTGTTTGCCTTTCGTGTTTTGGATGTGCATTAGTGTGGTAAAAATATATATAATAATATAAAATTATTGTTAAAATAAGTTGAAGAACTAAACTTTTGAAGGGATCGTTTGTTTAAGGTCACATATTTTATCGTCAATTATTTTCATCTTACCTCCTTCTTCACATCCAAAATAGCAATGAGTGCGAGGGTTTTTCGGTATTCTCGCCATCGTAATCCAAAAACGTAGCCAAATTGGTCAAAATAAACATACACGTCGAAGTCCATAAAACGATGCCAGGGTCAAGCGAAATAAGTGTATTCGTCGGTATCAGTTTACGAAAAGCCAAGTAACTATGTAAGAAGCACTCTCGGGGTCCAGGAAACACGCAATGGTCAATAAAAGACAGATAAATCGAACAGAAAACTCGGAAAACTCACGGCACACACAACGAACGTCCTCGAAATAATTCAAAATAAATTGAATGTGATTGAATGAAAACGTTGAAAAGTTTTACCTACCTACCCGTATTATCTATTATAAGTGTTGCCATTGGAAAAATAAGTATTAAGTATTTATATAAAAAATGTTATAGACTTTTAAAGACCGAGGACGAATCGAAAAAAATGTAAAATTAATTTTTGCTTTCTATTATTAATTTACATTTCACAAATTATTAAAAAAATAAAATTTCAAGACAGAGGTCATATATGGCGACATCTAGTAATATAAATGGAATATTTTTGCCTTAGTTGGCACGTCTTCCCCGCTAGATGGCACCACTTTCCATACATTTTCTTTTCTTGACTTCAAAGTACTGTACTGTCATCCCCATGCTCAAAATCGTTCTAAAGAGTACGATACAAAAGGGTATGTTATCCCTTTCTACTAGTTTGTCCACAGACTAGTTGGTACTACGGGACAATTCTTATTCTAAAGAAGTTCAAGATGTTACAAGTCTGGCAACATTTCATAAAAAATGAATGTGCTCTACACGCAAGTATGAGTTTTGGGGAATTCTCCAACAATCTAACGCATACCTAGATCTTTCACTTGAATAAAGACTCTTTTATTAGTCACTTATATTTTGTATTTGCCTGCATTTTTACGAAACTTATTATTTTTTTCTTTCGATAACTTGAGACTTGTCAAAAACCTGATTTTCTCGTCAGTCTCGTCTCTTATCTTTAAATAAAATTTATCAAAACACAACTTAGTAACAGTTTATCAAATGAAACACTGCAGTAAACTTCTTAGCCAAGCAATAGAAAAAACGAAAATTACACGAAGTTAGAGCCAACAAAAAAAAATGTTAAACAATCTGACCACAGAAAATTTGTATAAGCGTAATAAATAGTTTCATTGCTTTTTTTGCGAATATTAAACGAACGAATTTAGTTGTTTTTTAATAAAAACTTTGTACTTGTTATTTGTACAATCTTTTCATTTCATTAGGATTATGGACCTACGATTTTTTTTAAGTTGACGTACGATCACACCTTTTTTGGACCTGGCAGCCCTAACGGGACGTCCGGCTGTTAGCCACTGTCAGTAGCAGTGGTGCCAACTTAGCACTTTCAGTGCTAGATTTGGCACTATTTTCATAAGGCCAGCACTGAAATCTAACATACAGCACCTAGCACTGAATCTAGCACTATTTAATAGTCAAGCGAAATTTTCTAATTCCAGATAATAAAACGAAGACACGCCATGCGTGCAGTAACAAACGCATTCGTATTTCATATAGATTTATTACCTATGGAATTACACATAGATTATATAATTAATAAGTTTATGAGTTTTTGGCGGGATTACTTCGAGTGATGTTCAGTGGGTGTTTTAATTCTTTGCAAATTGATTCCTAGCGGATATTGTGATGTAAAATTAGTGAAGTTTCACATCGCAATAAATCGGAATAAATAAATATAAGTATAGGTATAAATTAATTACGTATATCAATTATTTACATTCGAACAGGACTTAAAAATGTTAACAAAACTTGCCATTCGTATGAAATTTCCTAAGACATTATTAAAAACATAGTCAAGAAGGATATGTTAAAAACAGCGGCTGAAATTTTACAACCATCCACATCAAAGGCGACGGTAGTAGGTACAAGGAGAAAACGAAAAAAAACAACTGCAGAAATAGATATTGACATTGACAGTGAATATGAGTGGTTATAGTATTAAAATAATAGTTTTTAAATATGTCAAAGAAAAGTTAAACAATTTTATTTATGTAATTTTTTTATTTTATTTCATATAGCACTATTTTTGGAAGTCCATAGCAATCTGGCACTTTTTGGGAAGTTTTTTAGCACTCACTGGTGGTATACAGTTGGCAACACTGGTCAGTAGTGTCAGCCAGTTCTGTTGATAGATTGTCGAGTGCAACAAACAGAAAGGAAAAGGATGAAAATGATGGATCAGATGGATGTCCGAGAGAGATGCAAATCTTGAAAAAGTAATAGATGCAGTTTCTGTTTCGGTTACATGTCCTCTCTATGTAGATATAGTACTAACGTAGGTGTATAAATAGATAAAGGTAGTGGCGCGCGCATTGATTATTGATCTAGTATTCCCATTCCAATCTCTTTGAGCTAGGATATCTTTAAAATGAGTACATTTTAATTAAGCTATCAGTGAATCAATACTGTTCCAGTCCTGCTAAGTCTACAAGTAGGTGAATTATATTGATTGTTTTGAACGTGTTGAATGTTTTGTACGCGCCAAATCCCAACAAAATTAAGAGGCCGGCTATAACATTGTATTTTTTCATCGAAATGGCTAACTGTTTTTCTTAATAATACTTTTATAAAATTTATTTCACAATTTAATTAAGCATTAGGTACGGCATTCAGTTGGATTGAATTCATTACAATATATTTTTCGGCTTTCACGAAGTTTTATTTTCTAGGATATACTTGGCCAAAACACTGCAAGTATTTTTAGCTATATCATGTTTTTCATATAATATTAAAAAAAAAAACTAATATTTAAAATTAAGCTGTAAGTAAGTAAGTTAAGAACATGCAGTAATTGCATGCAAATGGCCCCTTAATTATTTAGAAATAATAACTGAACATTCTCCCTGGTTTTATAAACAATCAGTAGTAACTATTAGCAGATGCACTTTACGTTATGCCAGTTTGAGTGTGCCCTCTTGGCTATATTTATTTGTATAGCTGTTGTGGCCAAATCTTACAATTGATCACTTCATGTTGTAAGCGGCCATATTGTGAAATTATTGCATTTCATGATATGATATATAAACTGATGTTTATTTGACATATCATATCAACTTTTGATGATATTTAAATCCACATTTGGCTATATCATCAATTTACAATTCAATGACTTTATTCAATTATTAAGGGACTTGAGGTACCTTTTATTGGACAGGTTAGGATAGCAAGAAATGGCGGGGTCACCTTCGTGGTTATATTTCTTTTTGTGCTGCTTAGAAAAACATTTTAGAGCACAATTAGTATTTTTTGATTTAACAAAGGCATATTTTGTAGTAAAAAAACGGAAATAAATTGAGGAACAGTTTAATACCCCAATTAAAATCATATGTAATGTTGTTGGCAAAACTGACCACATAAACAAACAAAGACAATATAAGCACTATGTTTAAGAGACAGGACTCCCATATAAAAAAATATTCAACACAAAATGTTTAAACGTGTACTAAGATTCAATACCAACTTGGACGTATGTGACCAAATACTTGACATAAGGGGTATACCAACATAACAACCGGAATAGTGATGTATCTAGGTGCTCATGGTAATTTTTTATCTATAGTTATATAAAAAAAATATAGGTTCCTTTTTTGGATCTGAATTAAGGTCTAATTATCCACCAGTTTAACTAGAAATAAGTGGAATATTCCCACAGAACAGAAGAATGTAGTTAGAGATCGCATAGCACTTTATTTGTATCGGGACCAGCGTACCCAAACTCACACAAAGACAGGTATATCATTATTTCATAACACTAAGAAATCTTTGATGTGATTGAGCATTTTAATATTAATTAAAAGAAGGCAGTTTATCAATCATTCCGTTTTAGAAAATAAGCCGTTTGTTAATGAGTGCAGATATTTGTTCTCTATCCTTTAACATATTACCTCGCATGGGATAATTTTATGAACAATTTCCTCTACTCGCTACTAGATACATAATATGGAATGCAATAAAATATGGAGTATTGAGATGTCTCTATAGTGTGAAGTCTCTAAATTGATTAATTTAGAGCTTTATTTTGCTGCAATTAGATTGATATTTCCTATAAAAAGTCAATGTCACGTCACAAAACGTAATTTTCTAGAGATGTACCATTGGTGATGCCTTATTTTATCGATATTGAGTTTTATTTTCAAGTAAAATAAAGTCAACAGCTGGAGTCGATAAATTATTATTATCAAAACATGTTTTTAATTTTATGCTTGTAGCTATTACAGTAACCATGCAATTACATATATTTGAAATTAAGACTTTCTTTTAATGCTGAAATAAAAAATTTAAGTGATTAACAACATAAACATTGATCCCATATGATCCTATAGATCAATGTTTTCCTTAATTTAAACTAAATGAAGCCAGTGTTTCTTGGCTGACTACAAATTTGCTTCCATACAGATTTGAATAGATCTGTAACATCTTGATCTCTTTTGAGTCTACTAGGGTTCGGTGTAACCAGATTTTTCAGATTATTAATACAGTACAACACAGAACTCAATTTTGGCACTGTTGTGTCGGTTTGGTATTTCATTCCGTTTTAATTAAACAATCTGGTCTTTCAAAGTGATTTGAAATAATTATGCTAGTTTTTTCAGGAAACTAATTTTGCCTTCCAGTTACATCGATGCATTTTTCTTTGCTAACTTGATCTTTAGGAAATATGAAGTTACAAGATAACACGAAAGATACATTTTGAACCCATCATATGTTTAACCCTGTCTAACTTTTATTTTTGAGTGATTTAGCTAAAATAAAAATAGTGTACATTTATAATTTTTGTCGACGCACTTGGGTATTTTTTTCCGATACAAAAAAGAACATTATAATTTTACAAAATCGATAACTCACTATTGATAGTGGTTATCTCTAATTAAGCAGCTGACAGTGACATTTGTTGAATGTTCTAGAGTAATTTTTGAAAGTAGACCTTATGTTTTACAAAATAAACTTCTATTTGTTTTTTTTTATAAAGGTCTTGTTTTTCAAAAATAAATAAAATAAAATAAATCCGGATTAACGATGATAGGATATACCACCATTTGATAAATTCTTGGTTCTGCTATCGTGTTTGCTCTCTAAAACAACACAGTAGGGCATTTTTATATTTTTTTATCTAGTTACTATCATCGTGGCGACCGAAACAAGACAGACGTGCGCGGCGCATGCGCGTAGCAAGCATGTAGCAGCGTGGTACATCGCAAAACTCGGGGTACGCGCGCCCTGCCTACTTACGACTTCTAAGTATATTCTTCTGTTCTGTGAATATTCCGACAATAAAACCCAAGTATAGTAAGGTTTTATTATTTAATATGGAATATTCCACTTACCTGCGAATTTACGTTGGCGCAAAAGAGGCTAACTATTAGGTTCCAAAGGTGGGGGTGTGATTAACGCTTAAGGAAACTCCATTTTACGGAGTTTTAATAATAACCGTTTATTCTCTTTATCTTTGATATGGTTAAACAAATACAGTAACTATATTTCGTTCGGTTTTCAAGCATTCCTCTTTGGAAGACTAGTTCAGTGTGGGTTTTTTGGTTTTTATTTTGGGTTAAATTGCTCATTAATTTACCACAAGTATGGTCGATGAAGTGGTCACTCACAGGGTAAGTGTGCGTGTGGTGTGAGGGCCCGGTTGTTAAAATTCTTTCAAAATATGCTTAATATTTAGTGAACATTCCCAAAGAAATGTGGAGCTTGAAATCAGAATTTGTGAAAGTCAAATAAACGAGTTATGGACTGTTAAGGCGGGCCCTCAGTCCACACATAGAGGATTGAGGGCCCACCTGTACCGGATAAACTATGGACTCCACAAAAAAACTCTTTATGCTAAAATCTAAGCTAATGCCAAACAAAATTTGTGGAAACAAGATATTTTCGCAAAACACTCTCCTAACTTATATATCCTTGTTCAAAATGGGCCCTCAATTCTCACTGACGTAAATGTTTACTATGCAAATAAAATGAAACCTTTAACTTACAGCTGCTGTTTGAAGCCCTATAAGCTACTAGATAAATTGTGAAAATTTGTGAAAGCAAGATCAGGTCACATCTTCTTGTTGTTTGAAAGTTACGACCTTGACAAAATTCGGGCCCTCAGTTCTCCATTTTTTCATGTTTTCTTTATATTACGCTTAACGTATGAGAGATACGATAAACACAAAAATGTCGCTTCATGTGAAAAAAAATGTGAAACAAACTCGGTAGAAGAAAGAATTAAAAAACCCTTTCTTGTAAAAAAAATCGAGTTTTACTATTATTCCTCGGAACTGGGACATAGGGTGTCCACAATTTTTTTACGATGGTGCCATATATAAAGTTTTTATTTTCAAGTTATAAAATATTTATATATTAAAAAAAAAATATTTGACTAACTGTAATTATATGTAAACTGCTCCTCCGGCTTCGCTTGGGTGCAATTCCTTTTTAATTGAATATCTTTTCAAATCAATCCTTGCAACGAAAAAATACAATTGGACGAATATATGCAGCTGTTTAAATTAAATGTTTAACTGTTTTGAAAAAACTTTCTACACCCGTAGACGATGGAGTCATGTTGTCGGATTTAAAATGCGAGACTAATATATTCGACCACAATGGAAGTTTAAATAATATTCTCCGCAGAGTTGGTACAATCGTGGGCAAATAGAAATGATTATCTTCTCTATTGTATAAGTCATTGTTGCTACCTTTTTTTTTTAAAAGTACTTGATCATTAAACCAACAAAAGAAATCGTTATTGAGTTCATGTTCATCTATTTCAAGATCCACATTCCTAGGGTGATCATGATTATGTAGTGGAGCATGAACGTTTTCGTTTTTCAAAATAATGTCTACTTTTTTTTTTAGGTGATGTTTTTTCACCTTAGCATAATTATGTCCAATACGTCGCTAATGAAGTCTTTCAATTTATGAAAATCTACGCATGTCTTTAGATAAAGTATGCACCGAATATAAAATAATTTAATTTCGTAGTCAATTCCTTGTAAACACGGTAAATTGTATAAAGTTTTTATGAAGTGGCTTGTATCGAGTCTTACAAAAACAGATGGGATTTTTTGTTTATTTCCATTCAAAAGACAAAATAAATGGTCAATGTAGGCTTTAGTAGAATTAAATTCAGTAAAAGTTGTGACTACAGCTGATATTAATGCTGCGCAGTCATCAGTTATGATTTCTTGAGGCTTTATCCCATCGACACTTAAATTCCAGACTTTTAACCAATTACAAATAGATTCGTGGCTATGAGAATCGGTTATCATCTGAAAAATTGGGACAGAACGCAAATTTTTATCGCACGTGATTACTCCTTGGTACAAAAATAATCTTTTTGTAATTGTCGGACCATTTGGAAGAGAAATTGATTCGAAAATCGAACCTGTAGCATCAATAGTTACTGTTGATCTATTTTTAGTTTTACAGTACATTTTGTAGAAATCAACTTGTTGGTGACTCCAAAATTGGACACTGAAATTTTGATATATATTTATTTGACGGATGAACCTTTTAAATCTGGCATCATGAGACATAGTTAACAAGGACAAAACTACATCACTGTGAAATTGCTTGCCTATCTTTTCATCAGACTTAATTTTCCGTAGGGCAGTAATGGTGGGTAATACCGGCGGCGATGATGAAGTTATTGAATTATTATGTTCATTGGATATAAACTTAGAAGCTAAATCCCTATGCACTGCAATAGCCGGTCTATGTTTTAATATTTTCGCTAAATTTTGCCGCTTGTATGGGCTCAGCTTGGACTTTTTTAAGACATTATGTTTGTAATCCGGAGAGAAATTCGATACAATGCAAGAGGCAGTATAAAAATTGTCAGTCATTTTAAAAATAGCAATGTTGATCTGTGCTTTGCACTGGGAACATTGACCTTTAACTACAATTTCTTCATTTGCCGATATTTTGCTCATCTTCAACATCCATGTACACGGTAATTTCGAATGCAACCAAATATTTTCTTTCAGCATAGTCGACCATTTGAACTTAGGTAAAGATAAGTAAGTCCTGTAACGGTTTGAGTCATTACGTTTCTTGACGTACCGAACAGGCTTAATTTTTTGCCATTCATGTATATCTATATCAAACGAGAATGACGAGGAATCATTGTCCGAATCTTCAATGAAGTCTTTGTTGAATTCAAAGGAATCGGCTGTTGTTGTGCTGTCTGATGAAAGGTTTGTATTGACAACGTTTTTGGTGAAGGTTTCTGTAAGTAAAGTGCGACGATGCCGCAAAAACGATATGTGCAGAGCTTTTCCAGACATTCTACCATTCAGTTCTTGAGACATTTCTATAAATATGGGATTATTATATTTAATATCTATTTCCTGGAGGTGCGCAATATGTTTCGTAAATAATGCTATTTGTTCTTCTATGGGAACAGATGGTATACGTCCTCTTGGCATAGTTATGAGTATCTGTTGGAAAAAAAAATCCTTCTAAAAATTTCCATCAACCCAATCACCCATCATGTATTTTGCTGTTTGTAAATACACTTGAAATTCACTTTGCTATTTTATTTCTGAGGCGCTTATAATCTAGATTTAAATTAATGTTTTAAGTAGCCATATAGCTACGATATTAAAACCCATTCCGCATTTTTCTAGAAAACTGCATAGGTACCTTTCTGAGGTGCATAATCGAACCTACAATTATTTACAACAATATTAACATTTAAATACATTGGAAATGCACTTATATTTTTTTTTTCTGAGGCGCTTATACTAATTCGGTACATATTGCGTACAAACTTGTACAAATTTTATATGAATTTAGAAACAGAAAAATAGATGATGGGGTTGCTGGGGAACGTGGCGTGGAAAATCATATTCAGTCCAGTCGCTACAGGAAAAGAGACATACTCTTTCAGTACAATCTTGGGGCTGGTCGTAAGAAGTAAGTAGTGTGAGGCGATAACTTTTATATTTTCAACCCTTTATTGAAAATTTTAGGGTTTTTGTCTGTCCGTCTGTCTGTCTGTGTATCTGTCCGTGGCATCGTAGCGACCAAACTGGGAGGTGGCTGATGGAACTTTGAAATGCCTACTAGTAAACCCATCGAGTTTGGGCTTATTAGATTCGTCTTCACCAGTTATAAACATTTCATATTGATGTCAAGGACTGTCGGGGTATTTTTAATTTTTTACTCGTCAAATATTATTGGCAGTTGTATAGTGTGGGAGAATATTAAGCAACTCACAAATCATACACACAGTGAGTAAATAAGCGTTCACAATTCAATTCACCACAATTCACAATAGCAAATCGCACGAATACGAGATGAGTGATCTTAGATAGAGATGAAATTTATATACTGGTACAGATATGAAAACCAAGTACCTATGTGCTTTCCAGTATGCAGTCCAAGTATAGATCGAAATAATAGGCATATACCATTAAGGTATGGCGTCATACATATAGGCGAGTACATACAGTCCAGTCAGCGTGGCACGCTGAAGCTACCCGAAAGCCTTCGAAATTAAGCAGTATAGTATGCTTTAAGTGCATTCGGATGATCTACTTCAGCTAGAAAAAAAATGATACATAATAATGTCTATGTGCTTAGGGAACATAATTAATAATGATTATTGTTTAGCAATATTATAAAGAAGTACCAGGGAGTCCCATACGCATGTTGATGTTACAAAATATTAACCCCCTAATTTCTAAGCGGACGCCGGCGTCCTCGCGGGTTTTAAGTGGCTTTTTAAATTTATTGTGAGAACAGTATTAACAAAGACTTTTGAAATGTTTGTGTCTGTTTTGAGAGGAGATTGGGTGAATACGCAAGAAAAAGTTGCGTCACGAAAATATCAAGGCACTGCGAGGCTATCAGCGATGGCTGAGACTAGACTTGCAAAATGTTAATTGTGTAGACTAAGTGATGGGTTAAAGCGTGTATGAAGGAATTTTATAGTTATTATGTTTAGTGTATATACTCAAAAGTATTTTGAAACCCAGATTTTGTGCTGCGTATTTGGCAATATCCATACCTTGCAGGCCGTGAGTTCACCATGTATGTCTCATCTCTAATTAATCATAGATATTTAAAAGAAGTAATGAACTGCCAGTGTCAACACAGGTTTAAAGAAATTTTACACTTGAAAATAAACTTTTTATCGATTATAGTAATCGATTTTACTCTTTAGTTATGTGTTTACTCATAACAATTTGTCTGCCGCGCTAGTTTAATAAATGCCTGTTCACTCTATGAACAGGCATTTATTGAACTAGTGCGCCTCACCATCAACGTAGCATCAGGTACTTACCATCAGGTGAAATCGTAATCAACACTAGTTTATTAAAAAAAAAACCGCGTTATCCGCTTAGGTTTGAACTGGCCTTTCTATGAGCGAATGATATGTTCCATATTTGCCAATGTGGTGTTCACTCAAATTATTTTAGGGATTTGGATATATAAATTAAACAAACAAATTATCAGTAAGCAGGCACAACTTGAGAATGATGGGGACAGATCGAAAGAGCCCACGACGTCACGCATCAGTTGATCTACATTTAAAGCGTATACCACATATATATCTTTTTTTAAAACCCTGTGTATGTAAACGCATCAATTAAGAACAGCTGCACATATTTGTCCATTTTTTTTAATATATAAATATTTTATAACTTGAAAATAAAAACTTTATATATGGCACCATCGTAAAAAAATTGTGGACACCCTATGTCCCAGTTCCGAGGAATAATAGTAAAACTCGATTTTTTTTTTTACAAGAAAGGGTTTTTTAATTCTTTCTTCTACCGAATTAGTTTCACATTTTTTTTCACATGAAGCGATTTTTTTGTGTTTATCGTATCTCTCATACGTTAAGCGTAATATAAAGAAAACATGAAAAAATGGAGAACTGAGGGCCCGAATTTTGTCAAGGTCGTAACTTTCAAACAACAAGATGTGACCTGATCTTGCTTTCACAAATTTTCACAATTTATCTAGTAGCTTATAGGGCTTCAAACAGCAGCTGTAAGTTAAAGGTTTCATTTTATTTGCATAGTAAACATTTACGTCAGTGAGAATTGAGGGCCCATTTTGAACAAGGATATATAAGTTAGGAGAGTGTTTTGCGAAAATATCTTGTTTCCACAAATTTTGTTTGGCATTAGCTTAGATTTTAGCATAAAGAGTTTTTTTGTGGAGTCCATAGTTTATCCGGTACAGGTGGGCCCTCAATCCTCTATGTGTGGACTGAGGGCCCGCCATAACAGTCCATAACTCGTTTATTTGACTTTCACAAATTCTGATTTCAAGCTCCACATTTCTTTGGGAATGTTCACTAAATATTAAGCATATTTTGAAAGAATTTTAACAACCGGGCCCTCACACCACACGCACACCAGGGTAACGCCTATCCTGTGAGAAGGCTATATACAATGATGTTCGCCAGGTGAATCAAGGTTGGCGCTAGAAACTGAAACCCTCAGCCGTTCGTCCTTTTGGCGTGGTCTCCGCCTTAGGATTGAGATAATTGATTATTAAGGTTTTCTTTCTCTTAACCCGGTTGGTTACGCCAAGGTTCTCGGCTTCTGTCATAAAATATAACTTCTGGGTAACGGGTTGTGGTCATTTCCTACCTCCAACGAAAGCGGGCTTGTTAGGCCTACTGCTTCAGGTTAGTTTACTGCCGCCTGAGACTCGGCATTGTTGCTCGTTTTGCACCACTCAGGGAACACGTAGGCTGGATCTAGGAAAGGATGGTAAATCCTGTGAGCAACTACATCCCCCATAATTAAATGTATTTTTTTTTTATTTGTGTACTTATTTAAAGCGGATTTTCCTTTCAGTTTTTATTCCAAGTCATGGAGGAAGTAGAGTACTAGTGAACTTAATTTTTATAAGCTTCGATTTAACTTGCAATGTCTGTATGTTACATTATAAGGAACAGGCTTAATTCAGTACCATTCTCCGTTATCCTACGGATTTGAGTTTTTACATGTTTGTATAGTTCCAACGACAATGAATTTTAAGGGTGAGCATGACCTGAAACGCCATCCAGAATGAGTTCTAGATAGATCCATTTTCTCATGGAGGCGATCACTGTTTGATACGGACCAGACGCTCTTCCATTAATTTGATGATCTTAATTGAACTGTTAAAGGGATGGAGCTATATGAGATCTATCTCCCTTTTTCGCTCGCAAGAACGACATTTTAATACATAGTAAGGCCTAAGGTCCGGATCGACGAGACATGGTGTTTTACGAATGGAGAAAAAAGAGATGTCAGCAGCAACTGACAACGGTGACCGCTAGGGCCGATGTTTGTCAGGACTGCGATCACCGCGGCCCTGGACCGCGATAGGCAGTTGAACACGGGTTGGTTTTGGCCCGACACTCCCCCTCGCTTCACTAAGAGCGAGAAAAGAGCAATAAAAGCTTTGGCACAAACAAAAAAACGCTATATATGAAAGCCGATTAAAAAATAAAAAGATTTTTAATATTTCACTTTTTATTTTGTAGATATGTATTTTCAATTGATGAGATTGTTAAAATTATTCCTGTTAATCCCCTAACTATAAATAAAAATACAAATCCTAAACTTCATAAAATAAAAGGAAAGTAATTAATTTGTAGTCCATGGAAATTACCTAAAATAAAATAAATAAAAGGAACCTCTAGAGAAAAGTATTTACTTAGTCCACTAAAAATATTAAAATTAGTTTGTACGGCAATATAATTAGATTTGCTGATGTTAAGTAAACTCAAGTATCAATTTCTATTCCTGCAGTAAAGAAAATTATGATGAGGTCATACAAGTTTTCATGAAGGGGACTAGGAATTAATCGCGATATTTATAATGCACAAAAGTATACTTACGAGTATGATCCACATCAGTAAACAAGTAAGAAAAATATATGTTTTTCTTCAGGATAAATGCTAAATAGATAGTGTGTTCAAAACATAATACAGCTAATTTAGTGCGACAGAGAAAACCGTCACGAAGATGACTCTAAAAATTACTTTTAAAATAATAATAATAATAACTTCATTTCAGGTGGCATAGGCCCATAGAAATCTAAACCTTTTACCTTTTTTTTACTTTTATCGACTATGCAATCATTCTGATTACTTGTCAAATTATTTTATAAGCAATGTTTTACTGTTATAGTGTTTTAATCTTATAATCAAAGCTGTACACTTTTAGTAAATAACTAAAATGCTTCATATTTTAGTCCGAGAGTGACCGCGCTGCAGATCCTGTAGTCCTCTGTACAACAGACCACATGTATTGTTCGCCCCGGCGCCATGTTGTTTAGAGGTATGTGACACAGAGAGTAAAGTCCCGCAAAACTCCATGACAAGACCATCCCAAGCAACACGCAAGCGTATCGAACATCAATAAAGCAGCCGATTTACAGCTTAGAGCTGTATAAGGGCTGTACAAGGGTGTAACACACAGCTTTAGGCTGCATAAAGGTATCCGCGTACGCTTATGGTTATATATCAGAGTATTTTTACTCAATTAAACAGCTTTAAGAGTTTTTTGTCACTTTAAGCTGCGTTTTACACTTAAAGCTGTATATAGGCTGTATATTGCACGTCACCACCTCCTTTATACAGGTCTAAGTGTTATATTAGTGTAAAATGATACTTATTGCTGTATATTGGTGTAAACGAACTCCATTAAACCTCTTATTCGTTTGGTGTAATTGTACACTCTTATAACTATTGTGGTGTTATAACTACTGCCTACAACGGTGATATACAGCTATAAGAGTAAATGAACACTATAGTACAGCGTTAGGCTGTATTACTAATGGAATCACTCGGATTGTGTTTTTGTGAACATCAATATGGAGGAAAAAGACCGGTCAAGTGCGAGTTGGACTCGCGCACCAAGGATTCCGTAAAAACTTACTCGAACCGTGACCGTGCCATATGATAAAAAAAGAAATTCAATTATCTCGAAAACGATGCGTCCTAGGTCAAAAATAACCAAAATTTTAAACCCCCTGTAACATTCACTACTTGCCACGTGCAAGTAGTGAATGTTACAGGGGGGTAAACTTTTTTCGTCGTTTTCGATCAGAGCAAGAATGTATTCCAGAAAAAAATATCCGAGTAATTGGGGAATATTTTAATATAAAATAAAACCGAAGGCACATAATTAGGAAACGGTACGCTATAAGGCCATGAAACTTGGAATCTAAATAGTTTCTATGGTTGAGGTTAACCCAAAACTACAAAAAACAAAATGCTGTAAGTATTCTGTACCAACCAACTAAAGGTGGTGAAGAGAAAACATTGAATTAAGAGGAAGGTCAGAAGGAAATATTTAAATATTACAAATACAGATAATTTATTTAAATACCACAAACAGTAGAGATAGTATAATTTATTGGGGAACATAAAGTAACTGACGACCAATAAACAGAGTTCTGTTATGAAAACTTTTAACAGTTATTTAATACTGATCACAATCTGCTTCTTCAATGATGATAATAATAGTCTTTATACGCAGCATTTTGATGTAACCCCATGATTATCTGGAGGGATAGAACTGTCATCCTTCACTAATGCGTCCGACGTCTAATCACTTGCTTAGCCATTTTAGATCGCCTTTTGATTCTCGTGACCTTGATATTAGGCCAAGTCAAAGCCATTATTGTACTTATTCTGAAAAATAAATGAAAGATCGGTTACAAATCTTACTTACTACTTCACAATAAGTATATAAATTGTATTCGGATATATGAGATTTAGTAGTAGGTGGCTCAGGATTTTTTATTCCTTATACGTATCTCTAAAGATGGTTAGAAATGTACGTACTTGTTATGAACAGTTACACAGATTAAGGAGTAAAAATACTCTATTATACGGCCTAAGTCGTAAAAATACTCTAATATACAGCCTAGGTCGTAAAAATACTCTATTATGCAACTGATATACAGATAAAAGTGTTATATCACCTTCTAAAAAGAATTTAGGCTGCTTTAGCAAGCTGTCGCCATTTTCCAATGTATGATGATTTTATAAACATAATAAAAGGATTATTTGGCAAAAGCCTAGAGTCGTATCATGATTATCAGCTTGGATTATGATTGATTTGCATTTAAACGTATTATTTCAAACATATATTTTTTAATATAACCTTAAAAAATAATAACATTACTTACCGTATTTACCATTTTCCTTGATGTTAAATTTGATTATTTTGCTGGCGCGTTAATATTTTCACCGAAAACATACACACTTTTACAATGAAATTAAATCGGTACTATAAATTCACCATATTACCAAGGTCAACAAGTCCAATTTAACGTTTTGTATTTACAATTAAATGTAGGTATATGGCGTAGTCGCCATTTAGTAAAATATTATAAAAAGTAATCTTTAAGTTTTGGATTATTTCGTATTCTTACACCAATTTACAGCATTTTACTGTATATGATAGTAATAATTGAGTATCGGTAGAGTTAAAGTGTCATTGTACACCGATATACAGCTTAGAGTGTACAAAAACGCCTTTATGCAGCCGATATACAGCCAACATGCAGCCAATATACAGCTTTTATTCTCCACTTACACTTAACGCTGTATTTTGGCCCTTTTTGAAGTTACAAGGGCTTTATATAGGCTTATACAGCCTATATACAGCTTACTATACAGCTTAGAGTGTAAACCTGAACCTATATACAGCCCTTGTACAGCCTGTTGTGCTGCTTGGGATACGGGTGTTGTATCAGATACATAGTAGTTTTTGAAATGATCTAAGATCCGATAGAAGAAGTACCTTCTGTGTGAAGTGTTATTTGATTAGGATAAATATTATATGCTAGATGATGCTTTTATTGATACATTGCGAGTAGGTTGCCTATCTAAATCTGGTGCCAAAGATGTGAAACAATTAAATTAGTTAATATTCTAGAACTATTAGAACTAGCCCAGAAAATTTTAAATCTTAAATGTAGGCAACTATTTATTCACACCATTTTTGGGAAGGCAACCTAATACGGTTGGATTAGGAATAAAATTACCTTTCATTTGATATATAATTCGATTAAATAACAGATGAGAGTATATTACGACCATTTATCTACCTCTTTAAACGAGGCAACTCCTATATTTGCCCCAAGGAAAATTAGGCAACTTATACTTTTTGAGTTCCTCGGAGCGCATTCTTTCAGCTGATGCTCGACTTTCTTAAATAACCTATCAGGGTAATTGATGAAAAAAATGTAACAACAAATTTAATTGTTTAACATCATTGGCACCAGATTTAGCTAGGCAACCTATTCGTAATGTATAAATAAATGCAGTATCTAACATATAATATTCATCCTGATCAAATAACTTATGAGGGAAGGTGCTTCTTCTATTGGATCTCTTACTAACAGTTGTAGTTGTGTGTTCTAATGGCACGGAAAACTGCGAAGAAAGCGTTGCACAATTTTGTATTTTTAATTCTAGCTGTTAATTGCAACTTTGTTCGCGTGGAGTTTAAGGACATTACTCTTCTTATTTGGGATAAGTTAATAATTCTTATGACACAACTAACATATTTTAGGGTAACATAGGTTACTTGTGTCATAAGACTCCCCTCAGGGAATTGAGTCACGATCCCACGGGAAAATAAAAAGTACCTAAATAAGACATTTATTTTGATAATAAGGTTGACTGGTAGAGAATGCCTTGTTGCATTTAATCCGCCTATGTACCACTATTGTACATGAAGATTAAATAAATAATATGGGTACAAAAAACGGTGACATAATAATATTAAAGGATCAGCCATATTTAACCAGAAGGAAAAAAAAGGACAAACTACAATTATTTATTGTGTCATAATTGTGTCCCCACTGGTAACGAATGGGATATTTTACTCCATCTGTCACCTATCGTGAAGTTTATTAAGAACTGGGTCCAACAAGTACAACACATGATTTTGATTGTGACAAGCGCTTCCCCAAGACCCCTCGATCATCTCCATCATCCAACTACTGCTCGTTTCATCTCAATAAAACGAGCTGTAGTCGAAAACCAGAAAACTTGTCTGCAGATTCCTATGGATGCGAATAGAACCAGCGCCAATGCATCAGCGCCAAACCCAACACCGTTGACGCCGCAACCGCGGCCTCCGCCGTCTACACCACCGTCGTGGCCTCACCCGCTTCCGCCATTGACGCCGAAACCGCGGGCTCCGTCATCTACAACATCGCCTCTTTCTTTACCGCCAGCTCCACAGTCGCGGCCTCCAACTCTATTGTCGAAGCCGCCGCCGCTGCAGCAGCGGCCTCCACCGTCTACGATACAATCGCCTCCTACGCCGACTACAACGCAACCTCGGGCTTCACTGACTATGGACTCACCGCAATCTCCGTCGACTACGGCGTCACTGCAAACTTCGCCAAGTATGGCGTCACCTAGCCCTCCAACGACTACGTCATCAACGCCGCAATTGCCGCCTCCGCTATCTACCGCTGCAGATAACGGTAACGCTTTACTGCCGCCTCCACTGCCATCGGAGCAACCGCGGCCTCCGTCGACTACGGGATCACCGCAGCTTCCGCCGACTGTAGAACCACCGTTGCCGCCGTCATCTATGGCGGCGCCGCGGTCTGAGCCGTCTTTTGCACCACAGCCGCCTCCGCCGCCTCCGTTTTCTACCCGAAAACCGAAACCGATTCTGTTTTTGGTACCACCACCACCATCTACGGCGCAGCTTCCATCGACTACATCGCAACTGTCTCCGTCTCAGCTGCAAACTTATTGGAGATCCATAGTAAGGAAGACCTTTTTACCGACTGCAAAATGCCAGCTTCTACTAATTTTTTAACAATTGATGTGCTAACAACTGTGCCCCATGCTAGATCTCGTCCTCACATAAAGTCGTATAGTTTGCCAAACTACTTTCTATGTGAATATTATCAAAAACTAATATTTTTGGGGAAAATCCTAGTAATTTAGATAAAATAAAAATTAAACCCCTTGGTTGTCTTCGAACGCTATACCGTTTTAACTTTATCTATACTCATATATACCTCATACATTTATGTAAAACTATCGGGTTGCCCCGGCTTGGCCCTGATTAAGCAATCATCTACAATAAACAATTGAATTCAAGTGGGCGTTGATTTAAAAAAATAACTCAATATGTATTTTGTACCATCCGCTAGTGGTTAGCGACTAGGTAGGTTATGCCATGATAAAATTTAGAAGCGACTCGTTGTCTAAGTGATAAATCTAGACAAAGATTTCTATGATCTAGAAGACTCTTAGCAAATGTTCATGGAGCACAGTTTCATAAACCTAGGCTGCTATGAGTAAATCTCCGGAAATTCGATTCCTTTTTAGGAGTGGCTGAGAGCACCAGCTCCTCCACCACCTCCACCGCCTCCACCGCCACTACCGCAAGCTCAAGACCTTCGCGTTCAAGTGCTACCAGCGGCGCAAGAGCCGCTGTTGGATTCAAGACATGCCTGGTACCCGTCACCGTCGTCATCAGCATCGCGGCCAGATCCAACGCAGGCCTACGTTGCACCACCACCTCTTCCGAACCCCCGTCTCCAGCAAATTTCGCTAGTGCCGCTTCCAGGAACGCGTCGTCATCTAGCATCGGGATCATTGCCGCCGCCACTTCATTGGCTAGCCATGCGATTGAAACTTCGCCGGTCGCGGTCACGGTTGCGGTCTCGCCGGCAATCATCGTTGCAACTTGACCTAGCTCCAAACCCGACTTCGTCGCAACTTGAGCTAGCTCCAGCCTCACCACCGACACCGGGTACGATTCGTCAGTTAGAAACGTTGATGCGGCGCCGCCATACAGCTCCATCGGAGCTTCTTCGACAGTCAGAGCCACTGTTGCAGCATTACGAGCTAGAAGCAACACCATCATCGTCGTTGCTTCACCCGCGAGTGGCACCGGCACCAGCAGCTTCCCGGCGCCCCCACACAGCGGTGCTTCCACCAACACCCCCGCCGCCACGACCGACAACCCCACCGTTGCCACCGACACCCCCACCGCTACCAGCTATACCGCTACCGCTGCCACCGACTCCCCCACCGTTGCCACCGACTCCTCCACCGTTGCCACCGACATTCCCACCCCTGCCGCCGACATTCCCACCCCTGCCACCGACATTCCCACCGCTGCCACCGACACCCCCGCCGCCGCCAGCTCAATTACAAGCTCAGAATGTAGACCCCGAAGTAACTGGTATGTTTTTGCAAGTACCTACGAATACACATATGTCACGAGACTTATTTAATTGAAATGGTTTTGGACCTAAAATTTAGATCATTGTTTTCAGCACTATGAACAATTTTTTTAGAGAAAAATAAAAATTGAATAAAAGCAGCTGTTCTCTATATTTTAATTGGGTTATACTTATACGAAGTTCCCAATTTTATGGTTTGTGTGAAGTCAACCGGAATGGAGAGGCTTCCCATGTTACTCGTACATAACAGCGCAGTAAACCGCTCTCTGCAGTGGAACCTAAACTTTCGAGTTGTTCATAATCATGAGTATATTTCACCTTTAAGGCCCTAAACCACTTCAATCACATTATTAATATGTATATGCGTAGAGATGTTATTGGACGATTTTCCTTCCGGCAAGAAAAAAGCAGCCGTTTCAATGATACGCGGCCACCGGGCTACAGGACCCAGATTTATGCAAAAATTCGTAACATGACTCGTTCGTTCTCTACACAAGTTCACTATAAAACTTAACCTATCCTAAACCAGAATGCTGCTATAACTGAGCTTATCATCAATCAAAATATAGGACAGATTTTGATTGATGATAAACTCGGTTATAGGAGCATCCTAATCCGCCATAGTAATCCCATTTTTGAGCTCGGTCTTACATAATTAAAAAACCACTTCTTCCATCTTTTACTACATCTGAAGTTTTTCTAATCAGTATAGATGTCACTTATCTCCTTCGCAACACCGTCGCACTAACTAGCTACGCCAATGTCTAAGGGCAATTTTTTATTATCCTACCCTTCGGTAACAACAGGTGTAGTGTTATCTTAGGTATTTTATTTCCTATAAAATTTTAAATACCTAGGAGACGTTTTTATCGTCAATTGATCAATACAAAACAATGTGATCAAGGTGTACTTTGGCCACTATTTCAGGCAAAAAAAAAAAAAAATCTAATTGAAAGCCCTTGAATAATAAGTATTAAATACTAATAATCTTCCTGTCCCCTTTAACTTTGGATCAGCGCAACATGTTTTTTCTCTTCGGTCCTGCCACTTTCTTTGTATCATAATATGATACAAAGAAAGTGATAGCGTGACAACAGATAGTTTAAATTATATTATATTTTAAACTTAACAGAAAAATAAGTATTAAATGGAAATGCAATGTTTACATAAACATTATTTTGCGAAAAGACAAGCGATTGTCGGTAAAAAAGATGGACTCGACCATCTTTTTTGCCTTTTTAGTATCGCTAAAATGGTTGGCTCTCCGAACGCCCTAGCTTCTAGCGTCCGCTTGAAATACTAATATTATGCCATGCAATGGGTACAGGTTCAAAATTGAATCCAAAACGTTTCAGCTGTTGAGGCAAGATTGATTACTAACTTCTAAATATTCGAATATACAGACTTTTACACCTTGTTCACATAGTTTATAACTAATTCCCATATCGCGTCTGTCTATCCACTAGTTTTACTACTATTTTGGAAATAAATATTTATTATTTAGTAATTATACCCCTAAAACACGCAAGCGCAATGGATTTAGGTGCGGTTTTCAATAATAAAAAATAAAAAAACAATTCACTCCGGCTTCCGCTACACAAAGATAAGGAGATTATTAATATTGTATATTTTTTGTATAATAATAGTTAGATTATAAAAATAAATACAGAGATACTTAATATTGGCTGCCTTTTTGTAAGGTTTCTTCTACCTGAGCCGTGGACGTGCGCCAGCTCCTGAGGAGCTAATGCCGCCGCCGCCCCCACCACCACTGCCGTAAGATGGCTATTTTACTGGTTAATTTAGAAATAGTACGCAATAATGAATGTGACCACGATGACATAGATATAATAAATATTTACAGGTGCTCATCTAGGACACGTGTAGTAAGAGCCAACCCTGCAGAGAAACGCTCGGCGGATTCTACAACACACGGTGCGTTAACCCTTAATAATATTATATCAATAAAATAGAAACAGTAAACTTTATAATTCCTAAGTTATCTAGAGAAGTCGAGCACGAGCTGAGCTCAAATTCGTGTAGTGTGGACCCTGGTCTCACCACATGAATTTGAGTTCGGCTCGTTCTCTGCTCGTGCTCGTGCTCGTCTCCTCTAGCGTAGACCCACCTTTACTTTGACTGATCTCTGCTTAATTTATGTTTTATACGAATATAAATCTTATTAAATAATATAGTATATTTTTAATTAGCTAACTTATTTGTTTTCTGTACACTGTGTTTACATCTCTCATCCAACTCTCCTGTCGCAGGTCTGCTGGAAGAAATTTCACTTGAAATAAGCAGTACCTTTGTGCTCTTCTATCTGTGTTTGTTATTTTCTTTTTTAAGTGTTTGTGTGTACATAAATGAATAAATAAATTATTAAGGTGAAACAGTCAGGGTAGCCAGCGAAATCAAATTTCCTTTTTTTTTTGCATTTGTATTTGCAGGTATTGTCATGTTGTATGTTGATTAAAATATGTTTGGCGGCCGTAATACGTATTTATTGATAGAATTATAATCATTGACATCATCAATTGAACCCTTTCAGTTCCTTTAACCTTAATAAAAGGTTTTTTTTTACCATTATCGTTAGCTAATCGAAGGGCCAGGTGGCCCATTGCCCCGGGGACCCTGAGCTTGGGAGCCCCTAAAAACTTAATTAGCTAACCTCTTATTGAACTACCAAACATCCAACTTCAAAATCTAAATAAAATAGGTTGCAACGCTACTTTAGTCATGGGAACTTGTTTTAGTCAGTAAAACTGACACTCCCTTTCGCTCCACCCAGAGAAGGAAGGGTTACTTGATGACTTCCAACATAAAAAATACTATAACCCGACTACGATAAAAATAAAAAAACGACGCTGAAAAAGTATGAAACAAGATTTTCAGGATGCTGAAATAAACAAGGTAACTGCAAAAACAAGAACAAAACATAAAGAAAAGTTATTAAAGTGTTTCGGTTGGTACCTAAAACGCGTGACTGCGGCAGACACGCGTTGTTCATACTTAAACAGATACTAAATAATTTGCTCAGATAAAAATATACACCCGTCATTCTGATATCAGGCTGGCGGCTCACAAAATTTTAATTAATAGTTTTATAAAAGCACAATGCTTCAAATTTGACGCACATCCCTCACATTGCTAGAACATTGGTTTCTTGTGTATAGAATCACTGTTTTTAGACTTACACTTGCCATCCTGAAACGCCTGAGTCGTAAATGTTTCTCTATATGTTTGATCGTGATTGCCAGCATAAAATAAACAGGCGTTTCAATTTATAATTTATGTTTTCAAATTATTTTTAAACCTTTTGCCGCATCAGATTCTGCCTTTGGTACGTTCGAGCACATTGCTATGTCAGTGCGTTCATACTCAGATAGTTTTTAATCTAAGCAATTACTTAAATTGCTTAGATTAAAAATACACCCGTCATTTTGATATCAGGCTGGCGGCTCACAAAGTTTTTTAAATAATTCTTGTTTTATAAAAGCACATTGCTTCGCACATTTGTCACATAGCTAGCACATTGCTTTCATGTGTATAGAATTTCAGTTTTTTGAGGTACACTCGCCATTCTGATGTTTACCTTCTTTTTATTTATACAATTTTGGTGTTAAATCTTTTTTTTTTGACACACTACTCTTTGTCCGCTAGAGGGCGTTACTTTAAATTTGAACAATATTTTGGAAATGGACAACTGAATCCCTTTAAAATGATACCAAACAGCGTACCTATCTCATTTTTATTTTTAAACATGATTTTTTGTCCGCTAGAGGGCGTAACTTTAAATTTGAACAATATTTTGAAAATGTACAAGGGCCAATCCCTTTCAAATGACACCATACGCGGCGTATTTATCTCTTTTTTTTAACACATTACTTTTTGTCCGCTAGAGGGCGCCATATCGAGTTTAGTGACACGTCACGTAGCCTATGTTCAGCAGACAATTAAGACGGTTCTAACGATACCTCATATGTTTAGCTCCGATAAGAAGATTAGGAGCTATGAGGGAACAGATGAACATACTCACATACATACATACATATGTATATGGCCTGTCAAAATCATAACCCTCCTTTGGCTTTGCCGTAGTCGGGTAAAAAGGACCCCAGTTTTTTTCCTTATGGCCGTTAGTTACCTAGCTACGCCACTGCGGTCGACTTTTATTTTATTTATTTATTTTAATTAATTTTACTATTAATTCTATTTTGTTTGCAGAAAATTCGTGCAGGTATCAACACACAAATTGCGACCGCAATGCGCCGCGTTGTGCAGCAGATTGTGTGCCATGCATGAAACGGGTGCTTGGGTAAATAAAATACTTTTATTTTTTACACACATACACTCGTATTCATAGTTTATTTATTTAATCATAATGTAATTACAATATTGGTACATAGGCAGACTTAATGCAAAAAGGCATTCTCTACCAGTCAACCTTAGTCCATAGTTCTATAGTTCTATCAATACAGTAATTTCTTAGAATATGGCAAACCCCAAGTCTTTTTGGAAATAATACTGAAAATGTTTGATAATAGTCTTAATTAGTTAATTCATCATTCAATTCATAACTAATTATACATTTTAGGGTTTAATTTAAAAACGTATTAAGACAGAAATACAAGCACATTCAAATATAAGTACATGTTTCGTAATCTTGAATAGGGTTTGTCCATGACCGTAGGACCCACATTATTTCTCTAGTTCTTGTGGTGATGTATGTTTTCTTCCCAGCTTTACACACGCCACTATATCGACTAGTAGATATATTTTAACTACGAAAAGATCTTCAAGTTATTTGGGGTAGGTGCTATAGGAGGTTATAACATAACTGGTCTTTATGGTTATTAGAGTCAGCTTCCATTATTTCGAACCCCTATGAGAGTAGAGCATCGCAGTGTCCTCGTGGGGGCAATCGGTGGCAGCGATCTCTCTCGCCGGGCCGTGGTCCGGAGTGAGGAGGGATGGCAGGCGGTCGCCTCCTTCTGCGAAGCAGTAATGCTAGCAAAGCAGGAGGCCAACCGCATCAAGCAAAGGCAACGGGGCGCTCGCCCCAGCCGCCGCCGGGATTCTGATCCCGATTTCCGGTTACCGTAGGCGCGGGCTTGCGGACGGCTTGAAATGGGTAGCACGCTGTCTGATCGTCCGGTAAGCGAACGGACCGAGCCCAAGTCGTCGGCGGCGCGTACTGTTCCCACGCGCCTAAAGGAGCTACTGGGGTCATGGGTTAGCTTCTGAAAGGAAGGCTGGGCCTCGGTAAGATAGGCAACAAAGGAACGGGGTAGGTTTTTATTCAGTAAGAGTCTGACACTATTTCCCGCTCCGCTGAAGAGCGGGATCTGTCATTGGATGATTTTACCTACCATAAAAAAACCCTATGAGAGTTCTTACGTTCTAAAGAAAGATCAAAAAACATTTCTTAAATTAATGTTTAGGAAACTATTTGGATACTAACCATTTGTATATCCCACAAAATTTTTGCTCGGAATGCTGAAATCTCGAAGTAAGGCGGAATTACTTTTTGCTCATCTCCGCTTGTCGAATACTTCGGGGTGAATCTGATTACCCTGCATTAGTAGCTCAGCTGGTGAGGTTGTTTGTTCCTCTCGTAGCTAAACAGCACTTTAGGCCCCGAACACACCAATTGTTAGCTGATCTTTTATCGCTTTCATGACCTTACTCGCCGCTCGTTCGTGGGCTTCTGACTCTTACACCTTTTTTTTACTTTTACACCTGGGCGTGAAGTGTTTGCTGGGATAATACATATTTATTTTTATAAAAACTGTACATACTTAATTACCTACCTAATTAAACGCACTAGCGTAATAAGACCTAGGTAAAAGAGATCTGTTAACCAAATTAAGTTATTAAACTTTAGTTTCGATAGATGAATACCATCGTGTTTCATTCTACTTTAAACATCAGCTATATTGTTTGCAATTGTTTTAGTGCACAAGGAACAAGGCTTACCTAATGCCGCGTTCCCGACGCCAGCAGCTCCAGCGGGAGTCTGAATGGCGGCGGGGTCGTATCAGCAACACATCGCCGATATCGCTTAAAGAAGATGAGGTGCAGCTGCGAGAGAAGGGAGGTGAGAGGAGCCAGCCATAGCGAGCGAGCGATACAGGCAGAGGCGCCAGGCCTGGAGGGAGTCAGGCCAGTTATGGCGTCTGGCCTGCAGGGAACCAGGCCTGTTATGGCGTCTGACCTGCAGGTAGGAAGGCCTATAGAAGCACTTGGCCTAGAAGTAGGAAGGGCTTTACAACCGCCTGGCCTGGAGGTTGGCAGGCCTACAGAAGCAGCTAGCGTGGTGCAAGCGAGGCCAGCTACGGCTACTGGCTTAGAGAGAGCAAGGACGTTACAGGCACCTGACCCAGAGCCAACCGGGACGATACGGGCACCTGACTCGGACGCAGCAAGAACTATTCGGGCGCCTGACCTAAACGAAGCGCAAGCTAATCAGTAAGAAAATATCAATTATTATACTTTTTAGGATGAATTTGTAACTCGTCATAAAAAAAAGCGTGCTGTCCCCCGCGGTTTCCCCACGTTTTTTGCAGCGCGATGTTATAAAGCCTATAATCTTCCTCGAAAAATGGACAATCCCAACACTAAAAGATTACTTCAATTTGAACCTGTAGTTACTGAGCTTAGCTCGTTCAAACTAACTCAACAGCTTTATAATGTTTGTATAGATTTGCTCATTCGAAAATATCTACCTACATCTCGATGGTGTAGTTTTGTAGTTGGCCACACAACAGTGGTAATACTTTAAACATTAGTTTCAAAAATAGTCTGGTTTCGTTTTTTATTTATAAAATATGATATACCTATATATTTTTTGTTTTTAGGGTACCCGAGTGCGTGCGCGCTTTAGGCATGGCCAACAGACCGAGAGTAGAACATGAAACAATGGATGAAAATGGGCACTTGACACTGTGGGTGATTGAAGAAGTTGATCCAAATGTTGAAATGGATAAACCCGATTGAATTTAGTATTGATATATGAATTTAGTATTGATATATGTTAAGTCTAAGGGTCCTCTCATTACCCAATGCAGGTTTAGTATTAGTATATGTATAGGTATTACTTTTTTATATTAGACTTAAAATTCTTTATGCCAAGCTCCTATTACTTATATGGTATTAACTTGTGTTAGGGCCGCGGGTTTTATTGAAAGAGTTACCGCGGCCCTGGGATGCAAAGGTCAACTGTGGGTACACAGGTCTCTGTCAGAATTATGACTGACACTCCCTCTCGCTCCATGCACTGTGGGAGGAGTTATGATTTTAGCATTCTATAAATGTTTTGTATTATATAGGTAAGTTTCACCGCGGCACCTAAACTGGGTATTTAACTATTTTTTTTTTATTATTTGTTAAACAATAATTTTATCATAAATCGCAAATATAAAGACCTTATCAAATCTGTTCAAAATATAAACTATTCAAATCTTGTGGAACACTGTCCAATATCAGAATAAGGTTATGCACTGTCTGAAATGTGTAGATGGAATGGAATGTGTAAATGGAAAAAAGTGTAGATGGCGTAGACAAAAAAACGGCCTCCCTCAAGGCAGTGTGCTAGCACTAACACTTTTTAACATCTACACAAACGACCAGCCTGTTACGGAGTGCTCAAAATGCTTTTTGTACGCGGATGACCTAGCTTTGGCGGCTCAATCAACTGGTTTCACGGAAGTTGAAATATCCTAACAACTGCACTTGAGTCTCTTGGAAAGTACTACGACGGTAACACTCTGCGTTCAAATCCCTCTAAAACCCAATCTTGGACTTTCCATCTACGTAATACATCCTCGCACCGGAAACTTAACATTTCGTGGTAAACACCTCGGCGTTACACTGGGCAGAGCTCTGACGGTCAATGTACACTGGCACAACACCAAGCAGAAAGTTGGAACTCAAAATGACTTACTAAGGCGCATTATCTCTAGTAACTGGGGAGCAGCACCCGAAGTTCTTCGCACAACCGGCATGTCCTTATGCTTCTCTGCCGGAGAATTTGCGTGTCCAGTGTGGCCCCCGATCCGCGCATGCGAAACAAGTTGACATCGCCCTAAACAAGACGTGCCGAATAATATCGGGCTGCTTGAAACCAACCCCACTCAACAAACTGTACCTGTTGGCTGGAATCGCACCACCTGTCGTCCGTAGAAATGTCGCATGTGGACTTGAAAAAAGTTATCAAGAGTCCGACTCCCGACATCCCCTTTTTAATCATACAGTAGCTCCGGGTAGACTTAAAAGTCGGAAGAGCTTCCTTCGATGTGCACAGGCCATTCGGGACCGACCATCCACAGTGAAATGTAAGTTGTGGGAGGAACACCACCCACCACCGCCCGATTTCGTTCAACCCCGAGAACATCTGCTACTCGGACGCGATCTGCAGTGGTCTTGTTCTTGGTCAGTGGAAGGTGATCAGTAGATTACGCACGCAAGTGGGCCGCTGCAAACAAAACCTGGGAATGTGGGGTATTTGACCCCTCCGATACCCAGTGCGAGTGCGGTGCTCCTGACCAGACGATGGTCCACTTATTAGAGTGCCCAAAGTGTCCCTAAACTTTAGAGGACCTAAAAAATGCCACTGATGCCGCTGTAAACGTGGCACCCTACTGGGCCCAAAAAGTTTGATGGAAAAGAAAACCATCGATACGATAAGACTGTCTGAAATGTGACGTCACTGCCATTCATTAGGTTGCGCGCGTACAAGCGATAGCGAGATGCTTCTATCTTACTCTTCCTCATTTAAAATTCTGATTTCTGCTTTAATTAATAACCAATTTTGGTGCTGTTAAAACTTTTCTTAGGACTAATATTAATTTGTCATTCCGTATAAAATATTGTTAAAAAATAAACATGAAAGTACCCAAATATTAAGCCGTGAATGAGATATGAATCAATTCTTTATTATGGACATGGCATAATAATAATAAAATATAGTTAATATTGCATTCTATCGGCAGTTTTAATTTTAGATTTAGGTATTATATGCCTAATACAGGTTATTTAACCATTATACTCATTTGTCATAATTATACATATTATATTACAAATACATGTAACATTTATGCTAGAAGTAATTTGCGCACACTTGTGTTACACACGCCGATCTGGGTGCGTCGGTCTCCATACATTTTATACGGAAACTAGACTTATAGCACTTGATCTACGCCACGCGACGTCGTTCTACGTACAAATCAGGCGTGTCACACGTGTGCGTCGATCTGATGTAGTTCTAGGTTTATGATAGTCCCAATAGAATGGGCACAGCAGATAAAGTATAACCTGGTAAACCTACAAGATGTTACGGAGGAGGTTTGATTTTGATCACCAAAGTTCGGAACTACTGGTTGATTTTACACATTCGATTACGATTTCGTTTCCGATAAATTTTAATCGGAAGTTATATCAGAGGTCGATGCACAGCGGTGGCCGCGAGCAGGTATAGATCAAACCTTTTTAGATGCTGCTAGTTCGTGCTTTATTTATACTCACGATAGTTTTTTATTAGTGTCAATAATGCTTATTTAACGCTCCTGCCTCCACTTCCGATTCCGACAAACCAAATTAAAAACTCTGGTTCCGAATTCGTTTCCGATATAACTTCTTCTGTAACATCCCCACTACATATTCTCGTCTTTGTCCGATATACAATGAAAGGCTTAGGCAGTACCTAGGTACACACTAGGTATTTTTGATACACTAAAATAAATTAATTACTCAGGTGTTAAGGTAGAACTACACAGTGCATACGTGTACCACACACGCCGATTTGGACGCGTCGGTGTCCATACATTTTATATGGAAACTAGACTTGTAGAGCTACACTTGATCCACGCCACGCTACGTCACGCGACTTCGTTCTACGTCCAAATCAGGCGCGTTACACGTGTGCGTCAGTCTAATATAGTTCTACTCGTAGCTTTATGTAACTCGGAGGCGAACACATTTTTGTGAGAGCCAATTTTCACGCTACAAGCGGCTGTCGACAAAATCGGAATATGTTTATGTATAATTAATAAGTGTCTGTTGAATTTCTATATTTAACATCTTGATGTGTATTTTAGCTTAAGTAAAGACATGATTTTGGTCGTTATACGCACCTTCGACAGTCTTCAATAGTTAGTAAATGTCAGTATTATCTACATATATTAGTAGGAATGTATTTTACTTTTTATATAAATATATTCATAAATACAGTAATGGTGACTGGTTTTTTATAAGTCTAACTTTAAGGTAAATCTAAAAATTGTGTTTGGACCGTTATCTAGACGGGATAACCAACTTTAGTTTAACTATTCCAAGAGCTACAAACTACATCAAAGTCAAAGAGATTGTTTACTTATGTTTTTTATTGCGTACCTACCTATGTTTCAAGTTGAAACATCATGTTGAGGCGCCACGTTGAAACTTTCAACATGGCGTCTTAATTATTGACTGGGTTATGTCATCTATTATATTTTTTTAACTGTCTCATTTTGTGGGATATCAAATGTTCGAGTGTGAGTATTCTGATACCTACAAATCAATATACTACCTATGCGACAGAAAATCAAAGGAGATCATTTATTTTGGTTCAAAATCAAAAGTAAAATAAAAAATTGGTAATCTGTTAGAGCTTGAGCATTTATTATTATTGCACCAAAACTGTAGGACCATTGCCCTTGGTTTTATTTACGTTTAAAAAAATCATTTTGCGTACATTTTCGGTAACATGAATTGTAAAAACAAAGAGTTAGAGCTTGAATAGAAACATCCATATAGCTACCTTTTACCACACAATGTGGTGACCTCCCCTTCCCTAGCCACTGAAAGCTCGCCCCACCTGTTACTTTAGTAGGTACTGAAAGCAACGTGTGATAGTGTACTTATCACTCGTATCCCAATTGATCACGGACGGGAAGAGCAAAATCTATCATATTGACTCCGCTAGATCGCATCCCCGATTTCTTGAGTCTTAATCGCTGACACGACAGCAGCGTTCGATTCACATAGGGACCACGAACGATCGAAACTTATCGACCGCGATGACGGGAATCTACTTTTTTTTTAACTTAGCGAAAGCTTTTGACAAAGTCTGACATTGTGGTTTATCATTTAAGCTATATCGACTTGGTGTGCCAAATTGTCTAGTACATATCTTGCGAAACTTTTTGTTGAATCGTACCTTCCACTATCACATCTAACATCTGGTAGCGTTCCCTCTATGTGATAGCGGGGAGATCCCCAGCCACACAAGCAGGAGTTCTTCAAGGCTCTCCCTCTGATTACCACGTATACCAATCCGATCCCTTGAGAGAAGCAAGTTAAATACCTCGGTGCGATCCTAGATCAGCATTTGACCTTTGCTGAATACATAAAGCAAATTTGTACGCGTGCCGCTTTCGAACAAAGCAGGCTCCACAACATCCTGCCAACCCGTAGGTATGATCTTATTTTTAATACCCTACTCTGTCTTCGCACACGCAAAACCTCGTCATCTCCATAAAAGGCAAATGCTTCAAAAGTGATTCCTAAAAATCCACGGAGCCTCCTGTCATGTCTGAAATGAAAGTTCATTTAGATCACAAAATGGGGATTTTCTGGGGAGATCACAAAATCCCCATCATCAAGCAGTTCATAAAACGCTTTCCAAGCATTTCTTTGACATGCTGCTATAAGACACCGCAACCCCGCCATCCGATTCTGACCCTCCACTCATTTCTGGAATTCGCCGTCATATGCTTTTGGGATTGGACAATATTTCTGTAGTTCTAGAGGATAACTATATGGGTAAGTACAGTACATTCGACGGTTCTTGGCCCGTCTGAAGTTAGGCTCTGCGAACTTTAGTGCAGTCGTAAAAAATGCCAATAGCAGTTGTTATTGCTGTTAACAACTGTTATTGGCATCTATTTTTATAAATCATTTATTTGACGCGCTTATTTTGAGCGCTAAAGTTCGCAGAGCCTAATTTAGGCGCGCCAAGAACCGTCGAACGTCCTGTACTTGTTATGACTTTTCTGAAAAAATAAAGCATTGAGCGTTGGATATACCGGTATTTTTATTATTTAAAAATCTCAACAAATACAATAAAAAAATAATAATAAAATAACGGAATGAAGACACAACTACAGATGCTGTAATTCTTTTTGTTGCATTTTTTTTTTTAAATATTGTCATGCTTATGTAGGATATTACATTTTTTGAGAACGTATTTTTTGAAAATCAATAATTTTTTAACTTAAATAAAACCAAAGCTAATGGTCCCACAGCGTTGTTTCCATAATAAAACATGTTCGTGAAGACAAGTTTTAATAGAATATTGGACTAAAAATGTATGGACAGTTGGTGATCTCCTTTGCTGTATTTTAGCAATTATGACTACCTACCAGTAGCGCATTCTATCAGCAGTTTTGAACATTAACTTTAGATTATTAGGATTATTAGGTATTTATTACAAGTAGTTTAAATGTTGTGAAAGACCGTTCTCATTTGTCTTAGAATTATATTACAATGCATATTAACAGTATTTCTGATCGTCTTATAGAATGGGCACTACTGAGCATGTATAACCTAGTGTAGGGTCCTATGATCTAGGATCCGATGGAAGAAGTACCTTCCCTCGGGTACACTACATAAATACGAAAAACTTTATTCCGACAGTTCAAATATGAATTTCAAAATACCGATTTTCATAATTCCGAATGGTTCAAAATTCCGAATATAACAACTCCGACTTATCATTACTCCTATTTTTATAATTCCTAAATTTCAATATTCCTAACGTTTATAATTACTATTCTCAAAATACCGAGTTTCTATAGATCGAATAACAAAAAGTCCAACTTAATGATAATTCGAAATATTATAAATACGAATTCCTATTATTAAAATAACGATTATTACAATTCCGAAATAAAAACTCCTTGTAAAACTGAATAGCAAGACAAACACATAAGTGTGTAAGCTTACATGCAACATGTAAGCAGGCATGCAACATGCAAGCAGGCAAGCAGCAAGCAAGCAGGCATGCAGCAAGCAAGCAGGCATGCAACATACAAGCAGGCATGCAACATGCAAGCACGCATGCAGCATGCAACATGCAAGCAGGCATGCAACATGCAGCAAGCGTTGTTTCTGTCACGGCTCCGGCGCTGCAGGGTTTGGGCGGGCTTATCTTCGCAGATGGTTTTAACGCTCACCTGTTCCTTAGCTCGCGGGCCGCCCCGCCTCTCCGCGTCTACGCGGATTTAAATTACACTCTAGGGGTAGGGCAGAAGTCGGCGTGAAGTCGGTTTTGCAACGATTCGTTTCTGTTACTAAATTTTGTAGCACAACATTTTGATTTTTAGTTTATTCGAAGTACTGAAAATCTGAATGGCGTTTTTCGGACCGAAAATCCTTCGAGCATTTGATTCTTCGAACGTATGAAAATCGGAAAAAATCGCATTTACGACTTTCTGTAAAATAAATTTCGTGATTTTTAATAATAGACATTATAATTCTTAGGTATTATGGAATTCGGACTTTTGAAAATCGGAATATCGAAATTAGGAATAAAATATTTCGGAGTATTTGGGTGTTCCCCTTCCCTCATCGGTTATTCGATATGATAAATATTATATGCTAGATGATGCATTTATTGATACATTACGAGTAGGTAGGTTGCCTATCTAAATCTGGTGCCAAAGATGTTAAACAATTAAATTAGTTAATACATTTTTTTCATCAACTACCTTGTTCTGTCCCAGTTCTTTAGAGCAAATTCTTCTAGCTGATGCTCTACTTTCTTAAAAAACAACTCAGAGAAGTTGATAAAAATAATTGATAATAATTTTTTTTATTATATATATTTATTATTATGAGCAAGTTATGTGTTTTTATTTATGAGCAAGTGCTCAGAAAGTGACTTTTATTGTACTACACTTAGGTATATAATGGCACCTGTTACCAAACTGTGACATTTTGATTACCATTATGCACTAGTGCTGTAATGTAGCTATAACCTTTTTGTTCAACCTCTTTGTTCGCAAAACAAATTTTGAATACGAAAAGATAAAAATTGTTTGTGGTCTATGGTCGTCATTTAAAGATGCGCGCGGTTTTTTGGCGTATTTTTTTCGAGTGAAATTCATGATCTGTATTAATAAAACAAAATCAAATACTACATTTTAAAATGTTATATCCATATTCTATTGTCACTACGAATGACATAAACGTAAAAACTTTTCACACAAGAAAACAAGCGACGACTTGGCAATATGATCAAAAGACCATATAGCCATAGCCTAGCGAGTGCTCATAGTCAACAGATTTAAAAATTAAATCTGTTGACTATGAGCACGCGCCACTATGTTACCGCCATGTTATGAAAAATTTTACTAGTTTTACCGTTGTAATATTAGTTAACTTAATTATTTTTCTTCACAAGTGTATTGAATAATGTCGTATGATACACGTGAGTAATGAATTTTACCGTTCTTGGCTCTCTTAAGACCCTCGCTAAGGCTCGGGTCTTAATACCGCCTCGACGGTAACCTCCTACATTACACTCTTGTATCATAACGTACTATTATTGTCTAACATCATTGGCATGTGATTTAGCTAAGTAATCCACTCGCGATGTATATATATTTTCTAGCATATAATCTTAATATCATTTAATTACAGATGAGGGAATATATTTCTAATACCAGAACTAGCCCAGAAAATTTTAAATCTTAAATGTAGGCAACTATTCATTCACATCATTTTTGGGAAGGCAACCTAATACGGTTGGATTAGGAATAAAATTACCTTTTATTTGATATATAATTCGATTAAATAACAGATGAGAGTATATTATGACCATTTACTTACCTCTTTAAACGAGGCAACCCCTGTATTTGCCCCGAGGAAAAGTAGGTAACTTATATTGTTTTAGTTCCTTGGAGTGCATTCTTTCAGCTGATGCTCGACTTTCTTAAATAACCAATCAGGGTAGTTGATGAAAAAATTTTTTTCATCATTGGCACCAGATTTAGCTAGGCAACCTATTCGTGATATTAGGAATAAAATTACCTTTTATTTGATATATAATTCGATTAAATAACAGATGAGAGTATATTATGACCATTTACTTACCTCTTTAAACGAGGCAACCCCTGTATTTGCCCCGAGGAAAAGTAGGTAACTTATATTGTTTTAGTTCCTTGGAGTGCATTCTTTCAGCTGATGCTCGACTTTCTTAAATAACCAATCAGGGTAGTTGATGAAAAAATTTTTTTCATCATTGGCACCAGATTTAGCTAGGCAACCTATTCGTAATGTAAAATAAATAATAATAAAAAAACGCATTATCTAGCATATAATATTCATCCTAATCAAATAACTTATATGGGAAGGTACTTCTTCAATTAGATCTCGTACCACTAAATACTCTCGTCCCTGACAGGTATACGCCGTAAAATTTTGGTCGTTCTAATCCCGTGGAGGGTCAATTCGGCACATGAAACACTATCGATTTGTAAAGATAAAATTAAAAATAAAAGCACTTTTTTTTTCTAAAAGTCGAGGTAATATACCTACGCACGTATGTATTTTTTTTTTAGTAAACGAGTCAATGACTTTGTAGATAGTTGTCGGTCGTTGCATACTAACACCTATAGTTCATTGGCCTCGCTCAGCTGACATTTACTTAAAGAATTTAATTTCGTACCTACATGCGTAAATTAATTCAAGTTTAAAAAAGAAGTACTTTATTTTTTAATTTTCTCTTTACAAATCGATATTATTTCATGTACCGAATCGACCCTCCGCGGGATTAAAACGACCATAATTTAACGGTGTATAATGAAAAGGCAGAGCAGCACCTACACACTAGGTATTATTAGAACGATGAGGTAATTCGAGAGTGAACACATTTCAAGAGCCAATGTTTACTCTTCGAGTTGCTGCCGACTAAATGGGAATTTTATTATTAATGACGGTTGGATTTCGATATTTAAGATCTTGATGTGTCATAGTTTAAGTACCTAATGTTAGTTTCGATCGATGTACGCACCTGCGACTAGTAAATAAAATAACTATTTTATTACAAGCTCTATATTAGTTTTTTTTTTATAGGTGTAGGTTTACCTTTAAAAAGAAAAAATAATACATGTAAATATTTATATAAATGACGTTATTATTAATAACTAACTACAAATATTTATCCAATTCACTGATAGAAACTTTTCTCTCCCTGAACTCCCAATTTCGATGAATGATGTCGAAAGACTTAAAAACCGGCGAAGTGCGAGTCGGACTCGCGAATTTCATACACATGGAGGAAAAAACAGTTTTGCCCATTTAACCACAAATACTCTACAAAATGGTTCACACAAAACAACATATCAAAGTAATAAAGTAGCAGGGTAAAAATTATTCACAATTTGAATTGTAAACTCCATAAAAGAGTTAGAAATATCCTGGAGTGTATTTTGCTGAAAAATAGGTAACAAGGACTCTATTATTCAGCCTTTGTGTTGTATAAAAGGTAACATATACTCTAATAACCAGTCATTATTCAGCTCCTGGGGCGACTGTTACCTTTAATAATGCTCAAATAACGCTGATATAGTGCAACCAGCTACAATATTATTTAGCTAACAGCTGATTAATTTGTGCCCAAACCATAATTATATCAGCTGAGTAGGCGCCTCTAACGCTCTTATTCAGCAGGTTTATTCAGCTTAAAATTCCATTGTGGACAGCGATTCAGCTACTATTCAGCTGGTGCTACTTGGAGGTGATGCCCGGGTGTCGCCACTGTGCGGAACGAGGAGCATACGGTAGGTGTGCCCCGCTTGGGAAGAGCATCGCCGTGTCCTCGTGGGGGCGATCAGCGGCGGCGATCTCTCGCGCCGTGCCTTGGTACAGGCCATGGTCCGGAGGGCGGTCGCCTCCTTCTACGAAGCAGTAATGCTAAGAAAGGAGGGGGCCCACAGCATCAGGCAACGGCGCTCACGCCGCAGCCGCCGCCGTAATTCCGATCCAAATTTCCGGCGACCGTAGGGGCGGGCTTGCGGACGGTGGACAATGGGTAGCTCGCTGTCTGTTTGTCCGGTGACAGATCAGACCGAGCTCAAGTTGTTTACGGCGCGCATTGTTCCCGTGCGCGTCATGGAGTTGTCAGCAAACTTTAGGGTCAAGGCCTAGTCTGGGGCTCTGAGGAGGTATGAAAATGCATACGAGGGCCCTGGAACCAAGGCAGGGAAGGAACTTTTAGCCAGTAAGAGTCTGACACTATTTCCCGCTCCACCAAGGGCGGGATTTGTCATTGGATGATTTTACCTACCATAAAAAAAAACCGATAGGTATGTTAGCTTGGTGCCGAATCTGGAAACAACTTACCAAAAATACCTATTAGTGCCAAAATAGCTTGGGTGCCGAAATAGGAATACATCATATCACAGATTGAAGAATAGGTAGGTAAAGCCCGGACGCGGAGCAGGAAGAATTTCGTACGTTGACCTATTATTACCTGTCTTTGTCACTCCCGCGTAAATATAATGCGTCTCGCTCGCACAGATGCAATGGCCTCCGTCTTCAGGGATTGAGACCTTTACTGTAAACTTTTTACTGTTATTTTAAGTTTTGTTCTTTTTTGAATTTGGTTTTATTTGGTTAGCATTTAGTCACTAAAAAAAATCCTTGACAAAATTCATAAATTGAAATAATTAATGACACTGATAATTTTTATTTTATTATCATATTTCTACCAAATTCGTAATTTTAACTCGATTTTTAAATTGTTATGATATAAAATGTAAATAAATAATTTATATATTTAATAACAATAATTTATTTAATAAATTAGTCATTTTTTTTCTCCTTCAAATGTTTAATGTAAAACGCACTTAATATAAAAATGTTTGTGACCACTGTCAGTAGGCCAAAGGTCATTGTACGAAATTCTTTCTGCTCCGCGACCGGGCTTTAGGTATTATTGCATACCGTCCAAAAATGGAATACCTACATACCTAACGAGCGCGTTCAGGAAGACGCAGTAATGGAAGATGGATTGATGACACGTTCTGGGGTTAGTTCGATTTTCAAAAACTTTTTTATTGTGGTATCAGGAATTCTTGATTGAAGGTTGCAACAATGTACTAAACTCCATTCGAAATAAGATTAGACATTTAAATAAAGCTTTTTTTACCGTCTGTTTAAGCGATTTACTGCAGCCGCCAATTATGCGTCAAACGAAACGGGTGTTTGTAATATCGTGCGGTTTTCATCACGCATGCGGGATTGCCCTGCATGCAGAAAATTTCACGCAGCGTGAGACTCGCTAACCTACGATGTTTTTTGCGGGGTGCTATGCTTTGTAGTTGTGTACAATGGACGAATAAAACGCGGGAGATACGAACGGGGCCGCGGCGCAGGATCACGCCCCGTGTCAGTATTACACGCAATACATAACACTAGTATGAAAAGGGTATTTGCGTAAATTACGTGTGCGAGGCAATCCCGCATGTGTAATCAAAACTGCACTGTATAAAAAACACCCTAACGCTTTATTTAAATATCTAATCTTATTTCGATTAGATATTTAAATATATAAAGGAGTTTAGATTACTACCGATCACTGTCAACGGCAGAACACAAAAACTTGAGACGCCTTATTATGCGCGCGCTTCTAGATCAGAGGCACCGTCTCCGACCTTCGACTGTTCAAGCAACATACTCCACTAATTATACACTACTGTCTCTACGAACTATACACTATAAACGCCAATTTGCGTACCCACTATTGTTGTATAAATTGAAAGACTTTAATTAAAAAGTAATATTCAATCTGTTTATAATTAGTTTCCGACGCTTGCGTTCTGTCTTGTGGTGCTATTCTCTAAGAAAACGCAGCGCTGCCTCAACGACGAACTCCCAAATAGGATACATTGCATTGTCAACCTAATGTATTATGATTGTTAATTCAATGTATCCTATTTGGATGTTCGTCTTTGCGGCAGCGCTGCGTTTTCTTAGAGAATAGCACCACTGCCACCGGTACGGATTGAAAGCCGCGCCTACGGAACAAAGACCATTATTCAGAAAGTAGGCGTATCAGCAGCCCCGGATCTAGGGGGGGGCAAGCCGGGGCCTATGCCCCGGGCGGCAAGTTCAGAGGGCGGGCAAATTCACACTTTACAGACGAATGGACAACTCATCATTTACTTAACTTTGACCACGGAATAAATAATAGTACAAGTACAGAAATTTCATGGCCATATCAACTCGACCGATACTCAGAGCGCGGAGTGAGACGTGCTGCACGAACATTTATTACTCGCCAGGCGCATAGGCATAGTTCAAAATACGCGCCCGCTTGCACGGAGAAAAATGAGGAGTAAATTCTACTTCTAGCGTGGTAGCTTCTACTCCAGTGCCTGGTCAATATATGGATGACTATTCTTAGGAGTAAAAGCTACTACTGTTCCGCGGTAACAATAATACTAGTCTGGGAGGTAAACCATACTAGAGTATGGAGTAATTTTTACTTCTCAAGAAGTAGTATTTACTCCAAATTTTAACTAATTTTACTTATAGAGCAAGTAGAATTCACTCCAAATTAATTATTTAATTATTATATACATATATATATATATATATATACATATAATAGCATTCTGCATTAACTCCATAGATAAGATGTGTAGGGTTTAGCGGGTCTTTCGATGGGTAGACAGAAAAAACAGTAATGGCTAAAAACTAATTAATAAAAATAATTTGAATAATTAAAAAAATATTTTTATTAGATTTTATATATGTTAAACACCAATTTTACGTGTACGCAGTTTAAAGATTGCGGGAAACGCTGATTTAGACCTAAATAAAGAATATTCTTCTATTGGGGAGATTCGACCGTATGATCGCTTAACGCACGCAACTAAACCGACGCTTTAGCCCGCTCGGCTATCCGAAACAATCGAATATGACTTACATTTTTATGTATATAAAACAATAATAAAGTTAGGCTACCAGGCGGTGGAGTAAAAATTACTCCATCAAGAAGTAAAATATACTCATTGATGGAGTGTATTTTACTAGTCAAAGAAGTAAAATGTTTGACGAAAGAAAAAGAATCGTCGATAATCTCAAAATTACTTCTAGTAGGAGTAAATAATACTACTCGAGGAAGTAAAATCTTAAGAGAATCTTAAGAAGAGTAAAATTGTAATTTCAATTCACAAATGCAATAATATTTGATTTTTATTTTTATTATACATATTTTTATTTTAAATCCTATCCTGTGCGGTGTATAAAATATATATCCTACACGTTCATGTCTATATATTTGTAAATAAATAGGCTTAACACAAAAAAAACAGCGATGGATGCATTATTTCCGGAAGGCCTATGTAGGCTATGTCCAAATTTCAATCAATTAGTGGACATCTGATAGCTAAAATTATATGGATGATAAAGGTAAAAATAAATATAAGTGGGCGGGGGCGGCATTTTTCAGTTTTTGCCCCGCCTAAAAAAAATTGAAGATCCGCGGCTGCGTATCAGCTGCGCGCGCGGTCATGACGATATTATTTAAAAAACTATGCTAAGATTTCGTAAAACAAAAATATAAGTTGATTTCCAAAACCATTTTGTCAAAGTTATGGTTAAAAAGTTGTAAGGGTTTGAAGGTGGCCACACCGGTCGTAACAAATCAAATGGCGCGGGCAGCCGCGACTCGCGCCCTTTTGCTACGTAATAATAAACGTTCTCCATCGATACGAAGTTTCTCCATTTCAATGGCGCGGCCACATTCAAACCCTTATACTATGCGTTCCAAATAAGAATAGGAAAGCCAATAACCTCAATCTGTCAAATTTTAAGTGAAAAGTACGGTTTGCAAAAAAAACCCATTTGTGTATCAATAGAAGATTTTTTTGCTTTGTATAACGAACGTCTTAGTTAAATAGTAAACTGCACCTATTGAAGTAATAACTATTTTCTTTAAATTTTCATTGTTAGGAACAATTCGCCGTTTTCTTCCATTCGCTACTAATCAGACACTTCACACAGTCACGCAGAGATGAGCAAAATTGAAGAACTAAATTGTGATAAAACTTTTTTCGTTCAGGATTCGTAAATAAATTAAGTTTAAACAATTTCTTTTGTTGCTCACCGTACTCAATTTCTTCAATTTGACAGTTCGCCGTGACGTCACAACATGACAATCGGTCCTATTCTCAGTTGGACCGCATTGTAACTTTTATATCTATAACTTTGACAAATTTATGGTTTTGGGATTCAACTTTTACTTCAATCTTAGCATTGTTTTTGTTAAATATCATTATGGCCGCGCGTTTGAAACGCAAACATTAAAAAAAAACGGTAATTTAAAAAACTAAAAAGCCCGACTGCTTTTCTGAATATACATGAAAAAGCCCTAAAACAAGGAAGTCTTTGTACCCGACAGCACTTAACTATATAATATTTTAAATACAAGATAAATTGTAGCAGTCGGGACCCATTTTAGAAATGGAGGCTTAGTGAATTGAGAGCACATACCTATAGCCTATGCCTATACCTATTACATTGCAGGTTACTCCAGTCTACTAACTTTCTAGAATGGGTCCCGACTGCTACAATTTATCTTGTATTTAAAATATATAGTTAAGTGTAATTGGGTATAACGACTTCCTTGTTTTAGGGCTTTTTCATGTATACTCAGAAAAGCAATCGGGTTTTTTAGTTTTTTAAATTACCGTTTATTATTTTTATTTTATTACGATATCACTTTCACAGTAATTACGAATCTAACGACACCTCGCAAACTAAAATCCATTGAGCCGTTCAGGCCGCAGAGCGTGCCAAACATTTGAATTTGGCGCCAAAAATGCCATTTTGTTTTTTTTTTATTTTGATATACCCAGTGTCACTCTCACAGTAAATACGAATCTAACGACACCTCTCAAGCTAAAATCCATCGAGCCGTTCAGGCTGCAGAGCGTGCCAAACAATTATACATACATACATACTATCGAAAAACATAACCCTCCTTCTGGCGCAGTCGGGTAAAAATAGGGATTACTTTGTCCTTGAGTGACTTGAGTGATCCTTTCTCCTCCAATGTTAATTACACCAGCAAAGCCTTATGCAAATGAAAATTTCGAAAACCTGCTCTTATCCCACTGCGTTTAGGCGCGCAAAGGACTGTTTTCCGCACTAGTGGAGAAAAGTGCGCTTGCTCGTCCCCGCCACAATTTTATTATAAAAAAATTGTTTATCGTATCAGACGCAAGTCGATCCCCACGAGGCGCGGGTCATATCCTACGAGTCGTAAGTGTATTGAAAAACATCGCAGGACACGTGCTTTGTCACTGTAGCCCTCGGCTCCATAACGCACTCGCCTACGGCTCGTACGAATTCCGCCTCGGTCGCAATGACAAACTTTTTGCACTTCAAAATCAAAATGTACTATTTAGACTATGGAACACCAAATGTATGTCTTTCCACTGCGTTGTGTCGGTAAATAAATATTATTATTTTAAATTTATTAGATTTATTCAGGATAATACAATATACAAAAAGGTCGTCGGATCTTTGGTTTTAGGCACAATCACAGTGCCGACAATGGCGACGTTGCATTTGTTCAAGTATATTATTATGAACATTCAGATAAAACGTGATAAGTTTCGGTTGGTTTGGAAAAAACTTGCTAACAAGCCACAAAAAGTTTTTATTATGGTGTTTGACTTCCAAATCTTCTTGACTAACAAATGTGAAGATATGTACATTTATTTCAGAGAAATTACAATTAATATAAAATCATTCATACAAACAAAACATCATTTTTAAAAATAAATAAAATGCTATAGGTACAATAATAAAAACAGAGTCCGGAACGCAATACACGTATCTTATGCATTTGCTCTCATAAACATAACGCATTTTACAATATCTTCTTTTTAATAGTTTTTGAACATAAACCATTGATATATTATACGGGAAGATACGTTACGCGCTAACATTACAATCATAAAACCTGGACTCGAAACACACATCTATGATCAGTGTCATCATAGTCGCAAACGTTCATTCGAGACTTTACTAATAGAGCAGTGCAGTGGTGCTATTCTCTAAGAAAACGCAGCGCTGCCGCAACGACGAACATCCAAATAGGATACCTACATTGAATTAACAATCCAATGTATATGTGTATTAGGTTGACAATCCAATGTATTCATCCTATTTGGGTGTTCGTCGTTGAAGCAGCGCTGCGTTTTCTTAGAGAACAGCACCACAGGACTGCTATAAGAGCCGGCGCTGTCGTGCGAGTGAAATCGCATTAGCCGTCGAATATTTACGATTATGAAGACTTAGACGTGACCTCCATCTATCTCGTATCGCATAATAGCGACCAAAACAATAAGCTTAATTAGAAGTATCATAAAAAAAATAAGTTTTCATTTATATCGAGTGAAATGTGATTCCATGTGATTTGTTTCTTTTTTATTTGGATAATTTGTACAACGCTTTTATAAGCACACGAAGGCATTTTGATACCTAACCTTTGTCCCACTTAAAACAAAAAAATAATATTTTTGTGTCACACCCTCGTTATATCACTCGCCGATTGCGACTGAGTGAAACTATGACAAACGATCCTGATTGCAGCGGCCCACCCGCTAGAGGCGAGTTACGTATCTTCCGCTGTTTTGATTATATCAATGACATAAAAGCTGTTAGGGCACTGCAAAATTACATAGGTGATTTTCAGTTGCGTCTGCAATAATACATTTGTTTTACAATTAATTATAAAATGTCATGATTAGTAAAAACAAGAATACAATTATGAAAACATTACGAAGTACAGTAGTTTTTGTCCAATGTTACATTTATCTACCCGCAACTTGTCGCAATTAGTGCTATACAGATTCATCAAATTATCGTAAGACACAACTGCAATAGTGTAGTCAACGAGCAACTAACAAATTATTTGTAGTGAAAAATTTGAATTTACGATTAACTGCACAGTATATAGCGTTCCACCGTTTGTCTGTCGATCTTAGGGCCAATGCTGCGTTAAGCGGGCGCACGCTCGGTCCCATACAAAAGTGCTCCGTCCGGGCTCACCGCGCGGGCACCCGTTGCGTGCAGTCGCACCCCGCGCCCCTTTTGCTACACAATAATACATTAAATTCTCCATCGATACGACTACATGCAAACTATTGAAGTTGAACTAGCTTCACTGCGCTGGTAATAATCCGGTTTCCGTCACGGCGACCGCCGCACACGACACACGCGCATAGACACGCGACGGGTGAACGCGCGGGCTTCCGCGTGTGCGCCCGTTTAACGCAGCGTTGGCTCTTCGACGTCTCAGAAGGTATGAGTTATTAGTTAAAACTACACAAAGGTACAGCTCTACTGCTAACAGACCCACTCTTCCTCATCGGCAAGCTTGCGCAGTTACGAGCGAGTATTTATTCGGACTAGTGGACTTACGTGAGCTATCGTCTTGTCATTCAAACGCCGAGTCATCTTCTGGCAAAAAAAGGAATGTGTACCTAGTGGGGCTTTATGATGTGTGCGAAAAGGTCAGCTGGTTGAGACTGTTTTAGTTCAGAATATCCAATTCTTTAATGTTTATCACCACTTTAATGTCAAGTTTTTCAATATGTCTACTACGCACTCCTCGAAGAGTACCAAGCAAACAGGCGCGACAGTGCTCTCGGCCGAACACTCGGTACGTATAAACATGGTACCGAGTGCTCGGCCGAGCGCTTATCTCTACAACTCGCTTACATCACTGTCTCGGCTGAGCAACATTTTACTGTCTCGCTCTTTTACTTGATACGTGAGATCAAGGCATTAGGGATTGAACTTACATTTTTTTTTCTAGGAGGTTTGTTCATAAGTAGGACATGTTCAATAGGGAATATGTATACAATTTTTTTTAATTTGTTAAATACTTTTTAGCTCTGGTAAACACATAAAAAATAAGTCTATCAACTATGAAGTTAAGCTTCAAAGCTGCTAATAACAAAGAGAAGACCGACATGATCTTTGACGTCAAAAGCCAATATACTGGTACGGCAGTCATAGAAAACGATGTCTAGGCGATAGAGACTGATATAAAATTATTTGTATAAATACTAAGCTTTCACAATTAGGTATTTTTTTTTTGTTTTATTGATAGCTGATAAGTTCATTTTTTTATTTCTTGCATATAAAAAAATATGAACAAATCTTTAATTACATGAGCACTTACAGTACCTTCATGGAACACTTAGAAATCATAAAGTGGAAAAAATAAAGGAGACCTATTCTTAATACCAACACGTGTTACCATAAAATTCAGTCTGGTTTTCTCTGAAAGAAAAGTCAACGTGTTGTCAAAATGCCAGCTTTTTCCAAAGAAAGGACTCGCTTTTTTAATGTATTCCGTTCCATTCATGATGACCTAGTCCCCTAGACCCCTCGTAAATTGACCATTTGGTGTCGTTGCGCGCAGCCCCCCACTTCGATTGGGTCCCTTCAATCGGTTACTGCGCGTTCAAGGTCGACCGCCCTGATGGTCCAAATTGTGTGGCGAAGATTATTTCAGTCGAGGTGGGTGGCTGCCCGTGGTGGATGGTTTAACTTATTTGCCGCGTACTATACCTACCAATGCCAATTTTTCGTTTCATATGTACTTTTCTAAGTTTATCTAGGTCATGTTACTTCGTGCCTCGGAAAGCCGTTTGTCTTTATTGTTCGCAGATTTTTTACAGTTGTTAGGTATAGGAAGTCAGACGCCAGAAAATCTGATGATTAATCTAAGGGGTATTGTGTTGCCCAGTAGCTGGGCAACAGTAGCAGTAGCTGGTGGAGGTCTGATAGGCAGTCGCTCCATGTAAAAGGTATTCGGCCGCATGCGATTAAACTGAAAGTCAACCCCGAGCTAGTTGGGAAAAGGGTAGGGAAATGATTGTGATAGCGTGAAAATATCAAAATGTATACAATATGAGTAGTAAGTATTCCAGCACTCCTTTTACAGCGAGCAATATAGAATAACCAAATACCTAACCTAATCTGTACGTGTCTGAGTGCCCTAAAATACCAAGCTTACGCTCGCTCTTGGTCTATGCGTGAAAATCAGTAAGAGACTCATCATTAGATATTTCATACATACCTGAAATATCCCATGCGATTACCTAATTTTAGTCGACCAATATACATCAGTCGACCAATATGCATTATGAACATATATGAATAAATCATAGTTATCTTTGAACGTACTTAGTTAAAATTATTTTGAGATATTATGATATGTAATGACAACCCTCCTACATGACCCACATCGTAATAGCGTGTTATCGCAACTTCGATCCATCGCAGTAAAGAACTTTTGCGACAGCGTACGTCGCAATGGTAAAATTTCGCAGTAACGTAGATTGCGGTAGTTAATTTCGCAACTATGGTCTATACTCATTATCAACTGATTTTCGGGGAGCTTTCATACAACATCAATCTGCGTATGCATTACTCAAAAATAAACAGTTAATGATCTGGTTTTAAAATGAAGTTACGCTATTCGTTCGGACTCTTTGTGGCACCTTTTCATACGAATTTGTTCACGCTAAAGCTCCGATCCCCTATTAAAATTGGGCCAATTTTGGAGCTACCATATCACCCAGGTAAGATTATTTTTTACACTATAAAGATTTCATCAGGATATTCTAAAAGGTTACATTTTAAGAATTGGACATTCCGAACCCGAATGAATGTTAATTTCGTCTATTAGGCTTGCTGCACACGGGCCACCGATCACAACCACAAAACGCCGCCAGCGGCATGTTTCTTGCAGTTTTCATACACTTTATGTGGAATCTCCGCGGTTGATGCCGGTGGCATACGCTACAAATCAGCGCTACTCGCTACTTGTAGCACGCTCCAGCCACTAAACGCTGACAAAAAAAAAATCCACCACACGCCACTCGCGCATTTAAACCTACTTCGTTAGAGTTCAATATGATACTGATGAAGATGATGCCATCTAGCCGATTATAAGTACACATAAGTGGCTGTCACGTGTGGCCAGTGTGCGGCGACCCTTAAATAATTGTGACCGTTTTAGAAAAACCGTTCTAGCGGGCTAATGTTGGAACGGTTTTTCTATAACGGTCTATTAACGCGTATCATTAATTTTAACAATTCAACAACATTGATTGCGTTTAGTCGTTTTTCATGTGTCTGAAAAATTCGAATGCTCACAATAGCATTCGAATTTTTCAGACACTTGACACTATTATCAGGATTAGTAATATTTTCCTTTAAAAATAATTGAACATGGATAAATAAGTGTGTTTTGATTGAAGTGCAGTTTAGCTCAAGTTTATGAAAATAATACTTAGAATTTGTGCAATTAAAGTATAACAAAACCACAATAGTTCCGACAAATTATAAATCTACATAATGTACAGACATTGATAGAATATTCCTATCTTATGCATAATAATAAAAGGTAATTGATAGGCTTTGACTTATGCTTTAAGCTATTTTTATTTACGTAAATAAATTGTTACATTACAACAACATGCTTAGAAAAGGACCAGTTTCACGACACATACAAATTCTTATTTTGGAACTGTGACGTAAGTAGTTCTTAAAAGGACAGTCTCAAAACTCCCAATTATAAGAAAAATATAATTGAAGTTATAGCTATATGTGGCGGCAGACGCGCAGGCGGAAAATGGAGCGTAGATATGTAAAACATTAAAATTGTTTCTAAGTAACGGTAAGAACTCAATGAGAATAAGTACACGATAGTTTAAGATACCTTCAATATTTACATAATATTAGGCAGATACCTAAATAATTAAAAATGTTTAGGTATCTGCCTATTATTATGTAGTTAAGTAATAAAAAGATGCTAAATATCAAATAGCTCTAAACATTCGTCCACTCATTGTATTTTCAAACGCTCATTAGTTAGGTACTCGCCTAGCTAATTAGCGTTTAAAAATAATAATATATATATATACACTTCATGGACACTTAACACTTTAGCTAGCGTCTTAGATTTATCATCAGTTAAAAAATAGATATATTCATGCAAAAATGTCGGCTTTTTAAAAGACATAACACTATCCACGCCCTTCAACTGTCAGTTCGTAAACTTATTTTAATGTTGTGATGTTATTTTTCCTTTGATTGCTGTTACCGGCTTAAAGGTTATACGGTAATTTACTCAATAATGGACGCGTTTACAAATCTAACAAAAATAAGCAGTTTATCGGTTCATTTTATATAAACAAAAAAAAAAAACAAAACAATAAATACACCATACCTTGTTCCAGCTATTTCACAAATTATGTTTAAATTGCGTTCAGTCTAACTGATTGCAATTGAACAATATAGGTACACATGTAGAAAAAACCTTGTAACTTGCTCAAAATCTACGTAAGGAGTTAGTATGCCAATGTAACATTCATCAATCACTAAATAAATGACAAACCGTGTCTGAGTCCATATTCTCCGATTTATTTATTTTAATTACTAAGAGTTATTATTAGTTCAGCACTGTTGTCTTATTTAAAATTTTTGTTCTTTATTGATGTTTGCTATTACTAAATATTTAATTTGTATGGTACTTACCTGTTTAATTGGTAGTACTTTAACACAATTACACAATGTAAAATCATATATGTAAACAATTTTATGTCCGTTTCAAACGTGAGGCCATGACGAAATAAAAAAATACTATGATATTACATCGCAAAAAAAAAATTGGATTATCAAAACCCTTTTGTCAAAGTTTTGGTTAAAAAGTTAAAAGGATTTGAACGTGACCGCGTCATTAAAACCGCGTGAAAATATTTAAAATGAAACGATGTACAATACGTGGCTTAAGTTGAACCAAAATAGCTACAGAATTTCAGGGCTTAATCGAAGTGCGGCAAAGCTTGGGACTGTGTGTAACCATAGCAACGACGGCCATTTTAGTTCAACTTATTAGCCACTTCCTATAATAGATTTTCGGATCTCAATCGTAGCGGGTGGCTGTGGGTAACCACCATAGCAAAGGAGGTTAACAACAGATTGAATTTGTAAAGATGTAGAAAAAATAATCCTACATTTATATTTTAGGAGCTGTAAGACTAAAACCCCATAGCCACACCATTGAAACGATAAGATATATTATCGCAGATATTTTGCTGAAATATAGGAGTCATGAAGTGTAAAACCCAGATTCGTAGTAGGTACATTATACATTTTCATCGATGCCCGGACTTGAATTTGTCAAAATTTGAAAAATACAATAAAAAGTCCTAGGTTTATATTTTAGAAGCTGTAATACAGTCTTGTCAAGATAGTAATTTTTAAAGTCTAGGACTGCTTTCTATTTTTTCAACACGCGGCAAATAAATTGAACCATTTGCTATGGTTACGCGCCACTTCGATTGAAACCCGAAAATCGATTACTGCGCATTCAAGGTCGACCGCCATGATGGTTCAACTTGTAAGACTCTTCGTGCAACCTCCTCGTGAGTTTTAAAGACGTACTTGTCCGCGCGATTCCTCGCATTTCAATGGCGAGGCCACGTTCAAGCCTTTCTATTAATAACCAATAAAAATCTTATAAAAAAGTTTTTGGGAATTCATTTTATAAAAATCTAGGCATAGTTTTTTTTAGTTGTTCTATAGCTGCATGACCAAAACGTACATAACAATATTTGCATGACTACCAATACAGCGCGTACATAGTGAAACCATACTTTAAAATTAATACCATGTACCTACCATTATAATAAACTATTATGTATGTGTAACAAATAATTACATTTGACTTTAATAACTGAATTACAGGTAGGTACGTTCCTACTTGTACTTGATGGTTGGTTGGAAGTGATCGAATTGGAAAACAGTCAAATTAATGTCTAAAAATAAATTTGTTACATTTTCAGATTCTCAACCTTCAGCGCTGAGCTTTGCAAATCAATACATACTTAACGAAAATTCATTGGATTAAAATTGTAAAATGATAAATATTTGTTTTTAAATGTAACAATATTAGATAAAATAATAAAAATCAAATAATTTAATAATATTCAGACATAAAAATGGTCTCGTCGTGCAAAATCCCATGACTTTACGGTATTCGCTTTGTGTCGTGCAACCGTTCCTTTCGTAGACTGTGTACAATATTTTTTTAAAGGGCATGTAATTTATATGATAGATTCCTAACAGCTATCTGAGCCGTTTAGCGTATAGTTTAAAATGCCTGATTGGCTCAAATGGGCGTTTTTTAGCAAAGAGTAAATTATGTCGTAAATTAAAACCTATTTTAGATTTGACAAGTTATCATTTACAAGACCAGATGTTGAAGTACATAAATTCATCGTTAAATCAGAGATCATTGTATTTTGTGTGATCGACTTTCAACATTAATATACTTAGCTGCATTTAATGATTTTCGAACAAAAATTATTTCTCGCAGAACCACTTACAAAACTAAATACATCCGCCCAGTTAATAAATAACAATAAAGTGACAGTCGAGAAATAGGTACCTACATTAAGACACACGTGATTAAATTGTGATTGCAATCGAGGCGCAAATATTGCCCATGAGGCAGGCGTGTTCGTACTAGTGTGTAATGAACAGAGAAGGTATTAGGTGGAGTATATTTACATAAATACTGTTCAAGGAAGTAACCACAGATTTATAAAGTAAAAGGGTTGTAGATACGCCCTCTTAAATCACGGAATCATAAACTTAGCTATTGAATCCCGGAATATAAAAAACTGAAAACCACTGCTGGCCTGCGGAAATGGAGTAAATTACAAACTAATATTTTGTCATTGAATGACATGTCAATTTTATGTAACTTTTCAAAGAGTAAAAAGTTGGATTTAAGAAATATATTTTGAACGGACGGTTTGAGTGAGATAACATAAGGTACCTACGTAATTACGTATACAGAGCCGTAGCATGGACTAATTTAGATGTGGACGAGGGCACATCAGCGGGGCCTTTTTCTTTCATAAACTCGAAAAGAAGACAGTGACTGTCGCAATCGCAACCCAATGTTCGAACCATTGATATATATGTTCTACGCACTAGATGAGGCGTGCCGTACAGTCACTTTACTTCACTTAAGTGACCTGCAGGCCGAACACTTTTACATTGATGGCATTAGTGCAGTTTTGACGTTCATGCAGTGTCAGAGCGAGGCTTATAAATACAAATTTAAGTGAACTTGGACATATAGATTAATTTTGTAGTCAAGTAAGTAAAACCATTGGTTGTTCAAGCAATGTAATAGCTTCTACTATGGTAATAGTACGTTAGAGAAGATATTATTTTATTTAAACTCTTCCCCATTTTACAATCATAGACAATAACATGCAGATGTTCCCTCCCACAAAAATTAGAATTAGGTTTTTACCTACAGCTAGTTTACCAAATACAGACTTCGCACGGTCTTTTATACTGTTTTGGAATTTTTAAATATTTTATTTAATACTCTTTCTTTTTTTTTGTATAATTAATAACTATGATTTTTTTTTATAAATTACGACGAAATGTCAGCAAATCATGAGGTATCAGTTTTCATCGGTAAGTTTTGTTGTTAACGATGCTGTCATTCGTTAGCACTTAGGTAATTTACGTACCATATTACGTGCAGGTTAATATTAAAATTTGAATTAGGTTCAGTTGAACTTGTAGTCTTATCAGTGATTACTGATTTATTTATTTATTTTACTGTTATTTAGATCTCGTTTTTACATACACTATAATTAAATTTTGAAATAGAGTATTATTGTTATGAAGTATTGTAGGCAAGAAACTGTGTCACTTCTCCGGTATAAAAATCTATATATATGACATGTCATCACACTAAGTTGAACGAAACGCGTAAGTACTAGGAAATTCATGGCGCTTTAGACCTTTTGGTCGCGAAAAAGTATCCTCTATAAGCTGTCTTAGCGCTGTAAGTTTTAAAGTTTTGTTAGACGACATAATGGCAATCTAGCGCTGCAGCGATTTTTTGTTTGAACTTTTCAGTATTTTGACAAATAGTTTATATGAACGTGCTTGTCTATCGCAAGAATATAGGTCGATGGTTCGAACACATCGTCGCTTACCATTAGGTGAAATAGAGGTCAAACGCGAACCTATAAGTTATTTGTTTTAATACCCTCGTTGCTACGTAGTACGTATATAGTTGTTTTATCTCACCAAGGCGGTGTGGTCTTGAATAAATGTGTTCACGTATACTGGAGCCGAGGTTACAAAACAGAAAAAGTATAGTTACCACTTTTTTATACGTACACTTTTTTATACTTCCACTTTTTATACGTACACTTTTTTTTTGTTACAAAACTGAAAAAGTAAGTACTTACACTTTTTATGTTTTGTAACCTCTGACCCCTCAGTGTCATATCAACAACGTGTGTATCGTCTATGCATTCAAGTACTGACTGATAGATAAATAAATGAATATCTATACGAATCTTGAAATAAATTATCCTATACTGAAAGCTGGTGTTTGGTTTAACGCTATTGAGATAAACTGTTATATAAAAACATATCAAAAAGGAGATTGACCGGTTAATTTCGCCTCGGCTGCAATGACAAAACTCGCAATAAAATTTACATTTGCTTTACTAGGTGTCAAAAGTTACCACTTAGCGGAATGCTTTTATGTACTTTTTTACGTTCCATCAGATCTGCGTCTTACTAAACGGCTGGCATAGCTCTTGTTCAAAAATTCACCCTGCATACATACAAGTCACTTAACCACTAATTATTCCTTTTCTCTAAGTCTATTTAGATTCTTAGAATAAACTAATAGGTAGCTATACATAAACAGTGTCCGTATCACTTCACTAATTTCCAATGTCTATAATCCTTCCGCGGCAATCTGGTAAAAAATAGACATAAAATTAAAGAGATACATGTAGTGTAATATATATATATAAATATTAAATCACTGGGCATGCAGGTGTGCAGCTAAGCATAGCAAGTATCATCTAATAAAGGAGGACAAGCGATACACTCGATTCGTTCTTACAATTAAGATGACATTTTTAAATAAGATAGATTACCTTCGCTTGTCTTGAACTGCAGGCGCAGGAAATTGCCGAGCCAATGATCTAAGTCGCTGAGCAACGCAAAGCTTATATGTGTGATGAACTCACAAAGAAAAGAAAATATCAGTTAAGAAATAAAACACTTATAATTTTTATATGGAATTTTATTTTCTATAAACAGGTCACATTTATAAAAATATGGCAAAACATTTCCGTTTTTCTACATTTACATATACACACATGTAAGAAATGTATATAGAAAGTGTTTTTATTTTAGATTTGTGGGTGATCTGTTCAAACCTCGAGTTAGTTAAATTAAAAGCTTATAAATTCTTTTTATTACAGAATTAATCGACGCAAATATATGAAAAATTATTGTCGACTGTACATATTGTTTTTGTTTGTACAAGCAGTTGGCAATTAGGTACTCAAAAATTTAAACCAGTCAAGTTAGGCCATAAAATAGGGGTAACGCTACAATAATTCGCATTGAAAAAAAATCCCCATCACCAACAAAAGCAAAAATAAACGTAGAATGTTAAAGTTTTTTTAAACGGTAAGTTTTATAATAAAAAATAGCCTAATCAGAAATCGGAGGTAAATGCCAATGCAAACTATTGGCATGATTTACCTTTCTTTTCGCCAGAAATGAAACCTAGGTTATATGTTAGAGAACAATACGGAAAATCAATAGCACAAAACCAGGTCCTTAAACAGTTACCGAACAAAAATACGCATAGAAGCATTGCTAATGTAATACGTAATATTTTGGTTTCAATTGACATAGTTTTTTTTTTACAAAAAAAGTACAACACGCTTCAATGTAAAAAAAAAAAACAAAAAAGTGCAAAAGAACTTTAATTTCGGAAGTCGCTGTTAAATGACGAAGAGACCAAACTATTATTGAAACACCGAATGCCGAAATTAAAGTTCTTTTGCACTTTTTGTTTTTTTTTTTTACATTGAAGTCGGTTGTATTTTTATTGTATTTTTTTTTTTTATTTCATCCTTTTTACTTGTAGTAGGTACCGTCAGCCAATCTTAAATAGATACCTTCCGGTATTCGGTTTCATCATCAAATCATCATGATAGTTCTAACACGGCAAGAATACGCTGATTTACTTATTACAGAATTTCGTTTCTTATCTACCTTCCGGCTTCATCATCAGATCTGCGGGCCTAAAAACGTCACATGAGCAATTCATCCAGAGCAAATCATATTCAGAATTCTAGCAGATCATAAGCAATTCTTCTAATGTTCGTAAAATGGTTGCACAAATTAGTCGAATCATACTCAATTCACGGCATATCAGAATCATATTCCTTGTAAATAATGCCGTATAAAAAAAATATGATTCATATTATGATTCTACAAATGTGGCATTTTTAGACCTACTGCAGGTCTAAAAATGCCACTATATATCTCTCTATATATCCCCTCCCCTTCTTCCCTCAGTAAGTCACCGACCACATGCATAAACAGCAATTTTACTTGTTACGACAGTTCTGATATGATTTTTTGAAGAGTTCCGTTCTATATCTTCGAAGTTCATCATCAGATCTAAACGATATTTCTATGGGACCAACTCCTTTCAATCAAAATAAAAAAAAAAATCTTAATCGGTCCACAAATGCCCGAGGCCCGAGATATCGGTAACATCTCCTCCTTTTCGAATTCGGTTAAAAATAGATCTAGTTGGTTATTTATTGTTATATTTTTTCACACTCGCAGAATTTCATCACAAAAACGTGATACTTAAACGAATGAGAAAGACATGCGTTAGTGATGCGATAGTGATTGACACTATTCAAGGCGCCCAATACACCTACAAAAAAAATTAAGCTCCGTCCAACTTTTGTTAAATCATTGCGCAATGTGTCAATACTATCTCTACACGTTGAATAGTTTTGTACAATCAGATATATTACGCAATATTATTGTAGGTGTATGTGGCGCCTAATGCGAAGAATTCCGAAAAATTTCTGGTCGAATTTCATCTCACCGAAAACTATTGACCGACGTCTTTTTTGCTGTATGCATTATTTGACATATTTTTAGGGCATCGAAGTCATAGATATTATTTTACCGAGCTATGTTCGGCCGATTTACAAAATTACTTTTGCTTGGTCGGATCCTGAAAAACCGACTTTACAGTCTTTTCTACCCCACCCCTAGTGTAATTCAAGCCCGCGTAGGCGCGGAGGGGTAGGGTGGCCCGCGAGCTGAGGAGCAGGTGGTTTGAAGGCCCGCCGCCGCGGCTGAGGCTGGCCGGCGATGCCGGCTAACATGCCGAAGCTACGGCGGTGAGCGTTAAAGCCATCTGTGACGATAAGCCCGCGTGGAGCCGCCCAAACCCCGCAGAGCCGGGCCGTGACATAATCAATGCCTGTTGCACGTTGCATGCCTGCTTCCATGGTGCATGGCTTGAAAATAGTGGTAGGTATGAGGAATGTTCGGATACTTCGAACAAATGTTATTTCGGCTCAGTGAGACTTTGGTGATAACGGATAAAATCGAATTGATAATAGATCAACTTATAGTAGCAGACGTGGTTTCGATGAAAAGAAATTATCTGTAACTTCGTTGGTTACGATTCCTAGACATAATTCTTTTTGCTATTGATTTCTCATATATTTCTTTAAGAAATGGCCTACGTTTCACTTTTGGCGAAAAGAAAAAATATATGCTCCATGTTTGTGGCAAATAAACTTTTTTCTTTCTTTCTTTCAATATGCCAGCAATGTATGGCAAGTTTCATTCCCATTTGGAATTTATAGGGTTTGACAAAACAAAATACTCAATTCTAAAACCGGCCCTGTGTGCATTAATAAACCTAAGTAAATGTAATATTTTTTATAGTTAGCCAATGAACACTCATTGGCTTGTATAATGATTAGGAATAGAATTTTGTCTTAGTGATACGTTCCTGAGAGCTAATTTATAACCTCCACTTGTTAGGGACTACCAAGTGGTTTAGTGGAACAGGCTACCCTAGTGGTTTGTAGGCAACCCTTAGTGATTCAGTGGATAAGCACGAACAGTCTACCTCTCTGAAAGTCGTCTATCCTTGGAGGTTTGTTGGGACAGGGCTACACTGTAAGTTGTTTGATGGGACTGGTTATCAATAGAGGTTCGGTGGGATGGGCTTATCATAACCCTTTGAATACAGTAATTAGACACAATAGCAAGTCAATTGGTGTGCGGACACTGGTGTCCGCTTGAGGTTTGAGTATGAATGCTTTGGTGGGACAGGCCACCCTGAGGGCCAGCGTGCTTTAAGCGAGAGCCCACGCGGACGGCCGTGCAGTGCTACGTCGCGTGACGTCGCGCGTGTGTCCTTTGCGGCTGTCCCCGAAGCGGATACCGGTTTATTACTTGCGCAGTGTTAGTTCAAGATTTCTGCGGTAGTTCAACATTAACGGTGTACATGTAATAGTATCGATGGAGACCTTTAATGTATTAATACGTAGTAAAACGGGCCCGCGCGAGCCCGGACAGATCACTTTTGTATGGGACCGCGCGTGCTCCCGCTTAACGCAACGTTGGCCCTTAATGGTTTGGTAGAAAAGGCTACCAATATCATTTTAGTGTGATACGCTACTCTTAATGATTTTAGGGACAAGCTAACCTTGAGTTTTGATGGAACAGGTTACCCTTAATGGTTTGGTGGGATAGGCTACCATTGGTGTTTTGGTGGTGCGGGCTGCCATTAGAAGGCTTTTAAAACAGGATACCCTTACTGTGCTTAGAATACAAAAATATAATATCATCTTGACACAACCTCTACATACACGTAGTATAAAACAAAGTCGCTTTAGGCGCTGGTCTTTCTGTTGAGATAACTCCTAAGCCTAAACCGCAAACCTGATTTCTGTACGGTTTTGGTCAATTAGAACAGCTAAAAATAGTCAAAACGATAGGTTCTGAGTATTCATAGTATCAGGTTACCTATAATAAGATGTTAAGTAACAAATACCTTTATTTATGTGAAAATATTTATTTTTTACTGAAAACAAAAATACGTCAAAACCATTGACATGAAAACGTCATATAAATTATAGTATCCAGAACAAACTAAACAGGTTCAAACTTATTTAACAACATAAGTTTTGCTATTTATTATGTCTCGATAACAAAATATGAATTGCATTTTGGAAATCGAAGAGATAAAATACTGTTTACTTAAACGGATTAAAAGTATAAAAGGATGTAAATGTCCTTAAAAAAAATATAAATATACATTCAACCTTATTAGATTGCCTAAGCAAAAATGGCGCGAATCCATGGTTGCCTAGATTTAAGTTATTTTTTTGCTAATATTTTTGGCTTACACATTCTAATTATTTTTTTGTAGTGTTTGGCAGCAAATGTATCAAGTCAACCCTCTCGGCAAACTTCGCTGAGGTAATAACACTATAATAAAATTCTCAGCTCCATTTTACCGAGATCGCGCCTGTTTCAATGATTCCACATATTGTCCAGTTGCGCAGACACTTGAGATACAAAACTACACCAATTTTACATCACAATATCCACTAGGAATCAATTCGCGAATAATTAAAACAGCCACTGAACTTCACTTAAAGAAATCCCGCCAAAAACTCCAGCTTTAAGATATAAAACTTTTCTGCGCTAGATCTGGAATTAGAAATATTTTCCAACATCACTCAATAAAGGATAATAAAGATATTACACGCCAGATAAAGTATATATCGATACATCGCGAGTAGGTTGCTTAGCTAAATCACATGACCATTATGTTCTAGCGGTTGCTTCCTTCTGTGAAGCAGTAATCCTAGCAAAGAGGCTGCACACGTGAGGCAACGGGCCTCACGCCCCAGCCGCCGCCGGGATTCCGATCTCGATTTCCGGCCAGTGTAGGCGCGGGCTTTCGGACAGCGAGCAATAGGTAGCTCGTCATCCGACCTTCCGGTGACCGTCTGGACTAGAGATGTAAGTGCTGTATTATACCATTTGCAACACAAGGAATAAAACGAAAAATACCGTATAATACGGTATTATACCATTTGCTACGGTATTTTATGTATCTATAAATCGATTGTTTCTAATTTTTTTAAGTAAATTATCTGAGTAATCGTTAGAACACTGAATACGGTGGAAATGCACAGAAATAAGATATGAAATTGTTTTTTAAATTTGTATTATTTATATATTACAAAAAAGTAGTTCTGGGCGTTTAATTTAGGGACGGTTCTTCTATGAAAAACGAACGAACTTTTGAGATTAGCCAACATTACGTTGTTAAAAAACACTTGAAACTACCACAAGTGCTGAACGACTAAACGAAATGAACCATTCGCCCGTTATTTCGAATTTGACAGGAATATACTCCATATTGCTATTGAGTAAAACCTAAATTTGTATGAATTGAAAGTTTTTAGGTTTTCCTTTTTGAATTATGTGCAGGAAAGTTAAAATGATTCTTATTTTCAGCTGTTTAGAAATCAATAAGTTTTGTTAGCTTCAGTTGACTGATGAAGGTCAAGCGTTCGTTTTATATATTTGTTTTGAAATTTAAAATCAATTGACAACAGAAACGCGCGCGCATTTAGTTGTTCGATATCGTTTCCAAATAAGTTCAACCAAAATGGCCGTTGCTAAGATTATGCGCAGATTTGTAACCCACAAATCTGTTACCTACTGCGCATTCAAGGTCAATCGCCACTATGGTTCAACTTATATGCCGCGTATCGTAAACGTAGTTTTTTTATGCTACTGTTTCTTAGAACGGAACTTCTTTTTAAAAAAAGTGTTTTCGAAACGACCCAATACTACAAAAAAGCGCAAGCGAGATCGAGACGACACTACACGGCGTGAAAACAGCGCGGTAGAACATGTCTTAACGTGTTGACGGCGACGAATGCAACGTTGACCCGCGGACGGGCCGATCACGCGGTAAATCGTACCTACAGTGCGGTACATTTAAATATTTAACAAACACAATGAAAATTAGACGGAAATGTAATATTGTAATAATATCTGTGAAGTTTAATTACTAAGTAATCTTAAATAAGAATTATTCATTCTAAAATATAGAATACAATCGAAAGTTAAAATATATTTTATACACTAGAACTCTTCGTAATATTGTAGGATCTTAAAAAGTGAATCAAAATATAAAATACATAAAATACCAATAATACCGTAAGTTTTAATAAAAGACCGGTTTAATATGCTATGTATTATACGGTATTTTTACAACTCTAGTCTGGACCCAGCCTATCGGCGCGAATCGTTCAAGTTCTTGTCAGCAAACCGAAGGGGCCCAGCAGGGTCGAAGCCTACTGGGGCCAAGGGCCTGCTTCTGAAAGGATGGTTCGGCCCTGGTATGATAGGCAACGAAGGAACGGGGTGGGTTTTTAGCCAGTAAAAGTCTGACACTATCTCCCGCTCCACCCAAGGGCGGGATAGTAATTGGATGATAAATCCCATCCAAAAAAAAAATGCCCAAATTTTGCTGGCAAATTTTTTTCTGCGTCCAGTGATGAAAAATATACAAAGTATACAGATTAAATTTTATTGTTTAACATCATTGGTACCAGATTTAGCTATGCATTCGCAATGTATCAATAAATGCATTATCTAGCATATAATATTGATCATTATCAAATAACAGATGAGGGAAGATACTTCTTCTACCGGATCTTAGATCATAATCTGTCATGTAGTCGTGACCGTGGCGAGTTGGACACATTTTTATGTTATCAGAGTATTTGTTGTTTGTTGAGTATTTATTGAACTGTTATTCCATATAAATAAAATAGTTGCGCTTTTCATTTATATAGAATAACAAAACTGCGCGACTCAGCCGCGCTGTTTTATACCCTGGTTATACAACCAATTCTGTTTTCATGTATATTCCCTATTAACTCAACAACACAATTAATGCCCGCTTTCATTTATTCTGCTACATAGATTTTCAAACATTAATTTAACTGTTTGCTTGTATTTAACACCGAAAAGCGATATTATCGCAATCCCGTGTCTGATGCAAGTGTTGGTCAAAACGAATATAAATCGCAGATGTTAAATTAGTAAAATCGCATGGGCACGCAGTGCATTATATTAAACAAAACACATCTTAAATACTAATACAAAAAATTAAAACGCTGTTCAAAAACCAATGGCAACCCAGTCCTCAAAATTAGGTACCTATATGAAGTCACGCCCTTCTACTTAAAATGTATAGAAAATTTAGAGGAATACAGGGCGTTTAAAAGAAGTCGGTTTCTACTCAGAGACCTAAGACAATGAATGCATCTTGGCCTACTACAACATTTACTGTAACAGAAAAGGTTGCAATAATTTTTGATCAGTGTTTTCTGTAATTACTGAATCCTAAACATGTAGTCAAATGCATAATTAAGTTTACAAAAAAAAATATTTTCTCTAGTCAGTCTATTTATTTATAGCAAATTAATATCTTAAGAGATGAAAATATTACAGTTTACATTTTATACAAACAGTTTGTACCACCGGCTATGCGAACATGAAATACGAAAATTATTCGAAGGGATGTTCCCTTCGAATAATTTTCGTATTTCATGTTCCCGGGATAAAAAAGTATTATAAAAAATATCTTGGACATGTCAATCCAAGCAAAGTTTAATTAAACTTTGTTAAGCTTAGGGCCCCACGCCCACGGCAACTTTATGTAGCGATGCATTGATACAGTCGCGATGCTGTAGCGTGTTGCCATCTCTTATATAGGGCGTTGCAAATGCGACTAACGCGAGTGTCGTAAGCGCGCGACAGTATCGCTACAAAACGTCGCCGTGGGTAAGGGGCCTAAAATGTAAAGAGATCACAGGCGTAGAGTTACGTTCGCATTTATAATATTAATGTAAATCTCAAAAGGGAATAAAATATCACAGTTTTATCTTAAATACAATAATAGGAATTCATAAAAATGTTCAAAAAGCAGTCAAGTATGAGCTGGGCATCACTAGCACGGGTGATATCAGTAGTAAAAGATGTAAATATATTGTTTTTGTAAATGAATGAGAAGTCATAAAAATGTGTTTCTCATAGTAATCAACTGGCTTATAACGAGTCACGTTATAAGTCAGTTGATTACTATGAAAGTACAGCTCTCGGTTGAGTTTTTTTTGTTAAATTATTTTACTTCAATAGAAGTAGCACAATATTTTTTTTTTATCATATATTAATCAGATTCATACAAAATTGGTCACTAGTCTTATATCTATATAGTGGAGTTCCTGAGGCTTTTTTACCTCGGATTACTCTCACTGTGGACAAACTTTAAAAACCGGCCAAGTGCGAATCGAACTCGCGCACGAAGGGTTCGTACCATTGACTAGGTAAACAACATAACAACAACTAAATGGCAAAAAATGGCGTTTTTTGTATAGGAGCCCCCTTAAATATATTTATTTTAATATTAAAGTAAAAATACAACTGAGTATTTTGTGAATATTTCAAGTGCCTGCCTGTTGCCATTATTGATATCGAGCAAAAAAGGGCTACAAAATCGCGTTTGTTATATGGGAGCCCCCCTTAAATATCAATTTTATTTTCGTTTTTAGTATTTGTTGTTATATCGACAACAGAAATACATAAGTTGTGAAAATTTCAACTGTGTAGCTATCGCGTTTCTTGAGATACAGCCTGGTGACGGACAGACAGCGAAATCTTAGTAATAGGGTCCGGTTTTTACCCTTTGGGTACGGAACCCTAAAGAAGCAAATATGATATGTTTAGCTAATAATATGTACAAAATAGTTAACCTGTTGAAAATTTGTGAAAAATACATGATAACAATAATTCGACTAATATTTCAGGAATAGAAAAAATCTTTTTAGTTGGCAGGTCTCAGTCGCATTATAGGGTGTTTTTATTTTAATGACAATTACATCACTCATACGGGATTGCTTCGCCCCGCACGCGTCTCGCTTGTGTATTTCCCGCATTACAGTAAATACTTGTATGAAAATGAGATATGACTTTGGTTTTGTCTATGTTCATTTTAAGTCCCACCGTAGCTCCTCCGTAGTCTCAGCCTATTATGACTACTATGTCGTCGGCAAACCGAAGTTGAATGATGTACTGCTATGATGATGCCATCAACAAATTATTGTTGATGGCGAGTGCCAGCCTGACCCAAAGATAACCTAAGAAGAAGATGGAGGATCCATTGCTACCGTAAACAGTTTCGGAGAAATGACGTCTCCCTGCCTCACACCCCGCTGCAAGAAGATAGGTTTCGGGGTCCAGTCTTGTAGCTGGACTGACGTGGTGGCGTTTTTGTACAATCACTTCAGCACTTTGATGCACCGATAGTAAATTTGAGACGTCCGTATGGTGTCCGGACATAAAGAATAACACAATCCCATCTCTTCCCGTGGGTGTCGTAAGAGGCGACTAAGGGATATACCAGAGAATGGGCAGCAGTATTCTCTGTGCGTTACAACAACCACACTGCGATCGTCTACCCGCCTGTCAAGCGTGGCTATTATGGCAACCCCAACAAATGAAAAGCAAAACAAAAAAACTGGCTCCTAGTACGCGGGAGCCAGTCTACCCTTGACTCCGGTAGGGGTGCGAAGAATCTCCGGATGAAATCCGGCTTCCCATTTGTAAAACGACTGGACCTGGCAAAATATAACACGCGTACACTAAGGACTGACGAGAAGATCAGCGAACTTGAGGAGGAAATGAACGGGTTACGATGGAGTATTGTGAGATTGACTGAAGTCCGAAGACAGGGGTAGGAAACGATAATTCTCAAATCCTAGTAACCTGCTCTATTTCCGGGAGGGTGACCAGCAGTCCCAGGGTGGTGTCGGGTTTTCGTCCACAGGTCCCTCGTGAACAATGTGGTAAATATCAAGAGCGTGGCGTACCTACTCAGAATATCATCAAGATATTCGTTGAAGGTCATACAGGTTTACGACCCGACCTCGACACTAGCCGACGATGAATTAGAAAACATATATGAGGATGTATTCAGCCAGAGCCATGCATGGTTATAAGACTCACTTCACCGTGGTCATGATCATGGGGGACTTAAACGCGAAACTGGGCAAACGAAGTGGTGACGAGCTGCGATTGGGGGTTTGGACGTCGAAACCACCTGCGACACCTACTGGCTATTTTTACGGAGAAGGCCCTCCTTCTCAGAGACCCTCTCTACATGATAAACTCCTTCTTCAGGACGCGTGAGTATAGGAAATAGACCTCGCAAAGTCCTGATGATGCAACTAGAAACGAGATTGACTTCATCCTGTCGACAAAGAAGCAAATATTCAATGATGTCTCTAAGATCAATGCGGTGAAAACCGGAAGTGTTCACCGCATGGTGAGAGGCACATTGAATATCAACGTTAAGCTTGAAAAATCTCGACTGATGAGGACAACGCTCCGTCCAGCACAGATCCAAATCCATAACTTCGAGAGCCTTCAGCTCGAACTTAAAAATCGTTTCGAGTGCCTTGGAAGCTCCGTGGACGAATACAAAGATGGGTTTGTGGAAACTGTCCATACAGTCGGGTCTAAGTTCTCTAATACTCGTACAAAAAAGAACAAGAGTCTCTCTGATCGAACTCTCGAGCTTATGAAGGAGAGGCGTGAGATGATTCTACAGTATTCTGGCGATGCGTGCATATATCGGCAGCTCAATAGATGGATCTCGAAGTCTAAAAAGCGACCGTCGCCGCTTTAATACCGAGAGGATTAAGGATGTGATTGAGCGGGATAAGGGCTCCAAAGTTTTTGCACAAGATCTGTCTATTGGACAGAGACAGCTTACAAAACTGAAGACTGAAAATGGTATCTTTTCAAACAAATTTCCACAGTGTTAAGACGAAAGTCTATGACCAGTGCGTGTTGCCAGTAATGATATATGGCTCTGAAACGTGATCTCTCACAACGGGCCTCATCAGAAGGCTTAAAGTCACCCAAAGGGTGATGGAAAGGGCTACGCTCGGAGTTTCCTTACGTGATCGAATTAGGAATGAAGATATCCGCAGGAGAACCAAGGTTGCCAACATAGCACGAAGAATCGCCAAACTAAAGTGGCAATAGGCAGGGCACATTGCTCGCAGAACAGATTGGGACCGAAAGGCTCTGGAGTGACAACCTCGTACCAGAAAACGCAGCGTTGGAAGGCCTCCTAAAGGGTGGAATGATCACCTGGTAAAGGTTGCGGGAATCCGATGGATGCGAAAGACACAGGACCGTTCATTATGGCAACATTTGGGAGAGGTCTATGTCCAACAGTGGACGTCATTCGGCTGAAATGATTATGATGATGAATGAACTTGCCAATTGTTGATTTTGAGTACTAATTTAATTGATATAACAAACATTTTTGACGTGCGGTTATAAAAATAAACGGTGTCCATAATCCATTATGCAATGAAAAACAACCTTGTGTAAAACAATGAGAATTTTTTAATTTTACTATCCGGAATCTGGTCAGATACTGAATTACAATTCGGTATCCGGTCGGATAGTCGAAACAAGACCGGATACCGGTTAGTTACCGGATATTTGTTTCATCTCTATTTATTTTCGTTTTAAATTTCATCCACAGTAACAGTAATCTGAGGGTTTCATGATTTTAACGCCCCAGGCCCTAGACTAATAACACTCTATTGACTATTTTTTAGGAACTCTAGGGTATTTTTCAAATAATGGCATTATTATTGTACTATTAATACAAATGTAAGAATTTGAACTTTGTCTACTTACAACTAGGTACTAAATAATATGTACACATAAACGTAATACTGACTTATGGCCGCTAGGGAATGTAGGTTTGTCCACAAACATCACTCTTTTATACTTTACTAAATGACTAGGTAAACTTTGCATTTTGTGGTCACCTTGGGCGTAAAGACAGAGGAGAGGTGATTCATATAGATCATTCATATGCAACAATAAAGACGTCTGCCAAACTAAAAAAATAATACTGTTTTCTAGAGCCGTTTTTTATATCCTTGTCTTCTATATAACTCTTTTTTATATCCTTTTTATTATTACTGCCCAAAGAACCCATTTTATTTACACACACAACCATAAGTCGGCACAATCTAACTCAGTCTTGTTTTTATAATAATAATCAGTCTTCAACATTTTAAATGAGCACATTGGCACCTCCTCAACCAGTCACATGTTTTCAAGTACGACTTCCTGAGGTAGGTGCTTTATATCTTAAAAATCGTGTTAGCATAAACTCGCAAAAGCTTAAATTTAAAAATTTATCTGATTTGAGTATTAACCATAAAAGACAACTAAAATTTATAATTTAAAAACAACAAAAAGAATCGAGATCAAATTTAAAAAAACAAAATACTCAAATGAGATAGCGGACTTAAAATGTAACAAAATTCGCATAATATATAGCGTCGTCATAAAATCATATGAGGTGTACATACCTCTTCAGGTTAATTAGAAAGGAGGATAGTTATGAGGCTGGGAGGGATATCTGCCCGCAAAATATGGATTGTATGTCTGTGCGTTTTGCGTAGGCGGAGCCGTCGTCGAAGTCGAGGGCCGCGCCGGTACTTGAGGCGTCACTGCCCCTCGTGGAGAGTTGGGGTATGATTGGTGAATATTTATCACATCTGAAAGACATTTCGAAATATAACAGAGTGCTATGCCTACCCTTTCATAGTTTAATATACAGGACTTATGTCCGAGGAATACAATAACTTTGAATATATTCAAACTTATCAAATAAGATTTTTTACACAAAATACCCAAAATATGACAACTCTTCATAATAAAATGAATAATGTCGAGATACCTCGAAACCCAAGCTGTAAGATATACATCGTTGGGAAGAGTTTACAAGAACTGTACACCTCTACCATGAGTTTTAAGCAATAGTATTAGTCGCTACTCGATATCGACGCCGTAAATATTTTGTATGGCAAATTTTGGTTCTGCAAGTGACCGCTAGAGGCGCTGCAAAATTTGCCATACAAAATATTTACGGCGTCGATATCGAGTAGCGACGGTTACTATTGCTTAAAACTCATGGTAGAGGTACAGTATTTTTCTGGATTTTTACTTATTGGTATTTCGTAATTCATGATATGGTCAAATACGATCATCGTGCGTTTGGCTGTTCATATCGTTGGTTCATAAGGTAGTGTTCATTGATTGACCATTAATATCATTTTTTGACCAGCGGGCAGGGGTATGAAATGGTTGGTCATATCATGAAGTAGTAAATTCTAAGATCTGGCAGCAACAACAACAACAACAACTTTCATTTGCCCTACTCAGAATATACAGAGATATAGTCTCACTGAAATATTAATATATATTGAGGATAGAATTCCTGTAAAAGAATATATTATTTTTATGCGTAAAATATGTTGATTTTTGAAACATTTCCAAAACTTACGGTTGGGTGTCGACGGATATGGCTGCGGATAGTAGCCTCGGGTGGGTGGTGGAGGGAAGGTCGGTTGGTATGGTAAGTACGCGGCGGGTGCGGCCGCCGCCCTCACAGAGTGAGGATGGGGCGCATTGGGGGGATGCGGCGCGCTGAGAGAGTGGGCTGCGCTCGGAGGCCGCGGGATGCCGGGGGGGTGGGATGCGCTGACAGGATGCGACGCCACTGGCAAGTGCACTGCGCTTTGCGTGAGCGAGGCTGTGCTGATGCTGCTTGTTCCGCCTGTCCTGGAGCTTGCGACCGCTGCTGGAGTGCTACTGTCTACTTTACGTCCGTTAGCAAAGTGGCCGAATCCGTTCACTGCATTGCTGCTTATGTTTGAAGTACTTGGTCTACTTCGCTCTGAATTAACTGTGTCTTTTCTGCTTTTTTCCGAATTTAATGTTGAGTCTGAAAAAAAACAATTATTAAATATCACTACATGGTATAAAACAAAGTTGCTTCCCGCTGTCTGTCCCTATGTATGCTTAGATCTTTAAAACTACGCAACGGATTTTGATGCGTTTATTTTTAATAGATAAGAGTGATTCAAAAGTAAGGTATGTATACATAGTATAAAACAAAGTCTCTTCCCGCTGTCTGTCCCCATGTATGCTTAGATCTTTAAAACTACGTTTTTTAATAGATAGAGTGATCCAAAACGAAGGAGGAATTTATATGTATAAGTCATGCATATTGTATTTAGTATCACCATTGCATCCGTGCGAAGCTGGAGCGGGTCGCTGATATGAACTAAGTACAAATGGTCAGATGCTATAATTTAATACTATACTAAACCGTACAAAACTACTTAACTGAGCATTAACTAGACATAAATTAAGCTTCTTTTATGAGGAGGAAAGGAGATGTTCCATAAATGTAAGAGGTTTAGGTCTAAAACAATTTAAAAAATTAATAATATTAATATCTATCTCTAGATATATTAACTTATTTATTACGCTACTTGATTATAATATTATTTGATTATGATCAAGTAGCGTAATAAATAAGCATACTTGGTATATGAAATTGATGTTCAAATTTCTTTGAAATAAAAATCAACTTTTGACCTATCCTTTCAACTAAAATTAAAAAACAATACTATTGCGGTTCATGAGATAATGTGATATCGAAGGAGATTTTATTTCTGCTGCTGCATTATTAATCAGTTAATAAATTACAACTTATTGATACTTTTTAAGGTTTACATTTAATTTGAACATGGTGATAGTTTTTAGGGTTTATACTTTATATAGAATAGGCGATCGTATTTGATAGGTAGAAAAGAAGATTGTTTTGGTGATGTGATGAAAGGTTGTCATCATTAGTTTTTCAAATCTTCCTTCAAACGACTGTTTTGGGGAGTGTTTTAAGTTTTAATAAAATATTCTTCCGAAGGAAGTCGCAGGCAAAGTACTAGTCTATGAAATGAAATCAAAATCTCGTAAGAATAAGAAATTGTAGTAATTGATTTCTTAGATCCCGTTCCCATTCTTTAATCTGTCAGAACTATGAAACGGTACTTTTTGATGGGTAGTTGTAAAACTCTATCTCTCAAATTAGTACCTATTTTAGCATTTTTTTTTTTGAGGTGGAAAATTATAAAAAAAAATTCTTCCGCTCGCGCGATAAACTCCCGCAGTCGAACATTTGTTACAATAGCCGATAATGGCCAATTCGTCTATTATGTCAAACGCAAACGTTTATGGACGATACACGCATATATGACCAAAGAATTTATAAACCCATCTTCACATCAGAGTGGCATAAGATATTAATGCAAGACTTACTATTACGAATAACTTCCAACACTGCCTGTATCACATCAGTAGATGTGTGACTGATTGGGTTTGCTCTCCTGGTAAGAGCAGTCAGTGAGTGCAACAATGACGCTTCGTCCACTCCGACAGAAGGTACAGGCTGAAAAAAAAAAACATGATTTCATTTGTAAGATAAAGCCGCCTGTTTCGCAACGTACGTGTGTCACAATATAAAATCTTTACTTTTATACTTACAGGTTCAACCAGAGGTCGTTGTTTTAAAACACAGCCCATTAACTGAAGTAGGAACTGTCTAGGCACCGTAGATGTCTCCTGGAAAAAACAGAGAAATTAGAAAAATAAATACTTATCCACTGCAACAGTGAGGAAATTGTGAACTTGTGCACTTGAATAATGAAATAGCAAAGAAGTATATAAAACTTGAAAATTCATCTTGTAAATACAAGATTACTAAAAAGTACTAGTTTTAATTTAGTCGTTTTAATCCCGCAGATGGTCGTCTTGGTACATGAAATACTATCGATTTGTAAAGAAAAAATTAAAAAATAAAGTACTTTTTTTCAAAAATTCGATAGTACTTATATTTTCGAGTTTTTGAAACGTGTACATTGTATGAAATTAATTTCTTTATGTAAACGAGTCAATGACCTTGCAGGTAGTTGTCGGTCGTTGCGTACTAACTACCTACATTGGCGTCGCTCAGCTGAAATTAAATTCGTGTATGCGTAAATTCGAGTTAAAAAAAAATAGTACATTACTTTTTTATTTTCTCTTTACAAATCGATAGTATTTCATGTACCGAATCGACCCTCAACGACCAAAATTAAACGGTGTATAAGTTGTCCATCCTTCACAATATATTTCCGGTAGTTGTTCGTCATCATAACTTCGTCCATTATCGCACAGACAAAACCATTGGTTTCCTCGAAGAGGTCACCAAAGCGCAGCCAGGATACGGACGCTAATATGCCTACAACAGACCCATGTAAGGCCCGGTAAAAGCGTCCGTAAAGCTCCTTGCTCTGCCATACTTCCTTGCGGTCATTAGTATCCAGTCATCGATATATATGTACTACGCACTAGATTAGGCATGCCGTACATTCACTTTCCTTGACTTACATGTGATGCATGCCGTACAACTTGACTTAATGACATTAGTGCAGTTTTGCAGTATATAAGCGCTAAAGTTTTAAAAGTTTTTTTAGACGTCATAGAGTCTGTCTAACGAAAGCGCGACTTGGAGTTTTAAAAAAAAATTAAATTGGCAACATAATGTTTCCGTCAAAAGCACGTCAAAGATTGACAGTATTATGTAACAAAGATTGATTTTAAAAATATAATTACTTATCATGGATAAAACAATAAAAAGTTATGTGTATGAAAGCTGTGAAATACTATGATCAGTAAGTTTAAAGAAAAACAAGAAGAGAAAGTAGTTGTTTTTGATCTCGGGTTTTTAAGTTAGTATGACATTATTATCTTGATCATTGTTGACTGACTATTAGATATATTTTACGATATGATAATAATTTTCCTAATGTTTATAGATAATCTTGAAGATATTCAAGGACTGCGCGAAATAAATAAAAAAAAACATTGAATCGTTAAGGAATTTGGGAGAAAAAACCTTTACACTTAAAACTAAGCTTTAAGAAGAAATATATTCACTACCGCACTTTATACGTTCAAAAGCGGTCGAATTGATGTGATGAAATAGCATACTTTGAGGATGATAAAATTCAACATTTTGTGTTATTCACCTTTCCCGTGACTTTCTTGATATAATAGTAATATACCAATAAATAAATCTTTACTCGTTTTTGTATTGTATTGGTTATTATAGCTATCCAGTATTGTTCTACTGCTGTGCAAAAGCCATCCACTCTTTCTAATGGTCTCAGTCCCTTACTCACAAGACATCCAGGTCGGTTGGCAAACCTTGAGTTTAGACTTTTGGATGTTAGTCAAAGACCAAGTCTGTATACACCATAGGTCAAATGAGGAGATTACACATGTCCATAAGCTTACGCTTTAGTGATATCACTAAAGCGTGCCCATATGGGCAAAGTGCCCTTAAATAGTTCCTTGATGGACCAGTAACTTTTTCAGGTATTTTCTGTTCGACACGTTATTTCTTTGTCTTATCTGGCCCAGAAAGACACTACTTGGCCCAAGTAGACAATAATATATTTTAAGACGTATTGTATATTCTGTCCGCCTACGTGTACGTTCCTTTGGAGCTGCTGGTTATGATTTTGGTCTTCAACATTTTTATATGTAGAGCAACCAGCATTTGCTCTAGTCCTGTGGCTGTAGGAGAGAACAGGACAATATCATCAGAGAAACGCAAATTACTTAGCTTAGCTTCGCTGATGACAATGCCCTTCTCTTCCCATTCGACTGCGAATGTCTGAAAGAAGTGGAGAATATCTTTGGGGACAACGGGACACCCTGTTTGACTCATTCTGTTTGAAACATAGGATCTAATCTCTCTAACTTGCTGGAAGAAGTATCTGTGGATTCTATTTTTTGTTTTGTAAGGGAATTGAATATTTCTGAGTGTGTGATGCTGTTAAAAGCGTATTGGTTGAGTATATTTATTTCTAAACATTTTGTGTTCCTCATATTAGGAATATAGTTCGTCAAAAAGAATTATACGATTGTCGCAAATACAAAAAAATACTCAAGTATCAAAATTTTTTTCTCCTAGTATGACAGTAATACCATATTCAATATTTTTTGATTTGACCTCATTTTCTCAGGTCGCGCTTTCGTTAGACAGACTCTAATGACAATTTAGCGCTGCAGCGAACTTTTGTTTTAACGTTTCAGTATTGTGACCAATAGTTTCCATGAACGGGCGTGTCTATCACTTAGGATGTAAGTCGATGTATCCAGTATATACAGCCTCAACACCGATGACCGTGGGTGATGCATCCGATTGGCGGTAAGCAGTGTGCGGACCCTCCTATTCAAGGCGTCAAGTTCTGTCCGAGTCCATTTGATTATGCCGAAAGAGTAGATCAACACCGGCATGACCCTAGCGTTGAAAGCGCGCACCTTGTTCCCGCCTGATAAGACTATTCAGGACTTTATTCAATCGGCTGAAGAAGCGCTTCTTCAACGACTGTTTCACGTCATCAGCATTGATGCCTAACGCTTCCAACATACCCAAATACTTGTAAGTTTCAGTTGAGCAGAGGGATCTAAGGTGTATGAAATCCGTAAGTTGAGTTCCCACGGATTCCATAATCTCTCCTCGCTTTACATGCATGACTGCACATTCGTCCACACCAAATTCCATCCTGATGGCACTACTGAAGGTTTCAGTTACCTTCAGTAGCTCCATCAGTTGCAAGTCGTTCGGGGCAAAGAGTTTCAGATCATCCATGCAAAGAAGGTGAGATATGACCTGACCACCTCTTTTCAACTGGAAGCCTAAGCCAGAACCTTCCAGCAGTGTTGTGCTTTCACGGCCCTCGGAACGCGCCGCCGCCGCCACCGGGTTTCCAACTAACGGTAGGAGGAATTCACATCGGTGTCGGGTCGACGATGAAGTACCTAGGACTCGTTCTCGACAGCCGGTGGAATTTCGAGGATTATTTCCGACGTCTGGCTCCCAAACTGAATCGGACCGCGGCTGCCCTCAAGCGGCTCCTGCCGAATCTGGGGGGTCCAGACGCTTCCTGCCGGAGGCTCTACGTAGGCATCGTTTGGTCCTTTTCCCTTTATGGACCGCCGGTATGGGCGCCCTCGCTGAGAAAAAATCCGAAGAACTAGCTGAACGCGTGCCAGAGGGTCATGGCATGCGAAGCGGCGAGTCTCCTTGCTGACCTGCCACCATGGGATCTGGAGGCAACAGTCCTTGCACATATGCATGATAAGCGCGTGGAGATACAACGCCGGGGCGAAAGTCCGCTGCCACGACAAGTCGAGGTATGGCGGAAAGAGTTCCGGCGGGATCTCATGGTGAAATGGCGACAGCAACTGTCTTAACCCAGTGCTGGGCATGCCTTAATTATGGCGGTAAGGCCCCTTTTTGAGGCGTGGCTGGAAAGACCTCACGACGTCCTAACCTTCCGCATAACCCATGTTCTTACCGGACACGGTAAGTTCGGGAGGTTCCTGTTCCGGATTCGTGCGGAATCGGCGCCCGGGTGTCACCACTGTGTGGACTGCCCGGGGGACACGGTGGAGCACACGGTCGAAGTTTGGCCCGCTTGGGCAGAGCATCGCCGTGTTCTCGTGAGGGCGATCGGCAGCAGCGAAATAAGATAAGATGCTCGAGAAAAAATATGGATCAGCTGTCTCATGTGTGGGCTTTAGCTTTAGTATACCGCAAAGAGATTTAAAAAGATACTATAGAGCGGCTATCAGTAGAAATTTCTTAGAATGATGAAAGCTGTCACCCTATGCCTCAGTAACGCCATCTAGCTTTGAATAGTTAACACGCGAATTAAATTTGTCAAAATTTATATTAATTTAACTATAGCTCGGTAGGTGACCAGGGGCCTTATCATGATTATGATAAAATATCAGTCGTCCGAGCGAAAAGCAGTGATGGCGCAATACACCCTCTATAGCTCCATTCTTTTAACAGTACGGCTTAGGTCGTAAAATGGATCAGCTCGTGATAGAGCTTCAGTGTGTGCTATGTAAGGTTAAGCTTTTCAGCAATGGATGGCGTTATCACCAAATCTGTAAATTTTCTAGAACTATTTGCGAAAATGATTGAATTTTAATTAATTACTGAGTAAATACGAAAATAAACTGAAGCTAGGTCCAGTCGTTTTGTCATAACGCGATTTACAATGGCGTAATGCGCAACACTGAATATTTTTTAAGAAAAATATTTTCTTTTGGTGATAAAAGCTGACACAAGCGCGACCTGGCAGGACCCGGGTGACAATCTAGACTGAGCGTCTTACTACTCCTAGGTAACCACTATCGGATCACGACTTCGTTCGCCATGTCCTGTCTATTGGTAGTATATATTTAATGTCTTTGGTATACGGTAATTGCGCTGATGCAGAGTGGAGTTGTGAGTTTTGCAAGTAGATTAAAATTACTTTTTAGATTTGACAAAAATTTTTGTATCAAGATTTGCAGTATTCCATAATTGGTACCTATTCCATAATTGGATCCCTTTTTGTTGATATAGTTTTTGAAAAAATAAATACACTTGATATTAATAAAAATATAACCAGACTATCACTAAACGAAACGCAAAGGTATGACAAATTGTAATTACGAGTAAATGAGTTCATTTACAAAACTTTTATGTAATATCACTAAAATAAAATGGTATTCCATATTTGGTTACTTTCCTAATCACACTAGCATAGTAAAACATAAATGTTTAGTGAATCTAACTTACGGAAACGAACGACGAAGGTTGATTGAACTGAGCCAGCAGGTCTTGGACTTGTATTTGCTGTGACGAGCCCTGTATAAACACATTGTTTAATTATCATAAAAATCGTGTCAAAATATTTCAGTCAAGGATTTGGTAAAAATTTACAGTACCTCTATATGTGCATCCAGTATGCGGAACAGCTCCGGGCTTACTGATGACTTCAACAACAGCCGACCATTTGCATCTTCTGCAGCCTTTTTTTCGTAAATGTAGGTTTGGTATTCGCCCTCACACTCCAGTTTTTCTAAATTTTGACGGTACAGCTCAATCCTAAAGATATATTGAAAATTCAGTCATGTAATGCTTTTTTACATAGAAGTAAACGGGTGTGTTAGCGTGTAGCAGCTATTGTCTAATATAAAATAAGCGATCTCCAATTAACCGTACAGTCGTGATGATTACCGGATAGTTTGGTGGACAGATCGGGCGCGATAACGCTCAACACTAGACCATGAAATTAAGAGCCACTGTATCACTATTTAGTTTTATATAATTGTCATCGCTGTGCAGGCTCAACTCATATTTGTATTGCTTGCAATGTGAATATTTTTACTTTGATTTAGGTGATATGACTGAATGTTATACATTAGATAGCTATTGCAACATAGTGCTTGCAAATTAAAATACAGATCCGAATGATTTTTGTCTCGATATGTTATTTTGATTGACATTTTTCTTTACTTGTTATATCGCACAGCATTATAGTTTCAGTACTCACGGATAATTAACCTTTCAATTCTTTACCGTTATGTTAGTTTTCATTAAAGTATAAACCGAACAATTTAACTTGACGAGGTAGTCTGCGTATTTATAAAATTTTGCATTATGCAAGCAAATATATAGACAATATAACATACTGAACGCTAAAAATTCGCTTCTCAAAATATTAAAATTGGAATCAGAACGCGCTTCGCTTATAAACACTCGCCGATTCATGACCACTCTCATACTTCATCATATCAAACACAAATTCCCGGTAAAATAACACAGCGTCAATGATTACTTAATTTGAGGTATCAAATTATATCATGCGTACAAATTAATATGGAGAAGAATCTTATCATTTCAAACCTGATTTCCCGCTGGATACAATTTTCGCAGACTGTTTGAACTACTTTGGAGCACTCTGCTTTCCTCGCTTTGCTTGGCCCGGCTGGGAACAAAATGAATACGCGCCAAGCAAATAACATTAGCTATCCTAAGTTTATCTTATAGCTATAAAAGTATAAGCAAACTGCATTGAACATATTAATTGTAAAGCGGTTAAAGAACTTGAACTTTAACAGAATATTGTTACAAACCAAGGATCACTAAATAAATTGTGACATATCCTCTTAAAATCATTTATTTCATGACCTTACTGGAAATTATTAAAAATAATCTTCTAAATCATGTTAGCAGTCTATTTGTTTAGTCCTCCTTGGTCTATTAAACCTCTGCATGTAGAAATTGAAATGCATATCTGATTTTGGACTGAACAAAGTTTTAGAGCCGGTTTTATAATTCCAAATACTCGTTTTTACGATTATTTTTATTTATGTGAGTCTAGTTGGATGCCTCTGACTATAGTATTTTACATGGCCACAACAAACACGAAGACTCACTGAACTTATAACTTCCCTTAACGACTGCTAAGGAGACATTGTTCAACAGTCCTGACGCGTGACGCCAAGAAATCTGTTGCGGCCATAATATTAAAGTAAACATCAGAAAACCAGGGTCGAATTGTTTCTTTTCGGAGTTACGTGGCTGAAGAGTAACCAATGAGGTCCTATTAGTCTCCGCAGTCTGTTCGTATTCTGTCTGTTAGCGGGCCCTATCCCTTGAGCCCGTAAAAGGTATTTCTAATACCGCACTAAACTTATAGAAATATACCCATACAAGAAACATGATTTTTTTCGTTAATTTGGCTTTAGCTCTTATTATTAAAACGCAGTTCAAAGCGAGCAAGTTTCATAATACAGAACTCTGTATATGAGTCCAAAACGAATTCGACCAAAACGAAACGAACCTGACAAAATCTGTCAAGTTTTTGTTGACCTTCCCAAGCTTTATAAGTTACGTGCGTTCTGTAAAGACTGACGTACTTTCCGGATATCCAAAATCAGATACAAACATCCCACTTCATGTTTGCTCGAGTTCAAATATGCACTTCCAATAAATTAAAACTAGTATTGAAACTTAGTTACTTAGTACCTATTGAAACTTGGTTAGTGTTCATTTAAATGTGAAATTACGCAATTGCAAATTAAAATGCATTTATTTTTAATGTGTTCAACAAATCTATTGCTTAAGGAATATGGCACATCAAAATAGCATGTGAATAACATACTTAATGTGAATAAAATGGGGTAGTTCACGGTTATATAAATACGCAATTGTATAGAAGTTATATTTATAAATTTAAGTTGCAATGATGATGTAGATACACAAGTATTACTTATCTTAATCTTTTACAATTTAAATAATTTTATGAAAATAGCAGTCTGTCACCTTTAAAGTCAACAATAGTGAGAGGTCCATAAGAATATACTGTTCAAACATCATCTTAGTTACACTTTGCAAATTAGATGTGTTACTAAACTTGCGGCTTCAAAATTATCAAATATGATCAGTGATGCCATTCCCTAAGAAAACGCAGCGCTGCCTCAACGACGAACACCCAAATAGAATACATTGGATTGTCAACCTAATGCACCTATACATTGGATTGTTAATTCAGTGTATCCTATTTGGATGTTGGTTGTTGCGGCAGTGCTGCGTTTTCTTAGAGAATGGACCATACTGGCATTTTTTGCTGACTATTAGCCAGAACATTTGAAGCAGTTAAAAGAAATATGAACGCACATTGAATTATGAAACCTAGTAGAAGTAGACTCATTCCAAAATTCAGGTTGCTTAAGGATTTAGCAAAGATACTTCCAGCTATTGATTGCTCGTTCATTTATGATCGAATCAACACAGCATAATCACATAATGTGAGGTATAAAGAAATCTTCTTTTATTATATAGCTAAGATAATCTTTCCTGCACTAACCAAAAAAAGCTGAACAGAAAGTTATGTACCATGACTTGTATCTACAAAAAATGTAATATTGCTGAGTGTTGCCAGTAGACTCGCTCCAGACATGAGTATTGCCAGGTCATACTTATAATATTACTTGTCCCCCATTTACCTTTAAAAGAATGTCTAATTGCATGTAAAACTTCTAATATAATTAGAATCCAATTAAAAAGGCTCGTATAAGTAAACGGAAATTATGTCTTATTATACAAATAATTGTTGTGTAAATTCATGTCACCTGCTACCCGCAGACAAATCGGTTTTCACTTGCAGATATAACACTACGAAGGAACGGGGTAGGTTTTTAGTCAGTAAGAGTCTGACACTACTTCCCGCTCCGCCCAAGGGCGGGATTTGTCATTGGATGATTTTACCTACCATAAAAAAAAAAATAAAAAAAAAAAACATTTAATGTCTTGAACATTTCGTCAGCTAATTACAATATGACCCTATAGAGCTGGCATAGCCCTAAAAATATAATTATTCTAATTTACCTAGTGACAGTACTGCTATTTAGAACCAAGTGTCTAAATTCAAAGGAAATATAAGTCTGTTTTATAAATGTCTATAATTTTATATATTTCATCAATTTCTTTGCATCTTTTTGTTAATTATTATAAATATATTTATAAAATGTTGTTTATGTGTATAGATGAGGAACTTTTTTTAAAAAAAGAAACGTAATTTATTTTCATTTCTCATAATTTGATTAAATTAGGCTCTTTTACCACTTTTCCTTAACACTTTACCTTTATTCAATAGGCGGGTCCACCCAGAGCCAGCAGCCTCGCGAGGTATTTGCTGCACGCAGCAGCTCGGTTAGTGTGGACGTGCCTCGGCCTCGGCCTAATAAAAAAAAACCGCGCTTGCCGCGGCCGAGGCACGTCCACATTAACCGAGCTGCTGCGCGCAGCCAATGCCTCGCGAGGCTGTTCGCCCTGTGTGGACCCCGCATAATGACTAAACATTTGAAAGAACTTTGGTTTTTGGCATATTCAGAAACTGACATCTAGCTAAATGTAACCATACATATTATAACAAATAAGCAAGTTAGTAGATAAAGTTGTTACTACTCATCAGAAACAGAAACCTCTGTTGGACGCACAAACCTTAAACTGATCAAGTAATAAAATAGCAAAGTTATCATGAATGTAACAGTAAATCCATGATTATATTTTAGGTATGCCATGTATTCTGTGCTAGTATTCGCGCATGCTATATTTATTTTTTGAGATTTTACTGTTTCTTGAACTTAATATTGAAAAAATCTTTTTGCTTTTCGCTGAGCAATTATTAACTCCTTTGAATTTAAATGAGCTAATTTGCCCCATCCTTCAATAGCGATAAGAATTATACCAATGGAACTCTTTGTGTAATTTATTTATCAAATACAGAGTTAACATTTACAACAAATTTAAATAAATTGATATTTTAGCAATTTGTAACAATTTTTTACAGACACAGCCTTTTAATTGCTGCCTTATGCTTAAATATTTGCATGAAATCAAGCTTACATAACTTGAAGTAAAATATTGATGAATTGAAACTATTGTATGAAATATAATATCACATTGGTTATATCTTATAGCTATAGGTAGGTGGAGTAAATTCCCAATCTTCAGTACCCATTTTCCTTAAATATTGGTTTGGTAAAATTATGCAAAAATCAGGTTATTAACACAGTAAGATAATTACCCTCAGAAGGCCCTGCAGCACGTTTGTTAGCACCATTTTTGGTAGGAGTTGCATTTGCTGGCAATGGAGGAGGAGGCCTACTTGCATCAAACCTGTAATGTTAAAATAGCAAATTGTAAGATTTTTCTTAGAATTCGTACATTCATTAAATTATTGAATGATACACAGTCCAAACTGCTGCATCTTCTGATAAATGTACTTACATGGGCGGTAGGGGTGGTGGTGGCTGATTCACTGAGAATATTGTTGGAGTGTTGAAAGGCGGTGGAGCTGTAAAAGTAAATATAAATTAAGAACAATTTTACAGCTGAAAACATAACATTCACTTTATATTTTATTTTTTATAATAAACATTAAAAATGGTATTTAGCATAAATGACTATGTATTTTATAACAAAAATACAAAACAAGAGTAGGAATTTGCCAAGTAGTTGTACCAAAGTGAATTAAACAAAACCAAAAACCATTAAAGAAAGAAGATAAAAATAACTTGGTTTAGTTAATAAAGTGACAATACAGCAGAAACATTTTATTTCATAATCAAACTCATCCGCATATTTAGTCTTAATTATAGTAACCAAATTCACTATCACCACAGTGAAGTGTTTTTTTTTAAATCAGGATCTTTACTTCCAGAAATCATCATTTAATGCTGGGACTGCCTTAGCGTGTATAGTGACAAAGCAATTGTTGCTGAAGGTTTGTGTGTTTTATATGATAAAAACTTAGCACAATTAAGCTAGACACCACGCCTGATTTGTATGTAGAATGAACATATTGTTCATACAACTTGCTCAAAGATGGTGGTTTATGCATAAAATGAAGCTCTATGGGACGAGTTTAACAGCATGCATAAAATAAGAAAATCAGAAACATAAAAATATTTAAGATAATATGGTTTGATTATGATGTGTTCTATATCAAGCAAGCATCCTGCTTCTTCTATACTCAAATTGCTTTTCAAATGATGCTACAAATTCCATACCAATGCAATGCTTCTTGCAATGCTTTTTAAATTTAATGCTCTAGTAATACAGTAGGTTACTTGTGCACTTAGTATATGAATGTTTCCTCTAATCGTGAGCATGAATGTGTTAATGCGGTATCAAAGCATAAAGATACACCCATGAAGATATGATACATGCAAATGCAGCCCCAGCATAAATTAGGATATTAGTTTATCTTATTCAATATCACAGACATATAAATGTGTGGTACTTATTACCCACTGGCAAGAGCATAATATGACTTTGATCCAATGGCTAATCATTTTCGTTGGGTAGTATCTGATTAATAATAATTGAACCTAATAGATAGTGTTTCCAGGTGTGGCATTTATTGTGTCTAAAACTAGGGCAATACCTGAGAATATGGGTGGTGTCATCCTAACTGGCGCAGCTGTGGTAGTCGGTGGCGGTGGCGGTGGCGGAGGGGGCGGCGGCGCTAGCAGTGGAGGCAGGGGGGCTGGAAGTGGTGGTGGCGGCGCGGCAGCGCTCGGCAGCGGCGGCGGCGGGGGCGGAGGCGGCGGTGGGGCCTGTACTATGTACTCATTCACATACATATTCATCGGTGCATTAGACATTGCTGCATACCTTTCAGCCAAAGCTCTAGGTATCTGACCAGTAGTCAAAAACAGGTTTTGTTCCTCTCTCGTCGTATGCAAATATGTGCAGTCTGGTCTTGTACAACCTGTTCTGTTCTGATAGTCGTGGCAAAACTTTAAAATGTCTTTCATAGATTCTACGTCTAATTCGTGACGAAACCTGCATTGAGCTCCTTTGGTACAAATACCCCACAGAAAATCACGACATTTTTTATTTTGCTGCTCGGTCGTTGTCACAGTGGCATTTCTAATCCGCGGGTCTGTTGGTGCCGTACTAGATGCCGCCGTTGATGGCGCTGTCTGTTGCGGTAAAGGCGGCTGGCGGCCATTTTGTTCATTATTGTTACTCATGAACTGCAAAACAAACTTGCCGTTTAGTAATTAACAGAGGAACCAATGGAACTAAACACAAACATAGTTTAAAATACGAACCGTAGTTGTATACAATCACTGCTTTCCTATTATTTTATACAAATAAAGTTATCGAAATACCACCACTTCCAGCACTACAGTATCATCGTCTCTTTACACTCTTCTTCATATTCTTATCGTCATAAGCATTGTAGTGCGCGCCACTGCGAAGTTATTCTATTTCAAGTTTCCCCAATGCAAAAGGCACTATAGTACTCATAATGCTACGATTAATAATATTAATATCAGTCAATATCAGTGCTCTAAAATCTGATTTGTTTCAGTACTGCTGCTTTTGCTCTAAAACAACATGGTGTCCAGTGTTGCCAACTCTATGCTACGAGCATAGATAATACATATAATAAGGGTATAGATGAGCCACTGACAGATCAGTTTTATTTTTAACTACTCGCCCTTCCCGCTAGTTGGCGCTAGTGTCTGCGAAAGCATGATATGTATAGATATAGCTATGTAGGCGCCATCTACGTACACACCTATAGGTATATTGGTGATCTTGCATAGAACGCATTTTTCCATGTAAAAAATGTACCAAGGCGAAAAACCATATGGTTTTTCACCTTAGTACATTTTTTACACGGATATGATAAGGATATATCAATATAAAGGGAAATAAAACAACGGAAATTGAAATAGATTATTTTATTAATTACAGCTCTTGACAATTTATACAGATAATTATTTAACGTCTCTAATGTATTGAAATTAAACCACTTTTATGCTTTTTATTGTGATATATTTTCACTATTACAATTTTCAAATAAAATCTCTTACAATCTCCATAATAATGGCTCTTCACATCCAAAATAGCAATGAGTGCGAGGGTTTTTCGGTATTCTCGCCATCGTAATCCAAAAACGTAGCCAAATTTGATCAAAATAAACATACACGTCGAAGTCCATAAAACGATGCCAGGGTCAAGCGAAATAAGTGTATTCGTCGGTATCAGTTTACGAAAAGCCAAGTAACTATGTAAGAAGCACTCTCGGGGTCCAGGAAACACGCAATGGTCAATAAAAGACAGATAAATCGAACAGAAAACTCGGAAAACTCACGGCACACACAACGAACGTCCTCGAAATAATTCAAAATAAATTGAATGAAAACTTTGAAAAGTTTTACCTACCCGTATTATGGTATTATCTATTATCAGTGTTGCCATTGGAAAAATAAGTATTAAGTATTTATATAAAAAATGTTATAGACTTTTAAAGACCGAGGACGAATCGAAAAAATGTAAAACTAATTTTTACTTTCTATTATTAATTTACATTTCACAAATTACTAAAAAAATAAAATTTTAAGACAGAGGTCATATATGGCGACATCTAGTAATATAAATGGAATATTTTTGCCTTAGTTGGCACGTCTTCCCCGCTAGATAGCACCACTTTCCATACATTTTCTTTTCTTGACTTCAAAGTACTGTACTGTCATCCCCATGGCTACGAGCCTACGAGTGGGTGCCAGTGGGTGCTAGAAACATCTCAAAAAGTGCTAGATTGCTATGGATTTCCAAAATGTGGTGCTAAAACATTTATGACAATGACACCGCATTATATACGTTGTTGATTTATGTTACAAACAGCATATGAGCCTGTGAAGGCTTTTATGTACAATGGGTTTTAAATGATCAATCGACAAGATTGTGGTGTGTTGCGCCGCAAACAAAACTTTTTTTTAGAACAAACTACATCAACTTTTTCTATAAAAAACGTTTTGCCAGACCCGATAAATAGTTTAAGATTTTCTGTTTTCTGTTTTTTATTCCGAATGTCATTAATTAGCCATTAATTTCAAATATTTTCGCATTCATTTCCGTCTTACAAAGTTTGCATATTGATTTCGAGTTATTTTCGAGCACAGGTTTATGCCATTTTTTGTATTTCGAATCTATTAAGTATTGTATTTTTCCACTTCTTCCTGTAATTTTAAACGAAATTGCCTTTTTTACTGAAAGGAATATCCAGTTTTTCTAGCAAATTGAACTTTTCCTCTCTACTTCGCACAAAATGAATAAACTGAACTTTTCCACAAAATTAATAAACTGAACTTTTCCTCTTACTTCACACATAATAACACTCTTGCAATGTACCTACTTAAATTCGCATTAAATTTAAGTTGTATCCCCCCCGCATTTTCACTTCATTGGATTACTTTTTTAATAAAGCCATTGTTTATTGCTGACAGACTAAACTGTTAGCGTACCTAGGTAGGTACGATAAATAAAAATAATCTGATAATTTACAGTTACGTAGGTACGTTACTGTGAATTATCTTTTTTTTTTCGTTTTATTTTTTTATATAGGTATCATTGCTTTTACTTTGTAAAAACTGTAATTCTTATTAAATGACTATGTCTAATTTGAAATTTCCTTCTTGAAAACTTACCCAATTTTGGCACCTTATATTAATTAGCAACACTGAATCGACGGTGCCGTCCTCTTTCAGTTCACAGATAAAAGTATCAGTAAGTAATCTGTGGTTTGAATGCCGGTATTACTGTACTTGTAGCGACATCTATGTCATCACAAATGAACTAATCGTGCAAATAAAATTCTCCGCGCGATTTGAACATATTATAGAACAGCCCGAAATCATCTATAGGGCAGTGGCCCACCAGGTTTCACACCCGTCTGGTCGGATAATCCTCCCTTTTCTACCAAGGTATGTAGGACATTACTCTCTGTTCCGCATACCTTTATAAACTTTACTCATGACGTATCGTGAATGAAGTTTATAAAAGTATGCGGATGATGACTGATGGAAATGATTGACGTCTACATGACCGTGTAATGGGCGCCAATTACGGTACTTACCGTCTTTCAAAACAGTCATGATTGATGAAAATGATTGACGCCTGCATGACCGTGTAATGGACGCCTTAAATTTCTAAACATTTTGTGTTCCTTAAAATATACTCAACCAATATGATTTTAACAGCATCACACACTCAGCAATATACACAACAAATAGAATCCACACATATACACAAACACTACTACAAAATATTTATACGATCATAGCTCGGCTACTAGCAAGTTAGAGAGATTAGATCCTATGTTTAAACCTCTTAAGGGAGTCAAACAGGGCCTCCCGTTGTCTCTAAAGCTATTCACCAAGTTTTTCAGACATTAGTAGTCGAATGGGAAGAGAAGGGCGTTGTCATCGGCGAAGCGAATTTAAATAATTTGTAATTCGCTGATGATATTGTCTTTTTCTCTCCTACAGCCACAGGACTAGAGCAAATGCTGATGGACTAAAGATAAACATGTCGAAGACCAAAATCGTAGCCAACAGCTCCAAAAGGAACATACCTACACGTGGGTGGGTAGAATATACTTACAATACGTCCAAGAATATATTATTACCTACTTGGGCCAAGAAGTCTCTTTCCGGGCCATAAGACTTAAGGGTATTACATCGCTCAATGACCTTCAAGAATTTACCTCTACATTAGTAGAGAAGAATTGACCTCTAAACAGGCATTGCAGGGGGTGCTGCGCGCGGGGTGTTAGTACTGATTCGAGTTTTTTCTTGATTACTTATCGATATTCAATGAAATTCAAAAAAAAAATCAATACAAGTTATTCAATTTATCGTGACATATATTTTGGTATAAATTCAATGTATAAATATAGAGCCGTTTTCGAGAAAATATGGAATTAATGTTCAAAAAAGGCCTATTTACCAGATTTTTTTTCTAGAGTTAGGGTATTTTTTTGAGAAACGTAATCTATACAATTTATTAGTAATGTCCTTAAGTATCCCCTTTATTTTTTATATGGTAATCGTACATAAGGAAACTTCAAACAACCTAGGTGTTTTTTTGGATTTGGGCGATGTAATCCCCTTAAAAGCGTCTAATACACCACTCGATATACCGCACACGATGCACATATTGTCTTAAAGTTTACTTCCGAAGTACCGAATAAGACTTTCTGACCCTTATTACACTACACCGACTAAGACCGGTCTGAATATCGAGTGGTGTAATAGACCCCATAGAAATGAGTAAAGATTTATTTATTGTTATATTACTACTCTATCAAGAAAGTCATGGGAAAAGGTCAATAATTGACAAAATGCTAGTTATTCTTTCAAATTTGTTTTATCAGCCTCAAAGTATGCTCTTTGAAGGTTGGAATCTACTCGTTCTGAGCCCGGCTCATAAGCGATTAAGTTTTTAGGGTAAATTTAGGTCTCCTGGGGCGGCGACATGTTTCATACGGAAGTGATTGTTTCAAACTGTACGGGTTGATTAATGAGACACAAAAAGTTCAGCAGCTATCTCTTTCAAACTTTAAAGAGGATTTGCAGTTGTGGTATACTCAATAAATGTAGACTAACTGAAGTGTGACGTCGTGAGCACTCCCGATTGACACCCGAGACCGACCACACGTCATTCTCTAGTTGTGCCTACTTACTGATAATTTTGTTGTTTAATTTATAAATCCAAATCCCTAAATAGTGATTTAGTGAACACCACATTGGCGACGAGTAAAAAGCGCAGTAAGTAAAGTGGCCAAAACTAAAATATGTACTACTTACGGATATGGGTCAGAAAAATTATTATTTTATGTACCTACCTACAACAAAGTTTTGAAAGAAAAAAAAAAAGTGACAGTTATCTAAAAGAAATTCAGTAAATGTCCATATTTCTGTCGTTATTTACCGATCTATGAGCGATCTGCGTCGGTGTTTAGCTGAGAGATGCGCAGTATAGATCAATCAATGAAATCATACACAAACGAGACCGTATATCTAAATGTGATTACGGCACACAATCTACCCTACATTTCGATAATAGATATAATTTCCAAAATTTGATTGCTTTTATTATTGCAAATACAGCAACAGAAGAAACTTAAATATTAACTAGGTATTTATACTAAACATAAGTACATAAAAACTAAACTAAGCATGTATAGGTACTAGACCTACGAGTATGTACATACATTAATACAAAAACACAAATTACGTTGAAGTACTTATACGATGCTTGTTGACCAAATTCGTTTGTAGATACATAATATGATCCTAAAAGGATGGAAATAAAAGTACCAACGAGAGATCGTTAATGAACAAAGTTAATGAATCGAATTAAAATGAAAAATATTCGATCAAAAGTCCCAGCGATATTAAATAACACGTTTACAGATGCTAATCTTATCGAAAGATATTATTAAATCTAAAAATGAAAAGTACCAACGTGACTATCGTTAAGTACCAGTTTTAACGCAAGTACCATTTCGATACTTTGAAGTTATGTGATGCCTGATTAGGTATTACTACGAGTATAATTATTTTATTAAAACTAAATAAGTGTCCTAAAATCCTTATGGCTGATTAAATAAAATACATTTTGCACTGGCTTTACTCATCAAACAAAGAATTTGTTACATGCGTTATAACGCCCATGTGTTTGGTGTTTTAACCCATAATTCAAGTGGACGTTTTGCTGAGTGGCATGTCGCTCCGGCGCAGGTACCTATTGATGGGCCTTTGTGCACCTCGCTAGCTAGAGTTTGTTTATTTTAAATTTTATGGGAACAGTACCCATAGAGCTCTTATCATAGCTGGCTATAAGTAATCAAGTCAGGGTCATAAATAAATTAACGATGTGTTGTGCATCTACTCGATTCTTTCATTTTAGTTTAGTACAATAAGAACAAGATGAAAATGAATAAAAATGACTAATTAAGTAATTATGGCAAATTCTTGCTTCAATTTCAAGTAACTGATTTTGAATTGTAAGTACTCGTAGGTATAGTTGTAGATTCAATGTCCAGACCTCCTTATGACAATGAGAAATCATTGCTTAAGCAAACCCTTAAGGAACAGCAACCTCGGCATTGAACTACATAGTCCACGATAGCCAGAGTCAAAGCTAGTACCCGCCTTAGAGGAATTGACACTTGAATAAAAACTGTGTTGCTGATTCAGCAATTAAAATCACAAACGTGATAAAAGGTCCTTTCCTTATAAAACTATTGCTAATTGCATAAAAGGTGTTTCCAAATTTGGTTTCCAGAAACACTGCAAAACAGGGACCAATAAGAAAAAAAAAATCACAAAAGTACTAAACCTCTTGTCAAACAACAACAATGAACTGGGTGTTATCATGCATGTCATGAAAATTGTGGCAATCACAAAAGTGATTATAGTACAATAAATTAATGAAAATTCGTTTCATGCCCTATAATTAATGTAAATGGCATAAAAAGAGTACTAACCAACGCTTCTGAAGGGAACTGAATGACCCAGCACATCATAAGCAAAACATGACATTCCAAACCGCCAGAGCACATTCAAGTCAAAGGCCAACCAGTTAAGGCACCTAGTACTCACAAAGTGGGATATCCAATAAATAATTGTGCCTGTAATAAAGTATAGGTCATAAAAAGATTCCTTAACCACAGGAACAAAGACATTGATTAAAAAAAATTAAGAATGTAGCTTTTATAAGCCAGGGACTGTATAAAATTTTAGAAGACAGGGACAAGGACTGTATAAAACCAAGCACAAACTTTATATACATACTTCAAAGGTGCTAATCTTAAGTTGGCCAACAGATAGTGTTCTGAGTCTGGGTGTTTTGTGTATGTAAATTGCATGTCTAAGTCAAAGAAAAAAAGGGGATATACGCCTGATACAGGCAGACAAATGTGAAATCAGGGATTCAATACGCACAGTATTAAACGTGGAGTAACTTTTTCAATACTGGATTCTGAATCCTGAATCAAAGAGTCAAAAAAATGGACTAAAGATGGCTTTAATTATGACGAAACAGGATATCAGACCTTAAGAAATATTCAAGGCGAGATGTTTAATGGAAACTACAAGAAAATTCATATCCAAGTCATCAATATAGTACTCACCATTTTGTGCCTACTTCAAAAATAAGAAGTTGTAAGTACACAAAGAAAAAGCAAAACACAAATAAATAAACAAGAAAATTCATATCCAGAAATTCATCAATATTGTACCATTTGTGCATACTTCAAAAAAATAAGAAGTTAAACACAAAAAAAAAAAAAACAAAACAAATCATAAATAAATAAACGAGAAAATTTATATCCAGCAATTCATTGCTATATTAGGTACCATTGTGCATACTTCAAAAATAAGAAGTTAAACACAAAGTAAAACCAAAACATAAATAAATAAACGAGAAAATTCGTATCCAGCAATCCATCGATAATACCATTGTGCGTGCTTAAAAATAAGAAGTTAGACACAAAAACCCCAAACAATAAATAAACAAAGAGGGTATCTTTCGTTATAATAGTCACTCGTAAAGGAGACCAGATATCAAAACTGAACAAAACAACAAGAGAAACATCAAAGAAGACCACCGAGCCACCAACACCTTCAATTTAAAGCACGAAGAAGGTTGAAAGCAAATAGAAACGCTTCTTAAAGTTTAATATCTCAATCACTAATCTGCAGGTTCTCATAATGATTTGACCATTACATGTTTACTGTGGATTTTAAAAGGACTTTGACCTCTGAGTTTGTTTCTGTGTTTCTTCTCAGAGTAGTCAGCTAGGAAACACAGGCCTCATCTAGTTCAAAATGAAAAAAAATAATTACGTGTTAAATTGTTTTTAAAAAAAACGTTACTTGCAAAATAAACATAATATCATTTAAATATTGGCATTATTACTTTAATGCTACTTAAATGTATTAATTTTATATTAATAAATCTAAAATAAGATTATTGTACTTTCAAACTCAACGAATGTTTTACTACAAAACATAGTTAATTGTACTTTAAAACTCGACGAATGTTTAACTGCAAAATATAGTAAATTATACTTAAAAACTCGAATGTTTAACTGTATAACATAGTATATTGTAATTTAAAACTTAAAGAATGTTTTAATACTCGTACAAAACATAGCAAAATTTATGTTAAACGCATTTAAATTCCAAATTTTAAATGCTGTAATTGCACTTCAATACCCAATTAGCGTCTAAATGCTAAATATTGTAATTACACTTAAAATCTTGATAAAAAAAAGGAAGACATGTGGCATATAAAAAAATAAAAAATAAAAATCATGTGGCATATACTTTAAAAATCATAATACTGTAATTGAACTTGAAAACCGAACTAGTTAATATTGTAAATTATCATCTGAGTGCTAAATATCTTGAAATCTAAATCATTTTATAAAAAGGAAGAGATCTGGTATACTCAAAAAATGTAGACTAACTGAAGTGTGACGTCGTGAGCACTCCCGATTGACACCCGAGGCCGACCACACGTCATTCTCTAGTTGTGCCTACTTACTGATAATTTTGTTGTTTAATTTATAAATCCAAATCCCTAAATAGTGATTTAGTGAACACCACAGCAGTCATTGTTTTCTTCGCTTTTGCGATATTAGCTACAGTTGAAGACGTTGATGGCCTACCAGACCGAGGCAAATCTTTCATCACATCAAATCTACCGCTTTTGAACGTACTGAACGTATAAAACACGGTAGTGCTAGTGACGATATTTCTTCTTAGACCTTAGTTTTAAGTGTAAAGATTATTTCTCCAAATTCTTAACGATTCAATATTTTTTTATTTTATTTCGCAGAGTCCTTGAATATCATCAAGATTATATTTATAAAAATAAGAAAAAGTATCATCATATCGTAAAATATATATAATAGTCAGTCAAAAATGATCAAATATAAAAAATTTAAGGTATACCCCCGATTTCTGGTTTAAACATTTGAAGTTGAGAATTACTCAAACTCTACTAGCCTGTAAACCTGTCAAAATTTGGCATTTAAGTATGGTTTGAGACGTTCGTAACTCAAAATACTCAATTCAGAAACCCACTTTTAATAATTAATAAAATAAATAATAAATAAAAATTAGCCCAGGCCACTTAAGGCGCGTACCATTCCCGCGCGCCTCAGGGAGTTGTCAGCAAAACGTAGACCCCAGCCTGCTAGCAGGCAGGCAGGGTCGAAGCCTAATGGGGCCAAGGGTCTGTTTATGAAAGGAAGGCTAGGCTCTGATATGAAAAGGAACGAAGGAAAGGGGTGGGTTTATAGTCAGTAAGAGTCTGACACTATTTCCCGCTCCGCCCAAGGGGTGGAGATGTCATTGGACGATTTTACCCATCACCAAAAATAAAAGCCTTTCCAGCACGCGCAGTGCACTGTACGCCCGCTGCGTAAAATTGGTCCACAGTCTTCACGTGTAAAACGACTGACAATATTCCTTAGATAGTGTCACCTTTAACAGGTCTAGTACATCGCGCAAACCTGCGAGCCAACATATTACACCGGACAGACAGCGCCCTGCGCTCTCGCTCAATGTCCAGATTGTCACACAAGCCGTCAGAGACCCAGTAGCCCAAGTAGTTGAACTGCTGTACCCTGGGCTTGCGGACGGCGTGCAATGGGCACGCGGTCCAATCGTCCGATAACCGACCGGACCGAGCCCAAGTCGTCGACGGTGCGTACTGTTCCCGCGCGCCTCAAGGAGCTGTCAGCAAACCGTAGAGGCCCAGCCTGCTAGCTGCAGGCAGGCAGGGTCGAAGACTGCTGGGGTTAAGGGTCAGCTTCCGAAAAGAATACCTACTTGGCCCCGGCACGATAAGCATCGAAGGAACGGCGTAGGTTTTTAGTCAGTAAGAGTCTGAAACTACTTCCCGCTCCGCCCAAGGGCGGGATTTTTCATTGGATGATTTTACCTACCATAAAAAAAACTGCTGTACCCTTTTTAAAGGAGTGCCGCCAAGAGTGATAGGAGGTACAGAAGAGTAGCATTTGGTACCTGGTTTGAAAATCATGATAATAATAATAATAATAACCCCATCGCTGCATCTCTACGTTGACGTCGTGGTGGGGCTTGCACGCTCCAATAATCCCTAGGTCGTAACTCACCTAGGGTGAGGGGCCAGACTAAGAGAGATACAATTCGCAGGGCAGTTTGTGGCGAACTGTTGGGCATTAGCGATCTCCCGGGAGAATTCTCATTCTTCATCTCCGGCTTGCCTTTATTGGCCGACCGTAGTGAACACTGACGAGGAACCACAGATAAAAGAAAAACAGAGCTCCCACCTCTCTCTTGCCTTTATTGGCTGGTTTGAGTGGAGATTCGCAAGAGCAATCGTGCTCGGGAGGAGGATGTATAATCCAGTAAGGTGCTGGTAGGGATCTTGACCGCACTTCCGGGATTGCCCTGATTGCCGTGGTATACCTCTCCACTCCTCAAGTACCTCAGGATATGTTGCCCTCTTGTTGCTACGTCACTTCGTGCTAGCAGCCGTTTTTGGGGGCCCATTTACTGAGTGTGCAAGTCACCCCCTGCCTGTTTACCGATGGATAGATATTAATAACATTGTTTAGGCAGGGGCCATAGTTTTCACATAGTTCTTGGTAACCAGTCCACTTAAGACTCCAAAAACCATAGCCCTATTGTCTTTATTTTCTATATGTCACAATAGTTTTCACCAACCGGGGGGTTGTCCTTGGATGCACTAGCATTGCGCGTACGGGGACAATCGTCGGTAGGCATCACGTTCCATTAAAAGTACCTAAAGGGCCTCTGCGAGTTGGTTTCGGCTCCTTGTACGCCTTCCAAAGGTCCAGGACCTCAGAGTCCTGAGATACCTATATAAACGCATAAAAAACAAAAATAAAAATTATTTGCTCAGTTAGTAGGTACATGATAAAGATATTCAGAAAAATTGTACAATGATCTTTTTCTCGTTTACAAATATCTCGGTGTTGTGTGATAGTTGTGGAAATATTATTATTATTATTATCTGACTGAATATTATTATTAATAATACTTACGAAATCGATATAGGTATTATGTCAAAGCTATTACAAATTGATCAGGTTAATAATTAAAAAAAAAAAAAATATGTCAATATAATAAAACTGATGTCATTAAAATTACAAAAATAATGTCAAAAAATAATCTATATGAATTGATGTCATTAATCATTGCAAAATATTATGTCAAAATAAAAATAATATTAATTTGTCATTGATAATCAAAAAAAAATAATATGTCAAGGGAATAAAAAAAAACACAAATTAATTTATTAATACTCACAAAAATTGTCGGGCCCATACACAAAACACTTTTTCTCAATAAGGCAGTATTATGACCACCAACACGTAGCATGTATTTGTACTGTTTTCTTATTGGCCCCTTTTTGCTTTCGGATACTGTGTTGAAAAGGTGCATATTTGTTTTCACAAAAACCGCAATTTCAAATATATTTACAGTGATGGAAAAGTAAGTACTTTTAGGGACTTAAATATAGGAGCTCAACTATTTTTGTTTTTTCAGGTTATACATTGCCCTAATGCATCGTTTTTGAGCTTTGAACATCTGAGGCTACAATTTCCCCAAAAAAATATCCCAAATCTTAAAATCGATGCACCCAGGCCGTGGTATGCGACCAGTCTTGTGGCCATTTTCACTTTTTTAGAAAGATTAAAAAGCACGTACGCAGCTGAACTTAGTTTTTTTTACAAACTTCTTCTGCTTGTGGCTTCCAGGTTAGCTGACTATCTATCATTATATAGAAATTTTGCCACCAGTACTTGGTCTACTTTTTGTCCACTATAGTGTAAATTTAGTGATTGTGGTAACGTACGTTGATAAAATTGCATAATATTCGTAATTGTTTTGGTCAAGCCAATGTACTCGTATAATGTCAACTAAAGTATTAAAAATGGAAAAAACACTGCGCTTAGTATTTTCTGGTAGTAGTTGTTATGAATGATGATTTAATTATCAATTTACCAATAATGACAAATTTTCCTGGTCAATTTTGGGATTTAGTTTTTTTTACTTTTGACTACACAAATATGATCAGTAACGAGTACTGATTGAGCCCCATTTTATTGTGCACTGATTAAAAAATAGGGGTGTATACTGTTGAAGAAATATACGAGTATAGTACGCAAAAATACAATATTTTTAACATTTGACTGATGCGGTAGTGTGTATCTGAAATCTATCTTACTGCGTAACCTGTTAATTTCAAACGAATGTTTGATCATTGGTCTGATGTTTTAGTTCTTTAATTTTCAATTAAATATTGATATTTTCCCTAAGAAGTTAAAGTTCTAAATAAATTAGTTATAGAAAAGAAAATAGTAGCGTTAACGTAAAGTGGCGACACCACCGATTAAAAAAAAGAAAAATACAATAAAAAGGTTTTAAAAAATTGTAAACCATAACAAAATATAGAGATTTAGTTTTATATTTATTTAAACATTGAATGTGATGAGGTACAATATTATGACAGTTTTATTTTAGATAAAACATTATAGTTTTTATAAAACTAAATAAGTAAAAAATATATATCTTTGTCTATTTTTTACTTTTTCCATAAAATACTATATGTTTTTATAGTGTACTATATTTTTTATAGCGTAGTTTGAAAAATACTATATTTCGTCGAAGAAATGTCGGCAACCCTAATACCAGCCAACTTCAAGCTCCCGTAACTCAGTTCGGACTGAGTTTAAAAGTTCGCAGAGCCTAACTTCAGGAGTGCCAAGATCCGTCGAACGAACTGTACATATATATATGTACAGTTGGCAATCCTGAAGTTAGGCTCTGCGAACTTTTGCGCATGTACACTCTCGTAAAAAGAATTGTTAGTGGCATATTTTTTTTACCGCGATACGAATAAGCTTCCTAATACTTTTACTAACTTTTTATATACTTGTACATTTTTACTCTTAGTATTTATCTATATAACTATAGCCGTGGGTCCATTAGAAGTTAATAGAAGAGTCTTAAATAATAAAAACAACAGTCAACGAAACAATTATCAACATGAACAATCAAATAAAACTTTTTTAACCGCGTGTACTTAAAACAGAGAGCTGTGTTGCGACTAGAGATGGGTTTCTACCCGGTAAATACCGGGTAAATACCCAAAATACCCAAATGCAGGGTTTTTACCCGGGTAAATACCCAAATGGTGGGTATTTTCCTTTTCATTATTGTTTTAAGTCTTTTATACACTTTAAGCAATAAAAAATGTTTATCAAATGTGTTTTATGCATGAAGTGTAAATGGTGTCAGCAAATAATAGTTTTCTACTAACAAATCATATAAAAATTGTACGTCTGTATTTTTACGTATTATATTAGGTGGTTTATATTACATTTGATTATAGTAGTTTTAAATTAAAGACTATTTGAATATCACAGCATGTCGTAACAAATATTTATTGATAAAATACATTAAATAAACGTGAAACATCAAACTCTTGAGTATATAAGATGAATAACTAAAATCTGGCAAACTCGCGTATATTCTCAGAACTAGTGACGATGAAGATACTTTGTTATTAACTAAAAATCTACTACATTAGCGTATTAGATTGAAATTAATATTAAAAAAATGCTGACGTGGTGCAGCTCACGGCGTTTCAACCTTACAGTTTCTAAAGTTGACTTTCAATTGATAAAATAAGTCCGTCAGTAGGCGCATTTAGCTGGCCAGCGGTCCCTCAATCCTTACAAATATGCACATCAACCGTTCCCGCTTCTTCGCCTTCTCTCCGCGTATACGTATTATGCTTACTACTTCCACTTGTTTTTGAATTACTAAAGAGTGCGCACGTAGAAGTGATATCTCATACTGTTTCATTTTGGATCAGGATTCAAAATTTTGCTGGTGCTAACGACTAAAACTGGTTTTGGAAATATTAATATATTGTATTCATATATGTTTATTTAATTGAATGCAATACAATTTACGTTAAACCTTAGAAAATATACTCGTACTAAACTACAGTAGATATACCAAAGAAAGTAATTTAAGTATTTTGTAATAGAAGTACGTCATTAACACTCTGAAGCTTTTTTTTTCTCAGGGTCTCATTCTGTAATCATGATGAAAAAATGTAGAAATATATATTTTATGTCATATAAAACAATAAAAACACTGAATATTTCTTAGATGTACCTAATCAAGACAAAAAAATATAGAACCGTGTGAATTAAGCAAAAAAAAAAAAACAAATAGCCAGCGATAAAAATCATCTTCGTTTAGTAGTGTTAAAAAATTAAGGAAATTCATATTATTCATTTTTGAGTATTAAAATGCGTGTTTATAAATTGATATAACAACATTAATTACTCTGATACCTATTTACCTGCTATTTTTTAAACCATAAAAAAAAAATTAAACTGACGTTCTAAGTATGAGGAACCCCCAAAATTTATTGTTTTTTTTTTTCTATTTTTGTGTGAAAATCCTAATGCTGTTTACAGAATACATCTACTTACCAAGTTTCAACAGTATAGTTCTTATGGTTTCGGAAAAAACTGGCTGTGATACACGGACGAACGTGACGAATCCATAAGGGTTCCGTTTTTTGGCCATTTTGCTATGGAACCCTAAAAAGGGAGTTCCGATTCCAAATTAAATGAAAGGACATTATATAAGGAGGAAAATCAGCCAAGTTTAGTACATTTTGACCAGTTACGCGAACACAAATGTACTGACCAGCAGATTTTTTTTCGCGATTTCAGGTTTGGTCCCGTAGTAAAAGTTGTTTGCTTTTCATGACTACAATCACGTGTTTAAGTGTCGTTCACTAATTACCAGTCACCCTATATTATGTCATTTACTATATAGAAACTTCATCAAATCAGTTAAGATATTTTACATTTATGCTAAAATTACAGTTATTATCAGTTAATAAAGCAATTTAATCAGGCTATGAAACGAAAAACATATGAAAGTAGCCGAACTTATAACATGGATGTGTTAAAAATATCTAAACGGGCTAAAATTCACCTAAACTTTATTAAATAAAACGTTCCATAAAGTGTTTATAGTTTATACCCATGCTTTTGGGTATTTACCGGGTAAAAACCCTGTTTATACCCAAATTGGGTATTTACCCGGTAAATACCCGATGGGTATTTACCCACCGCCCATCTCTAGTTGCGACTGGCGCAACACAGCTAACCTGCGTTCGTTGTAGGACATAGCACCCTCCCATAAATATATTTTTTCAAGAATCATACTTTATTGCTGTGAGTTTAAAATCGTTTTTCCGCGTAATGTAGCAAATATTACTAAAATATAAATATATACACCGTGTTTTAGTGCTTGTTTTCCCGTGGCAAAACGACTTGCCATAAGGAGCAATTTCGAAGCATATAGTAAACATAAAAAAAAACAACTTTAAAAATAAAAAACCGACTTAATTAAAAAAAACACCTTAATTTCTTTAAGTTAGCGAGTCAATGACCTTGTGCGTAGTTGTCGGTTGTTGCGTACTAACTACCTAGATGTTACTAAAAGAAATAAAAAAAAGTAGGTAGTTTATTTTTTATTTTTGTCTTTACAAATCGATAGTGTTTCATGTACCGAATCAACCCTCCTCAGGATTAAAACGATCAAAATTTAACGGTGTAGGTATATAATAAAATAAATAAATTTTTCATTACTCATACGCTGAAAGTAAGTCTGAACATGCCTGAGAAGCGGGTTGAAAGTACCTAATACTTTTCATCCCTAGGGAGAATCACTTTCAACTGACAGTTGTCAAATTATTAAAAAAAAAACTAGTTCTATCGTCGCATTTCTATTGATCTATGTCTCAACTTTCTATACAGCCAGTTATTTACAGCGCGATGCAAAATTGAAATTAAGAGATAAGTATCTATTTTTTTTTTAAATTACATAATTATTTATAATTTAATTTCAATTAATTATTTAATTTATTAAAAGTAACATAGATATGAGAAATATTTACCATTTTGATATAGGTAAATGAAAAATGATGGCTGAAAAGTCGATTGACCACAGAAAAAAAAAAATGGCGGGAAACTTGTTGTAGAATTTTGTTTATAAGTACTTTACTAAATCTCTGCTGTAAGAAATTTTTTAATTACACAATAATCAGATTCAGTTAAAGATTCAACGTCTGATTCTTAAGAGAAGAGGTTAAAACAGTAGTTGGAAACTTTTTACGGCCTAAATCAAAAGAAACATATCTAAAATCATACGACGACCTTTGACGACGACTCAAGTTTTTATTTTTATTTTCCTTTTATTCGTAATGAAAAGCACAGTGTTTACCTCGGGTGAAAGGCTTATTTAGTCCCTCGAATATTAGCGACTTCACTTCGCTCGGACGCCAAACTTCTTCTCGGGACTAAATAAGTTACTTTCATCCCTAGGGTAACAATGTACTATTCATTACTCATAGTCTGAAAGTAGGTCTAAAGTTGCCTGAGGAGTGGGTTGAAAGTAATACTTTTCAACCCTAGAGAGAATTACTTTCAACTGACAGCTGCCAAATTATTAAAACAAAAAAAGAAACTAGTTCTATCTTCGCATTTCTATTGAACTATGTCTCAACTTTCTATACAGCCAGTCAATTACAGCGCGTTGTAAAATTGAAATATCTTAAAGATATACTACATATTTTTTTAAATAACTTAATTATAATTTACTTTCAATTCATTCTTTATAACTAACATAGGTATGAGAAATATTTACCATTATTCACTGATAGAAATGAAAAATGATGGCTGAATAGCCGGTTGAACACAGAAAAAAAAACAAAATAGGCGGGAAAATGGCGACCCGATCTTCATTGGTTCTTTCGAGTTGTTGTAGAGTTTTGTTTATACCTTCGGTCAAGTTTATACCTATACTTCAATAAATCTCTCCTATATGACTACACTATAAGTTCATCTGATTCAGTTAAGAATTTAACACCTAGGGGCCGACCACAAGCTCTTATAGCAGTATTGTTTTAATCTTACTTATGTTATTCGTACCATGTGGCCTTCAAAACAATCTTATTACAATATTTAAACAAGAATGTTTTCTTAGCGATTTTGTGACGTCACTGTATATAAACTTCATTCAATTCAGACTATAAGGCGATTTTTGACCGCTAGCAGTATTGTTTTTACGTCAAATTAGCAGGCTTAAAAAAGTTGCTCGAACGCAGCGGATTTATTATTGTTTTCCAAATATATGCTATTTAAATTGTTTTTCGTGACATATAAAGTATTTAAAACTTATTTCGATGCCCAAACGTGTCGTGTTAATTGTTTTTAGTACCTATGTGGGTTGTTAATTTATTATTGTATTCTAGATGGGGAACATATATGAAATTTTTGAGTTTTTGGTACCAGATAACACCGAATTCAATAGTGCACGAACAATAAGTTACGTATTTCACTGGAAAACACTGTTTAACTTTACCTTGATTCCATGATGTTCATGTACAATAAGTTTCAAGCATAGTTCATTATCCGCTTCGAATACCAAACACTAACACTAACATTAACTAGATTACTCTAAAAAGCACTTGAAAACTATTTTAATTAAAAAATCAAAATCGTTCGCACTAAACAAAAATATAAACACTGATAAGAATTTTGTTTACTGTAAACAAACGTTCCGAATTCAGAATGTTACGATTCACACTAACATGCAACTAAATTATGTCGACGTTGTCGCTCGCAGCTTTTTTGGTTTTTCTACTTTATTAATGTAAAATCTTGAAAGTTATTACGTCCTTTATATGAAAGTTACATAGATCCTTTTAAAAATATATTTTAACAAGGCATCTTTTAAGTTAAATTTATTCTATTAGTTCACGATGAACTTTGATGTAGCGATTCGAACAACAAACATCTGAAAGAGACAACGCAATACAGATCAGTATAGCGCGTATCTTTTCTGTTTTAGCAGGGAATAGACAAAATCTTTAAATCGTTCATTCTTTCCCAGCTCTTAGCAGGAATACAATCGTACTGAGCGATTAAGCTTATGGTACAAAATGAAGTAATATTACTTTAAGATTGAAACAAAACTCTCCTGCAATAAGATTGTTTTCTCAAAGTTTATGGTCGGCCCCCTGATTGTTAAGAGAAGAGGCTAAAGCAGTAGTGGGAAACCTTTTACCGGCTAAATCAAAAGAAACATATCTGATACGACGACATTTGACGACGACTCAGGTTTTTATTTTCCTATTATTCGTAATGAAAAGCACAGTGTTTACCTCGGGTTAAAGACTTATTTAATCCCTTGAACTATTAGCGACCTCGCTTCGCTCGGCCAGTGATGGCGATGACTATTTCGTCGTACCAGCCGGCAGGCCTAGGACCGGGTCCGAAGCTGAGTGAGGAGCTTGCCGTGTGTGATATCTACTACAGCCGGCAAGTATATACCAGAACCGTAGCTGAGCAGAATCACGTCGGGGTCACCACGTGATCGTCGCCCAACCACCATCTGCTCGCTGTCGTCATAACGTTATACCGTGATTGCACGTTTTAGTTGGCTTCCCACAAGCGGGTCTCACCAACAGAAATATCAAAGCTGACAGTTCTGAAAAGAACTTTTGGTAACGTTTTCGACAACCTGTTTAGAAATAGAAACAGGTAACACGCAGCCATTGTGTTCCAAGGTCGCCGCGCGCGACTGTAGCAGCGAGCGCCCTTACCACACCACAGCTGCTTAAGAAAAAGGTTACAATAGACGTAACGGTACCGTTCCCGCCGGAACAGCATAACGATACTAGCGACACCAAACGGGACGCGCATCAAACAGTAACCAGCGCTGTGATTGGACAACAGTAATGTCGCCAGAGAGTGGGAACAGTGTACAGTGAAATTATTGGACATTAGTTTTAACGTAATAAAGTAAATACGCATAAAGACGCAGTGTAGAGTTATAAGTGGTCAATTAGTTTTAGCGGGACATTTTTGTACAAACGTAGTATTACACTATTGGTTAAGAGTTTAGTGTTTTCCTATTGGTTAAGTTTTTAGTCCGTAGCAATGTAAATCTTTATATAAGGAGGTGATGGGTACAAATAAACACATTCTGTTTTGGAGTCACAACATCATTTTCACTCAACAACCATTATCCCCAAAGTGGTGACCCCGACGTGATTTGAACACGCAACCTTCTTCCTTCTCGGGACTAAATAAGGTAGTTTCACCCCTAGGGTAACAATGTATTATTAAAACATAGGTACTGTTGTTTGTTGCTACTGCATTAAATTAAATATGGATATACCTCGTAACTAAACCAAAGACCCAAAGTGTTTATTTAAAGGTTACTCAAACACTATATTGTACCTACGTAGTTTAAATAAGATCCTTGGTTGCGTCAGACTTTCGTGTGCCAGTTAAATATGTGTTCACGGCGTCATAACCTTCCGCATGGCGCAGGTACTAACCGAACATGGCAAGTTCGGGCCGTACCTGTACAAGATCCGTGCGGAGGTGACGCCCGGGTGTCGTCACTGTGCGGAACGCCCGGTGGACACGGTGGAGCACACGGTAGAGGTGTGCCCCGCTTGGGAAGAGCATCGCCGTGTCCTCGTGGGGGCAATCGGAGGCGATCTCTCGCGCCGGGGCTTGGTTCAAGCCATGCTCCGGAGCGAGGAGGAGTGGCAGGCGGTCGCCTCCTTCTGCGAAGCAGTAATGCTAGCAAAGGAGGAGGCTGACCGTATCAGGCAACGGCGCTCACGCCGCAGCCGCCGCCGTAACTCCGATCCAAATTTCCGGCCACCGTAGACGCGGGCTTGCGGACGGCGGGCAATGGGTAGCTCGCTGTCCGTTTGTCCGGTAACAGACCGGACCGAGCCCAAGTCGTTTACGGCGCGCACTGTTCCCGTGCGCCTCAAGGAGTTGTCAGCAAACCGTAGGGGCCCAGTAGGGTCGAGGCCTAGTCTGGGGCTCTGGGAAGGTATGAAAATGCATACCAGGGCCCTGGAACCAAGGCAGGGAAGGAACAGGGTAGGTTTTTAGTCAGTAAAAGTCTGACACTATTTCCCGCTCCGCCCAAGGGCGGGATTTGTCATTGGATGATTTTACCTACCGTAAAAAAAAAAAGTTAAATATGTGTCTCACGTCATTGTCTCTTAATTACTAGCGCCATCTTGGATATAGTTTGAACACATCATCATCATCAATACAAATAATTTCATCGCCATCATATATTTTCTTTTTATAAGATTAGAAATTAAAAACTGAAGAAAGATTTATTTAGTATTTTTATTGATTTTTATTCAGTACACATTTTTATTTTTTAGCATTTCACAAAACTTAAATTAAGTACTTACATTTTAAAATATTTTTCAAAAAAAATCTTACGAAAAATATTATTAAAACTTAAACAGACACAAATTTATTATTATTTGGCATGTTGTTAAAGTAACTATTTACAGAAGGTATCCTATTTATCTGTTACAAAATAATGGACACAAAATATTTATGTAAAAATTGCACAATATTTATATTACAAGCCTGAGTGGATGATAACCCTGTATTTTACCTATGCTATTTCAGAGATGATAAGTACGAGGCATGCCTTTTAAGTTCTGTCGTTTCCATATTTCTCGGCAATTTTGAATTTTGAACTGTTCTATATTCAAATGTGTTAAAATTTTGAATCTAAAAACCGTTGAAAATATTCGTATTGTGCTATGTTTAGTCACAGCGTTGTTGATCAGAATCTGTCAGGTTACGTACGAAAATGAATCTTTCTAAGGAAAATGTCCGTGCAATAATTTTCTACAACTTTAGAAGAGGCCTGACACGGCTTCAGTGTTTTGAAGAGATAACATCTGTGTTCAGTGATGTAGCTCCATGTCTGCGGACTGTCGAATCATTGCTGTGAGACATCTGATTCTCGAAGATCGTCATGTGACGTATCGAGAGATAGAGGCTCTATTAGGCATCTTAGGGACAAAAATTCAGAAGATCTTGCATGAAGCGCTTGGTGTGAGAAATCAAGTTTGCGTTGGATACTTACCGTTGAAAACTCTGTAAAGGTTCAACCGAGGAGAGTAAAATCACTTCTACAACATCATCAGTGGTGACGAATCTTGGATCTATGCCTACGATCCTGATTCCAAACAACAATCTACAATCTGGGTCTTTCAAGACGAGCCAAAGCCGACTAAAGTTGTTCGTTCTCGAAGCACTTCAAAGAAGATGGTGGCCACGTTAGTTGGAAAAACCGGCCATGTTGCGACTATTGCACTTGAAGATCGTAGAACGGTTAACGCAGAGTGGTATACCACAGTCTGTTTACCAAAAGTCATCGCCGAACTTCGAAAATCTAACTCAAACCGACGGATCATCCTGCATCACGACAACACAAGCTCACATAGCGCTCGTCAAACGAATTTGAAGCAGGATACAGTCCTGACCTAAGCCCTAACGATTTCGTTACATTTCCTAAAATTAAGAAAAGTCTTCGTGGTCAAAGGTTCCAGTCCGGTGAAGAAGCAGTCGACGCTTTCAAGTCAGCAATTTTGAACACCCCCACTTTAGAGTGGAATAAATGTTTAAATGGTGAAATGAAATGTGAATAAAGGTTTGAGCGAATGGAAAAGTGTATTAAGCTACGTGGTGAATACTTTGAAAAACAATAAAAAGTACAATAAGATCCTAGTTGTGTTTCTTTCTTCAAACGACAAAACTTAAAAGGCATGCCTCGTATTTTTTAATTTTTAACAAAGGTTTAGGTAGGTATACGATCTTGCAGGCGAGAAATTAATAATACGGGCTCGAACTCTCTGATGAGCGCGGTCCAAAAGCGCGATGTCTCATCTGACATCGTGTCCGACAGATATAGTTACTATATATATACTATATTATAGTAGCACTGATGAGCAATTTATATGCTAGTCTACAAGCATAAAGTCTTGTGCGCATGCACACAAACGCCGTTTCGAATTAACACAACATTAGACGGTGACTAAAAAATTACGACAAGAGCTTTGGAAGATCGCGTTTTATGAAAAAATCACTGCATAACTTAATTACAAATAATTTTATAGAACTCTTTGGTAACTGAACTTTGTCGGTATGGCCTTTGTTTTAGAGATTTTACATGATTTTTATTACTTCTATGCACTCAAAGTTGAGTTAAAATCATCAAGAAAAATGAAACTTAGTTAACTCATAACTTTTTAATAGCAATTTTCCGTACATACAATATTACTAATAAGATAAAACGATAGGTATGTTTAATTTTGATTGTACAATGTCAAACTGTGGAGTAATAACCCCCCAATATTTGTATGAAAAAAATATCGACTAGTGTAACCTTAACAAAGTAGAATGCACATACGAATTACGAGTATACATACACATGAGGATATTAGATACATCAATTATGTTTCAGGATTAATGTCTAAGTTATATATATTGACTTGTTTAAATACTTCCAGTGGTATGACGCAAGCGCATGCCGTGTCTCCAATTGATATACTTACAATATGTTAGTGAGAGTCAGCATGAAGCATGAACGTCTAGACAATGCAGTCGTGCACTCGTTCCGTATTCTAGCAATCTTTGCTGTTTCCGAATATGCATTCATGTAGGTAAAATAGATGTAGGGTCTAATATATCTACTAGTAATGCTGGGTCGACTGGCTCTTCGACAGTTAGGCCTGGTAATGCCAACTTACTTGAGCTCTATTGTTTCTCAGAGTACCAAATGGGTAAACTAGGTGGGTAATTATAAACTTGTATAATATATAGGTAAGTAAATCATCTTTGGTGTGGGCGGGCCATTAGTATAAAATCACAATGACCAAAGTTTAACTTGTAGTTGGATATTATCTTCACCGTGAAAGATAAATTTTCAATATTGACTACACAGGTAGGTAGGGTGAAATGTCTCATACTGAAATAGTGGTACACATTGAGCCACCCCTCTCATTTTGTAAAGTGTTGTTGCCAATCCGTGCCTTGGACAAGAAAGTAATCGTCGCGAAGTTTTCAGCTGTATTCAGTCGCGAATAAGCTAGCAACAAAACTAGAGCTCATTATGCTTTTCGGTGAAAAAACAAAATAAAACGTAAGTTCTATCTGTTTCTTATTACTTCTGACAAGTCTAGTTTATCTGTGTGAAATTCATTCCACTTATTATATTTTTTTAATGGAATCTTAAATTTACATTCGAAATGCACACTGGACTTACATATTTCATAGGATGCCCGTATGAAACTAAGTCTTTTCAATTGTATTTAACGTAACCTTAACATTGTGTAATACACTAGTGAACCATTGTTCCTTGGAATAATTCTAAGCATTGTTCATTAAAAACATTAACGTTTAATAAAGTTGACTGCTTGGTAACATAATTATACAAGAAGTTTTATCATAAATAATCATAATTTACAGTAAAATACGATGGTTCACCTAATCCCCGGTTTAGTGTCCCACGCGGTGGACTGAGTGACCCATTTCCTATCTTTAAAAAACTTAATATGCGAAATATATCCTGTCCTAAAATTAATATGCGAAATTAAAGACATAAATGAGCCTTCCTCTAAGTAGTAAAAAAAAATCTTCACTGAGTTTAAAAACAGCTGAGCTTTGAATTGAGCAACTTTTTCACGGTTGGACACCTTACACACCTTACACATTTTCAATCTTGTGTTGGAAATTTGATTTATTTGGGGTCCATCCTCGGCTGTTCCACAGGATCACTCCTATAACGACCTACAAAAAAAAGGTTTATTATAATTGGGTAAAATTCAATATTTAATCAAAGAATGACGGTAGTCACAAATTCGTGGATACAACGACGACGAAAGTTGCATAGGCTTAACCATGGCCGCGCAGTTGCAACAGAGAATTGCGCGGCTACACAGTGTTATCAATATTATAAATTACCTTGAGGAAGGTGCTGGTCAGCAGAAGGCCCTGAGGGTTGTGTGATACATGGTTTGTTGAGAAGAGCAACAAGTACAGGCATTCGAGAAGCGTTTGAACTTGGACTCGGTTCAAGCCTGTAATAGAAAAAATATAGTTTTTATCTGAAAAGTAAAGAACTATGTTTATATTGGATAGATTTTTATGAGAATTTTTGTTGAGCACTAAGCTACTCTCATTTTGACAACTATCTAAATTACAACGTCCTGTTATTTTATCTTGATCAACTTGTAAGTTGTAAACTGCTTCACTTGTGATCGCACAGCAATATATATATATTATATATATATATATATTATAAATTTTTTGAAGTTGTTTGTCAAAGACCTTTTTTTTCAGAAACGCGTCGAGGTATCGAGTTCAAATTTAAACCATACACTCAGCTCTACGGTCCCTTGAAGCTAGAAAAAGTCAAATTTCTAAGAAAGATTCGGTCTTTTATGTCGCAAAAAACGTATGCTTCGACATTCTCAAGGGAATCATAATTCATAGGGTACTTGCCGTTGACCCAGAATCTTGAAATTTTGCATTAAGCAAGGTCTTATAACACAGATATACTCGTACCTAGAAATAAATTTAAAAACAGTAATTTTTTTTGTTACGTCACGAGAAAATAAGTACGAAAAAATAGTGTTTTTTGCGCGTAGAAAAAGCACTATTTTTCGACTTGGAAAAATCTTTAAGGTTCAATTCGGGAATTGGACTATTTACATAGGTAAGTTTGTACGAAAACCTCAGTTAACGAGTCCGACTCGCACTTGCCCAGTTTTTTCTTTGTTTCTTTAATTGGTAGGTTCTATAGGTAAAATGCCAATACCATCCTGACCAAGTTCGCGCAAAATGAACATTCATACTTTACTTCCCAACGGGTCCATGAGAATATTTGGTTCACTCATCAATAAAAGCTCGGATGAGAGATAAATGTTTATTATTTCAATGACACAAAAGATGAAGACCAAGATCATGCATCATCAACACTAAATGGAAAATGTGGGCGGAGAGAATCTCCAAGAATTTAGGAATATGAATAATGGCCAATTACGAATTACGATTATTTGGACCAAGTTACGTAAGGTAACTTTACTAAATTCCAGTTCACAATCAGCATAGGAAAGGGGTTAGAATAGGTATAGCCATGGGCGTAGCCACGGTGGGCAGGGTGGCTACCCTGACCTGTAAGGTACGTAACCAAACCTAAAAAGATGGATGGAAGATTTCGTGGTGTAGGTGAGCAATAAGAAAGTGTTTCAGATAATTCGAATTATACATACAGATACAGAGTGCTATAAGGTGTAACCTTTTTTTATGAAAAAAGACCGCGGGTTTAATTTGCAAGTTACATATTATTTTAGACTGCTGCCCCACCCTGACGATGACCCATGGCTGGCTACACCGATGGATATAGCAAGAAACGAAGAAAAAACTACAGCAAGTGCGAGACGGACTCGGGAACTGAGGTTTTCGTACAAACTTACCTATGTAAATAGTTCAATTCCCGAATTGAACCTTAAAGATTTTTCCAAATCGAAAAAATAGTGCTTTTTCTACGCGCAAAAAAAAACACTTTTTTTCGTACTTATTTTCTTGGCATTGAGGTGGGAATTCATTCAATGACTTGGATTTTATTGAAGCGGAAAATCATTAAATGACTTCTCCTGCTCTAAAGTGGAGGGAGAGAGATTGTCACATTTTTACTGAATAGAACCCTCCGTGCCATCAGGGGGGCGACCACAAGCTCTTATAGCAGTATTGTTTTAATCTTACTTATGTTTTTCGTACCATGTGGCCTTCAAAACAATCTTATTACAACATTAAAACAAGAATGTTTTCTTAGCGATTTTGTGACGTCACACGTTATAAACTTCATTCAATCCGTACTATAAGGCGATTTTTGACCGCTAGCAGTATTGTTTTTACGTCAAATTAGCAGGCTTAAAAAAGTTGCTCGAACGCAGCGGTTTTATTATTGTTTTCCAAATATATACTATTTAAATTGTTTTTCGTGACATATAAAGTATTTAAAACTTATTTCGATGCCTAAACGTGTCGAGTTAATTGTTTTGAGTACATACGTGGGTTATTAATTTATTATTGTATTCTAGATGGGAAACACATATCAAAATTTTTGAGTTTTTGGAAGCAGATAACACTGAATTCAATAGTGCACGAACAACAAGTTACGTATTTCACTGGAATACACTGTTTAACTTTACCTTGATTCCATGATGTCCATGTACAATAAGTTTCAACCATAGTTCATGATCCGCTACGAACACCAAAAACTTCCAGAAACCAACAAAACCAACAGTTGTTCTTTGCGTTCCAGCAATTCTTATATGGTAACTTTCAAAAAATTGTACCGTTCAAATTTCAAAAATTTCTGCGGTGCAAGGAAATTGGGCTAACGATAGCATGTTTTTACCGACCATATTTTGGACCGTTAAAAATTGATAAATTATGAACATTCAAAACCTGGTCATCTGCTTTATGTTTAAAATACTATTTTAATTTTTCATGCACCCGGTGGAAAAAGAAGATCCTATATAATCCTTCGATCCATCAGGATCCGAATATCCCTTTTGTTCTTTTTCAGCACTGCTTCTTGCTTCGTTTCGCCAATCATAGACCTTTCGGATCAACCCTGCTTTGCTTGAGTTAGGTAGGTAAATATCTACGTAGATAACAAATCGTTACAATCGATTGGTTGATGTATCTTCCGAGTAGGTACTCAAAAGATATGATACATAAAATAAATTAATTAAATCTGGGTGAGTATACCCTGATTTCATTTTTACAATATAAATATTAATTTAAGATAAACAACACTAAATTGAATGGTTGAGTTGGTGATGTCTTGAAGTTATCTATAAGTATAAAGTATACCTAAATTAAAGTAGGTATGTACTTACGAGGGTAGTTAGGTATATCATGGAATTGATAAAGAGTTACCCCGGTTCTTGTGAAGGACACGTCAACTAGTGTCTAGAACCTAGAGTCAGAGACGTAGCGTGGATACGTGGGCAAAGGCGCATCAGCGAGGCCTTTTTCTTTCATAAATTCGGAAACGAGACAGCAACTGTCGCAACTCGGGTTGCCAACCGTACTATAATATATAGTATTGTATTGTATTTTGAGACTGTGTACTACATATATACTGTTGAAGAAATATATAGTACGCAAAAATACTATATTTTCTACATTTGACTAATGCGGTAGTGAGTATCCGAACGCATCTATCTTACTGAGTTTGGTATTACTTTCGAATGTTTAATTATTAGTCTGCTTTTTCTGTTGTTTGATTGTTGTTGTGTTGTTGTTGTGTAAATGTTATCCACAATCGTCTCGTAGGTAAACCAAACATTTGTAAAAAAGTACAACTTTTTTATATGGGGCCCCATATAAAAAACTGTCTGACTTTTTATACGGGGCCCCTGTGGGACTTGCTACGCCGCTGCCTTTAGGAAGTTAAAGTCCTAAATAAATTAGTTATAGCAAATAGTAGCGATGAAAATACGTAAAATATAATATTTTTTTGAAGCGTACTATATTTTTTTGTAGCATAGTTTGAAAAATACTATATTTTGTCGACGAAATGTTAGCAACCCTAGTCGCAACGCAGTGTTCGACCACTTCGTCGCTTACAATCAGGTGAAACAGTGATCGTAGTAAAAACGCGAGCCTGTCAACACATGAGTAGAGAGGTACAGAGACAAAGCTTCCTAAGTACGTTCAATAGGTATTGTTACCTATTTTGGTAGGGTTGTCACAATAGGTAAAAACAAATGAAATAAAATATTTGTTAAATAGTTTTAGTATTCAGTATAAAAACACTAATACATAAATTTATATTATGTACATTTTACATTCAACACACATACCTACCACGTACATACTAACCTATTTACAAACCTACAAATGTTTATTAAAAGCTTTTAATAACAATAAAAAAGCAAAAAACACCATGTAGTACGCTCTTTTTATTAAAGTTAGGTACTTACTTGAAAAAGTAATAATTAAATATTTATTTATCGATTGCACTCCTAGGGATAATTAAAGAATGATATATTTTTATTTATCTGGTATTGTTTATACACACAGTACAATAAACTACCATTATTAATGATTAAATACCATGTTTTTACAATAAAATATTTAAACTTGTAACTAACAAAACAAACAACGTGCGTCGCGTCGACCCTAAAGATCTTCCACTGACTGTGCCCGCGTCAACCGGTTTTCTCCAGTTTCGCCGCGTACGCAACAAGCGGCCAGTGGTCTCGCACACATTTACCGCGTGCTTGTAGTGGTGAAACCGATTCGCGCGGTTGTATGAAGCTTTGTCTCTGTACCTCTCTACTCATGTGCTATCAATTATAAAAAAAAAACCGTTCTTAAAAGAGCTCTCGCTTGCACGAGTAGAGGCGTAGTGTGGACTAGATTAGACGTAGGCGAGGCGCAGCAGCGAGGTCTTTATCTTTAATAAATTCGAAAACGAGATAGAAACTGCCGCAATAAAGGTAAAAAAGTGGTCAAAAGACAGCTATTTTAAAAAAAAAACCCTCGTTTTTAAAGAAGCGAGGGCTTGCTCGAGGCCTCATAAAAAAAATGCAACACTACAATGCACGAGGCTCCTTTGCTTTGCTATCTTTCTTTGGGTGCGACGAGGCCGTGGTAGGGCCACTTCGCCCACGACTTGCTACGTTAGAGCCTTCGGTTTACTACTATTATTACATGCAGAATGCTAAAAATTCGCTATTAAAATATTTTTATTGATATCAGAATGAAATTCGCTTGAACGCACCTGTCGATTCGTGCTTAATCTCATATTTTCTAACATAATTACGAGTATGAATGAAGGTCCGGTGGTAATATAATATAGCCATTCAAATATATAGGTTATAAATAATTCGAGATAACTTTCAAATGAACAAAATGTATGTAACAAATTTTTGATATCCTTATAATACCTACGTTAGGTTAGGGTATTTTCCATAGACCCTTAGATTTCAAACATTAAAAACAAAAATAACGAGCCGCCGTGCGTCGAGCGCGTCACATGGCGTCACCGCGTCGCACGGCGGTAGGCAATATAAAGATTTACTGTGAAATCATCTCGAATTGATTACGTCAAATTAAATTTATTTGCAAAACCCCGCAGACGTGATGAGTAGGTATCGATATCTAAAGATATCAAAGAATAAATTAATGATACCTAATAATATTATATTATTTTAAGATGTCTATACTCAACGACTGCTGGGTTTCGCTGGTTAATTTAATTTGACCCTTTAGGTAATATACCTAAAGGGTCAAATTAAATTTGCAAACCTTTGTCTTTTTTCCGGATGTTCGGAGCTACCACTGGATCTCTTCCTCGAGTTGCTTGGTCCGACTGAGAACAAAATAAATACGCGCCAAGCAAATGATGGGTATAGCTATCTAAATTAATTTACATGGATGATTACTAAACAGGTTAAATTATTTAAGAGAACGTGAATGGTCAAATCTGAAACTATGAGGAATCGTAAAAATACTGTCAGGTGTCTTGATTTTGATGACAGTTACAACTGGAAGCGTGATAAATATTTACCTAGTTACTATAAATCAAAACCATACTTAATGAAATATAATATACACCGTTAAATTTTGATCGTTTTAATCTCGTGGAGGGTCGATCAGGTACATAAAACACTATCGATTTGTAAAGATAAAATAAAAAAAAAGTACCCTTTTTCTAAAACTCGGATTAATATACGCACGCACGTACGAAATAAATTTCATAATCAAACGATCAAAATTTAACGGTGTATATGTAGATAGGTAGTGTAGATACTAGCGACACGCCTGAACTTCACAAATATAAATATTTGAAATTCTCGGCTTTTGTAAATTAGACAACTAGAATATGCATGCATTACACACCTAAACCTTCTTCATCTTTCTCACTAACTATTGGTGAAAGCCAAATGACAATCCGATCAGCAGTTTTTGAGTTTATCGCGAACAGACAAATAGACAGGCAGATTTGATTTTTGTTTGTTAATTTGTGTGTCTTTCACCATTAGAAAGCTGCGTCTTTACTGAGTAACATAGGCTATTTTTTTTTTACTTTCACGTGAGCGAAGCTGCTGGCAGAAGCTAGTACCTAAGTATATAGGGTGACTGGTAATTAGTGAACGATACTTAAACACGTGATTGTAGTCATGATAACAAACAACTTTTACTATGGGATCAAACTTGATATCGCGAAAAAAAAAACTGCTGGTCCGTACATTTGTGTTCGCCTAACTGGTCAAAATGTACTGAACTTGGCTGTTTTTTTCGCGATTTCAGGTTTGGTCCCATAGTAAAAGTTGTTTGTTATCATGACTACAATCACGGGTTTAAGTATCGTTCACTAATTACTAGTCACCCTATATAATAAAAAGACTAATCTATAATATACTCGTAAAAAAAAAAACGTAATATAAAAATGAACCCCTATTTCTCCTGGTCATGCTAACTTAGAGCGGCTGGACCAATTTTAATAATTTTTTTTTGTTTTGTTCACCAGCATACAGGTAAGTCTTAAAAGTTAAAAAAAATAGGGTAGGTAGGAAAGGGGCCGTTCAAGTATTACGTAAGCAGATTTTTTGACAAATGTTAATTCGAAGACATGGGACATCCACCAATCCGCACTGGGCCCGCGTGGTGGATTACTTCCCATTCTCTCTCCTAGAGAGGAGGCCAGAGTCCCAGCAGTGGGAACATTATAAGGCTGATGCAATGCAATGCAAATAAAAAATTAACCCTCTCCCCCCTCGTCAGCAAAAGAAAGAAAATCTCTCACCCCTCCTCCCATGTTTACGTAAACATTGATACACACATTGATACACACATTTTGCAATGTAGGTACTCTGGTTTCATTACTACTTAATTTAATGAGTAAAAGTCACAAGTCTAAAAATAAGGAAATAGAGATACTAAAAACATTTTTTTCAATACATTTGCTCAGAAAGTGGCTCTTATTGCACTACACTTAGGTATATAATGGCACCCAAATGTGACATTTTGATTACCATTACGCACTAGTGCTGTAATGTAGCTATAACCTTTTTGTTTAACCTCTTTGTTTGTTCGCAAATCTTTTATACGAAAAAATTTTTTAGATTATTACGTTCGTTCAATAGTATAAATAAGTGTATTACTTACTTATTTCATGCAGTTTCGGCCATTTTAACTGGTAAAAACGATTTATTTAATATCAAAACATTTAATATATAAATCGTTCGTTCAAATAAAAATGGTTTTCAGTACACTTGCTCAGAAAGTGCCCAAGCAGCACAACAAGCTGTACAAGGGCTGTACATAGATTCAGGTTTACACTCTTAGCTGTATAGTAAGCTATATATAGGCTGTATAAGCCTATATACAGCCCTTATAACTCCAAAAAGGGACCGCATATACAGCCTATATACAGCGTTAAGTGTAAGTGGAGAATAAAAGCTGTATATTAGCGGCATATTAGCTGTATATCGGCTGCATTAAGGCGTTTTTGTAAACTCTAAGCTGTATATCGGTGTACAATGACACTTTAACTCTACAGATACTCACCTATAACTATCATATACAGAAAAATGCTGTAAGAATACGAAAGAATCCAAAACTTAAAGATTACTTTTTATAATATTTTACTAAATGGCGACTACGCCTTATACATTTAATTTTAAATATAATATGTTAAATTGGACTTGTTGACCTTAGTAATATGGTGAATTTATGGTGCCGATTTAATTTCATTATAAAAGTATGTATATTTTCGGTGAAAATATTAACGCGCCAGAGAAATAATCAAATTTAACATCAAGGAAAATAGTAAATATGGTAAGTAATGTTATTTTTTAGGGTTCTATTAAAAAAATATGTTGAAATAATAGGTATAAATGCAAATCAATCGTAGCTGATAATCATGATACGACTTTAGGCTTTTGCCAAATAATCCTTTTATCATGTTTATAAAATCATTATACATTGGAAAATGGCTACAGTTTGCTAAAGCAGCCTAAATTCTTTTAGGAAGGTGATATAACACATGTATCTGTATATCAGCTGCATAATAGAGTATTTTTACGACCTAGGCTGTATATCAGAGTATTTTTACTCTTTAATCTGTGATATTGTTCATAACAAGTACCTACATTTTTAATCATCTTTAGAGATACGTATAAAGAATAAAAAATCCTGAGCTACCTACGACTAAATCTCATATGTCCGAATACAATTTATATACTTATTGTAAAGTAGTAAGTAAGATTTGTAACCAATCTTTAATTTATTTTAATTCAGAAAAAGTACATTAGTGGCTTTGGCTTGGCCTAATATGGTCACGAGAATCAAAAGGCGATCTAAAATTGCTAAGCAAGTGATTAGACGTCGGGCGCATTAGTGAAGGATGATACTTCTAACCCTCCAGATCAACATGGGGTTACATAAAAATGCTGCGTATAAAGGCTATTATTACCATCATTGAAGATACAGATTGTGATCAGTATTAAATAACTGTTAAAAGTTTTCATAACAGAACTCTGTTCATTGGACGTCAGTTACTTTATCTTCCTCAATAAATTATACTTTACTATCTCTACTCTACTGTTTGTGGTATTTAAATAAATTATCTGTATTTGTAATATTTAAATATATTCTTCTGACCTTCCTCTTAATTCCATGTTTTCTCTTCACCATCCTTGGTTGATTGGTACAGAATACCTAAAGCATTTTGTTTTTTAGTAGTTTTGGGTTAATCTCAACCATAGAAACTATTTAGGTAAGTACCAAGTTACATGGCCCTATAACGTACCGTTTCCCCAGTTATGTGCCTTCGGTTTTATTTTATATAAAAATATTCCCCAATTGCTCGGGTATTTTGTTTCTGGAACGAATTCATGCTCTGATCGAAAACCACGAAAAGATTAGCGAAAAATTTTTTTTTTACATTTTTGTTCTATTAGTGCTTGCGCGGGGAGGTCACAGGGGGTTATTTTTTTTTTACCGAGTACGCACCGTTTTCGAGATAATTTAATTTAATTTTTTAAACTTAGGGCCCATAGCACGGAAACGGCGCGAGTAAGTTTTTACGAAATCCTTGGTGCGCAGACCAACTCGCACTTGACCAGTCGCAAGTGGTGCGCAGACCTCCATATTGATGTTCACAAAACCACAATCCAAGTGACTCCATTAGTAATACAGCCTAACGATATACTATAACGTTCATTTACTCTTATAGCTGTATATCACCGTTGTAGTCAGTAGTTATAACACCACAATAGTTATAAGATTGTACAATTACACCAAACGAATAAGAGGTATAATGGAGTTCGTTTACATCAATATACAGCAATAAGTATCATTTTACACTAATATAACACTTAGACCCGTATAAAGGAAGTCGTGACGGGCAATATACAGCCTATATACAGCTTTAAGTGTAAAACGCAGGTTAAAGTGTCAAAAAACTCTTAAAGCTGTTTAATTGAGTTATAATACTCTTATATATAACCATAAGCGTACGCGGATACCTTTATGCAGCCCAAAGCTGTGTTTTACAACCTTGTACCAGCCTTATACAGCTCTAAGTTGTTAATCGGCTGCTTTATTGATGTTTGATACGCGTGCGGCTTGAGTTGCTTTTATTGCACTACAATTGGGCATATAATGGCACCTGTTACCAAACTGTGACATTTGATTACCATTACGCACTAGTGCTGTAATGTAGCTATAACCTTTTTGTTCAACCTCTTTGTTTGCGAAACTTTGATTACGAAAAAACTAAAAATTGTTCGTGATCTATGGCCATCAATTTCAGATGTGCGCGGTTTTTGGCGTATTTTTTTTGAGTGAAGTTCATAGGCTGTATCAATTAAATTAAAACAACAACACAAACACATTATAAAATGTTACATCCATACTCTATTGTAAAAACTTTTCACACAAGAAAACAAACGACGACTAGGCAAAGTAGGCAATATGATCAAAAGACCATATAGCCATAGCCTAGTGCGTGATGAAAAAATATTTAATTTTTTACCGCCATGTTATGAAGAATTTTACTAGTTTTGCTGTTGTAATAATAGTTTGCTAAATTATTTTTCTTCACAAGTGTATTGAAAAACGTCGTATGATACACGTGAGTAATATATGGTTACCGTTATTTTGTATCACAATGTACTATTATTTTGGCATTGTTTTGTACAAATCAATGTTCATCTGTCTTGCTCATTAAAGTAGTACGGAATAAACCATCATTCAGTAAAGACGTGTGTTATTTTTCTAAAAGGTCTGTAGCGACATCTATGTCGTCACAAATGAACTAATCCTGCATCGCGCAAGTAAGATTCGCGGCGCGATTGGAACATATAGAACAAACCCGAAATCATCTATCGGGCAGTAGCCCACCAGACATAACACCTGTCTGGTCGGAGGATCCTCCCTTTTCAGCGGAGGTATGTGGGACTTTACTCTCTGTTCCACAACCTCCAAAGGTCCTACAATCAATACTGAACCTTAATTACATCAACAGGCATACCCTTAAGGGTATTACATTGCTCAATGACCTTGAAAAATTTACCTCAACACTAGTAGAGAAGAATTTACCTCTACACAGGCATTGCAGGGGGTGCTGCGCGCGGGGTGTTAGTACTGATTCGAGTTTTTTCTTGATTACTTATCGATATTCAATGAAATTCGAAAAAAAATCAATACGAGTACAAGTTATTCAATTTATCGTAACATATATTTTGGTATAAATTCAATGTATAAATATAGAGCCGATTTCGAGAAAATATGGAATTAATGTTCAAAAAAGGCCTATTTACCAGATTTTTTTTCTAGAGTTATGATATTTTTTTGAGAAACGTAATCAATACAATTTATTAGTAATGTCCTTAAGTATCCCCTTCATTTTTTATATGGTAATCGTACATAAGGAATAATCTATAAACTTCAATTTGAACTTGGATTTGGGCGATGTAATCCCCTTAATTCAAAAATATCAGTCGACAGTCCATGACACACGAATTCATGGCTTTAAGTTTTCAATGACTGCTGCTCTGACTGATTGGATGTTTGCTGCTCAGTGATGTGTGAATGTGTACAAGGGCGTCGCCAGCCGATAATCAAGGGGCGGGGGGGGGGGGCTATTTTTTTTAATAATAATAAAAGTCTTTTTTCACCACAATCTTCGATGAAACATGTACAATTGTACATGTTTGATCGAAGACCACAATACAACTCCTAATTGCTAGCCTAATATCTACGGTAACATTTAGGATGGGCATTATATTGTGGGAAATTGGTGCCTAAACTAGGTTCTGAAACTGTAAAGCAAGCCTCTAGGGGTGGGGGGGGGCAGTAGCCCCCCTTTGCGACGCCCTTGAATGTGTATGCTCACTTTCGTGCGAGTTTGAAAAATCGACATAATTCTTTTAAAAAAACTAAAAAATCTATAGGTATCTACTGCTGACGTAAAATTTACCATCCATACCCCCCCATCCCCCATGTCATCAAAAATAAGCAAAGCAAAGGCCCCCCACTCCCCTGTAGTGCTTACGTAATACTTGAATGGCCCCAAAGGGTGATTGTTTGAAACCGAGAGAACGTCTCATTCACCTGGTCTAGCTTTCGTACCGGTCTATCTATTTTGTGTCGTAAGTCACTGGGGGCAATTGAGCACCTTTGATACATTTAGTGATCGGGGAAACCTAACACGCTAATAAAATATCATATTGTAAAGAAATAGGTAAGTAGGCCAGACAAAATAAATGAGACCACCTCTCGGTAAATATTATAAAATAAATGTGACGGTGAGTTTTCTGATAGTATATTTTCGCTGAGCTTATGATTTAACTACGTAGTGTATCTAAGTTCTAATTCTCAAATCGAAATTACAAAAAAATGTGGGAAGATAATTACCTTCATCGTGCTTGGCAGTTTGATTTGTAGCCGCATTTGTGATAGGAGAAGCATTTATGGTAAGAGACGCGTTTCTTACAGTTGGCTCGTTTATATTAGTAGGTCTATTTGGCTGGCATATGATAGGAGCCTCTTCTGCAGTAGGAGCCTGTTCTGTAATACGTGGCTGGTGTACGATACCAGCCTCTTCTGTAATAGTAGGCAGTCCTATAGTATGTGGCCTATTTTCAGTAGTCTCTCTTGGTGGCGGTTGTGGAAGAGTGTCGAACCTGTAATGTATTAAAACTTTTATTTGTACACAGATCTTTTAGCGCATGAATGAAAGTGACAGAAGCAAGGTTGTTACGGAGCGTAGTAACCGTAACCGAAATTACCGAACCTTAATAAAAAAAAACTTTCTACAAAAAAAAAAATAACCCACTTCATTAAAAAAAAAAAACACTATAAGGTTTAAAATAACTCTAATTTCGGTTTAATGAAGTCGGTTATTTTTTTTTTGTAAAAATTTTTTTGTTTCACACTTTTTAGTGGCGATGCACTTATAATCAGAGTGCCTATTTCTCATGATAATATCTATAATCCCAAACACTGCTAGGATACATTGTTTAATTATGAAGCTCTCGTGTCTTCCTTCCACATTCCGGCTCCATCACCAGATCAGTTTGATAGGAGCTTATAGCCAAAGTGCATCTCATGACGACTCTAACAAGCCCAAACACGAGTAGGATGGGTACTTTGATTCATTACGGAGTTTCTGTGCCTATCTTCTGGCTCCATTATCATCATCAAGTCAATGTGATGATACCATTTTCAACATAACTATGTATTCAGAACCATTTATTTATTTGTATTGCTATAGTCGCTTAACTATCTTTATTGTGATATCTATACGAGTATGAAGTTCCGTTGGCCATTTCTGGTCTTCTTCATCAGTTCCACTCCATCAAATTTTACTTTTTGACTGTAAATACTTAAGAGCGGGTTCCAGTACTGCATGTAGGTATGAGTTAGTGGCCTGACTGCTATGCCGGAGGTTGTGGGTTCGATTCCCACCCAGGACAAATGTTCGTGTGATGAGCACGATCATTTGTTCTGTGTCTGGGTGTTATTTATCTATAATATGTATGAATTTAGAAATATATAAGTATGTTTATCAGCTGTCTGGTACCCCATAACACAAGCTCTGTTTAGCTTGAGACTAGACGGCGTTGTGTTATAGTTGTGGAAATATTATTATTGTCTATATATATTTATGTATACATTCAAAATTTAATTTAAATAGGAACATAATTTAATAATAATGACGATAACCTGATCTTATTCAGACATAATATACTCGTAATAATCTGCATACATAATTTAATTCGAATAATTTAATAGTAATGACGACACAAAATCCCTGACATAATTTATTTATATATAGACATATTATAACGATGAATTATAATAGATATAGAGATAGATAAATACTATAAGAAACCCAATTAAACGCGACTCATTACATCTACAAACCTACTGAATTCCATGAATTGCTACTTAGCCCTCTTCCTCTTTCCTAATTTTTGCTATGCCCGACAGGGTCCATAATTTTTTTTAAATACTGTCTATGTACACCTACGGATTGCCATAAAATATTGAGTATTGAGTATTATTCGTCCCCTAGGTTTGCGGGTGAAAATCGCAACCAAGATGGCTGCGTAACTACACAAAATTACGGTATCATGAGTTTAGAAATAAAACAGCTGTTGCCTTTATCCTGGTGGGCGCGGGTAAAAACTACTTCGTAAGGTAAAACCATACTTGTGTAAGATAAAAACAAACTTTTTTCTTTCTTTCTTGTAAAGTGTAGGCGACACGAAGTATGGTTGACTGTACTATAGATTTTTGTCACTATATAGGTTTTAATAATGAAAGCTGCTCCTTCAACTATATTCCCAATCTTAAAAAAAAAAACTTTTTCTGTAGGTAGCTACAGGTATTTGTGATTATTTATCTTTGACATACGTACCGATAGATGCGGCCCGGGTGTTCCTTCCACAAGCTGCTCCAACGAAGTAGAGATACTGGTCGCAGGGCCATTATGGGTACCATACGCGCACCCTTCCGAAGTCGAAGCCGAGTAATAGGAGGATCGCTGAAATAGTTTAAAGCATAGCGTAATCAGCCTTTTTAACTGACTTCAGTTCTATGTTCGGCTGTATGTACTTTTTTTATAATGTTTCCTCTGCTGGTTTATAAGGCCTCCTCTCTAGGAGAGAGAATAGGCCCGCGGTGCGGGTTGATGAAAATCACATGTCTTCGAATTTTTCTAGGTTCTAGGACATGCCGGACATATGCGCTGGAATAATTGGCCCATAATTGTAATTTATTTATTTTATTTCATAGGTATATTATATACAGCTGGTATAGTAATTTTACACTGGGGAGAAAGTAGATGCTATGCTTCACCGTCGATGGTTCAACTGTGTAACAACGCGAATATCTGTGACTTGGTCCAAACTTTTTGCTTAGTTCTTTTTTTAAACAATAATAGATTCTTATACTTTTTAAATCTTGAGCAACGAAGTGAAATGTTTTTGTTCAAGCTATTTTTATTACACAAGGACTAACTATTATCTTCCACAAAGGCCATTAATTAAGAGTTGAAGTTAAAGTTCTTTTTAGCTATGATTTCAACCGTAACAAACTCGTAAAACCCCACAAATTACTAAGTATTTTAGGATGCTTTTTTTGCACGGATATCTATTGCTTTTCCTAAAAGTAAGGCCAATGGAAACCTCGTAAAAATTGCTTCAGTACTTTCGGAAATTAGCCGCAACTATAGAACCGCTATACATATCCGTAGTCAGAACAATCGAACTGACAATTTATTCCCAGAAGGATCAAGCCGATATAAGCTGCTGTTGATAAATTCCAGATGAATATAATTACCCAGTACTTTGCCTGATGGGACTTGAACCTTGAAGTTGTTAGCGTATTGTGGAACTAAATTAGGTATATGGAAAGTAAAACAGCTACAAGAAACCATATATTTTTAAATTTAATTTTACCGTGACCCGGTACCAACATATTCTGAATTATAGTTCTCAATTATTTGTCTCCAAATAACTCGGCAATTACGGCACACTTTAGACTAGGGCAAACAATGTCACAATATCAGTGCGCTGAGTGCGAATTGTCTTTACGTTACGTGATCGAAGCTTTTACCGCATTTGGTTCTCGAGCGAGCCAATCGGAGCGCCAAACCATAAAAAAATTCGCATTAGGCACTCAGGTCCATTCAACTTCACCTGTTTCACAATACCCTGCAACTTTCTGTTCAAATTCGGACCCGTTATATCCTGCTGGGTCATCTTAAGTAGAAGTTTAAGAGGGTACACAGCACATAATAAATATGGTTTTGAAAAATGAAATATAAAATCATCATAATTTGATTGTAGGTATTTCAAGTCTGCGTTGGCTGAAGATTTTTTCACCCAATCAAGTGCCGCAGAATTTTGTTACCTACCTATGTATCTCTTACACAATATATTATGTATATTGAAGCCGTTAGATAAGTAAGTACGTCTTCGCAGAACAAGCATTTTGGTAGACGAACGACTGATCAAATAAGCTACTTTTTAGGATTCCGTACCCAAAGGGTAAAAACAGGACCCTATTACTAAGACTTCGTTGTCTGTGCGTCTGTCTGTCAACAGGCTGTATCTCAAGAACCGCGAATTCCTCACAAATTATGTATTTCTGTTGCCGCTATAACAACAAATACTAAAAACAAAAAAAAAAATTTAAGGGTATTACATTGCTCAATGACCTTGAAGAATTTACCTCTACACTAGTAGAGAAGATTTGACCTCTACACAGGCATTGCAGGGGGTGCTGCGCGCGGGGTGTTGGTACTGATTCGAGTTTTTTCTTGATTACTTATCGATATTCAATGAAATAAGAAAATAAATCAATACTAGTTATTCAATTTATCGTAACATATATTTTGGTATAAAATCAATGTATAAATATAGAGCCGTTTCCGAGAAAATATGGAATTAATGTTCAAAAAAGGCCTATTTACCAGATTTTTTTTCTAGCGTTAGGGTATTTTTTTGAAAAACGTAATCAATACAATTTATTAGTAATGTCCTTAAGTATCCCCTTCATTTTTAATATGGTAATCGTACATAAGGAATAATCTATAAACTTCAATCAACCTAGGTGTTTTTTTGGATTTGGGCGATGTAATCCCCTTAAGGGGGGATTTGTTTTACTCGATATGGTACGGAACCCTTCGTGCGCGAGTTCGACTGGCACTTGATCGGTTTTTCCTTTTGTGGTAGGGAACTCTAAAAATAAATATTGACTTAAGCATTACGAGCGTTAAGTGCCATAGAATAACAACTTACCCATTCTGCACTTGTGGCTGCTGGTTCTCAGTTGAGTTCCTGAAAAGATGAAAATGATGAGTAGATAAAAAATACCTGGGATAGTACGACCTTCTTTACCAGTTTCTTAACTATCGGTTGTCCCGTTGTAATAGTACATTATTACCCTTGGGATGAAAGTAACTTATTTAGTTCCGACTTCGAGTCCTGAGAAGAAGTTAAGCGTCCGAGCGTAGCGACGACTAGGACTTAATAAGTCTTTAACCCGAGGTAAGCACTGTGCTTTTTATTACGATTAAAAGGGAAATAAAAATAAAAACGTGAGACGTCTTCAAAGGTCGTGCTATGATTTTAGGTACGTTTTTTTTTTATTTGGGCCGGAAAAGTTTTCCGACTATTGCTGTAGCGTGTGTAATTACAAAATCTCTTACAGCAGAGATTTAATAAAGTATGAATAAAATTTACGACGAATTTTCGACCGGCTATTCAGCCATCATTTTTCATTTTTCAGTGAAAATTTGGTAATTTTTTTCTTAAATGTACGAGTATGTTACTTTTATAGTACATTTTGATAAAATTTGCACGTATATCAAACGACGTTTTTCAATACACTTACGAAGAAATACGTTCTCTGAAAATTATGACGCATTTTTGACCATTATGTACTAAAGAAAATCTTCGAAAGTCGCCATACATTTTAGTTTTGATTTATTAGATGGCAGCAGGCATTTTTTATATTGCAAGTATTTTTACCTCAATCACAATATCTGCACCTAAAGAATTCTCTTCAAATCTTAAATTCGACATTTTATTCACAAATGACACCGACAATGTGATATTTAATTTACTTTTTTCCCGCGCATGACCTTCGCAGGTTTAAAGGAGAAGCAAATGTATAAAGCCGATATACACCCTAATATTTAAAATAACAAATTCAAATATTTTTGAATTTAGAACCCAGATAAATGTTAATTTGTTTGTAATAGTAAATTATTGCGTAAGTAAGTAATAATGTTTATTTATCATATTCCTTTTAAAAAGCAATTTAAATTTTCATTTAATGTTAAAATCTTAAAAATGTCCGCCTCTTTGCTTTAATAAAAAAATAATCACCCTTGACCGTGACGAAATAGGAATGAAAAAAGCCCTTGTTGTGATAAATTTAAAGAAAGCACGCAGGTGATATACATGCCATGTTGAACGTAATCGTAATGCGATAAGAGGCAGTTTTCGAGTAAATGTATTGAAAAAGAAATTATTGAAAGTAAATTATAATTATGTCATTTAAAAAAATATTTTATTATCTTTGTTTCTGTACATCGTGCTGTGATTGAGTGGCTGTATAGAAAGTTAGGACATGGTTCAATAGAAATATGGAAATAGAACTATACTATGCGGTCCAAATAAGAATAGGAAAGCCTTGATCTGTCAAATTTTGAGTGAAAAGTACGGTTTGCAAAAAAACCTTATTTGCATATCAATAAAGGTTTTTTTTTTGCTTTGTATTACGAAGTCTCAGTTTAAGTCTAGGTGAAGTAAAAACTTTAATGTTTAATATAAATTAGCTAAATATTTTGTTTTAAGTAATAATTACTTATAAAAAAAAATTATTTTCTTTCTTATTTTCATTGTTAGGAATAATTCACCTTTTTCTTCCATTTGCCACTAATCGGACACTTCACACAGTGACGCAAAGATGAGCAAAAGTTAAGAATTGGATTCTGATAAAACTTTTTTCGTTCACGATTCTGTCAGTTGAAAGTGAGGATGAAAAGTATTACTTTCAACCCGCTCCTCAGGTAACTTTAGACCTACTTTCTAAGCATGAGTAATGAAATATAATGTATTGTATACTTTAAGTAAGATAATGTATATTTCAAGTTTTCAACTCTTTTTTATTTTGAGATTAAAAGGTGATAAACTTGCGTGCTATTCGTTTTTTTTTTGACCTGACAGATCCGGTGTAAAAATAAGACGGCGTCTGAAGTGTTCCACGGTGTGGTGTACCTGCCTGCTTATACATATAGATGTTATTAATGTTGTTTAATAATTTATTTTATTTTATTTATCTATTTACGCTATAACATTTTAATTGAATTGAATTGAATAATGCTTCTGTGGGTTAATTAATTCCTGAAATAAACGGTAAATAAATAATAATTTATGGGACGAAATACACCTCTGTAACACTTTTTTAACTGCTCGTTTATCGATAGAAAAGAAGAATGTCTCGCCTTAGTTCATTTTATTCAGAGTGTAACGTTGAAGCAGGTTGATGTTACAATTTAAGTATACCTAGCCCAAAGGAATTAGATGTTTTTCTAAATTAAATCTGCAATTAATTTGTTATTCCATAAGTCGCTTGCTATGATAAGAATATGAACCAAGTTAACAGCGATAAACAAAAAATATCCTTACACATTGCTTTGATGAACTGGCGTTGGAACTAGCAAGAATCTGGAGGTGGGTATCAGTAACACATCACGGGTTTCGTTGTTGCTTGAAGAAGGCCCTTGTTCACCGGTAGTTCTGGAATGATAAAGATAAAGATCAGGTATTTAACGGGATCGCAGTCAAGCATTAGTTTATATCAATTAAAAATACTAAAATATCAGGTAGCTTTCGAGTTATCAAGTCTTAGTCCCTTTCTTATATACAACGTGTTTTTTAGGAGTCCGTACCTCAAAAGGAAAAAATAAAACCCTTATATTATCACTTTGTTTACGTCTGTTTGTCTGTCAAGCTAGATCCTTTGTCTAGGGCGTGGAGTTATCGTTGAAATTTACCACCAACTCAGGTTTATGGGCCTTTGAAGCTGTGAAAAAATCGAACATTATAAGTTACTTAAAAAAAAAGATCTTCTTCTAAAAAAAAAGGATACGACCGTTTATGTCGTAAAAAACTTATATTTCGACACTCTAAAGGGAATCAAAATTCATAGGTTACTTTCCTTTGATCTAAAACTCTGAAATTTGGCATAAAGTAAGGTCTTATAACACAAATATAGGTATTAATCTGAAAACTGTGTAGATACATCACAAAAAAAAAAAAACTCTTTTCGATCCAAAAAAATCATCGAGTCTCGATTCGGGAATTGAACTATTTACATACTCGTACATTATCTTTACTTTTTGTTTTTATTTTCCATAGGTGCAAAATAATTCGGTAAATTCGCGATTTTTCATGTAAAGCACCCTTAGGAACCCTTGAAATATGACAGCGTAAATATGTAATGTCATTTGTTTGTCTAAACTACTATAGATTTCATCGATTCCTGGGATGCCTGGCAACGTCGCAAAAATAAAGATTTGTCATACGGGTGTTAATTTTTGACCTAAATTAATTATGATAACTATCTTCGAAACAATACATTTTTGAACCACATATTCTAGGACTTTTAGTATTATTTTTCTTTAAAGAATATTGGCCTTGAGTTAAGGGATATCAAAAACAACACATTGTATAGATACTAGATACGATACCTATAGGATTTTATTATTCTTTCACACAAAACATATTGAAAATAAAATGTAAAAAGAAATTAAACTCGTGTAACAGCACTGGGAATGGCTCTATAGATTTAGTCCCATAGTGAAAAGGAATGAATAACGTATCATAAGAAATATTTCTTTACTTTCTTTTTTTGTCATTTTCTTAAAAGCTCCGATTAATAGAGCGCAGGCGGTCCCCTAATTCGTTGTCCCTGGACCGTTTTGGAGGGTTAGAAATGGGCAACGACAAAAAATCTTGCCTGCCGTAAAATGTCATTGAATAATAATTACTAACATCTGCGTTGCAAGTGGCTGCTGGTGCTCAGGCAAACGTTTGACATCGTATATGCGGATTGCCGATAGACCAGGAACTGTGAACAATGAAATCGAAATTAAAAAAATCATTGTGACATTTCAACGATTACGATAATATATCTCTAATGATCAATTGATTTTAAAACTCAAATTATCTAATTAACATAATATTATGATCATGATTTTTTGCAATTCAAAAAATATATATATCATAAAAAGGTTAATCAATAAGTTAAGTACTTATGCTTGTGGTTGAGAGTGGTGTGCTGCTTGGCGATGCAATGCTTGTAGTTGCTTGTTGTGCAGGCTTGATTACGATTGTGCGGGGTACAGCACTTCTTGCAGTAGGCCTATGTTTAGTGATGATACTGCAATGATGAAAACAATGAGTAGGATTTCTACATTTATTTTATACAGGCTGTTTAGTTATAAATTAAGCAAGGTAGCTTTCGATTTTTCTACAATAAAAATTGTAAACAAACAAGGACTGCCCAGGGCATGGTGCAAATTGCATCGACATTGGCATATTGAACAGATAGAGAGAGGTAAAGCAAGATTTTTAATTAAGTACCACAGCGCCAAGATCAAAAAAAGAAGGCAAACGCCGATAAATAAGAACTTTACATCCAATTTTCTCAGTCACGTAAAATTTTAGGGTAGGTCTGTTCGTTTTTAGCGTTCCGTAGTCAACCCTTATAGTTTCATCATGTTTGTCTGTCCATCCGTCCATCTACGCTAATAATATATATGTCAATGATCCACGGATAATCTCAGTGACCGTTAGCACTTGAAAGCTGAAATTTGGTATCAATATTTATCTATATCAATCACGCCGACAAAGTGGTAAAATAAAAAGTGTAAAAAATGTTTTATTAGGGTACGGGGGTCCCTAACAAAAAAAAAAATCCTACACGTAAAGTGGGGAGTGATTTTTTTCTTTTGATTTCTACCCTAACGAGTGACCCTCCGTGATATGATCGTTAATTTCTTTAACTTGCCCGGGGAAAAAAATGGTTGACAGTCGTCATAGTTTAAGGGTTCTGTTACATTGTGAGAAATTGGATTTGGTTAAATTACATTGTGGGTAAAATTTAACTTCTTGGGGACATTGTTCATTTGTTCAATGTTCAAATTAATTATAATTTGTATGTACGCAGTTACTTGATACGTACAACTAGCTAATTACGATTTGAAGTAGCAAGTTTGTTAGAATACATAGTGTTGCCCAAGGGTGTCGCCAGCCGATGATCAAGGGGGGGGAGGGCTATTGGAAGTATAGAGAATAACAAAGTTTTTTTAAATAATAATAAAAGATTTTTTTTCTCCACAATATAACTCCTAATTGCTAGCCTTATATCTATGGTAACATATAGGATGGGCATTATATTGTGGGAGACTGGTGCCTGAACTAGGCTCTGAAGCTGTAAAGCAAGCCTGTAGGGGGGGGGCACCCCCCCCCCTACATAAAGTGTCAAGTTAACAGATTAATTACTTCCCGGTTATCTAACATAATCATAACATAATTTTTAAAAAACTCAGTAGGTCATCATCAAAATATGTGACATAATTTACTGTACTTCGAGATTACTCTACATAAAGATTGTTTCATCCAATCTTAGATATCATGACATATACAACATTATTTTCAGTATAAACACGTCATATCATAAAAAAATAGAAAGTTGTAAGTTTGTCATGTTACATAGTTATTAGCACAAATACATAGTCACCGGCCCATCCGAGCGACTGAGGTGTTGCTTTGCTCCCGCACCCAGCTGTGCACTGGCTCCTAATGCCCGTTATGACCTGCCGTACCGCAGTACCGGTGGCGTTAAATAATTTTGGGAAAAATGTAACATAGTGTAAAAAATATTGGAATCTATTTTGTTAATGATTTTGAATAATATGTTCAGGTTTCGCAATACTAAAATAATGTTGCATTTATAATCAACTTATTTGAGTAACTATTTCGGTCTTGAGAGACGGACAATTGTTCTTATCAAGGACTGATAGGATTGGGTTCTTTGTGAGCGATTGTACCTTAAAATATAAGTGCATAATTAGCATAGCGAGCATAGCATCAGCCTTATAATGTTCCCACAGCCTGGACTCACGCCTCCTCTCTAGGAGAGGGACGCTCTCAAGGGGAGGGGTGCTTATTTTTGTATTGCTAATTACGTATAAGTAGACTCACAACTTACATGGGCGGTACAGGTAGCTGCTGGGTTTGAGTACTGTGACTGCTTTGTTCTATACATCGGTTTTCTGAGACCCTGAAATGATAAGCGGGAGGAACTTTATTCACATTTTTATGTGTATAAAAATGTTACTACTAGCTAACATAGACAGAAAAATATTCAATTTTGTCCAATACTAAATTAGACTAATGCCGATATTTTTGAAACCAAAAAAAATAGTGGGATGAAACCATTGAAAAAGGAAGAGAATATAACAAAAATTAAAGGAAAAATAATTTAATTAAATACTAACATCTGCGTTGCAAGTGGCTGCTGGTGCTCAGGCAAACGTTTGACATCGTATATGCGGATTGCCGATAGACCAGGAACTGTGAACAATTAAATCGAAATTAAAAAATCATTGTGACATTTCAACGATTACGATAATATATCTCTAATGATCAATTGATTTTAAAACTCAAATTATCTAATTAACATAATATTATGTCATGATTTTTTGCAATTCATAAAATATATATATCATAAAAAGGTTAATCAATAAGTTAAGTACTTATGCTTGTGGTTGAGAGTGGTGTGCTGCTTGGCGATGCAATGCTTGTAGTTGCTTGTTGTGCAGGCTTGATTACGATTGTGCGGGGTACAGCACTTCTTGCAGTAGGCCTATGTTTAGTGATGATACTGCAATGATGAAAACAATGAGTAGGATTTCTACATTTATTTTATACAGGCTGTTTAGTTATAAATTTAGCAAGGTAGCTTTCGATTTTTCTACAATAAAAATTGTAAACAAACAAGGACTGCCCAGGGCATGGTGCAAATTGCATCGACATTGGCATATTGAACAGAGAGAGAGAGGTAAAGCAAGATTTTTAATTAAGTACCACAGCGCCAAGATCAAAAAAAGAAGGCAAACGCCGATAAATAAGAACTTTACATCCAATTTTCTCAGTCACGTAAAATTTTAGGGTAGGTCTGTTCGTTTTTAGCGTTCCGTAGTCAACCCTTATAGTTTCATCATGTTTGTCTGTCCATCCGTCCATCTACGCTAATAATATATATGTCAATGATCCACGGATAATCTCAGTGACCGTTAGCACTTGAAAGCTGAAATTTGGTATCAATATTTATCTATATCAATCACGCCGACAAAGTGGTAAAATAAAAAGAGTAAAAAATGTTTTATTAGGGTACGGGGGTCCCTAACAAAAAAAAAAATCCTACACGTAAAGTGGGGAGTGATTTTTTTCTTTTGATTTCTACCCTAACGAGTGACCCTCCGTGATATGATCGTTAATTTCTTTAACTTGCCCGGGGAAAAAAATGGTTGACAGTCGTCATAGTTTAAGGGTTCTGTTACATTGTGAGAAATTGGATTTGGTTAAATTACATTGTGGGTAAAATTTAACTTCTTGGGGACATTGTTCATTTGTTCAATGTTCAAATTAATTATAATTTGTATGTACGCAGTTACTTGATACGTACAACTAGCTAATTACGATTTGAAGTAGCAAGTTTGTTAGAATACATAGTGTTGCCCAAGGGTGTCGCCAGCCGATGATCAAGGGGGGGGAGGGCTATTGGAAGTATAGAGAATAACAAAGTTTTTTTAAATAATAATAAAAGATTTTTTTTCTCCACAATATAACTCCTAATTGCTAGCCTTATATCTATGGTAACATATAGGATGGGCATTATATTGTGGGAGACTGGTGCCTGAACTAGGCTCTGAAGCTGTAAAGCAAGCCTGTAGGGGGGGGGCACCCCCCCCTACATAAAGTGTCAAGTTAACAGATTAATTACTTCCCGGTTATCTAACATAATCATAACATAGTTTTTAAAAACCTCAGTGGGTCATCATCAAAATATGTGACATAATTTACTGTACTTCGAGATTACTCTACAAAAAGATTGTTTCATCCAATCTTAGATATCATGACATATACAACATTATTTTTAGTATAAACACGTCATATCATAAAAAAATAGAAAGTTGTAAGTTTGTCATGTTACATAGTTATTAGCACAAATACATAGTCACCGGCCCATACGAGCGACTGAGGTGTTGCTTTGCTCCCGCACCCAGCTGTGCACTGGCTCCTAATGCCCGTTATGACCTGCCGTACCCTCGAGGTTGGCTGTGTCGACAAGACATTGTGGTACTTGTACCGCCATGTCGAATCGGCATGGACCGCCAGGCACTTCTTCTCATGCAACCGAGCGGGTGGGCAGGTTGCGGATAGCCCAGCTCCGGCTTGGGGACCGCTTCCTGACTGCCTGAGGTCGATCCCCTATCCGGAGTGCCTCGGGAGAGGCTCCGGACAAGAGAAGTTTCCCGAAGCCAAATCCCAAGCCCGCTACCCCCCTCCTCCTGTCTTCCTATACTCCAAAACTCACTCCCTCCCTATATCCCCCAATCCTATCGATCCAGAGGACGGGCAACCTCGATTCCAAAAAAGCCCACCCCTCTCTTTTATGAAATGCAGGAAGGAAAAGAAGCTACCCAGGTGGGTCCCGGCCATCAGGCCGGGGAATCCCATGCCGACTTGCCGGTCAGCCCCCATCGTATTCTGGGAGGGGGCAACTCTCTGCCTTTTGTAAACGCGCCCTCAGCGCGACCAGCTGCTAACTCAGCGCCACCGGCTGCTAACTCAGCGCCAATAACAGGTACTGACCAGGCTGCTGTCTCGATAGCGCCTTTACCCTGCACAGACCGGGCGGCGTTCCACGCGCCCAGACCGATTTCGCCGGCTGCAATGTCTGCGCCAACCAGACCGACACAGAACTTACCGTCCACGAGTGCCTGGCAGCAGAGCATCGTGAGAAACAGTACAAAGAACCCCGATAACGACACAGACAGAGCCCAGCTGACAAGTCTCGGTGACGAACTGCGTGCACTAGCACGACAACGCGCGAAGACCGAGACTGAGAGACGCTGACCCAGAACTAGGTTCGGGGAAGGTTGATAGCTCAGGAGGGTCCAACCCGATCCCCGCGGACGAGTTACGCCTGCTTTCTTCAAAGCGCGAAAAGATCCGCATCAGGGAAAGGGAGCTGGATAGCCGCATGCGCAAGATCCGCGCAGGCCTCGACCAGCGCGATGCGCAGGCGGCTATTTCGAAAGGAGTACGCGACCAGCCGGAAGTACGCGAAGGGTTCGCCCAGCGCGGAAAAGAGCCGGGCGCGGAAGCACGTGAGCGAGGGCAAGTACGCGATGGGGCCACCCGACGCGAAACGCTCCCGCTTGCATCGAAATCCACGGGAGCTATTGACCGGACTCAGGACCGGACAGACAGACAGCACACGAGAAAGAGGGGGAAACGGGCTGGGGCTAATCGCCAGTTCCGGATTCCTGCTGAGCGCACTACGCCGAGCACCTCTGAGCCCCAACCTGGACCAAGCGGCTCAGGGGCGGCGAAGAGAGACCGCCCGGACGACTCGGCCTCACCGAGCGCGCTGCAGGGGGATCCGAAGCGGGTGAGGACCCGGGCTGCTCAAGGGGAGCAGAAAACATACGCGCGAGCCACGAAGGACATCCCGGCGTGGCTGGCCGTAGCGATCTGCTTCCCTCCCCCCTCAAGAGACCTGACAAGTGACGAAGCGACTTATGTCAAATCCGAACTTGAACGACTCCTAATCGAGTCAGTGGCATCGAACCCCACAAAACCACTCCCGGCCTTCCGAGGTTACCCTAGGGTGAAGGATGGCACCGTGCAGATGTGGTGTGAGGACGAAGATGCACTGACTTGGCTCACACAAAAAGCCCCCGCACTGAGGCTCCCTAACACAGACCAGACACTGACAGTCATGAGACAGTCCGACGTGCCGACCCGTGTCCGAGCGGCGCTCTTTGTCCCCAGGTTTAATGGGGACATTGCGCTGCTCCTAAGCCTTCTGATAAGCCAGAATGCTTGGTACGACATCGGGAGGTGGTCATTGTACAGGGCAACTAAAGTCGGTGGGGATAACTTTGGGACGTATCTGACCCTGGGTATACCCACCGATGAAGTTGATAAGGTCTTGGATCGGAAACGACGTATATCGTACCTGCTGGGTTCGATATACGTTCGTTTCTACCCCCAGACCCATCCCAAGACAGAGACTGAGAGCACTGACACTACGGAACAGGCAAAGACCCAGACTACTGATCCCGACAAAGACATGGACAAGCTTGAGGCAGAAATGGCCCGAGCAGCCATGGCGGACGCCGATGCCGACAAAGAACCAGCATCCCCCAGTTGGATGACGCAGCTGTTGGCATCCTCACCCACTGACGACTGGCGAAAGATGGATGAGGGAGAGATGGTTTCCGATGGCTCTGTCTCCTCCTAACTCCAGTCCGACGCCGTCGTCGACTACCCAAAACCCCATCCCGATCATACAGACCAACCTCCAGCACAGTCAGACTGCCACTGCTACCTTACGCAGAGTGCTGGAGACCAACACCCGAACCATAGCACTGATTCAAGAACCGTGGGTCAGAAATAGCAAGATATGCGGCCTTGGAAGCATTAGAGGTAAAATAATATCTAATTCTTACAACATAGATAAACCCCGAACTTGCATTTATGTACCCCAAGATATACCGATCACACCACTAAACCAATTCTGTTCCAGAGACCTGACAGCGCTCAGGCTCCAGATTGGAAATGATGCCCCGTATCTTGTACTAGCCTCGTCGTACATGCCAGGCGACGACGAAAACTGCCCACCAAAAGAACTGACCGATCTGGTCCAGCACTGCGAAGACGCCAACCTGGACCTAATAATCTGCACCGACTCCAACGCGCATCACCCACTGTGGGGTAGTGAAGTATCGAACACCAGGGGTGAGTCACTATCCACATACTTATTTTCCACAAACCTTAACATCGTGAACCGGGGGTGCCGTGACAGAAAACCTCCACGAGTGCCCGCAGGCTATAGTTCCCTTGCGGATACGTCCGGAGCGAAGGCTAGTCTGCGGGACGGTGCACCCTGGGAGGCGGCCAACCACCCCCTTGGGCACTCCTGCCTAAGGGGCCTCGATGGCCGTCTGCGAATGTTCTGTCGGGAGTACGCTTCAACGCGTGTCCCTCTGCTTTAGCAGAGGGCACAGTGGCGAAGCAAGAGCGGGCCCGGCGTGCACTCACCCTGCCACCGGGCAGGCAGGAGGAAGGCTTGCTTCTCCTTCTGCCGCCGTTGTTCTCGTAGCCCCAGAGATTGTCCAAGGTCATGTTTCTGACTTTTGATGGGGGTCGAGGGTCTTGGCTTAACCGCCCGGGCCGCGAGGAAGACAACCTCTATAAAAAATTCCCCAAACCTCCAAGCGGCGGCGCACCGTGAGGGAGGTTGTTAGCTTGACTAATGGGTAGCTAAATTAGTCGTTAGTGCGAACCACTAACTTTGAGCAAGTGCAGAATGAATTTACTCGTGGGAACAGCTATGGAACCTCAATCTAAATTCTTTAAGAAACCACTGGAGAGTGATGCGCGGTCGGAGTCCGACGCGGCATCCAGAAGGAGCTCGGAGGGCTCGGAGACTGACGAGGGTACGGGAGGCGACTCCGGAAGAAACGCGAGTTTCTTCCGGAAACGCTCTAAACCGGAGGACGGCTCGTCCTCCGAAAGCGAAAAGGGCTCGGCCCGAAAAATCCCCACCAGTGGGCGGGGAGCGGGTCGACCACCTGGAAGAGGGAGGGGAGCCTCCTCCCAGCAGGCTGCCGAGCGAGCCAAGAGGCTCGCTGCAGAAGGACGCCACCCTACTGCGTCCAACGCTGAGATGGACCTCTCGGGGCCATCAGGCAGCGAGGGGGAGAACTCCGCTGAGGAGTCACGCAGGTCTTTTGGGGAGCTGGTGGTCGCTGCCCTCCGAGACATGGGGAGGAAGAGGGAAAAGTCCTCAAAGGAGAGGACGGCCCTCCGCCATGCTGCGTCCATCGGGGAGGCTTTCGACGCTTCCCTCGGGAAGAGTGTGGCGAGACTCCGGGCCGAGCTCCGAGCCGAGCTCCGAGCCGAGCTCCAGGCCGAGCTCGCGGGAGCCCGGGGGGCTAGTGGTCCGAAGCCCGCTGGAGAGGGGGGCAAGCGAGGGCAGGGACAGGCTCAGCCGAAGCCCCAGCCCCAGCCCGAACCGGGAGACCAGCTGCTGTCGCTGGTGCAGCGGGAGCTGGCTGCTTTCCAGCAGCAGCTGCAAAAGCAGCTGCAGGAACAGCAGCAGCAGTTCCAGCTGCGAATACAGCAGCAGCTGTCCCTGCTGGAGGGCATTGTATTACGCCCCCCGCTCGCGGCCACCGGCCAACGCAACGCGGCGTCTTATGCCGCCGCCGCCGCGGCCACGGCTGCTGCGCCCAGGGCGGGCCCACCCGGCCAAGCCAGGCGCGGGGCCGCGGCGTCGTCGGCGCCTGCAAAGCCAGCCCCAGCTGCTACGCAACGGCGGCGGCAGGGGAAGACCGCTCCTTCGACGGCACCGGTGGGACCACCTGCCGCGACGGTGACTGGGCCGCGCCGACGGCCTCCTCCGTCGGAAGAACCCTCGGCTGGCGCCGAATGGACGGTTGTCGGCGCCAAAAGGAAGGCGGGCAAGACCGCAAGGGCGGCCAAGAAACGGGCGAAGCGACAGGAGCGCCGGAAGCGGGCCATGGCGGCCAGACTTCACGCCCCGAACTCCGCGGCTGTAGTCATTACGCTGCAGCCAGAAGCGGAAAAGAGGGGCGTGACGTACGACGACGTCATGGAGAAGGCGAGGCGGGCGGTGTTGCCCCACCTTGACGAGCTCGGAGCCTCTGGGGGCTTCCGTATGCGACGCACTGCAACCGGAGCCCGCATACTGGAGGTCCCTGGCACGGACAACAGTGCTGCAGCGGACGCCCTGGCCATCAAGATCAGGGCGTCTCTAGACGCCGAAGAGGCACGAGTGTCCAGGCCATCCAGGTGCATAGACATGCGCATAATGGGCCTGGATGACTCAGTCAAGGTGGACGAGGTGGTGGCCGCCATCGTCAGGGCTGGAGGGTGCACGGCCGATCAGGTTCGGGCGGGCACAATCCGCGCTGACAGCACGGGGATGCGAGCCGTAACGGTAAGCTGCCCCGTGTCGGCGGCCAAAACCATCTCCGAGGTGGGCCGACGGCTTCTGGTGGGCTGGGTCTCCGCGCAGGTGAAACTGCTGGAGCCCAGACCTCTGCGGTGCTACCGCTGCCATGTGGGGCACCACGTGGGGGCCTGTTGCGCTGCGGAGGTGGATCGCAGTGACCACTGCTTCCAGTGTGGCAAGCCCGGTCACAAGGCTGCAGAATGCCGTGAGTCGCCGCATTGTTATGCATGTGCGGCGGCTGGCAAGCAGGCCGATCACCGGGCTGGGAGCAGGCCCTGCGACCCCCCCGCCATGGCCAAGGGCAAGGTCCGTAGGCCCACCGCCGCAGCCGCTGCCGTGGCTGCTGTCGCCGCCGCAACCACCGCGGCAGTGCCCCCACAGGGGGCTCGGGAGGAGACAATGGACTGCCAATAACGGCACCACTACGTCTCCTCCAGGCGAATATCAACCACTGCGCCCCCGCTCAGGATCTGTTGCTCCAGAGCATGGCGCAGTGGTCGATCAATATCGCCGTGGTCTCCGAGCCGCACTTTGTCCTGCCCAGAGCCGACTGGGTTCAGGACCTGAGCGGCTCGGTGACCTTAATTTCGTCGGCCGCCGCCGGTACCCCGTCCCTCGAGGCCGTCACGAGGGGGCGGGGTTGCGTGGCAGCACGGTTCGGGGACATTGTGGTGGTGGGAGTCTACCTGTCCCCGAACAGATCTCTCGCCGATCTAGACAACTCCCTTATGGAGCTGAATGCCGTCGTCGCTAGGTTTCACTCCTCCCTCCCTGTGGTCGTGTGCGGGGACTTCAACGCCTGGAACGAGGCTTGGGGTTCCCGGTTCACGAACGAGCGGGGTCGGAGGGTGGAGGCCTGGGCCCTGGAGTTGGGCCTGGTCGTCATAAACCGGGGTTCTGTCCCCACGTGTGTGCGGATGCAGGGTGAGTCTGTCGTGGACATAACGTTCGCCAGCCCTGCTCTGTCACCGCGTGTCGTCGACTGGCGCGTCATAGAGGGGGTGGAGACGTATTCGGACCACCGGTACATCCGGTTCGACGTCTCCGCCCAGTCCTCGACCGCGCCGGTCCAACGGACCCCGTGTGGTCCGCGTTGGGCGCTGAGGCAGCTGGACCGGGATCTCTTCCGGCAGGCCGCGGCTGTACAGGCCTGGGTGCAAGCACCGGACAGGCCTGTCGACATTGACGCCGAGGCGGACTGGTTCGGGGAGGCCTTGTCGCAAATTTGCGACGCGGCTATGCCCCGAGTCCGACCAGGACGTGCCCAGCGCCAGGTGCACTGGTGGTCGCCGGAGATTGCGGCACTGCGTGACGCATGCACTGCCGCGCGACGCCGGTACTCCAGACACCGCAGACGCCGCATCCGTCCACCGGATGCAGAGGCCATAGAGGCGGAGCTGTATGAGGGATACAGAGCAGCAAAGCGCACCCTCCGAGCGGAGATAAAGCGGGCCAAACTCGAGGCCCGCAACGTGTGGCTGGGGACTCTCAACGTGGACCCGTGGGGTCGCCCGTACAAGGCGGTGCGGGATAAACTCCGCCCCTGGGCTCCCCCGCTGACGCAGAGTCTCCGGCCCCAGCTTGTGGAGGGTGTAGTGAACTCTCTGTTCCCTGCGCGGGGGGAACACACCCCCCCGCCCATGGCTCCGCCACCTGCGGTGTCCGACGCGGACCACAATGGCGACGACGGTGACCATATTGCTCCAGAGGTGACCGAGGTAGAGATGAGAGTGGCGGTACAAAGGCTGAATGCCAAAAATACCGCCCCGGGACCCGACGGCTTGCCTGGAAAAGCCTGGGTCCTGGCCATGGAGGCTCTCGGGCCTCGACTCAGAGGGCTCCTCAGCGCATGTATGGAGAGGGGCCAGTTCCCGCTTCGTTGGAAGACGGGGAAACTGGTCCTAATCGCGAAGCCAGGGCGACCTGCGGACTCTCCGTCCGCGTATCGGCCCATTGTGCTGCTCGACGAGGTGGGCAAGCTCTTTGAAAGAGTAGTTGCAAACCGCCTCGTCGCGCACCTAGCACGGGTCGGGCCGAACCTGTCGGATGACCAGTTCGGCTTCCGCAGGATGCGCTCAACGGTGGGCGCTATCATGCGCGTGCGAGCCCTCACGACGGGGAACGCAGTGTCCCGGGGCAGGTGTGTCTTGGCGGTGTCTTTGGATATCGCCAACGCCTTCAACTCCCTGCCCTGGAGTAGCATTAGGAGCGCACTCCGGTACCACCGGGTGCCCGACTACCTCTGTCGTGTGATCGAGGCCTACCTGTCGAGCAGGTATATTATCTACCCCGGTCATCAGGAAGAATTGAATCGGCGAGAGATGTCGTGCGGTGTCCCACAGGGATCGGTACTAGGGCCGCCCTTGTGGAACATCGGGTACGACTACGTGCTGCGCGCCGACCTCCCCGACGGGGTCAGCGTGGTCTGCTACGCGGACGACACGCTGGTCCTGGCGCGGGGACGGTCGTACCAGGCGGCGGTCGAACTAGCGACGCGCGGGGTTGCGACAGTCGTGGAGAGGATCCAGCAGTTGGGACTCGAGGTGGCATTGCACAAGTCCGAGGCCATGTGCTTTCACGGCCCTCGGTACGCGCCACCACCGGGTTCCCAATTAACGGTAGGAGGAGTTCACATCGGCGTCGGGTCGACGATGAAGTACCTGGGACTCGTCCTCGACAGCCGGTGGAACTTCGAGGCGCACTTCCGACGTTTGGCTCCCCAACTTAATCGGACTTCGGCTGCACTCAAGCGGCTCCTGCCGAACCTGGGGGGTCCAGACGCCTCCTGCCGGAGGCTCTACGCTGGCATCGTTCGGTCCATGGCCCTTTACGGGGCGCCTGTGTGGGCGCCGACGCTGCGAAGGCGACCGGCGGCCCTGCTGAACGCCTGCCAGAGGGTCATGGCCATACGGATGATCCGGGGATACCGCACGGTATCCCGCGAAGCGGCGAGCCTCCTTGCTGGCCTGCCACCATGGGATCTGGAGGCAACAGTCCTTGCACGCATGCACGATCTGCGCGTGGAGATGCAACGCCGGGGCGAATCCCCGCTGCCGCGACAAGTCGCGGCTTGGCGGACAGAGTTCCGGCGAGATCTCATGGTGAAATGGCGAGAACGACTGTCGCAACCCTGTGCTGGGCACGCCACGATTGAGGCGGTAAGGCCCCTCTTTGAGGCGTGGCTGGAAAGGCCTCACGGCGTCATAACCTTCCGCATGGCGCAGGTACTAACCGAACATGGCAAGTTCGGGCGGTACCTGTACAAGATCCGTGCGGAGGTGACGCCCGGGTGTCGTCACTGTGCGGAACGCCCGGTGGACACGGTGGAGCACACGGTAGAGGTGTGCCCCGCTTGGGAAGAGCATCGCCGTGTCCTCGTGGGGGCAATCGGAGGCGATCTCTCGCGCCGGGGCTTGGTTCAAGCCATGCTCCGGAGCGAGGAGGAGTGGCAGGCGGTCGCCTCCTTCTGCGAAGCAGTAATGCTAGCAAAGGAGGAGGCTGACCGTATCAGGCAACGGCGCTCACGCCGCAGCCGCCGCCGTAACTCCGATCCAAATTTCCGGCCACCGTAGACGCGGGCTTGCGGACGGCGGGCAATGGGTAGCTCGCTGTCCGTTTGTCCGGTAACAGACCGGACCGAGCCCAAGTCGTTTACGGCGCGCACTGTTCCCGTGCGCCTCAAGGAGTTGTCAGCAAACCGTAGGGGCCCAGTAGGGTCGAGGCCTAGTCTGGGGCTCTGGGAAGGTATGAAAATGCATACCAGGGCCCTGGAACCAAGGCAGGGAAGGAACAGGGTAGGATTTTAGTCAGTAAAAGTCTGACACTATTTCCCGCTCCGCCCAAGGGCGGGATTTGTCATTGGATGATTTTACCTACCGTAAAAAAAAAAAAAAAAAAACATCGTGAACCGAGGCACGGAACCCACTTGGGTCACGGTCCGCGGACAAACGATCATAGACCTGACGTTAGCTACAGAAAACGCGACAAACTTAATCTCTAACTGGCGCGTATCAAATGAAATCACTTGCTCTGACCACAGAAGAATATGTTTCTCTCTGGCAGCCACTATAAAAATCCCAGAACCACGGCGCAACCCTCGTCGTACAAATATACCTGAATATAAGCACCATCTAACCTCCCTTCTATCTAGGGAACAAAGACCCGTAACCCAAATAACTGACCCCATAGACTTAGATAACACCGTGACAAAACTCACAGACAATATAATTAAAGCATACCACACAAACTGCCAACCAAGCACACCATCCACCAAGGGAAAGGGCAACCGCTGGTGGAATGCAGAGCTTGGCAAACTCAGAAACACATTACGCAAACAATTTAACAGAGCCAAAAACTCAAGACTACCAGAGGACTGGCAGAAATACAAAGAAACCCAAAAAGCGGTTGGGAGCGCCAGAAACTCCGCCTGGCGAAATTTCTGTGAAAACATTGAATCAAACACTGAAGCAGCACGGGTCAGGAAAATCCTGTCAACTGACCAAGAACGTACCCTTGGCGTGCTCAAAAAACCAGACAATAGCTATACACTAACAGACCATGAGACCAGTAAGGTCCTACTGGAAACGCATTTCCCGGACTGCAACCTACTTGAGGACAGGACGTGGCCGAGTGTATCGGAACAGACCCTAACTGATCTCGACTGGTCCAGAGCTCACAATATAATAACAGAAGATCGAATCAGGTGGGCCATTAGGACCTTCCAACCGTACAAGTCGGCAGGACTAGATGGTGTCTTTCCAGCACTACTGCAGTAGGGAGAAGACTCCCTAGTGCCGTGGCTGGTGATGATATACCATGCCTGCATAGCACACAGATATGTACCACAAATATGGCGTGAAGTGAAAGTCATTTTCATTCCGAAACCAGGTAAAACTGACTATACACAACCAAAGGCATACAGGCCCATAAGCCTGACATCCTTCTTACTGAAAACCCTGGAAAGGCTCTGCGATAGGCATATCCGGGACGGACCTCTCTTGGAGAGACCGCTCCACAAGCAGCAGCACGCCTACTCTATAGGTAAATCTACAGAATCTGCACTACATAGCGTGATCTCTAAGATCGAATGCGCAATACATCACAAAGGCTCCTCGTTAGCAGTCTTTATAGACATCGAAGGAGCTTTCGATAAGACTACATTTCGAAGCATTAGCACAGCACTCGAAAGTCACGGTGTTGACCCGACTCTGAGTGTCTGGATCACGAACATGCTCAGATTAAGAGCAGTACAAGTAAACATAAACAACACCACAAGGGCCATAGTGGCGAAGGGTTGTCCCCAAGGGGGTGTCCTCTCGCCTTTGCTGTGGAACCTAGTCGCAGATAATCTTGTTAAAAGACTAAACAATAAAGGTTACTTCGCCGTAGGATACGCTGACGATATAACCATCATAATAAATGGCACCCACGAAAACACATTATGCAACCTTATGCGGCAGGCCTTGAAAATAGTAGAGGACTGGTGCAAGGAACATTTACTGACTGTAAACCCGACCAAAACTGAATTGGTTCTCTTCACCAAAAAAAGGAAATTAGCAGCATTACAACTGCCACGTTTCTTTGGAACGACCCTTAGCCTATCAACTGCAGTCAAGTACCTAGGCGTCTACCTGGACAAACAGCTGAATTGGGCAAAACACACCGAGTATATCAATAAAAAAGCCAGTATATCCATGTGGCAGTGCAAGCGCATGTTAGGCCGGAACGGGGGTATAGCCCCAAAGGTCACCCACTGGCTATATACCACTGTAATACGACCGATAATTACATACGGCTCTCTAGTTTGGTGGCCTAGGACCGAATTGAGCACAGCCCAAAAAGAACTCGAAAAGCTGCAGCGACTCGCCTGCGTAGCGATCACTAGCAGCATGAGAACCGCACCCACAGCTGCCCTGCAGGCTATGCTGGGGCTGCCTCCATTGCACCTAATAGTGCAAGAGGAGGCAGCTTTAGCGGCTTTCAGGCTCAGCATATCGGGCACCCTGAGTAAGGATTCCAGAATCAAACACATACGTATAATGGAAGACGCTATTAAACGCCAGCCGATGATGGCATCACCTAGCGACAAAGCTCCAAAAACGTATAATTTCCAAAAGCACTACAATATTCAACTAACAGAGGAAGTGTATGACCACTCAGGCCCAGGTGAACTGAGGGTCTACACGGATGGATCAAAGACAGATAATGGCACAGGGGTCGGAGTCTTCTCCAATGACCTCAATATCAGAATATCCAGATCGCTGGGAAAATTCAACACCGTCTATCAGGCGGAATGTGTTGGTATAATCCTAGCGGCTCATGCTATAGAAACCAGAAACGTAACGGACACGCACATCCGGATACTCTCCGACAGTGCCTCAGTCCTACAATCCCTATACCAAAACTCTACCACCTCGAGAATTATACAAGAATGCCACTCTGCACTGGAAAGAGTCACAGTGCCGAAACGAAATACTGTGACGCTACAGTGGATCAAAGGACATAGCGGTTCGCTGGGCAACGACGCAGCGGACGAACTGGCCAGGAGGGGATCTGGTGCAGTGGTGTTCGGGCCCGAGCCCATTGTGCCGGTCCCCTTTGCTCAGCTGCGTGGTTGGCTACGGGAACACACACATACACAAACAGAGCACTGGTGGTCCTCGACATCAGGATGCAGGCAGGCCAAAGAGGCCATGCCACACCTTAATAAAGCCCTCACAAAAAAACTCTTACGACTAGACAGAGGCAGCCTGCGCCTGGTGGCGGGGACCATCACTGGTCACTGTACACTGAATAAGCACCTTCACACAATAGGCATCACGGATAGTCCCCTGTGCAGAGCGTGTTTGGAGGGGGAGGAGACAGTTTCGCATGTGCTCCTGGACTGCACGGGGATCACTGATACACGCACACGGACCTTGGGATCTCCGATGTCCCTTATTGATGCCCTGAAGAACCTGAGAGGCCTGATCAGTTTTTGGAGAGAGGTGGGCTGGTTGGAATAAGCCCGCCTGAGATTATGGCCGCTATGGCCCACGTACAATGGTCCGTAGAGGACTGAGTGCGGAAACCATACTCAGAAGATAGAAGATAGACCTCCCGTACTGCAGTACCGGTGGCGTTAAATAATTTTGGGAAAAATGTAATTTAGTGTAAAAAATATTGGAATCTATTTTGTTAATTATTTTGAATAATATGTTCAGGTTTCGCAATACTAAAAATAATGTTGCATTTATAATCAACTTATTTGAGTAACTATTTCGGTCTTGAGAGACGGACAATTGTTCTTATCAAGGACTGATAGGATTGGGTTCTTTGTGAGCGATTGTACCTTAAAATATAAGTGCATAATTAGCATAGCGAGCATAGCATCAGCCTTATAATGTTCCCACAGCCTGGACTCACGCCTCCTCTCTAGGAGAGGGACGCTCTCAAGGGGAGGGGTGCTTATTTTTGTATTGCTAATTACGTATAAGTAGACTCACAACTTACATGGGCGGTACAGGTAGCTGCTGGGTTTGAGTACTGTGACTGCTTTGTTCTATACATCGGTTTTCTGAGACCCTGAAATGATAAGCGGGAGGAACTTTATTCACATTTTTATGTGTATAAAAATGTTACTACTAGCTAACACAGACAGAAAAATATTCAATTTTGTCCAATACTAAATTAGCCTAATGCCGATATTTTTGAAACCAAAAAAAATAGTAGGATGAAACCCATTGAAAAAGGAAGAGAATATAACAAAAATTAAAGGAAAAATAATTTAATTAAATACTAACATCGGCGTTGCAAGTGGCTGCTGGTGCTCAGGCAAACGTTTGACATCGTATATGCGGATTGCGGATAGACCAGGAACTGTGAACAATGAAATCGAAATTAAAAAATCATTGTGACATTTCAACGATTACGATAATATATCTCTAATGATCAATTGATTTTAAAACTCAAATTATCTAATTAACATAATATTATGATCATGATTTTTTGCAATTCAAAAAATATATATATCATAAAAAGGTTAATCAATAAGTTAAGTACTTATGCTTGTGGTTGAGAGTGGTGTGCTGCTTGGCGATGCAATGCTTGTAGTTGCTTGTTGTGCAGGCTTGATTACGATTGTGCGGGGTACAGCACTTCTTGCAGTAGGCCTATGTTTAGTGATGATACTGCAATGATGAAAACAATGAGTAGGATTTCTACATTTATTTTATACAGGCTGTTTAGTTATAAATTAAGCAAGGTAGCTTTCGATTTTTTCTACAATAAAAATTGTAAACAAACAAGGACTGCCCAGGGCATGGTGCAAATTGCATCGACATTGGCATATTGAACAGATAGAGAGAGGTAAAGCAAGATTTTTAATTAAGTACCACAGCGCCAAGATCAAAAAAAGAAGGCAAATGCCGATAAATAAGAACTTTACATCCAATTTTCTCAGTCACGTAAAATTTTAGGGTAGGTCTGTTCGTTTTTAGCGTTCCGTAGTCAACCCTTATAGTTTCATCATGTTTGTCTGTCCATCCGTCCATCTACGCTAATAATATATATGTCAATGATCCACGGATAATCTCAGTGACCGTTAGCACTTGAAAGCTGAAATTTGGTATCAATATTTATCTATATCAATCACGCCGACAAAGTGGTAAAATAAAAAGTGTAAAAAATGTTTTATTAGGGTACGGGGGTCCCTAACAAAAAAAAAAATCCTACACGTAAAGTGGGGAGTGATTTTTTTCTTTTGATTTCTACCCTAACGAGTGACCCTCCGTGATATGATCGTTAATTTCTTTAACTTGCCCGGGGAAAAAAATGGTTGACAGTCGTCATAGTTTAAGGGTTCTGTTACATTGTGAGAAATTGGATTTGGTTAAATTACATTGTGGGTAAAATTTAACTTCTTGGGGACATTGTTCATTTGTTCAATGTTCAAATTAATTATAATTTGTATGTACGCAGTTACTTGATACGTACAACTAGCTAATTACGATTTGAAGTAGCAAGTTTGTTAGAATACATAGTGTTGCCCAAGGGTGTCGCCAGCCGATGATCAAGGGGGGGGAGGGCTATGGGAAGTATAGAGAATAACAAAGTTTTTTTTTAAATAATAATAAAAGATTTTTTGCCTCCACAATATAACTCCTAATTGCTAGCCTTATATCTATGGTAACATATAGGATGGGCATTATATTGTGGGAGACTGGTGCCTGAACTAGGCTCTGAAGCTGTTAAGCAAGCCTGTAGGGGGGGGGGCACCCCCCCACATAAAGTGTCAAGTTAACAGATTAATTACTTCCCGGTTATCTAACATAATCATAACATAGTTTTTAAAAAACTCAGTAGGTCATCATCAAAATATGTGACATAATTTACTGTACTTCGAGATTACTCTACATAAAGATTGTTTCATCCAATCTTAGATATCATGACATATACAACATTATTTTTAGTATAAACACGTCATATCATAAAAAAATAGAAAGTTGTAAGTTTGTCATGTTACATAGTTATTAGCACAAATACATAGTCACCGGCCCATCCGAGCGACTGAGGTGTTGCTTTGCTCCCGCACCCAGCTGTGCACTGGCTCCTAATGCCCGTTATGACCTGCCGTACCGCAGTACCGGTGGCGTTAAATAATTTTGGGAAAAATGTAACATAGTGTAAAAAATATTGGAATCTATTTTGTTAATGATTTTGAATAATATGTTCAGGTTTCGCAATACTAAAAATAATGTTGCATTTATTATAATCAACTTATTTGAGTAACTATTTCGGTCTTGAGAGACGGACAATTGTTCTTATCAAGGACTGATAGGATTGGGTTCTTTGTGAGCAATTGTACCTTAAAATATAAGTGCATAATTAGCATAGCGAGCATAGCATCAGCCTTATAATGTTCCCACAGCCTGGACTCACGCCTCCTCTCTAGGAGAGGGACGCTCTCAAGGGGAGGGGTGCTTATTTTTGTATTGCTAATTACGTATAAGTAGACTCACAACTTACATGGGCGGTACAGGTAGCTGCTGGGTTTGAGTACTGTGACTGCTTTGTTCTATACATCGGTTTTCTGAGACCCTGAAATGATAAGCGGGAGGAACTTTATTCACATTTTTATGTGTATAAAAATGTTACTACTAGCTAACACAGACAGAAAAATATTCAATTTTGTCCAATACTAAATTAGACTAATGCCGATATTTTTGAAACCAAAAAAAATAGTAGGATGAAACCCATTGAAAAAGGAAGAGAATATAACAAAAATTAAAGGAAAAATAATTTACGGGCGATCTGAGGTTAGGAAGTGGATGGGACTGCGTTTTTATGGGCAAAAAACGGTTATCTCGATTTCCGGCAAAACTACAGGTCTTATGGAAAAAATAAATTAATTAAATAAAAATATAAATTATTAGTTGGCGGTCGCCGCCAACCGACCGCAGAGCGTGCGGGCGCAAACCGCCGAGTTGGCAATGGCGGTGGGCAACTGTGGCTAAACCGCGTCGTAAAAATTGCTTTAATTTTTTACACATTTATTTGCATTCTACAGAAGGGGCGCGTTCTACAGGGCATTTACGTTCGCATTCTACAGGGGCGGCTTTGAAGGACATCATGGCGGCTTTGGATATGGGAAACAAAACAACGACGGAATTGCAATTTTGGAACTTGCCGTCTCGCAAGATTTGGCTTTGGTAAATACATTTTTCCAAAAAAAGGACGAGCACCTTATAACCTACAAAAGTGGAAACTCAAAAACACAGATTGATTATTTATAACCTTACTTATAAGGCAAACCTAAAGCAATTCAAGGATTGTAAAGTGATTCCGGGAGAGCCGCGCACCAACCAACACAGGCTTCTTTTAGCATCAGTGAAGCTTAAAAAGACAATAAAAATGAGGTTCCCAAAAATAGAGAGGATAAAATGGCAAGAATTCCAGTCAGAAAAAGGATCAAATTTTCAAGATGGCATCAGAGGCTTCGTGATGGATAACCCCCAAAGGAAGAGTCACCTAATACAACTTGGTCTAAATTTGAAAAAGTGTGCGTTACTACAGCAAAAACGGTGTTAGGAGTCAGTAAAGGCCTTCCCCAAAACAGAAAAGACTCCAAGTGGTAGAACAGCAACACTAAGAAAAACGTCTCAGAAAAGAAACACCTGTTCAAAAGATGGCAGGAAACCGGTCAGGACCAGGATAAGGAAAATACAAGGAGGCTAAGAAAAATGCCCGAAGAACAATGGCAACCGAAAAAGATAAAGCTGATGCAAACCTGTACAAACGCCTGGAACTAGCAACGGACAGTGATATTTATAAAATAGCAAAACACAGACATAACAACACCAAAGATATAATTACTGCGAAATACGTAAAGGAAGAGAAAGGAATATTGCTCACGGAGGATAGAGATATATGTAACCGGTGGTACAGGTACTATAATGAGCTCCTAAATGAAAAATTCTCAAGAAACCCAGAAACAGATGAACTAAAAATACAAGGACCTGCCAATGAAATCACTGCAGCCGAAGTAAGATCAGCTATTTCTAAGATGAAAAACCACAAGGCAAGCGGACCAGATGATATACCAACTGAAGTTTGGAAAACCCTCAAGGAAGGGGAGGGGTGGCTCTGTGAACTTTTTAATAACATCCTCAAAAGTAAAAAAAATGCCGGACATATAGCGCATGAGCACCCTTGTGCCCTTTACAAAAACAAAGGAGATGTTCGAGATAGTTCGAAAATGTTCGGAAATTTTCGTGTGATAAAGTTGACGTCACACACCCTGAAAATCTGGGAAAGAATTCTGAGCGAGCGACTATCAAACCTTATCACAATAGCTGATAGTCAGTTTTATTTTACACCAGGAAAGAGCACCACGGACACAATACATGCTATTAGATTGGTGATGGAAAAAGCTCGCGAAAATAAGGAAAACCTGGTGATGGTATTTATAGATCTCGAAAAAGCCTTCGACCGTGTGCCGAGATTTATCATATGGCAAGCCCTGAGAGCCCACGGCGTGCCTGAATGTTATGTCTGACTTATTGGGGACATGTATACAGACGTACAAACACGGGTTAAAAGCCCTGCAGGCTTCTCCGAGAGCTTTAACGTAAAAGTAGGGGTACACCAGGGTAGCGCACTGAGCCCGTTACTTTTCAATGTAGTGATGAATTACCTTACTGCTAAAATTCAAAAACCAACACCTTGGAACCTCTTATATGCCGATGACGTAGCTTTGGTATCTAGTACCCCACACGATCTTCAGGAAAACCTCGAACAGTGGAGAGAGTCACTGGAAACGAATGGATTACGCATCAGTAGAACAAAGACCGAATGTATGATCTGCAACTTCGACCCAAATAACCCCATCAACACCACTATCAAGCTTGACGACACAAAACTTCCTCCAGCAAAAAGCTTCAAATACTTGGGCTCAGTCATTTCTGAAAACGGTGCTGTTGAAGCTGACATCGCTCACAGGACAAAGTCTGGATGAAACAAGTGGCGCACGCTAACCGGGGTCCTTTGTGACAGTGAAATGAATATTAGGACCAAAGGTAAAATCTATAAAGCAGCGTTAAGACCAACTTTACTCTACGGCTGCGAAGTCTGGCTGACAACTAAGAGTCACGAGCAGAAACTACATACAACGGAGATGCGTATGCTGTGCTGGTCGGGCGGGATTACTCATAAGGACAGGGTGCGCAATGAACATGAAAGGAGGAGTTTCAAAGTGACCCCATAACTCACAAAATTTGTGAGGCTAGATAATAGATTGCGATGGTACGGTCACGTTATGAGAAGACCAGATGATCACGTGATTAAAAAGTGACAAGAAAGAAGGGAAGAGGAAGGCCCCAAACAACCTGGCTGTCAAATGTCCAGAAGGACATAAAAGTATTGAGACTACACGAACAAGACGTTCGGGATAGATATAAATGGCGTCTCATGATTGGGAAAGCAACGCGGGGTCGGCTTTCCCAATCATGAGACGCCATTTATGTCTATCCCGAACGTGATAAGAGCGAGGCAGAAGAAGAAGATTTGCATTCTACAGAAGCTGCGGGCCCGCAACCGTGGCGGCCGCGGGAAAAAACCGCTTCGAGAGTTCTCTCCCTGAATAGACATCTGACATCTTATCATATATAATATGATATATTATGGCAACAATCAAGACATATTATGTCTTGATTTGTTGCCAACAAGACAAGGCACGCCATCTAGTGGCAACTAGAAGAACTAGAGGTGGCGCGCTTTGACAAAGTCACGCGTTTCCGTTTTGCTACGAGCTTAGGGAGAGGGAACTCGCCGAGTACAGCGGGAGAGGGAACTCGCCGAGTACAGCGGACTCTCAGCCAGGCCGTCGTCGCAGAGTTAAGACGCATTGAAATTGTCCATTTTGTTGGTTGTACCTACCTAATAACAGTGCATTGTACCGAAGTTCCTAGCAGTTTTTATTCATTGCACGATACCCACGTAGGCTCACCTGGTAGATGATCAGAGCTTGAAATTTTAATCCCGTGAAGGGTCAATTCGCGTACATGAAACACTATCGATTTGTAAAGATAAAATTAAAAAATAAAGTACTTTTTTCTAAAACTCTCATTAAAAAAGGTTAGCACGGGTAAAAAGTCTATTTACTAACTTATTTATTTCTGTAATTTGTGAAAAAAAAAAAAAATTAAGATTTGAAGAAATTTCTTTAGACGGTACGCCGCCGCCGCCAGATAGATGTGATTAAGGTAAAAAATCTTGCAATTGCCTACTGCCATCAAAATCAAAATTAAAATTTATGGCAATTTTGGACAACTTTCTTCAGTACAAAATGAACAAAAATGCGTCGTAATTTTCAGAGAAAGTATTTCTTCGTAATTATATTGAAAAACGACGTTTGATACACGTGCAAATTTGTTACTGCAGCCCTCGGCTCTATAACACACTCGCCTACGGCTCGTGCGAATTCCGCCTCAGTCGCAATGACAAACTTTCTGCACTTGTAACAAAATGTGCTATATTGTACCTGCTTAGGTAAGTAAACAAAAATATGTATTATCAAATATTTATACCTTTGCGTTTCTTGTGGCTGCTGGGTTTCTTTTAAATATATGATATTACAGATGCGGATTGGCGATACACCTGTAAACAATGAAATTACTAATACACATTTAACTATTACGAAATAAGGTGGCCCTCCCCCACTCGCCTGTAGTCAACGTCGAGCATTACAAAGCAATCTAACGCGATGTTTGATGGAGAGCTAACGCGAAAAAAGAGAGATAACGTCGGAAAACTCTGTTGGCATTCGGTAATTCCGTGATTTACTCGAATCAAAGACATTTAATATACACTACCTACCAATAAAGGGACATAGTGAACAATATCGTGATCCGATAGTTGTTACCTAGGAGTACCTAGTAAGTCGTTCAGTCTAGTGTGTCACCCGGGTCCTGTCAAGTCGCGCTTGTGTCAGCTTTAAGCACCAAAAGACAATGTTTTTCTCAGTTTTTCTGAAGAAATAAGCAGAGTTGCGTTTTATGCTATTGTAAATCGCGTTATGGCAAAACGACTGGACGTAGCTCCAGTTTATTTTTGTAAATATTTTTCGTATTTAATTAGTAATTAATTAAAATTCAATAATTTTCGCACATAGTTCTAGAAAATTTCAAGATTTGGTGATAACGCCATCTATTGCTGAAAAGCTTAACCTTACCTAGCACACACTGAAGCTCTGCCACAAGCTGATCCATTTTACGACCTAAACCGTACTGTTAAAGGGATGGAGCTATATAGGGTGTATTGTGCCATCACTCCTTTTCGCTCGTACGACTGATATTTTATTACTATCATGATACCCTGGCCTCCTACCGCGCGATAGTTAAATTAATATAAATTTTGACAAATTTAATTCACGTCTTAGCTATTCAAAGCTAGATGGCGTCACTGAGGCATAGGGTGACAGTTTTTCTAAGAAATTTCTTCTGATGCCTGCAGTGTCTCTTTAAATCTCTTTGACTCGAATAATTCAAAAAACTTGTTCCAAGAAAAGAATTACGATTATAAAAAAAACATTATAAAATATAAATTACAAAAAAAATCGAAATACTTAAAATTAATATTGCTCCTGAGCAAACAGTGCGAGCGAGCGAGCGCTGGTAATCTTTCAATACCTATTAGATGAGTAATCGTAGTATGATTTTTTGCAATTCAATAACCTATAAAAGTTTAAAATTGTAGGTAACTTTTACAGTTTCTCACCTGTGTTTATGAGAGGTGCACTGTCAGCTGATGCAATGCTCGTTGTTGTTGGTTGTGTATTCGTTGTTGTTGGTTGTGTATTATTCGTAGACCCGACTGTGTGGCTCCGAGCACTTCCAGCAGTGTCGGGAGGAGTGCTGTTTGACTTTTTAGGTGATAGGCTCCTACTTGTCTGGCTTGTCTTCGGAACTGATGGAGTCGATGTAATTGATGTGGTTGCCAAGGATACCGCTGCAACAGTCACTGCTGCAGTTAGCGTAGTGCCCTTTTTGCGCACTTGTCTTGTAAACAAGGCTCGCTTAACCCGCAGTGGCGCCGATTGCTGCGGCTCTGTAGTAGGGGCGTGGATCATAGGGAGTTGGTTTGACAGAGGAGATAACTTTGATTTTGTTGCTGATGGAGATACCGGCTTCACTTTCATTATAGGTGGACGACGCGGTGGCTCTGCTAGATATGGAGGAGGCCACGACAAGGCTGGTTGAGGAGGTAGCACTTCCGGCACTTCCGGCAAAGCTGGCATAATAGGCCTTATTTCTGGCAAGCTTGGCTTAGGCGGTGGTGTCTTCAGTAAGGCTGGCTCATGAGGCGGTGACTCTGGCACGGCCGGCATAATAGGCCTTATTTCCGGCAACGTTAGTTTAGGCGGTAGCATCTTCGGTAAGTCTGGCTGACGAGGCGGCATGGCTAGCATAATAGGCTTTATTTCCAGCAAGCTTGGCTTAGGAGGTGGCACATCAGATAGGACTGGTTGAGGGGGCGCCGGGAATAGAGCAGGTGCAGGCCTCGACGAAATAAACGTGGCTTGCATAGCTCGCAGTGGTGCTAATCGCACTGAAGGACGCTTAATTGACCCTAACATAAGTGTCTTTTTTGTATGGTTTTTGTTTGAACGAGGAGGAGTCTTTAATTTCGTAGCTGGTGGAGACGGCGGTTTTGTTTTCATCACTGGTGGATGACGCGGCTGCGCGACTACATAAGGCGGAGGCCACGATAAAGTTATTTTTGGCGATGACCGGGCGGGTGACGACGGCTCTGGCATGGCAGGCTCAGGTTCTGACTGACGAGGTGGTGTTGTTACCAGTCCTAACGGTGGAGGCGACGATGTTGACAGTTCTAACAACGAAGGTGGCGTCACTGGGGGGTCTGACTGATTAGGTTGAGGTGGCGGCGATGCCGATAGAGGCGGTTGTAATGCTGGTGGCGACGTCGATGGGAGAGGCGGTCGCGATTTTGGAGACGGCTTTTTCTCTTCTTTCAACGCATGCACATACTTGCAATATGGCTTCATACAAAAACCGTTTTTCTGATAAGTATTACAGAACTGAAAATTTGCATTAATATGTCGGTACTTGCAAAGATGACCTTTAGTACACATGCCCCACGCAAAGTATTGGCATATCATTTTAGGTTGTTCTCGTTGATCATCAGTCAATGGCGTACTTCGTAATACCGGATCTCTTGGTGGTGTCGGTGGTTGAGATGGTGGTGACCATCGGGCTCGTCGTGGTAAAGTATTACGGTGACTGCCGGTCATCGTTATTGAATTGATTGGAATCTAATTATAACGTGTGAAATGCTACAAAATAATAAATTACCTACATGATGATTCTAATTTGTAACACTTTTCACATCACAAATAGCTGAAGCTGTGGATCGTGTTCACTATTATTCGCGGTAGGGCTGGACGACATTTTTTTTTAAAGTATGTTACTACTCCATTCTCCAAAGCGCGTCGGTTTCGGCACTGTTCTTCTAGACATTATTAACTATAGTCCCACACAATCCACAAAAAGTTTCTGTATATCAGCACTATTTGAAGCTTTAAGCAAGTCTTAGGGCGTAGATGAAATATATATGGTAAGCCATTAGGAACTACTGAGAAAAACCCAGCATCCTAGGGACTAGATAAAGTCTTTTGTCTGCACGGGCGCGCGGCGCACTAGCTAACTACCGAGCTGAGTATCGATCGGCGCAGGTGAAATTGCAGTGTTACCAACCTTGTATAAACTAGTGGACTGATTTTAAAAGTTTTTTCTTCAAAAGAATGCTTCTTTTTCACCGAGTAGCAAATCGGCGGCTGCCATCACCTAAATTACCGACACCTGATAAACACGGCAAAAATCCCGGACATTTGGGAGAAATATAGTTTTTTCCACGAATATCGCTGGAGTTTTTTTATTGCATTATAAATAAATAGGAACATCGTCTATTTTGACGTGCCTTATTGAATGCGGGTATTATGAATTAATTTTAGAGAAAGATTTATTGTGATTCATCGCTTTCTTAAAAAATCGCTTGCTTTAAAAAAACTTTTAGCAGTACACTCTCGGTAGATCAGTCTACAAATGTCTCGGCGAGACATTTTCAAGGTGAGGAGCAGCGAGTGGAGCTGTGTACACTCTCGACTCGACTTGCCTTAGTTCTATTCGCCATACTTTAGTCAGTCACGCAAGCTCGTCGTTCTTTTTGACTGGTGGTCAAAAAGCCGACTCGAACCGGAGCGCTCCCGAGCCCAGGCGAGACGGCAAGAGCAGGACCAACTCTCGTGTTCGTTAGGTCTCTTCACGTCTTGCAGAGAGTGTTATGCTAGCATAAAAGAATTGGGTTTCCTCTGAACACAAGTGTGCGGATTTTACCCGGACACTTTTAAAAACCCCTGCCAGACTGTTTCTCCGGGAACAGTCTGGCAGGGGTTTCGCTCTTCATATTAGAACAAATCCGGGGAATCCCGGACGGATGCCAGCCCTAGTTTTATGTAAATAACCAACAGAACTGAGCTGGCCAACAAGACTAGACGGTTCCGTGCTTTCGTAAGTAAGTAGGTATATTTTGTTACAGTTACAAACTTAAATTTTAATATTAGATGAGTTTATTTGTAAACAGTTTTTACTGATTGCTATAAAAATTGCGTACCAGACGTACCGGAAGACGCAGCGTTGGAAGGCCTCCCACAAGATGGACCGATGACTTGGGGCCCTAGTATGCTATTTTCATAAATTCGTCATTCCAAATTTTCAACTCGATCCAATTGTCATTTTGTTATAAGTTCGTAATCTGTAAATTAATAATGGTCAATCATTGCTGTCTTGTAACGAATTAAAAGCAATGACTGCACAATAACTTTTTATAGACCAAAGAAACTGTAAAAATTTTAGCAGATTACCGCATACGTCAGGCATTCATTTGTCATTATGTCATTTCCATTTTGTGTCATTTCTTTTAATACTGTTCATTGGAAAGTCATAATGACGCCATTATATTGGTAGATTACCAAACTTATCAAAATCAACAATTTCGAAATCAATGATAGACCATTCTGACACTATTGTAATAGCAGAGGCTCTGATGAGGGTCATGGGAATCGAAATCGAAAACTGCCTCTTATCGCACTACGGTTTGGTTCGATATGGCATGTTTATCAGCCGCGAGTTATTTTTTAATTTATTAAAACAAGGGCTTTTTTATTCCTATTTCGTCACAGTCAAGGGTGATTTTTATTTATTTAAAAAGCAAAGAAGCAGATATTTTTAAGGTTTTAATATTTAATGAAAATTTAAATTGTGTTTTTGAACAGAATAAGTATAATAAATAGACATGATTACGTAAACAATAATTTGTTAATACCAACAAATTAACAATTATTTGTGTTCTAAATTTAAAGATATTTGAATTTGTAAACGGTTTGATACCTTTGCTTCTCCTTCAACCAGCAAAGATTATGCGCGGGAAAAAAGTACACCTAATATTCACTTACTTATTCATTTGAGATAGTTGTGAAAAAGAAGATTTGAAAAGAAACGTCTTAGATGCTACGCCACCAGATTATGTGATTGAGGTAAAAAATACTTGCGATAGCCTGCTGCCATCAAATCAAAACTAAATTGTTATATGTAAGTTTGGAAAATTTTCTTCAGTACAAAATGAACAACAAAAATGTATCGTAATTTTCCGATAGTAGACAAATTATTGGTGGATTTTTCATCGTATTTCTTCGTAAGTGTATTGAAAAACGTCGTTTGATAAACGTGGAGATTTGTCACTGCAGCACTCGGCTCCATAACACCCTCGCCGCGGTGAATTTCGCCTTGGCTGCAATGACAAACTTTCCCCACTTGTATCAAAAGGTAATATTTCTACCAGACAATGTTTAGGTAATGCAGACTTACACCCAGACCTAACTTCAATGTATCTTTGATTTTTTTTTTACATTGAAGTTAGGTCTGGGTGTAATTTTTTTTTGTAAAAAGTTAATTTACAGTTCGTTCGACAGTTCTTGGCACCCTCGAACTTGTGCGCAGCCGTTTTTTAGGAACAAAATGGTGGCATGAGGCGACGTGCGCGGGGCGGAGATGTTGGATAGAGGTTGACACTATGAAAACACAATCGCCCGTTTATCGGTCGGTTGTATTTTTTTCTTGTAAAAATTTTATTTTTTCAAAAAATGGTAATTTAAAAAACTAAAAAACCCGACTGCCTTTCTGAGTATTCATGAAAAAGCCCTAAAACAAGAAAGTCGTTGTAGCAGTCGGGACCCATTCTAGAAAGTCAGCCGTCTAGTCAGTAGATCTATGATGTAATGGGTCCCGACTGCTACAACGACTTTCTTGTTTTAGGGCTTTTTCATGAATACTCAGAAAGGCAGTCGGGTTTTTTAGTTTTTTAAATTACCATTTTTTTGTATTGTTATTTTCTAGTTTTTTTTTTAATTGGTTTATTTTAATGAAGCTTTTGACAGCATTTAATATAGTTTATTAAACAAATATTACTACGTACATACTTAAAACAAGATATCTTTAAATTAAAAATAAAAATATGTACAAACGGGTAGAAAAAGAACTTATTGGGCATCAAAAAATTCATCTACATCGATATCAATGGGAAAAGTGCCCAGAACGCTGGCAGCATTGCCTCGTTGGATGGCAATGCTGATTCGTTGACCGAAGAAAAGCCCAGCCCTCTGGTCACGCGAAGAGTCGACCAGCTGTTTGCTGATGTCACGAACAACTCGATGAGCGCTCGGACCCCATGGCCCTAGTGCTTTTGACAATTGATTACTTTTTGTATTTGGAACCAATAGCATTGTATAATGTAGAAGCACTTTTTCAAATTTTGTGAATGTGAAGTACCATGGAGCATTTTTATTTGGTTACAAACATATTTGAATTTACGAGTATGGCAGTTGAGAGTTTGTCATGCTCACTCAAATGTCTCGCTGATGGTGGCACGTGTAATTGGGTCATTCGGTTCCCTTCATCATGGTTGAGCTGAGTGGGGCTGGTGCACGCGTCATGCTCGTGAACGGGCGCCGTTAGTAGAGACTGGTCATCTCTTAGCTGCCAGTGGCTTATTTCAATTTCTGTTTAAATTTTTGCATTTAGTATTTTCTTTGATTATTTATCTACATTGTGCTCACATAACAGAAGCGACATGAAATATGTAACCAAGAATTATGTAACTAATAATATGATTTAAAAGAGTGTCCATGGAGTTTCTTGCACGTTCTTCTCCATAGAGATCTACGCTTTGGAACGTGCAATTTAGCTTCACTTTTTTTTTTTGTTCTGACCGACATTTTGACAATTCAAAAGTGCCTGTAATTGGTCTATTTGAAATAAACGCTTCTGATTTCCGATTTCTGATTTCTGAACAATCACAACAAAAAAAAAAAATCGGTCTACAATTGACCGAGATACCGGGAATATACGAGTAAATATAAAAAAAAAAACGACATTTCTGCTATGATTTTTGAAGAGTTTCCTTCTATATCTTTGAAGTTCATCATCACACCAAAACGATATTTTTATGGGGCCAAATCGGAAGAATAATCTTTCAATCAAAATAAAAAATTTAATCGGTCCATAATAATTGACCGAAATATCGGTAAACATACAAAAAAAATACATACAGCCGAACATAAAAGCCTCCTCCTTTTCAAAGTCGGTTAATAATGAACCAAAATGCGTCGTTCAGAGAAAGTATTTCTTCGCACGTGTATTGAAAAACTTCGTTTGATACACGTGCAAATTTGTCACTGAAGCCCTCGGCTCCATAACACACTCGCCTACGGCTCGGGCAAATTCCGACTCGGTAACAATGACAAACTTTTTGTACTTGTAATTTTGTATCTAGTTTCTAGGGAGATAATATTGTAGTATGGGCGATTTCTATAGACCGAGCGCTGGAAGGAGTTGAGTGTGTATAATATGAGGACCGCATTCTGTGAATAGTCTTGGACTCACAAAACATGCAGATTACGATTATGGATGTTGCCAGGGGGTTCAGTGGTCCCTTTTTTTACACTCAGCCCCCTGAGATGTAAGTATATGGACTGAACAAATACTTTGGAATCATTTATATGATAGCTTTAGTAAGAATATTCCATTATTTGTTAAGGTTAAAGATACTTATAGGTAGACAACTAAAAAAACCGAACAAGTGCGAGTCGGACTCGCGCACTAAGGGTTCCGTTCCGTACAAAGTTGGTGATTTATGACGTATTAAAAAAAAAAACTACATACTAAATCTCGCTCAAACCAATTTCCAGTGGAAGTTGCATTGTAATGTACATCATATATTTTTTTTAGTTTTATCTGTCTCTTATTTTAGAAGTTACAGGTGGGGGGACATTTTACCACTTTGGAAGTGTCTCTCGTGCAAACTATTCAATTTAGAAAAAAATATATTAGAAACCTCAATATCATTTTTGTAAGACCTATCTATAGATACCCCACACGTATGGCTTCGATGAGAAAAATTTTTTTGAGTTTCAGTTCTAACCGTCAATTTTTTTTTTTTTCTATTTTTGTGTGAAAATCTTAATGCGGTTCATAGAATTTATCTACTTAACAAGTTTCAACAGTATAGTTCTTATAGTTTCTGATAAAAGTGGCTGTGACATACGGGCGGACAGAAAGACAGACATACATGACGGATCCATAAGGGTTCCGTTTTTTGCCATTAGGCATCGGAACCCTAAAAAGGATATTTTTAATACGTAAAATTTTTGGCTGAATCAACTCTAACAAATATGGGCTCTTAGTCTGTTGTCGTGGGTACAATCACAGTCTTTGCAGGCTGTAGTATGGGTTAATCAGCGTTTATCTATATACATATGTTTGTGCTGAAGCTCTTAATAAATGTACCCAAATGTAAAGCATCTGATGTAAAAATTATAGTTTAAAAAAATTTAAGCTAAAAAACTGATATTTTGAAAAATCAATTCATACCGAAGTTCATAAGCAGTTTTTTATTGAGAACAAAAACAAAAAAACAAACATGTGCACACCTACCAAAGTGTTGTGTGTTGTCTTTAATAATCCAAAGGGCTGGTAGAGAATGACTATAGACCAGCGCGAGAGGTCGCTGCCGCCGATTGCTTCGATCGAGCGAAAGAAGTAGCTAAAACTGTGAACAGAGGCGGGTCTAGCCTTCGGAGCGGTCGTGTGCAACCATAGATATCCGTGTGCAACCAATACCTTTGGCGCCCTCTAGTAGCATGGATAACATTGAATATTTATAGTTTATTTTACAGACTGTGCCACAAAGAGGGTTATTTTTCGGGTTATTCCCTGAGTTCCCCGATTCCCGAGGCATCCGTCCCAGAGAACCCCGATTTAATTTAATCTTGACAAATTCAAGTCAGGTAAATTTGTCTTAAAAGTACCGATCTGCCAGCGGCTTCGCTCGTGTGTAATTAAAAAATTATCCCAAGGAAACCTACTCCCGGGATAAAAAGTATCCTGTAAGCTATTTTTAACCCCTCGCCCGCGTTTTGGCACGCTATTCAGAAAATCATAAATAAAAGAAGAAATGAATAACAAAATACTTGGTTTGGTCAAGGAAAAACGAAGATATAGAAACCAAATTTTTCGGCCGAATGAATTTAGTGCTCCCGTGTGTACAGTACGACAATTAGCGTTTTTCTCATTAAGTTTGTACAAATGTACATTATAGCTAAGTTTAGGTATGTACAATCGGCGTTCGAGTCCATTCAGCCATTCAGGCGTGAAAAAGTAACAAACAACACACTCACAAACTCTCGTCTTTATAAAATTAGTGTGATTTCAAGGCGGGAAATCGGTATCCTTTTGGGGCGGTATAAAGATTGGTGCTAGAATACCGTTGATCCCGTTTCGTGGCTTGATGACTGCAGCTTTGTACCAAACCATTGCTATTGATAGAATTGTCAGGTCATTTAGAATAAACCATGGCCCTCGATTCGTAATGGTTGACGATAATGCACCCGCACATCGAGCTCAACGAAACAACGCTGCTCTTCGTGAATACGACATTACCAGGTTAGACTCTAGACGCGAGCTCTATCGGGTATAAGTCGGCTCGCCTGACTTATACCCGATAGAGCTCGCGTAGGTTGCTGACAAGCGAGCTGCGAACCGTCAGCCACCTCCCCAGACAGTGCCACAGATCAGGGAAGCCGTTATTCAAGAATGGGACAGGTTACCGCAAGAAACGCTGGATAACTTAATTCTCAGCATGCCAAGGATTTCCGCATGTGTTCGAGTCAGGGGAGGAGTTATCTTGTACTAAATAAAAACAATTTCATAATAAATGTTGACAATATTTAGTTAAACCTCTTTTTCTTTCAATTATTTATTAGAAAAAAAAGTCGAAATTGCATTAGGACTTTTAAATTCAATTTTTGTTAATAATTTTCTTTTTCAAACAGTGTATGTTTTGTAAAAAAGATGTTACGTACATTCCTTTAAAAAGTAAATTTTAAATTTTAAAAAATATTTTGTCTTATGCCAGTGATCTCAAACTTTTTTTGAAGTGTGTATTTAGACCAATATATTATGATATATTGGTTTCTTCGTTCGGTTGTATTTTTTTAGTTTTTTAGTTCACACTTTTTAGTCGTAGTACCTACCCCTCAGACAAACTTAAATAGATAACTTCCGCCATTCAGTTCCATCATCAAATCATTATGGCAATTCTAATACCAAACACGGCTACGATACACTGATTTATTACAGAATTCCGGTTTTTACCTACCTACCGGCTTCATCATCAGATCAATTCTATGTATCCCCTCCCCTTCTTCCTTCAGTCAGTCATCGACTACATGTATAAACAAAGCAATTTTCCTTGTTACGACAGTAATCATTAGATCAAAACAATATTTCTATTGGACCAATTCGGGATCTTTCAATCAAAACAAAAATTTGCAAAAACGGTCCACATTTGACCGAGATTTCGGTGAACATACATAATCAGTTCTGCGATAATTTATGAAGAGTTCCGTTCTATATCTTCGAATTTCATCATCAGATCCAAACAATATTTTTATGGGACCAATTCGGGAGTATAATCTTTCAATGAAAACAAAAATTTTCAAAATCGGGCCACTATTGACCGAGATATCGTAACATATATTAAAAAATACATATAGACAATCCTCCTTTTCGAAGTCGGTTAAAAATCAAACATCTAAGTCAACGCTAAGACTGTTCATGATCCGTTGCGAACATTATTTTGACACTCGCAAAAAAATCAAAACCATTAGATAAAAAATAAAAGATTTTACGGAACCCTCGGTGCGCGAGTACCTACGATTCGCTCTTGATCGGTTTTGTTTTATATAAAGAAGGGGTAGTTTGCACAAGCAAATATAGTACTTAGGGTGAGCTCCTTAGTAGGCATCTCATATTTTTATGATCGACTATTGCAGTCATCTCATGACTACTCCGGCATCTACAGAAAAAGGGATTATTAAAACAACAACGTGATTTATTCTAAAAAATTGTCTGAGAATTATTATATTATAAAAAACAAAATAAATTATGTAATTTCTGCATGTAATATAAAATAGTCTTTAGTAACAGTTTTTTTTTTTTAAACTATGTAGAAGCTTCTTAACAATAACAGGTTTTTAGAGGACATGAACTACTTAGAGCATTCAGAAGGTCCCGAGTTACAAAGTAAGATTATTGATTACTATAGACACGATTGACTGAGTTCATACCTCGGTCAATCGTGTCTATTTAGCGATCAGGCTAGCCGCACATTGGCTGTTATCGTGTAGTCCCAAAAATATGATAAAACACAAAGACATTTTTTGGTGAAAGGAATACACAATTTATTTTTGTAATGAATGTAGATGTTGTGATTGTATATAGGGTGACTGGTAACTAGTGAACGATATTTAAACGCGTGATTGTAGTCATGATAACAAACCACTTTTACGATGGGACAAAACCTGAAATCGCGAAAAAAATCTGCCAATTTCAGTACATTTTGATCAGTTAGGCATATTGAACTTGGCAGATTTTTTTTTCGCGATTTCAGGTTTGGTCCCATAGTAAAATCATGATTACAATCACGTATCGTTCACTGATTACCAGTCACCCTATATATTTACGTCAAAATTGGGCATTTAGTATATTTGAAAGCAATAAAATCGCACACCTTTTTGTAGTTTCGAGTTTTTAGTTTGATTTCCCAAATTCTGTCTCGCACTAAAATTACTCGGCTTGAATAAAATTCTCGGTTTCTTCTTGGAAAACCAGTTGCATACCAAAGATCGACGTGATAACATACGGATTTAATGGTATAAATACTACGCCTACATAAGCCGCTCATGTTATTGCCTTGGGCCTCTTCAAACTTCAAGATGCCATTGAAGAGAAGCGGAAAAAGATACCTTAAGATTTCATGGTAAAATTAATATAGTTCATGAAAAACAAATTATGAGTTTTAATTAAGGCTTTTGTTATCAAACTTGTTGCACCGACCTCAAGTAATATGGCATAAGGGCAGGAAGAAGAAGAGTTATCATTAGAAAGGTGTTGAAATAAGTCTGATCGTAAAAAAACGTTTTATTTTTATTTTTTATACATTTTTTTTTAATGTGGTATCTCTGATTTTATTGCTCTCAAGTGTTTTAGGACCATTAGGTTGTTTTCCACCAGTGATGTGCTGTGCAGCTTTGCTGCGAGGATATAATAGCTAAGCTGTAAAACTATGTGACTGTTTCCACTGATACTAATCTAGGTAGCGGTGCTAGGAAAATGCGCCGCCGCAAAGTAGCTGCGCGAGGAAGATACTCTGCTCTGCACATAGCTATACTACTCGCGACCATCTATAGCACGCATCCTTCCATATAAAATAAATATCTTGTTGAATCCGATTCCACCAGTGCTAAGCTAAGTGCACCAATGAATGTCATTGGTGGATATCAAACGCATCCATAGCAACACAGCATAGTATATCTCTGGTGAAAAAGCAGCCTTATGCTATGCAGTTGTCGTTTGCAGCGGACGCGTTTCGAAATGAGTTACTCATTTATTTCTTTAAGTTTTGGTCTGTAACTTAACTTTTGATAGCGTTTTCCACTGATACATATAATACTGCTATTTCACTGATGGCTATTATCGATTTAATAAGTAAAAGACAATATGCGGCCGACCATGTGGCGATGTTCCATTTCTGCATCGAATGTGCACGGAGAGGCCGCATAGGAGCAGCGTGCGAACATTTCTCTAGATACTAGTTTCTCCTTTTCCACTAAAGTACAAGTGTTAACGACTGTACAGGCGATGAAAAACAGAAATGTGTATTATATTTATAAAATATTATTTCTTCGTAGGTAAATGTGTACACAAAAATATCGCTATACTTCTTCAGTGGCTTGTTGCTGAGCTATATGCATTACACAAATATTTTGACGTACAGTATGTGAAGTTAGTATTTAGTAATTTCACGCTATCTATTTAATTTTTAAACAACTTGCATTTATAGATCTCTACATGACACAAATTGTGCATGTAATAAAATATTACGTTCCCATTAAATTAAAGCCTCTGATATGTTAGGGGACAAAATGTCCCCCAACAACGCTACGTTTTAAATTGTCCAACAATATGTTGACCATTTAAAACGTAAGCGAAATGATGGGGGGCAAGTGGGGGGGGGGGGTTGTGCTACGTTGCTGCGGGATTGATCGTTGCCCGTCATGTTGGGGGACATTCTGTCCGCCAATGTTTGTGAGGCTTGGGTACGTTTCTATACGTTAAACAATGCTTAGGGGAAAACTCACACTGAAACACGACGGGACGCAGCGCGCTCGGATTGTGTACTTTTTGTGTAAAATAAAGTTAAATATTGTATTACTATTTTAAAAAGTGCCCGTGTCCCGTATATGTGTCGTGTCCCGTCGTGCCACGGTATAAGCTGCCCCTTTTACGTCACCAAACCAGTACTTCTACACGCTTGCCTTGAAATCAAGGAACACTCAATGACGTCATACGTCATGCGACTTTTTCTCCATATATTATGTGTTCATGTGTTACTGGGCAGTATCCTACAAGTTCAGTCACAGACATTGATTTATAGCTGACTGCCAATTTTCAGTTGACTGCTAATTGCTGCTAATCAATCAAGTTTATCTAGTTTAGATATTAATTAATATGTAATATGTGCTGGTTTGTGAATAATTGCAGGACGTTAATCGTTCTGTAACATAATGCTAACCATTTCTTTGTAATGAGAATCGCATATGTACTTCTCATTGGAGGCTCTTTGCTACTCGGAAATAAATGTAGCAATAACATCTAAAACTTCAAACATCACTTGAAATATTCGTTATACTTATATAAAACGTATTTTTTGCTTTATTAAGAACTTTAATAGTAAATACTAGTTTTTGTACCGTGAACTATGTACATATTATTTAAACTTTTGAAGTAAGCACATGATAAACTGTGTTACGGAGTTAAGACACTGTTAAGTCTATCGTTTGTGTATACCATTAGAGTATGTACACGTGTTTCGGTTAGTCTTAAAATATTAGACTATTATGTCCGAGCAATATTTTAAACCGGTAATTGCTACCGGTGGCATCGCTATTCGTTTTTCATATCACATAATCTGGACACGAGCGGGAACCGCACGATGCGCAGTTGGTTCGCGTAGTCGCAGACTATCGCGTCTTTTAACGGCAATATTTGCCGCACGAAGATACAGCCGTCGCTTTGACCTGGAACATAACACAGTGGGTTATCACATCGTTGGGCTCAGCAGCACCGAAGCCTATTGGGGCCATGGGTCGTCCGAAAGGGAAGTCCGGGATTCTGGGACGCAAGGCAAAGAAAGAACATAGGAGTGGGTTTTAGTTAGTAAAAGTTTGACACCAGACAAAAATTAATATCAACGTAGGTATACTAAGAAGAAGAGATGGATATATATGAAAAGAAGGGTTTTGGAATGTTGTCAAAAAAAAAGGCTCTTTTGGGAGTGGCGTGTTTGGACAGAAGGTAACATGATCGTGCCCATAGACAGAGATTTCTTTTTTTGTTTTGAGTTGGGAAATTTTAAATTAACTTCTTCTTCTCTGAAACGAAACCTATGTTCTTTCAGTTGCCCTTTGCATTCCAGGGTCACGGCAACATTTTCGAAGAATGGACTGACTGTTCCGGTATGATATAATTAAAGAAAATTGCGAGAGATTAAAAGCTACCAGGACAGACGCTCTTTTTCTAAAATCACGAAAATCAGACAGGCCTGTTGCCCGCGGTCACGTAGCTTCATAGACGCGTAGTCGTGACCCTACGTTTAATGTACGCCAGTGTGAAACTTAAATGTATACAAAACTATGAAACTCTGTCGATGTCGTACCGTCGTGTCGTGGCAACATCGTCGACAGAGTTCAATAGTTTTGTAAGTTAACTTCACGCAAGCGTACACCAAGCGTAAAATGACGAATACGCGTCAATGAAATACGCGTCCGTGAGCGGTAAGCCTTAAGAGCGGCCAACCCGAGGTACATTTTCATACAACATTTCTTACGTGATTATGTTACACATCTTTTTTCAGATATTTTGGATACACTGATATCTTGTGGATAATACCTAGGGTTCTATAGAAGTAAAAACATTAATTTGTGTAAAACTAATCCAGTAAAGACTTCCGAAAATCTGCTATTTTACGTGAACTCTGGCCGTCCATAATGTACTCATATTTAAAAATATAAATAGTACTTCTATAGAAGCCTTGCATATTTAATCGAGATTCTAAATGACGACAATTTCTCTTAAAAACTGTAAAGGATTTTGAAAAAAAAAAAACTCAATTTTTTTTATTTTTTTTTTTTTTTTTTTTTTCGAGTAAATCACGAAATTGCCGAATGCCAATAGAGTTTTCAGGCGTAATCTCTTTTTTCACGTTGCCTTTTCATCAAACATCGCGTTGAATTGCATTAGATGAAGCAACAAGCTTTTAAACCACGCTCGACGTGAACGATTGGCGAAAGGGGAAGGCCCGCCTTAATGGCTGTAGTTGCTTTGTCTCTTTCTACAGAATGGTACATTGTAGTGAGGGTCTTATTGCACGATTCATTGTTGTGTTTATGATTTTGATATTACCTAATAAGACTCGTCGTATGACGTCGCCGCTGCTAAGGTCGTACGCGGTGAGTCCACTGCGATCGCCCATCACCAGCATAGTATGCGTCAGCGGCAGCATGCGGCTCATGTAGTTGAGACCCTGCAGACACATACAGCGTTCAATACTGGTTTATAATGGACGCCTGTTGTAAAATTGCAGTTTGTCTTATGGTCTGGAAATCAGTTTTTTGGACAAAACGTTCTGAAGTACACATTGTCACGTTCATAATAATATAATTATGCTATCTATGACTAGTATGTAAATATAGAAAATATTCTTAACTTGCAACTTTCTTTGACAAAAATAGTTCTTTCCTTAGCAAAAATAGTGCGAATCCATAGTTGCCTAGATTTAAGATCTAGGCAACGGCATGTACGAAATTTTTTTTTTAAGTAAACGTCAGCTGAGCGATGCCAATGAACTATAGGTAGTTAGTACGCAACTATCTCTTTAATTTTCTCTTTACAAATCGATAGTGTTTCATGTACCTAATCGACCCTCCACGGCATTAAAACGACCAAAATTTAACGGTGTATAATTCAATGAAATAACAGATGAGGGTATAATATACATCTTTAAACAAGGCAATCCCTATATTTGCACCGAGGAAAAATAGGCAACTTATATTTTTTTAGCTTCTTGGAGCGCATTCTTTCAGTTGATGCTCGACTTTCTTAAATAACCAATTAGGGTAGTTGATGAAAAAAATGGTACAAATTTAATTGTTTCACATCATTGGCACCAGATTTAGCTAGGCAACCTATTCGCAATGTATAAATAAATGCATATCTAACATATAATATTTATCCTAATCAAATAACAGATGAGGGAAGGTACTTCTTCTACCGGATCTTAGATCATTAGGTATTTTCTACCAGTCAACCTTTAGGTGATGCAGAGAATAAGAGTGGTAGGTGCAATAAAAGAGAGCGAAAAGACGAATACAAGAATAGACATACAATAAACCTTAAATATAATACAAATATATAATATATACTGTATAAAATTGTGGGAACTTTTAGGGAATTTTGGAAATTAAAAAATCAGGATCGTAGCTTGCAGTGGACTCGTATAATTGTCAGACATGACATTTAAAAAAAACATGGAGGTTAATATAAAATAATTAACGCCTGCTAAAATTCTTATAGCTAAACTTATAATCTAACAATTATTGCTAACTTAAAGACTAGTGGCGCAGGTGATGACAAATTGACGTGAGCGTCAACATGCCGCCGGCCGTTGAAAGCTTGCCTTTCAACAGCTGTCTTCCAACAACGGACAGATCTTGGAGAATGCTCTTCTGACAGTTCCAGTTGAGGTCCTGATATCGGCAACTCTGCTTATGCCGTCTGTGCCAGGATGAAGAGCAACAACGCGGCCCAACTTCCACTTCAAGGGTGGCTGGTTGTCCTCCTTGATGACAACGAGGGAATCCAGGTTCAGGCTGTCTTTGCTGGTCCGCCATTTTACACGCTGTTGAAGTTCAGAGACGTACTCCTTGCTCCATCTCGTCCAAAAATGCTGCCGCAACTGCTCGATGTGTTGATGGCGCGTTAAGTAAGGAGTGGAGTAGTCCCGGACATCCTTAACAGGCAGAGACGTGATAGGACGTCCGATCAAAAAATGACCAGGAGTGAGAGGCAACAGGTCTTCTGGGTTCGACGATAGCGGTGTGAGCGGTCGAGAATTTAAAATACCCTCGATTTGCACTAAGACGGAGTTAAGCTCCTCGTATGTTAAATTACAATTGCCCAACACTCGGAACAAATGAAATTTGGTCGATTTGACACCCGCCTCCCAAAGACCACCAAAATGTGGAGCGTAAGCAGGTATAAAATGGAAGTTAATACCATCTTGAGCTGCAGTATCAGATAAGGAGTCACAGCTGCGTTTCAAGAAATCAGATATCTCGTTGTAGGCTCCTACAAATGAAGTTCCGTTATCGGAGTAAATGTTGAGAGGTTTTCCTCTCCGAGAAATGAACCTCCGCAAAGCCTGTAAATAATTGCTGCTCGTCAAGTCACCAACCAACTCTAAATGAATGGCCTTGGTGGTGAAGCACACGAAAATAACGATGTATACCTTCACCAATCTACATCCGCGGCCTTGGCGACTAGCCGCGGTTATAGGGCCCGCGTAGTCAACTCCTACGTTTTGAAAGGGGAAGTCAGCTGGCGAGAGTCTGCTCAGTGGGAGATTACCCATTTGAGGAGTAATTGTCTGCGGCTTTAGTCGCTGACACCGAACGCATTGACGATAACAGGCTCTGGCTAAGTTACGACCACCGAGTGGCCAGTAGGTCTCTCTTATTGTACTTAACAATAGTTGAGGACCTGCATGCATTAACCTAATATGCTCAGAGTGAAATAAAAGTTTAACAAAGTGATGAGTGGACTGTAATAATATGGGGTGTTTCTTGATGTATGAGTATTCGGAATTGTGTAACCTACCCCCTACACGAATGATTTTATTGTCATCGAGAAACACATTTAAACTTAATAATCTATTTTTATGAGGTAACTTTGTTTTATTAATTAATAAATTATATTCAGGGAAAGACTCCTTTTGCGACTGAATAATAATAACATTCAGCGCATCTTGTAATTTCTGAGTATTAAAACATGACTTATTTTTTGTTGAGCGTCCTTTGTAAGTGTTAATAAAACGAAAAACATAACAAATGGAACGCTGTAATCGATTAAAATTGGAAAATCGATTAAACTCGATTATTCCTTTAAATAAATCTTTAGTAGCATGATGATCTTGGGCTAAATTAACTAAAATAGTAGATTTAATTTCTGGTAAGGTGTCTGTATTGATAGCAGTGGGTGGCCATGTAGTACGAGCGTGTTTTAAGAAACATGGGCCGAACCACCACAAATCCAGTGATTGCATAGCGGTAGGTTCCACTCCGCGAGTTATTAAATCGGCTGGATTGTCGTGGGTCGGTACATGTCTCCAGGTACATGCACCGGAGGTTTCTAACACTTCGGCAACACGGTTACGAACGAAAGTATTTAATTTGATTGGCAACATTTTTAACCAACCCAACACTATCATGGAGTCAGTCCAAAAAACAATACTAGACGGTTTAATGTGAAAGGAATTAGCAACCTTTTGATATAGACGTACGCCAAGCACAGCGGTACAGAGCTCCAGTCGCGGTATAGTTAGTGGTTTTATAGGAGCGACGCGACTTTTGGCTGTTAATAATCGAACGTCGACGTCACCCTGCTCATTGGTACTACGAATATACAAACAAGCGCCATATGCTTGCTCCGAAGCGTCGGCAAAAATATGAAATTCGAAGTGTTTGTATGAGTCACAAAGAACGCGACGTGATACCCGTAAATTGTGAATGCATGGTAATGTTTTAATTATGTTCGCCCATATTGTTGCAACGTCAGGTGATAACGGATCATCCCATTTTAGCTTGTCTAGCCAAAGTTTTTGAAGCAACATCTTCATGCTCACGACACACGGTGCTAATAACCCTAAAGGATCGAATATTCGTGCAATTACTGCTAACATGCCACGCTTAGTATTTTCTATGCAGTCAGGAACTTGTATGGGGAAAATGAGATCATCTGTGTCAGTTCGCCAACTGAGACCTAGCGTTTTACTACAGACATCACCTTCCTTGTGGAACTCGAAACAAGACTTGGCAGATGGATCTGAAATTAAAGTGGGCTCGTTCGATTTCCACTTCCTTAACGGCATGCAAGCAGAAGCAAGAGCATCAGTCACCTTATGACGCAACATGAGAGCTTCCTCATACACGTCTTCACCGGTCAACAGGTCATCGACATAAAAATCATGGAGAATGACTTCAGCGACCCGTTGATCATGGCATTCCAGACCTATTTGTTTGATGCACCTAGTCGCGAGAAAAGGTGCACTAGCCGTACCGTACGTTACCGTATTTAATTGATACGTTTTAAGAGTGCTAGTAGTATCATCACGCCAAATTATTTGCTGCAGGTGCCTATCTGAAGGGTGTACAGACACCTGCCTGTACATTTTCTCTACGTCAGCAGAGAGGACGTACTTATGAGTTCTAAATCTAAGAAGGATTGCAGTCAAATCATCCTGAACGGTAGGCCCCACCATCTGTATTGCATTTAAAGAAAGTCCAGAGGTAGTGGGTGCACTAGCATTAAATACAACCCGTAATTTTGTGGTGCTACTACTTTCGCGTAGGATTCCGTGATGAGGAATAAAATATGACCGCAAATCTTCATTGATGTGACACTCCGACATATGGCCTAAAGAAATGTACTCGGTCATGAAGTCTTTGTACATTTTGTCAAGTGGAGGTTGGCTGAGGTTCCTGCGCTCTATTGACAGGAAACATCGTTTTGCACGATGATATGAATCGCCTAAACTCTCCGGAGATTCCTTCAACGGGATCTTAACACTAAAACGGCCATCTGACAAGCGCGTCGTGTTTGTTATGAAGTGTTCTTCACACATGTTCTGCTCAGCTGAATAAGTTGATGCATCATGGCTAATTTCCTCGAGCTGCCAGAAACGCGTCAATTGGTTTCGGATGTCATCTAACTCATTCAAGCTGGAAGAACTTTCGTAATAATCATTTACGAAATTACATTTTATGGAAGAATGTTGAGAAGAATTAATATTATAATTACAGCCGCCGTTAATTGGGCCACAAACTAGCCAACCTAGCCTAGTTTGATGAAGTGTTGGTTTCCCATCACCTAATAAAATCTTATCAGATCCTAATAAAGTCCAAAATACGTCAGCTCCTATAATCATATCGATAGTAGCCGGTGTGTGGAAATATGGATCAGCTAAGTGAATATTTGAAGGTATATTTACATGTACCTGTTTAGCGGGAACATTATCTGTAATTGAGGGTAAGACAAAACAAGTTAGATCATTTGAGTATGATTCGTGCAACGATCTAATATGCACACGGCACATTTTATTAACATGAGACAGAGAATTGTTTATGCCTTGGATCGATCTATCTGTGTTTATGAAAGGCAACTTTAACTTATTATATAATTTCTCCGTCATTAGACAAGCCGAACTACCTGAGTCGAGAAGCGCTCGAGCGATGTGTTCCTTGTTATTTACATCATAACATTTAATTAGTGCAGTCGACAAAAGAATGTTACCCAGGCTAGTCGTATGCGAATGTGCGGATATATTGGCTGAGAGCGCAACGTGATTGTTTGTGTCAGTGGTGGAGGATGACTCACTAGGAGGATTACTCTTATCAGTCGTACCAGCTGATTTGCAAGAAACGGGTTTTTGTTTGTATTCGGGGTTATGAATAAGCGTGTGGTGTTTGCGCTTACATATTTTGCAACCTTGTTTCTTACAATTACTGGGATAGTGACCGTGACGCAAACAATTATAGCATACTTTATAACTAGGTAGCAACGACATTCTATCGTTGACATTTAGTGATAGAAATTGTGTGCATGAATTGAGGTTATGATCGCCTTTACACTTAGGACAGTTTTGTGATGAGGAACTGCTGGTGTTGTCTGTCGTTACAAAGGATTTTAGTTTTGTGTTGTGTTTTAAATTAGTTGTGGAATGACGTGACTTTTCCAGAGTTTCTATCAAATCGGCGCGATTACGCATGAATTCCATGAAGTAATCAAAAGTGATTCTTTTTGTTTTATCAATACGCCCTTTATATTCCTCCCATTCTCGAAATGTTTTTGTGTCTAACTTTTGTTTAATAATGTAAATAAGCAATGTGTCCCAATTGTGTACAGGTTCATCCAATGTCTTCAACGCTCTGATATTTTTGTTAATATTGTCTACGATGCCTTTTAATGCAGTTGAGGACTCCCTTGTGATTGATTCGATATTGAACAACGCTGAAACGTGATTGTCAATCAATATTCTTTCATTATCGAATCGCTCACAAAGAAGTTCCCACGCCATATTGTAGTTTTGAGCAGAAAACTCAATAGACTGAATAACGATAGCAGCAGATTCTGTTAATGATGACCTCAAGTAATGGAATTTATTGACCTCATCTATATCGTCATTGCCGTGAATGAGACTAGTGAAAGTATCTCGAAATTCGAGCCAGTTATCGTACGAGCCTGTAAATTTAGGTAACTGTATGGTGGGCAACTTGACGAACTGACGCTTACTACTGGTGGTAGACTTTACTTCCTCTTGCTCAGATTTTGAAAATTTATTTAATAGCACTTTTGCTTGAGCCATCAACCCATAATATTGCGATTCAATTGTAGTTCTTTCAAGTAGCTCAGAGTCAACGTCACACATACATTCTAATTTTAATTGAACTTCATTGAATTCGTTATAAAAATCATCTAATTTGTTGACTCGCAACTGTAACTCCATTACCTGAGACGGGTTTACCGAAGATTCTTGAAATTTGTTTAAATAGGTTTCAAATACGGTTAATCTTCCCTTATAACTGCTACGCTTCTTTTTAAGATCTTTAATATCAGTCATTTTGAAAGAAGGGTGTCGTAGACCTGAAATTATACAGTTATAATGTTAAATAACGAAACTATATAACAAAAATACCTAGCGTAATGAATAATAAGACTAAACAACAATTGGTCTGAGTTATTAACTAATTTTACAATTTTGACCTTTGACCACTGCAAATTATAATGAACTACCGTAGTTAAGTAGGTAGGTAAGGTTTTGCTATTCTGATGGAATAATGTAACAAAGAAATTAATTACTTATCTTTATTTTAAAGGTTTACAAAGCAACAATTAATAATTGGAAAGGTTAAATTGAAGAAATGATATTTGTAAATTGAAAAATAAATAGTTAACTAATGTAGGTTAATACTAACACTACTGTACTGTATTTTAAGCACCGGTTAACTATATTTTACAAATATAATTCAACCTAATACTCTGTAAATAATACCTTGTAAATAAATTGTATAAAATATGTTACTAACCTTATTTAAGTTCTTATAATCGCTACTTAATACCTATATTTTTTATATTACCTGTTTTAATTTAATGAGTGTTGGGTGAATTTAATTAATATTACAATGCTTTGGAATTCTAGTTTTATTTGACTTGATCTTCACTTCACTTTTCTTCCAAAACGTGTACGTCACCTCGTCACTCTGGTAATTTTCGATATAATTTCCAAAATATCCAATATTCAGCTTATTCCACTTTGCTAGTTGTAGATAATATAATATCCGGTTCGTATGGACCATGTATAAAATTGTGGGAACTTTTAGGGAATTTTGGAAATTAAAAAATCAGGATCGTAGCTTGCAGTGGACTCGTATAATTGTCAGACATGACATTTAAAAAAAACATGGAGGTTAATATAAAATAATTAACGCCTGCTAAAATTCTTATAGCTAAACTTATAATCTAACAATTATTGCTAACTTAAAGACTAGTGGCGCAGGTGATGACAAATTGACGTGAGCGTCAACATATACTCTAAATTGATAAACTACATATCGACACTAATACAGTCGAACAATTGTTTCAAATCGACAATTGTAAAACATTATTGTCTATTTCGATCGTGCCACTGTATGTCAAAATATAAGACAAGTCTTTTACATATTCCTAAGTATTAGTAGTTCTTTGCATTATTTTAGTGAAATAAAAAAAGTGATAGTTACTATGTGGATGGAGTTAAGCATGTGTCCCTGGAAGCGGTCCCAGATGCACAGGCGTTCGTCAGCGCCCGCCGACACCACATAAGAAGCGGTGTACGCGAGCGATGTCACCGCACCGTCGTGCGCTTGCATGCTGTATAGGCACGCTCCTGCGAAAAATAACACAATATACTTCAGGGACCTACTATGAAGCCATTATGTTTCTAGTGTGGGAGAGAGACGGAGTACACTGTATACGCTAGTAACCCTTTTTCACAAAGTAAGTGGCCTAGATTGTAAGGTCCTGCAACCTCCATTGAAAAGGGGGGATCCTTTGACGAGTAGGTGTTACCACGAGTTCTTAACATGATCAATTTTATGAACTTAACTGTAGTGTTAAACGGTTGGAGCTATATAGGGTGTATAGCTTGGTCTTTTGGTTAAAGCTCTACGAATGATAACCGGGACCAAAGGCTTTACGTATTTTCGGAGGCACGAGGTGTCAGTATAGCCTAGATAAAAATCATTATGCTTTTTAAATCAAGATAATTTGATCAATGCACATACTATTTTGTCCACCGGTCTCGGTCGCCTCACGGGTGTGCGCATCTTTCTTGCCTCGCACCCTAAATCATTTTCTAGTAATATTTATCCCACTTATCCCACATTCAACTCAGTAGTGCAAGCGTGATGACATTACGATCGAATACACTGCTGGTTCTGCGGCATTCATCGTTCGTTTGATAGTAAGTATGAGCGTACCCGTATGTAAGTCCCACACGCATAGCAGGCCATCCTGCGAGCCGCTGCCTGCGATGGTGGGGGTCGCGTGGTCGATGAAGCAGCTGGTGATGGGGCCGCAGTGGCCGTGCAGCGTGAACAGTGGGGTCAGGTCGGCGCTGGAGAACACCTGCGAAACACCACCACAATACTTTTAAGACTATAAACATTTACTTACACCTACTGACAACGGACGCGTATCTTTATAGATGCGTATTGGTCAATATACGCTTGGTGTACGCTTGTGTGAAGGTTACAAACCTATGGTCGACTGTCTACGGACGCGTAGCTTGTAGTAAAGATGCGACACGACAGCACGACGCTGGCGTTTCTTCGACAGTTTCATAGTATGTAAGCAACGCTTCTTGGGCCCAAGTCTGCTATTTTTGTAAATTCGACATTCCAACACAATCCCATTGTCATTTTGGTAAAAGTTCTTAATCTACTAAATCATAATGGTTAATCATTGGTCGATTATTGGCCTCGTAAACGAATGGCGGTAGAATGACTTTGTCGTATTCAAATCTAATGGTAAGTCACTAATCAAAGGAACTGGCAAAATTTTAGGAGATTACCCCATAATTCAGAAATTCATTTGTCATTATGTACGAGATTACCATTTCTTTCAATGGTGTGTTAGTGATTGACTGTTGAAGAGTCATAGTGGCGCCATTATATTAGTAGATTACTAAACTTGTCAAAATCAACCATGATGAAATCAATGATAAACGATTCTGACACTATTGTAATAGCAGAGTTGAAGCCCATTACAATAGGCCTTACTTTTTGCGAAATTCTAATGGAAATACCTTAAGCACGTGATCTTGTCCGCCGGTGACGATGCGACCGCCTTCGGAATGCATCTCAGTGATCGGTTGCTGATGCGGCCGGCACTGTGCTATCCTCACGCACACCACCTCTACAAACATCACTTTTTGTTAGTCGATACTTATACTATACACAGATGTATCTTTTTTTATCGTGAGAAAATCATCCTTGGGCGGAGCGGGGGATAGTGTCAGATTTCTACCGACTAAAACCCACTTCTATTCCTTCTTTGCCTTCGTTCCAGGGCCCGGGGTAAACTTTTACATTAGGGTCGTTGCCTCACGCGTGCGGCTATCTTCCTAGCTAGCGTTACTGCTTCGCAGAAGGAGGAGGAGAACCGCCTGCCACTCCTCTTCGTTTCGGACCATGGCCTGTACCAGGGTCCAACGCAAGAGATCGCTGCCGCCGATCGCCCCCAAGAGGACACGGCGGTGCTCTCCCCAAGCGGGGCACGGCTCTATCGTGTGCTCCACCGTGTATCTGCTGCTAAGCACAGTTTCTTTGTTTTGTTGTTGGATACCCTGTCTCAGGGAGAATGTGGGAGTTACAGACAAAACAACATTACGGCTACTACGAATACAAGATGTGTAGTCACAAATCATGTAACAATCATAACTACGATTTAATGTTATATCTTTTATTTTTAGTTTAATACTTTAATGTAGGTTAATTTGACCTAATTGAGCTTTATAGCCAGTAAAATAAATATAGTTGGGTTTGTAAGGTTAAAACGCCCGAAAATTGCGATAAGTGTCAGAACTTACCTTCCCCGTCGCTGAGATCAGTGTCGTAGGAGAAGCTCATCCTAGCGCGAGTGGATTCACCCTCCGGCGCGTGCGCGGCTCGCAGCGAGCCCGCGGAACCCGTGCGTTTGTGCGCTGTACAGAATACCGTTCAAGTTAACACAGGTTACCTACTTACCGGCAAGACAGAGGGCTGTCAGAGGCAACACGTATCTAGCAACATCTATCTATCCCTCGATATTGCAGAAGACCCCTTAATTTGGAGATGCGTCGTATAAATACCACACTCAGTAGCGCTAATTGGGATAAAATTCTGGGAAGACATTTTTTAACCAAATTACTTTGTGTTTCTCTTACGTTACTCACATATGTTTCTTTTAGTATGAATTTAAACTTGAAGCAAAGGTAAAACATTGTACATACTTAGAATACACACCCAGTAAAAAAAAAAGAATGAAAACTGAATCAAATATATTTAATACTTTAAAAATGAATACTTTTATCAGAATTGGACTATTTCTATGGAAATACTACGGTGGCCAGAAATTGGGATCATTACTGTTTCGCAATAAACTGAACCAATTATAATAAATATAGAGATAAGTCTCTTTTCTAACACTGCGTTTTTTTTTTAACCAACGGTTTCGTTTACTGGCTAAGAAAACATATTTTTCAAAAAGCCTTTTGGTTTTTCTTCGGGATTGAAACCATGTTGAGTATTTTTTGCTATTCCTGATAATTTTAGATTTGTTTCAAAATTCACATGTATAGGAAAGATAATGATGCACTATGGACACGTAATGATGCCTACCGTCGCGTCCTCATCCGTCCCGAACATTGCGGGTTCACTCTGGACAAGGTTTTTGAGGGGTATGTAAAATAATACTGACTGCGTCGATGCGCTGTGCTGAACTGCCAGTCGACGTGAGCGCCCGAAGCGGCGTTGTAGGCGTCGAGGCGTAGCAGCGTGAGGTGACCGGCTAGTGAGGCCGCGCACACGCGCCTGGCGCCCGCCAGCGCGCGCACGTGCGTGACACCGCGCCCGCCACGCGATTCTGCGCTCCACCACACGCACTGCACAAATTTGAGAATTGTTGGAATTATTTTTTTATAAACAGAAGGCTTCTGTCAGGGCTGAGGAAGTGGCCGCTTATAATTTCGGTATAGTATGCGGCAAATCATTTGAACTAAAATGGCCGTCGTTGCTGAATTTCAAAGGGCTATATTTACTGCACGGCTTATACTGGTTCTCTAAGCTGTTACTTGGTGCTGATTAACCTTGAGTACTAATGTGTGGGTGATCGATTTTTGAATGGTATCATTAACAATTGACATTGGTATAGTGTGACAATTGGTGTGACTAAGCATGTACTTTTGTTACCAAATATAACAACCAGTTAAAATAATTGTATTTATATTTAAAAATATGTACAATTGTTTTAATGTTATAAGATGCATTTGCATCACACATGATATTTGTTACTCTTTCACGCCAAAACTACCGAAAGGATTATGATGAAACAATATAATTGATAAAGATACTGTGTATTACCTCCACGATGTGAGTTATGCCGCAAGAAAAAAATAATGTATCATACTTATTGCGGTTTATTATGGCAATAGAGGTCTTTCACTAACCTATATTTATTAACATTTTCAAAAAAACATTGTGTACATGGGATTATGGTATACATAGTGCTTGTATTGAAAAACATAACCCTCCTTCTGGCGCAGTCGGGTAAATACTGTTAAAATATCTCATCAATTAGTCAATGGCCATTCAGGGATGCTCAGACATATTGCGTTCATATTCAAAATTTATAAAATAGCACTCTTGAAACACATCGTAAATAAGTTTTTGATGAAAGATCTTTTTTTACAGCAAACATTTATCACATAGAAGTCAAAACCGTTCCAAAAAGTTTAAATATGATGGAGTTATCTTGTAGTGCTCAGTAGTTCCTATATCCACTATCCCGCTCCATCATTAGACCAGCTCCGTGATGCTATATAATTGCATAACTGTTTCAAAATCCATTTGTAAGACTTGCTCTCTATAAACGTAGAAAAATTATGTCCTTAATAATTGAGGAGCCCATTAGATTTTTAAAATCTGATCTCACCATTATTTAGCAGCAAAATATATCATTAGTTATATTAAATGCAATAACTAGTGATATATTTTGCAGATAAATCTAGAATTCGTGCTGCAAAATCAGCTACATTGCTGCTACATAATGGTGAGATCAGATTTTAAAAATCTGATGTGGCTCCTCAATCCTTACGGGCATGAAAAATTAAGTGAAAGCTTATAAAAAGTAATACTTTACCATGAGCTTGCCAGAGCTGGCTTCCCAGAACTCGAGTCGACCGTCAGCACAACCCAATATAATAAGATCGTTACAGAAGTCCATACACCACACAGGAGATTCTTTGATCGCCTTCCCTCGCCAGTCTAAATTACTCACTAAGTCCTCTCTATTGTCCTCTTCTACTGTGTGCCCATGGTCACTTATCGTCAAATTATCATTACACTTATTACGTACACTATTTACAGAATTTTCACTTGAATTAAATACGAATATGTCTTCATCACAATTATCACTATTCTTAACACTTATATTATTTAAATCTTGATTACTTATATTTAAATTACTAGTATCCACATTTTCTTTAGCCTCGTAACAGTTATATAAATCGTCTTGTTGATCACCGCAGTATAGGTTTCTGAAATATAATACATTAGTTATTTTAGGAGGTTCAAGAGTCTGCTGTTCTGTACACTTTAATTGTTTTTTTATTGCACTTTTGTATGGGACAGCTGTTTATCTATACAGATATATAACAGCAGAAACTGACTGACTAACATATCATCGCACAGCCGAAATTATTGAGATCAGGAGCGTGAAATTTTGAACAAGATAAGATTTTCTTTAAGACGTAGGTGAGCACTAACACCCATATTTATAAACAAGTAAAAATAAATACTTGAGTAAAAGTAACTACTATTTGTATTCTATAGTTAATAAAATTTGAATTTTGAATGCAGATTTCAAACGTCAAGTAATGACTTAGTAAAATTTTACTTAGTAAAAAGTGAATACTTCTTTATGAATACGGGTGTAAGAGAGGAGTTTCCGAAATTCACCACCCTAAGAGGATAAAAAGGGGGTTTAAAAAGTTTATACGGAGAAACCTACGTTTTTCATAAATTTTAAAGTTGATCCAAAAAATTTTTGGTTATTTTTATGAGTATGTACTACATACCCTTAAATGTGTCGTCTTTTGCTGCATTGTTTGATGGGATATTAGAACAAGGCAATCGAATAAAATACTAGCTTTACTGACGAAGTCACACTTCATACAGTGCCAGTGAGAAGCACCTTTGAAGGATATGCTCTATCTTCTATCATGCTCTTCATATTCGGCATCTTTCGGAATTTAAGCTAGTACTGTCTAAGTAGCCACATACTACAGGAAAACATTTGTAATGTTAAATAGTCTATTGACACGAAAATAAATGTTAAATCACCTGTAATTCTTTGCGAAATCGTATTTGGTGGTTTCGGCGGTGGAGAGATGGTGCGGCGAGTCGCGTGGCCCCACCGCCCGGAACCGCAGCCCGCTCAAGTAACTGCTCAGCCCTTTGCGGAGTCTGTGCACATTCTGGAAAATAAAATTTTTGTTAAGTAATACGATACACCGAGTCTCCGACATAGACGCACAAACGTCGCGTGCCATGGATTATGGACCCTGATTTTAACCTGAACATCACTGCACTCAGTTGAGCAGATACTCTTTCTAATTTTATTTACATCGTGTTTTCCATGAAAAGATTAAGTTTATTATTTTTTTATTAAAAATGTTTTTGTGGTTGATTAGACTGTGATTGATTGTGTGTGTGATTGTGATTGATTAGGATAATAATTTTATAAAGTTTACAATAAAAAAGTAATATTTCTTTTAAATTAGGAAAATGCCGACTAAAGATCACAGACACAGCTCATTAAAGCCACCCGGAATCCACCCCGCACCTCCTCGTCGTACGACGACCACTCGTTGTCGACCGTTGGTCCACGGGTGGATGATGCGTTATCACTAATAAACGTCGCGCGGTCAACCAGTGGACCACACGTCGTCAACCAGTGGACCTCGCGTGTTTAACGAGTGGACGTCGCGTGGTCTACGAATTTTCGAGTAGTCTGTTAACAATTGGCACTAGGTCTACACGTATATTTTGTAGTGTCATATTTTACAATATCATGTATCGTGCTCGCGTGAATAATTCGCGGGCAGCGCGCGGTCCTCTCGGCACCCGCGCGTTGGCTATGCACAGTCAACTAAAGGCAAGCTTGCGAGCACTGAGTTGTCACCGAGTGCTCCAACCGCCGTCCGCGCGTAGAGGGCTTACGGCCAAGGTGATCCGGTGACGCTACGGAGTTGGAAGTAGTGAGCGCATATCCATACAAGTCCATATAAAGAATACTAGCCGGAGGAGGCGAGGCGGTGCCGAGTGGCTCTAATGAGCTGTGACCTTAAAATTTCCACTGAGACACAGTTTATGAAATGGAAGCCGACTTATTGTCTTTCATAACGAGGTTTGCCATAAATGACACGCTTGGTTGGCCGATTGGCGATCGCTGTGTGCTTGTTAAGGTGAAAGTGCCAGGAGAGCTCTCAAGATTTTTTTTCTTTTTGCAGGTCAGTCTTAAGTTGTATGTTAATTAAAATATAATTACACAAAAAAATTATGAAAATTTTAATTTCGTGGATAACCATGGAGCATCCGCTTTAAGAACAGAGAATGCTGCAACCCATTCTCTGGAGAGTCGAAACACATCTTTAGATAGCTATTAAGCAGCCTTGCCTTTTCACAACTATGTTGGCGTGGGTCAGATGAGATCATCTGACTAGATGCATCATGAAGCTAACGACTCGAAGATTTTTTCTTCTGACTATTTTAATGGTTACCAAAGATCTTGAAATGACAGCCGAACAGCCATAAGAGATATTCACTACTAGAAATAGTGTTTACTTGATGGTTAGCAGCTACGCACGGATCAACCACGGCAAGCACGGCAAGCTTTGTTTAATCCCAACGACAAGGCCGTGCGGCTGGTATAATTAAGCCCATAGCTCGCAAGTTAACATATTTCGACAGCCCCTACGTATACTATCGAAATAAAAAATTATGACATATACGTTTTATTACCGTTAAAACATTGAATCCAATGTTTTAGCGCGTCTTCTTTAAGCATCTATTATTCTGTTCAACTGATAAACAGAAGAAGATATACAATTTAGTAGGTATATAATTTATATATATAAAATAATAAAGCTGTATATCTACTTGTCATTAAAGTAATAAAACGAAAATGTAGTTTTATCAATTTCGATAGTATACTTGGATCTTCTAAGAACATCAAAAGTACTTACCTCATTTGTTCTTGGGGATGTATCAGGACTGTGCTTAACTAAAACCATATACAATATCATCAGTTAAATACCCCACATTCAATCTACTAAGAACTAGGAATAAAAAATAAAGACATTACCTTCGCATGCTTCATATGTTAAAGTACTTTTCTTTGAAACCTTTTCATATAGGTCTTTTTGCAGCTTGAAGAAACTGAAACAAATAATGTGTGTAATATTTTGTGGCAAACTATTTTGACAGACTAAACACGATTACTGCAAGCGTACTTGCGAATGATACTCATTATGTCTGATTTCTAAAAGTTTTTCTTTTTACTTTTCTCGTGTTTTTTATATAAAAGGAAAAACTAACTAACTGACATATTAAAGCACAGCTGAAACTACTGGGATTAGGAGTGTAAAATTTCGTACAGGGCTTCCTTATAATGACTTAGGCGAGCACAAAGAAAGGCTTTTAGGAAATTCCACCTTTGAGGGTAAGAAGGGGGAATTGTGTTTGTATGGAAAATTTTACTCTGTATACCGATGTACTTGAAAATTAGCACAAATAGTAACCTAACTAAATAATAAAGCTTGTTGTTCTTTGTTTTCAGAATACCCTTAATAGAACCATTTAAGGGGTTTTGAAGATTGTATGGAGTATTCTTAAGTCTTGGGTTAATAAACTTGAAACTTGGTACAAATCCTAACTAAAATATTTTTTATAGACAGTCATTAACAGTTCTTTCGGAACTACTCCCAAATTAAGGTTTAAGTGGTGCTAAAGTTTTAAGAAAAACATTCTCGCGAAAAAAACCGCGTGCAAAGTGCTAGACTAGTATATAGATATGCACACCAGGGGAGTTATGGATATAGAATTTCGGATATGGATACGACGAGGTAAAAGATATAAGGAGGTGCCACGATAGATATGTGAGATAAGATATTGCACAGCTTTCTGAATGCTACCCATCCAAGACAGATTTAGCAGTTGACTATTGTCTCAAGGTTGAACCGTTTTTCCCAGGTAAATATTACGCATGCTAACAAACAACTTGACAGTATAGTCTCCAATAAACTTGGGTGTTATATGGCACAGGCTTTTAACATGACTGTTGATCGGTCTATGTGAGGTACGCCATAAAAAAAAAAAAAAGTTAATTTGCGAACCCAGTATGTTTGTTTAATCATCATCATCATTTCAGCCGAAAGAAATCCACTGTTGGAGATAGGCCTTCCCCAAGTGTCGCCACAATGAACGGTCCTGTGCGTCTTGCACCCACCGGATTCCCGCAACCTTTACCAGGTCATCGGTCCATCTTGTAGGAGGCCTTCCAACGCTACGTCTTCCGGTACGCGGCCGCCATTCCAGAACTTTCCGGCCCCAACGGCCATCCGTTCTGCGAGTAATGTGTCCAGCCCATTGCCACTTAAGTTTGGCAATTCTAAACTTCGTGCTATGTCGGTAACCTTGGTTCTCCTGCGGATATCGTCATTCCTGATTCGATCACGCAAGGAACCTCCGTGCATAGCCCTTTCCTTTGCCCTTTGGGTGACTTTAAGTCTTCTGATGAGGCCCATTGTAAGCGACCACGTTTCGGAGCCATATGTAACACGCACTGATCATAGACTTTCGTCTTGAGACACTGTGGTATATTGGAGGAGAAGATACCGTGCAGCTTCCCGAACGCTGCCCCGCCGAGTCGGATTCGACGATTGATCTCTTTCTCGAAGTTAGACCTGCCTAACTGGACCGTCTGTCCCAGGTAAACATAGTCGTCTACAACTTCGAGTGTAGAGTTTCCGATCTCGATAGGAGTGGGTGCTACATGGCTGTTTACCATAACTTTGGTTTTGTCCATGTTTATTTTAAATCCCACTCTTTTGGAAGCTCTACTGAGGTCACCGAGCATTGTACTGAGCTCCTCCATAGTCTCAGCCATGACTACTATGTCGTCGGCAAACCGAAGGTGAGTGATGTACTCGCCATTGATATTAATGCCTAGCCCTCTCCATTCCAGAACCTTGAAGACATCCTCCATTACTGCGGTGAATAGTTTTGGAGAAATAATGTCTCCCTGCCTCGCACCCCCCCTGCAAAAGGATAGGTGTCGAGGTCTGGTCTTGTAGTCGGACTGACATGGTGGCGTTTTTTAATGTTAGTTAGTTGGCGTTAGTTTAATGAGAAGTATAAACATTTTTAAGCAATGCAAAACATCGAAAGTACTCACGCGCCACGGTCAATGTTCGTGATGATCTCCCCGTTCTGGGAGTCCCACACTTTGATGTTGCCTTGCAGACAGGAGCTGACCACCTTCTCGCCGTCAGTGACCAAGCATTCCACCTCCTGACTGTGGCCCGCCACTACTAGTGGCACTGCTTCCATCACCAACTGGAATACAAACCAATACAAATAGACTAGATTCCTAAAACAATATATTTAGTTCATCACATACCTACAGGATTACTAAAGATACAGGACACGTTTTTATTTTTTTGACACGAGTTAAAAAGATACAGTAGTGGTTTGAAATTTCGCCATAAGTAGTAGTTGTAGTCAAGGAGAGAGCGGTCTCCTTTGATGCAATTTATCTTTGTGTATTATAGCCTCAAAATCCAACCAGTTCTAACTGTTCATTTAGAGTAGCTATAGCGCTTCAGTATAGCGCTATACTTAAGTACCTCAACACGCCCGTGTTGAGGACTATTTATTTATTCCGACTGTTCATGACTTCATGAAATAAATTAGTTGGAATAAATTAGAAGGAAATAATTCACAAAGTAATTTACACTTTAATTTTGAGGTAATAATTCACAAAGGTAATCAATTTACCTTAACGGATCACGTTCTACGTATAACTATGGTAATCCTGTACTTAAGTTTTTGCTTCTTAACACTACGTAATTAAGAAGAAGCTATGCTGCGCTGTGCTATGCTGTAGGTAGTTAACCTGCTAGTCATTATAATTATAAAAATAGAATACATTTTGCATTGCGGTTTGCGTTTGCTGAATAGAAGAGAAATAGAATAGAACGGAATAGAATAGAATATTCATGAGTTCGCTGTGAAACACTGTTCATTTCGCTCTTAAGAGTATATTAGCATATTAACGTATTTATTACATTGTTTTATTCGCCTGATAACGACCTCGCATAGCTCATAATTGTTAGCAGAAATCGGCGTGATAGCGCATTATACGTGTAGTTTAAAGTTGATGAGTTTTGCAGTCGCTGGATGCATTACGAACATTGCTTATTGAATACAGAAGCAAACTGCATTGAGCCAAAGTATGTTGTATTGCACAGTCATGCTAAAAATAGGTTTGTAATCTTATGTATAGTTTTGCTTGTTACGTGGATGACAGAAATTTTACCAATTAGACACATGTAGAGCTAGACTGCGCATTTCCAGTCTGGGTATCAAGCGAAAATTTAAAAAAGTGTAAGGGAAACATAGAGATTGAGCGAAATATTGTTATCTTGCTCTAAAATTTTGATTGATCTGGATCACTGGCTGACTTTCGTCACTACTGGCTACTACAACTTTGCTTCCACAGATAAGCAAATTTTGCGACAGTCCAGTTCTGTATGTCTATTTAACAATATGGCAACGACGATGAAATTAATAACACAGAATCAGATTTGTGATATCTAATTTATAATCTTCCATTAAAAAGGTTTTATTTTATTTCAACTAGATATTGTTAAAAGTAAATGGTATCGTCATTATCATCTTCAGTTGCTAATGATTGACAATATCACACAGACGACGAAATAACACACACACACACACTTAATTAGATTTGTTATCTTTAAATTAAAATCTTCCATTTAATCTGTCCTAGCTCAGAGGACACCGGTGTCCTCTCACATCCACGCCACTATAGGCCTTAATTCCGATGTTTAAAGTCTACTTTTGTATGAACAAGTTGGGTAGTTGTGGATCGAAGTGTTAAAAGATTTTGTTAGATTACAACTAGATATTGTTGATAGTACATGCTATTAAGTATCCAAAGCTAAGCATTGTGAAAAGGAAATAGGGAAAGCATGTCAAAACAGTAAATAAAAAATAATGCAAAACCAAATAAAATAAGATATTAAGAAATACAAACAATTACATACAAATGAAATGAAAATGTTACGCTGGGCAGGGGGTGTGACTCGTCTGGACAGGGTTCGCAATGAGTATGTAAAAGGATCTTTTATGGTAGCGCCAATAGAGGAAAAAATTAAAAAATCCAGGCTTCGATGGTACGAAAACTACTCCGTTAAAACTGTACTGAAATATTCCATCTCAGCCCCGAGGTAGAGGGAGACAGGTCTCGACATGGTGGTCCACGGTAGAACGTGACATGAAGGCCCTTAACCTTACATCTACGACGACCCAGGATCGTGTATCCTGGCGCAGCAGTACAAGGAGGCCTGACCCCAAATAAAATGGGAACATTGGCAGGACGAAGAAGAAGATAAGATATTAAGAAATATATGGTAGTGGAACACAGTAGAAGAATAAAAAGGCATAAGAAAAAGAGTAACTAGTAATGAGAAAGTTTATGAAATTAAATGATTGCGAGTGATAGTATGATTTACTTATTAACATTACATATTTAGTGCTTTTTACAAGTCATTAAATATATGTTCTGTGCAATCATTTGCAGCTTGCCATAGCTTCAAAAGGTTATATATACGTCCTGACATGTAAGAGGAAAGAACGTGAGATCTGATGAAGGTATAAAGATAGGATTATACCTGTATTGCCGGCTGCTTCGCGACGATCTTTCTATACTCTTCGTCGTCGCTCCACGACGCTCGCCATTCGGCGTAGTGGCGAGAGCACACGCATCTGCAACAAATTAAAGCTTCTAGCTATTCATTGAGAACTAAATTTGCAGACAATAATGGTCAAGCGCGAGCCTGTGTTTTTACGTCACGAGTTTCTTATTCAATGAGACACAGAGTAGAGTAAAATTTTTAGGAACACTGATGTTGTAGAAAACAATAATAATAATATTCCACAACTATCACACAACGCTGTCTAGTCCCAAGCTAAGCAGAGCTTGTGTTATGGGTACTAGACAACTGATAAACATACTTATATTTTTCTAAATACGTACATATTAAAGATAAATTACACCCAGACACAGAACAAATGATCGTACTCACATAAACATTTGTCCTGTGTGGGAATCGAACCCATGACATCCGGCATAGCAGTCAGGGCCATTAACTACTAGACCATCAGGCCAACAATGTTGAGCGACTGTTGCTCAACTTTGATTCTCAATTATTTCTGGGTTCGAGATGTTTGTGGAACAATGTTGCACCACTGTTGAACTTGATTGAGGTTGGTTTACATCAACCAGTTGATAATAAAGGCCTCACAATATAATCAATGGTTGACCAGTGAATGCAGTCCGACTGCCATCGACCGTTGTCCGTCGATAGACTACAGTCGAACGATTACACCAACTTTATGTTGCTATTTATAAAAATATTTTTATTTACCGATAAAGCACCACCATCATGTACGCGATTACTGCGACGCTGATTGTACACAGGATGGCTAGCAGCAGGATTTCCATTGGCGTCGTAGGATATATGGGCAGGTCAGAGCCCTTACCCCACTGATGTGGCGCGCCTTTGCCCTCGGATGTTTCAAAATCTGTTCAGATACATCAAATAATAAGATTGTTGACACTATTTTTGTAACTAAAAAAGAACTATAAAAAAGAGTAATATTTCTTACAAAATTTTACATGGTTGGCCATGATTGTCCATAAAATTATGTGTTATGACGTCACGTTACAACAAAAACAAATACGTCTTAATTCAAAGGTTAAGTAAAACTCTTGTATGCTTAAAATGACGTAATCATGGCGGATAACTTTTATCGTATCGTAGCGCTACTTGGTTGTTGTATTGTAAAAAAGTAAATTATATTATAAAAAAGTAAGTGTGAAGAACGTAAAAAAATTAAATTGTCTGCCGAAAAAACATTTTTTTTAATTGAAAGGATAACAATATACACAATTTCTCATAAAATTGTTACACAATAGGTAGAGCAAACGATTTCACGCATTAATACATTTAAAAAATGATAGAACGATCAAAACCATGTTTTAAGAGTTACGATTTTTCCGTTTTCTCCTTCTCCTGTAAAATTTACTTAACTGCAATTACTTTGTTTTTTCGTTGAGCAGTCGATTGGTATGATGTACTTACATGTATTAGTTAGTTAATAAGACATATTGCGTAATTGTAAGTTATTCTTAAATAAATAAGTGTGGATTACGTACCCGGCAGCATGTCGATGGGGTCGAGTGCAGCCGCAAGCGCTTGCCAGCGCAGCGGCGGCGGGTCGCGCTCGTCGGGGTTGCGCACGCCGGCCGCCAGCTCGGGCGCTACACGCTGGCTCAGCAGTATCGGCGGCAGTACGGCCACGTGCCGCCCCGCCAACGACTCGTTGTAGTGCGACAGGATCGCGCCCCAGTGGTGAGATGACAACCTGATTTACGATACAACCATTAAAACAACAATGAATTATAGCAACACAAGATTAGTCTTTTTATATATTATTTTTCTTTACATACGTGTGTATTGTGTTACTGAACTGCCTGAAACTGTTGGACCGTTTATGTTTTTTTTTTTTTTGTGTTTGTAATACTGTGGTTCTACAGATGATTTAGATTAATTATCCGGGGAACCACAGCGTAATTAAACCCTGTAGTGTTCAGTTCACTAGTCTTTTGAAATTCTGTGCATTGGTCTGATTTAATAGAATCTATAATAAAAAGTTTGGAAATTTTTATTATCTACAAATTCAGTCAATTGCGTCTGTCAGGGCAGTTAATAGATTTTAAAATTGGATAAAAAAGCAACAAGTAAGAGTCGTAGCAGTAAGTAGCGTTTTATAGTATTCATCACCACAACAAAAGGGATGAATTTATGTATGTTGGCCAAATTAGAGGCCGAAAGGCTGCTTTCTGAATTAAGAATTTGTAGTAAAAGTAGTGACGTGATCTGAAGCGTGGCCACTGTCGGATTGCATAGATAATAAAGAGATGCGCGAGGACTCGATACTTGAAATTGATTGCAAAAATAAAAGATAATACGAATGAAACGGGTTGAGTCATAAACACCATGTTTCGATTCATTACTGTCACTAATTTTACCAACATACCTGGCTAGTAATACGGGAAATAACTAAAAGTTAGAAGTCAGTTTCACGATCATTTCTATAGTTGTTGTTTACTTAAAAGTATTTCAGTAACAACAAAGATCTCAGACATATAGTAAAGACATTTTATTCGCAGTTTCAATCATTCTGAATAAATTTATTTAAAACTATTTGTAGAAAATCAACAATTTTCGAGGTTTTGCTAATGACAGCATAGGACACGTGTCAGATATTCAAATGCGGTTTTCAGCTTAGAGTTTGACAAATTCTATGAATATAGTAAGCCATTTCTTATCTCTGATATTTGTTAACTCAATTAAACACCTAATTAATGTCAAATTATTGTTGCACAGTTAGATTTTTATCTCTCGGCAGAGCCAGTACGCGCTGAAACCCCAGCAGTGCGCTTTTACTTGCGCATTTGTGTTGGTGCTTAGTGTTTGTGTAAAGCCAGTTGCTGCACGAACAGATCACTAAATGCATTTGGAACGAAATGATTTTAAAACATCGATATGTTTTTTGCTTCTGTCAATTGTTTAGTAGCTCAAATATTCAAGTATCACGATGCAAGTCGCTAAGATTTTTCAACTTGAACATAAAAATTTTCGATTGCAATTTTAAGTTAACAGTAAAAATATCAGTTTGTTGAACTTCCTAACTTGACACAGACTATGTTGAAACGTTAAGACAGCGAACGTTTAGTGTGTTGATGTAATAAATATGTATTAATTTGATCTCACCTCGACCAAGGCCGTGAGTGTGGTGAATGTTTTAGCATAATGGTGTCATTTGCATCCACGACAGTTTTTTCGGCGTTAATATCTAATAGCGGCGGGAACACCAGCGGATTTCTATCGCTATTGTTATAAAATACGAACGTAGATTGCTTTTGTTCGTTTTTCTCATAATTCTTCCTGTTAACTTCGGCTTCAGTTTTTTCTATGTTGCTTATAAAATAATCTACTACGCCGGAGTTATATACTATCATGGATATCCACACGAGCATCCAGACCATGAAGGCTCGCTGGAAGAAGCGCGTCCGCGCCCACATGTTCACTAATCGGATGCGCTTTGGTATTCTGTGGTCCTGGTGCCCCGGACTGGAGTTTCTCTTCGCCACGACGTCGGTCGGACTATTGTGTGCCAAACCGTTTAACCTCGGATGAGACTTCGACTTGGTCATTCTTTGGGGTGAAAAGCTGTTTTCTTCCACATAGTTCTTACTAAACCTCCAGTTAAGAGCGTTATTTGCATTAAAATATTCCTTCAGGTGCAGCTTATTGTTTTGATCTTTAAAATATTCCATGCGGCGAACATCAACTCCGAGTATTGTAGCAAAAAATGCCATTTGAATAAAATAGTCTGATATAAGACTGACTATCATGAATATTGAGAACTCTTGAATGAACGGTACGAAAGTGAAGAAGCTGAGGGTAAGTATCGTTATTTCCGTGAGCAAGTTCTTGGTGATGGACCAGCCTTCTTTGCTGAGACCCTGAGCAAGTCGGATCTTGACGTCGAGCCGAGAGTCAGTGGATGTGACGCTCTTGGTCAGGACTAGAACATTTTCTAGTCCAACAATGATCACCAGGTAGGGAAATATTTCTTTGCCCTGCAAACTCAGTGAAAATCCGAAATAAAGACAAATGCCCATTGACATAGCGAGACTTCCTCCGATAGTAAGAACTGCGCATGCAGCTAGTCCAAGTTTGGATCTAATAAACTCTATTTTTCTCACAGAAAAATATACGTATAGAAATAGTCCCACAAATGTTATGGTTAGAGGTACGAGTTCTCGATAGTTAAATTGTCCTGGATAGTAAACTAGCGTAAATTCGTTTACGTGTGCGTATGGCATCTCTTGATATAGGGGGTACATTTCTTTTAGTTTTTTCGTTAGAGATTGTATAAATCTGAAAAAGAAACATGGTATTATTTCATTATCAATATGTTCAGATTCTATTAGAGACTACATCTAGAGTAAGTCTATTTGCCATAGTGTTACCTTTGGTCTGGCTGTTGGTAGAATATCGTAACAGCATACTGAAGCACTCGTGGTCTGGCTCTGAGAGGATACCTTTTGATACCAGTTTCTCGGAGCTGCATACCAAAAGCCATTTCAGCTATTGATGCTTTTGCTTTCTGAAGATTCTGAAAAAAGTTGGAAGCTAAATAGTGAGGACCGTTTGCTACGTTTTTTTTTTTTGTGTTCTTTTATCGGTTACTAGCTTTAGCCCAGTGGCTTCGCTGCCGCACTACCCAACTGTATCCTACTCTACCCTATACCAATAAAGGAGCAGGTCTCGATTTTTTTTTATAACGGGATTTTTTTTTGTTATTATGTTATGTTCGTCTCCTGGTTCTAAGCTAGCTTAGAACCAGGAGACGGACATCGGACTCACCAATTTTCAGTCAATTCGGTTCAGCTGTTCTTGAGTTATAAATAGTGTAACTTACAAGACTTTGTTTTATTTAAATAGATTTTAAAATATTAACAGTGCTAGTTGGCACAGCAATTATGGAAACTACAAAAACCTATCATCACAACAATAGTTGTAATAAATTACTGCCATCTCCGACCTTAAGGCTTAAAGCAATCGACACTCGCATCAGCCATGACGCCGCCCTTGTGTGACAGCATAGATACAATGGGGAGGTCAAGCCAATTCTCATGATCTACCAAACCATTAAAAAAATCTGTTTTGTAACTAAACAAGCAGTTTACTTAGTTACATGTTTTGTCGGAATTTTTAAAACCAAAAGCACTTTATTAACAAGTCAATACCATGAGTGTATGTATTACTTTACCTATTTGTACAATAAATATTATTTATCATTATTTTTAACTTGGAAGGCAACTGAAACAGAAATCCAGCGCCAGCTAAAATAAGAGATCTCAAAAGTGCGTTGGTAGAAGAATGGAATTTAATGCCGTATCGTTTTATTGATTTAGTAAAAAGTATGCTTAAAAGGATACAGGCAATTTTGACTGCAAGAGGATATATCACACATTATGAAAACAAATTAATTAGTTTGAATTTCCTCTATACAAGGACAAAAATGATACAATTTGTATAAATATTACAGACCAGCCAAGAGCGAGTCGGACTCACGCACGAGGGGTACCATAACCTATTTTTTAGTTTCACCTGTGTCTGTCTGTAAGCACAGTGTGTAGATATTACGAATAGCAATCCAATCAATGCAATCCAGTGCTGTCAAATATATTAATTTTTACTTGAATTAATTAGGTATTTATTTTTAAAGTGAATATAAATCCAAATATTCTGAAAATTAAACGTTTCATGTTCCTGCCTGTTGTAGTTATGAAAATGGTGAAAAACGGCAAAAAATCACGTTTTTTGTATGGGAGCTTCCTTTTATTTTATTTAATTATTTATATTTGAAGTGAATATACAACTAAATATTTCAAGAGTCTACCTATCGCCGTAATTAAATAATATCGAGCAAAAAACGCGGCAACAAAAACACTTTTGTTGCATGGGAGCTCACTTAAATAAAATAAAAAAATCATTTTAATTTAATGATTTATTCAAAATGAATACATAACAAAAAGTATTGGTTGGTAACAGAAATACATCATCTGTGATAATTTAAACTGTATAGCTATCAAGGTTCATGAGGTACAACCTGGTGACAGACAGACGTACAGTGGAGCCTGAGTCCCGTTAACGGAGGTTAGGTCCCGTTTTTACCCTTTGGTTACAGAACCCTAAAAAAGATGTTTGTTTCTATATGTTTTTTAAAGACTATTTTGTGTTGTTCAACAATGATAGTATTATTGATTAATTTTAATTAGATCTTGATAATATCAATTTTTATATTGTCTCTTTTTTGCGTTTCTATGAAAGATACATTCATAGATATCCATAAGTGTAGTTTGTAAGAAAGTTTTTATTTTTCGCTAATATGTTATTATATTACATATAGCAAACAGATCGAGTTATTGAAAAAATCTAGTCATCAGGTTCGACGTGTACAGTGCCTACGAACAGCTTTAATAATCGTCAGTAATAATAATCCTACATTTTCGTAGACGTATAAAATAATCCGTTCAATAAAATACAATCTGTCATCGAGTCGCCGAGTATAATGAATGTCGTCTACAACGAACTGAACGTAGACACTTGATACAGAACAGTATCTCGAAGTGGCGTTGTTTCCGCTCGCTCCAATTTGTCTACAATCATCGCCTAGCTGAGGATCACCTTGAGAAGATTGCTAGTAATCGTAGTGAACAGAATAAGATAAAATCTGTTACGAGACCACCCCTTGAGATTTACCTAGATATATCTAGTTTCGTCCTGCGGCTTCGCTCCCGTAGCACATGAGGAGATAAACGGAACAGAGGCAAAGCTTCATTTAGCCGCGCGAATCGGTTGCACTACTACCGCGTGTTTAAGCGGGGTATGCGTGCGTGACCACTGGCCGCTTGTTGTGGACGCGTCAAGACTGGAAAAAACCGGTTAACGCAAGCACAGTCAAGGGTGTGTTTTCACGGCCCTCGGAGCGCGCCACCACCGGGTTCCCAACTAACGGTAGGAGGAGTTCACATCGGCGTCGGGTCGACCATGAAGTACCTGGGATTCGTCCTCGACAGCTGGTGGAAATTCAAGGAGCACTTCCGACGTCTGGCTCCCAAACTGAACCGGACTGGGGCTGCACTTGGGCGGCCCATGTCCTACCTCAGGGGACCAGACGCCTCCTGCCGGAGGCTCTACGCGGGAATCTTTCGGTTCATGGCCCTTTACGGGGCTCCAGCAGCGCCTCTAGCGGTCACTTGCAGAACCAAAATTTGCCATACAAAATATTTACGGCGTCGATATCGAGTAGCGACGAATACTATTGCTTAAAACTCATGGTAGAGGTACTGGATAAATTTTATACAAGCTTTTCTTTAATTTCAGCTGTCCAGAAGCTTGTCTGTGATCCAGCTCCCGGTTACCGATTGAGTTAAAATTTAGCATGCATGTGTAAATCAGTTGACAATTCAAAATTATTATGAATTAGAGTTGATTTGATGATGGAACCGGAAGGGGGCCATAAGAACTAGGTAATTAACAATTTGCCTGCTGCGGTCTTCCCATCCGATTATAATTTGCGTGTCTTCAAGACTAGAGTAAATAGACTCTTAATAAACTGGTGCGGCTCATCATCAACGATTGCATCACTGCTTACCGTCAGGTGGGATCGCAGTCAAGCACTTGTTTATATCAAATTAAACGACATAACCCCATCCAGTTTGGGCGCGTGTGAATCGTCTTGACGAGTATTTTGGTGCCAGATGGTAACCAGGGTCTGATGAATGGAAGAGGGCCATAGATACTCGGTAATAAGTGCAATAAGATAACCCTATCATGTTTAAACTTTTTGAAATGGTCTTGATGAATATTCATTATATAGGGTGACTGGAATTAGTGAACGATACTTAAACACGTGATTGTAGTCATGATAAAAAACCACTTTTATTATGGGACCAAACCTGAAATCGTGAAAAAACATCTACTGGTCAGTACATTTATGTTCGCCTAACTGGTCAAAATGTACTGAATTTGGCAGATTTTTTTCACGATTTCAGGTTTGGTCCCATAGTAAAAGTTGTTTGTTATTATGACTACAATCACTTGTTTAAGTATCGTTTACTAATTACCAGTCACCCTATATAGGTAAGAATATTTATCAAGACTGTCACATATATACTGCGCTATAAAAGCTTATTAAGAAAACATATTTTCTTTGAAAACTTGTTCTTTTTTTTAGCTAAATGGAAACCAAGTCCAATTATGACATTACTTTTGTACCATCCTGTATACCGAAATCAATTGTTGATAGGTAGGTAGGATGGTAGGTTGTCAATCGACGGGAGGAAAGTCGCAGGCAGAAGCTAGTCTGAAATAAATAATTTTATTCCATTCTTTATTAGCTAAATGTACCTGATAATTGTAAACTGTGTTGATGATGTTGGCATCGAGTGAGAATGATTGCAGGTTCTGCTGCCACAGGTTGGCAGGCGACAGCAGTAGGCAGCTGTATTCTGGCAGCACCCGCTCCGTGCAAGCCTTGCTATCTCTCCGCTTGATACCCCCGATTTGGTAGCAATGCTGAAGTAACGTGCTTTTTCTAAAACAAACGATAATGATATATGTACACCGCATGTTTTATTATCACCTTTAATTTTTTTTTTCAGACATCCATCAATCAAAGATACGACTTAGTAACATTAGTTGCTGTCAGCGGCTTCGACCGCGTCAATGTAGAAAATTGAACTAAAAGGAACATACTCCCGGCTCCGGGATATATTCCTAAGAAAATCCAATGAGCTATTCTAGGACAGTTTATTTGTGTGCTAAATTACATCTAAATCCGTTCAGGCGTTCGAGTGTGAAGAAGTAACAAATCTACACACACTCACACAAACCTTCGCCTATAAAATACATACATACATTAGATTAATTCATGTGTGAAATATACTGAGTAGCTAATTTTTTTACAAGATTGCTCAACAGGAATTACCGGGTTGTATCTTTTAGGTGTTGATTTTTTGTGTAACTCTTGCGAAGCAGGAGTTCGCAAGCGCAGAAACTGGCTCGCAACACACGGGGTTTTTAACATAGCTGCTACAAGAGTGAATTTATTAATTTCGAGCATTCCAAACATAACAAAGGAAAAGGATAATGTAACTATGACTAATAAAATAGTTTAATGAGAACTACTAAAATATGTAAAAGAATATTTCAATTATAATTAACTCCATGGGTACTTAGCGTTCGGCTGATAGCTAAACATTCGAAGGCAATCGAAGGGCTACTGTGCTACTTTTTGGCGTTTACATTACCGCAATATGGATCGACTTATATTCTAGTTAACACAAAAGTACGCTTCAGCGCTAGATTGGCATTATGTCATCGAACAAAACTATATATTAAAACATACGGCGCTAGATAGCTTATAAAGGATACATTTTTCACGACCAAGAAGTCTTAAGCACCATGAATTTCATGACACAACAACAGTATAATGACACGTTATCCATACTTTTATACAGCAGAAATGGCACAGCTTTTTGCTTAGAATACTCCATTAAAATAATAGACTATTTGAAAATGTAATAATAGTCTTCGTCAGTGTATGGGCGACTTCAATTTACGTGAGTGCCGGCAGCGCGGCAGCAGCGCTGCTGTCACACTGCTTTATTAATCTTAAAGCATCCATTATACAGTCATGCAAACGTCAATCATTTCCATCAATCATGACGTATTATTAATGAAATTTGAATGACGGTACTACTGTACCTGTAAACTTCATTCATGATACGTCATGATTGATGGAAATGATTGACGCATGCATGATCGTGTACTAGGCGCCTAAGGCTGTTTACGGAGACGCGGCGCGTTGGGCGTTCGTCGTACATTGCAGCAGCGGGTCGCGTCATCGCACGCACAAAAACACAAACATATGGCAATGTACGAAGGACCGCCCAACGCGCCGCGTCTCCGTAAACAAGCACTAAGGCGTCTATTACACGGTCAATCATTTTCATCAATCACCATCAATCATGAACGAAATTTGAATTTGACAGTACTCAACGTCATTCAAAAATCATTCATGATAGGTGATGATTGATGGAAATTATTGACGCCCGCATGACCGTGTAATGGGCGCCATACAATTTAAAAACGCGCGACAGCCGCGCTGCGGCCACACACCAGTACCTCTACCATGAGTTTTAAGCAATAGTATTCGTCGCTACTCGATATCGACGCCGTAAGTTTTTTGTATGGCAAATTTTGCAGCGCCTCTAGCGGTCACTTGCAGAACCAAAATCGGTAGTACGAGTCATCAAATACAAAACGTATCGAATAGAAACTCGCTAGCGACTAAAGTTTTTAGCAGTTTCTTATAGAAAATCGGTACCATGAGTTACAAATTTGACAAGTGCTATCGAAACAAACCGTAACTACACTACTACAGTAGTAAAGTAACTCACTTGCATATTGAAGGGTGAAAGTGTTGTGAAAAGGGTCGCGTAAACCAATATTTTATTTATTTGTGCATAAATATGTCCGATAAAACTTATTTAACGTGGAATATGTTAGGCACGGCTTCATATAAAGACGAATGATGCGCAAAGGAAATTTCCAAACTACTATACGAAAGGTCTTGGCTATGTGAATACTTACACATATTAGTGAAACTAATTTCACCAAAGAATATAGGTAGGCTCAATATAGAAGCTTTCGAACATTTATGTGGTAGAAGGTTTATAGGATTTGAAATCTACAATATGAGCAACACTTGAATCGAAGTTAAATTAGAAGTATGATAGAAAAACTGTAAACTTATTTGTACACGCATTTTATAAGATTAATAAACACTTTTTACGTTTTATGTGCACTGTAATTCCAATTTTTTCCATTTTAAATTCACAACAATTGACAACATCACTGAACCATCAAAATATTTGTACAATAATTACATTTTCAATAGGCCGGGTTATAGAGAGAATCGGAACCTTACTCTGTCTTTTACTGCAGCTAGAAAGAGAGCAAACTTAAGTGTGAAGTTAGCTACGGTGCGGTTTTACCGTATGAACAATCGAGTTGTCGCTAGCGAGTCAGTCCGACTCATGGTACGAGTTTAATAGTAAACTTTTCGATGCGCGTTTATTCGATATCGACTGCGGTAAGATGGTGTCGTTTTTCGATAGTAACTCATGGTAAGGGTACAGTTCATCGGTCGAATATTAATGATACGCAATTAGTTTTTGTTCAAGTTTAAACGAATAATTTATCGATGAGAACAATCCAGTGAATACATATAATTCTGAAATTTTGGCCACAGTAGCCTTTTACTTTATGAAATTCGCATACATCATATAAGTACCTAACAGCGAATTTTTTTTAGGCTTCTTTTTCTTTTTTCAATTTTTTCTGCGTTTTAATAGTATCCTTGAGAAACTATATGTACAAACTATGATAGTAGTGCGGAGACTGCGCTGTCGTCACGCAGCACTTCGCGGATAATTTGAAGGCGCCCTAAATTCGCTTCACTGACATTTCTCAATGAGTTTTAACGGGTATCAAAAAATGCAAGCGGTCATAATTTATAAAACACTACATGAAGTCTGTGTTCATAAACTAGTCGTAGGTAAAAACCTCTACAATTCGTTTTCATAGGGGTAACATCTGTATGTGTTAGTCTATGGTTGTAAAATGGGGAGGCTTTTGTATAAAATATTATCTTTTCTATTGTATTATTACGATATCAGAAGCTATTGAATTGCTTGGATAACCACTAATTTTACTTAGTTGACTACAGAATAATTATTTATGTCCAGGTTTATTTTCATTCGAATTTATTAGCGCCGCTCCTATACTGCATGAACGTCAAAATTGCACTAATGCCAGGTGAGTGTACTGCAGTTCACCTGAATCGAACGAAGTGAGTGTTCCGCATGCGTAATCTAGTGCGTATTTAGTGCATTGTATATTAAAATTAATTTAATAACAGAAAAAAATACATGATACTTGACAAGACGCCTCTCCTCTACATGAGATGGGGTATAATTTAAATAAATAATAATAATTCTCGGTTCGCCTAATTCTCCCCCTTCCCCCCAAATACCTCATAATTAGTGTACACCCCCATAAAAGAAAATAGAAGTTCCTGAATTTGTATAAAAGAGTAAAAAATATTTACTAAAAAAGACTTCCGTATGAGAGTACGAAGACGTGATTGACTCAAACAGTTTGTATTATATTTAGATGTGCTAGTTTGAAATAAATCATGGTTCTTAACAAAAAAACTTAAGGTTTTTAAGATTCCTAATGTGTGAATTAAAAAAAGGATACCTACATTGGATCACACGTGTGTGTCTGGTCATCTGGTCATATATAGGCTCATTTTAGAGAAACAAATCAAAAAATAAAACCTTGCGACATATCAATAATAGCCTTATGAGAGTCTGAAATATCTATTTTTTTATTTAAATAAATGGTCTGAAATTACAAATCTGCTCATTTTAAAATAATGAAAAATATACAGATACATATTTCTTCACCTACATTACAAGAAAACGTAATGAAGTCTATCTAGGTTACAAACCCTTTGTATGTGAGTCCGACATAGCAGGTTCTTTAATTGAATGACTGTATGAAGATGACAGTGACTCATACTATCTATTATATTCGATACGCCAGGTATACAATAATTAGTTGGTACTTATCTCGTAATTGTATGGGAGTACGAAGACTTACCTACTTAAAATACTAAAACAGGAACTTAAAAGTTTTGTATAAAATACGAACGTGAAATTGCCAATACAATCTATCATATTTACGTTTAATACGCAAGTAACATACGTTTTGGTCCTTAATAGAAAACTAAAGGTTTTACGAGTAATAGTATGAGGTTATAAATATGACATTTACTTATGTCATCACTAGCTGCTGCCAGCGGCAGACAATAAAATATCCCATAGGAACATAACAACAAGGAATATACTGGGAATACTGGAAAGACGTCTTTTCTTCCGGAATTTATACATCTTATGAGCTATTCCAGGTGCCAAATCTTAGGCACCTATTTCACGGTTATGCAAGCGTCAATCATTGTCATCAATCATGACGTATCATGAATGAAATTTGAATGATGGTACTCACCGTCATTCAAAAATCATTCTCCGTCATTCATTGATTGATGGCAATGATTGACCGTGTAATGAACGCCTTATCCAAATCCGTTTGAGCGATAATGAGCGACAAACTTACACATATAAAAATAACACACACATACACTTTCGCCTTGTGATTTAAGGTAGACCTACACTAGGCACACGTGTGCCACACACGCTGATCTGGGCGCGTCGGTCTTCAAATATTTTATATGGAAACTAGACTTGTAGAGCTACACTTGATCCACTCCACACGACGTTGCTCTGCGTCAAAATCAGGCGTGTTACACTTGTGCGTTGGTGTAATGTAGTTTTTAGCTTTAGTGTTATTATTTTAATTTAATTACGCCAGCTTTTTTAATAAATACATATGGGTTTTTAGAAGAAAGCTTAAGTTCTCTATGAGAGCAGAAGATGATTAGTATGAGTATATAAAGAATAAAGTGACTATTACAATCTAATATATTGTTTGATGACATGATTAACTGCTGCGCTGCATTGCGGGTTCGATTCCCGCACGTAACAATGATTTGTTTAGCCTACGGATATTTTTTCTGGGTCTGGCGGTCTTGTGTAAATGAAATAACACGTTTGTGAACGCAAGCACGATACAGGAGTAATCTAATGTGGGACAAGAATTATTTAAAAAAAAAAGGTTAATACGCCAGCTATGTAATAACTGTTTGGTTATTGAAAGAAAATATGACTCGTACAATCTATCATGTTATACGCCAGCTAAGTACTCGTATTATATCCAGGAAAATTGGTTGTTATTAACAGAAATTTAAGGTTATTTGATTGCATGAGTGTGTGTGTAAAGATGAAAATCATGAATACAATTTACATGTTTAATACGCCAGCTTTGTAAAAAATACTTAGTTAATAACATAAAACAGAAGTTCCTGTATTTCTATGAACGTTTGAAATGAGATTGGCATCGTAAATATAATCTAATATAATTTTTTTACGAAACAAAATAGATAGGTACGAAAGCTAGGCTAGATGAATGAGACGTTCTCTCGGTTTCAAAGGATCACTCTTAAAGGTTCTGTCTGGTCTCGCCTTGTCACGCTTTGGTCTGTCTTATCCCGCCTTGTCCCGTCACTTCCTAGCTTGTCCCGTCATTTCACGCATTATTCCTTCTTATTCTATTTTGTCCCGAATTGTCCTGTCTTATTCCGGATTGTTCCATCTTGTCTGGCTGAACGACGTAATTTCGGACATAATTACTTTCTATATAATCAATTATTTATATGGTATTACAAGACCATGATGCCATCTTCCTGGTTCAATTGAATTTTCAACCATCTAGAGAACCGCTCAACTATATATACCCCATATTTCATCTAAATCGGTCAAACCATTTAAGAGGAGTTAGGTGACAAACATACATAAAGAAGAATTATATTTACAAAGATAATATTATGCAATTAAAAGTTTATGAATTCGTGTCAATAAACGTAAGCTTTGTATGTAGATGAGGATGACTAATTAACCTATTAGCTTATATACGCAAGCGACGCAATAGCTGATTAAGATCATTTGCAGGTACTACAGAAATAAATGATTAATATTCAATATTTACAAGAGATGTAAGCATGTGAACAAATTACCTTAAAAATACTGTTGAATAGTTCTTTGTATACTTAAGTTACATCAAAATTTTATAACAATCACATGTTAAAAAGGTAATTTTTAACAAATATAGTTTCTACATAAAAAAATTTATTAATTAAGCTTGTGAGTCACAGACGTTGCATGTATAATAAGGAGCATGACATGTGTTTTAATGGATTTATATTAGAGAAGTTTAGCATAGAATATACATTAGATTGCATTGGATTTAGTAGACAAGTAAATAATATTAGAATTCATGTGTTACTGAGTCACAACAGTGGTGGCAGGCAGTAACAGCAGAATTGATCTTTTATTATTGTTTCTCATCAGAATACAGAATAACATGACTGGCCTGTTGGTCTAGTGGTTAGTGGCCCTGACTGCTACACCGGAGGTCGTGGGTTCGATTACCACCCAGGACAAATGTTTGTGTGATGAGCATGATCATTTGTTCTGTCTGGGTGTAATTTATCTATAATATGTATGTATTTAGAAATATATATGTAAGTTTATCAGTTGTCTAGTACCCATAACACAAGCTCTGCTTAGCTTGGGACTAGACGAAGTTATGTGATAGTGTGTGTGATATGATATGAATATTAGCCTTTATTACCCAGGAAAACGGAAAACAAAGTCTTCACAAACTGCCACACCCTGACCTGCAGTTTATCTTGTCATGGTGTCAGTGGCGTAGTTAGTCCCACAGGGGCCCCGTATCAAACGCCTAAGAAGGGACCCGTATAAAAAAATGGTGCTTTTTTACAAATACTTGGTTTACTTTACGAGATGTTTGTGAATAATATGTTGTGAATTTTTGCCTATGTCGGGGCCCCCGAAGCGCGGGGGCCCCGTATCATTGATACGGCAGATGCGGCGGTAGGTACGCCCCAGCATGGTGTATAATTTCTTTCATACATTAACAGTTATAACACACACATACACACTTTCTACAGATATACTAGCAGTCATTCAAGAATTTATGCATGTGCTCTTCCCATTTATTTGCATAAGGTGCTATAAACATTAATAATGTCACAGAAATCGGAACATAGACTTTGGATTTCTAATTTGTGATTGATTCAATTTAATTTACCTTAATTAAATTTTATTACAATCTCTTAACCCGAATAAAAAGCAATATTTGCAACACTCATCACTGTCTAAAAGAGTAAAGTATCAAATATTTACTTAAAAGAAGTAAATGCGACTATGTGTATAGTATGTTAATACTTTACTATAAGAAAGCTTGCATTCTTAATTTATAAATAAACTATTCATTACGTTTTTTATTAATTTTGACTTACGTGTCTGGATCTTCATGGTTTCGTATAGTTTCCAGCAATCGAAACACTTCTTGCAAAGGAGCCCTGAATGCATCCCACATCCTTAGATTGTTATTCCATGGAGAGACACCTATAGAAGATAAGTATAGGTTTGAATATAACAATATTAGACAAAAAGGTCAAATGATAAATATAATATAATTCAAAACAGAAAATGATTTTTATTTTTTCAGTCATGCAGCTGTTTTAGCAGATCAATCCAACTCAACTTATCAATTATCAGCTGCTAATGATTCAAGTTATCAATTTAAGCAAATTTCTTCCTTAACTTAGCATTCAGTAATGTAATGTGGCAAGATAACAAATAGATAAACTTCATGTTAGAATACCTTAGAAAACAAACATAAATAAACATATTCATATTTTATATTGTTAGGTATATGGATTTATGGTACGCGGTAAACATGCCCATCATACAAATAGAACTTTAGAGTTCTGATTATTTAGAAAGCTAAATAATTTAATTTGTTTATGATAATTATTTGTTTGTTGTTTTCTTACTGGCTATTAACAATTACCTATTTTCATAATGATTTGCTGCACATATAGAAGAGGTTTGTCCTTTGCCCAAATATAAGGAAGTTTCTGTGTTTCATTGAACAGGATATCTAAATGTGAAGGTTTTTCTGTAAATTAATGATTAATTAACATTAGTACATTTGAAATATTTACTGTCAAATTAGAATATACTAAATAAATTATATCATCAAGTAGTTACCTTGTAAACATTTGTGTTGGCTGCAATCTGGACTTGTGAAATCATAGATATCAACACTATGCAGCGGTAGTGTTACTACAGTTGGTATGTTTCCAGGGAGAGGCACATTTAGAAGCGGATAGCTGGAAATAATTACAACTGAGCAAGTCATCTCTTATAGACAATTTAATCACAGTTAACTAGAAAATAACCACTTACCAACATAGTAACAAAACAGATAATGCTAATGTGATGGCTGTGATAGGATAAGACGAACAAAACAAGCCGTAAGTGTAATAAATCTGAGCCACCCTCTCGGGCAGAGTGGATCCTGCCATTGTTGACAGTCAATAACTCGTTTGATGTGAGGGAAATTCCGTTTACTAATCTCAAGACACCATCGCACGAGTATTCACGTCACTCGCAAATTTCAAAACGTTGTTTATAGTCGGTTATGTTACCAGAGGCGCATTTATTGCGGTCGATCGCGTGTGCTGTAGTGATAGTCACGAATGCTGTGGTATTTTGCATCATGCACAAGCATGCCGCTATGTACACTGTACACTCTTTACAAAATATTAGGTACCGATTACATCAACCAAAGCAAACCACGCAAGTTTGACATCTTGACAGCTCACTAGCCATTTTGACATATATGACAGTGACTCATAATACCACAGATAAGAAAAACCGTTTGGATATTCGTCGCCATTCGCCGCTATTCGTCGCATGTAACTTGCTTGCTTGTTTCGTTTGGTTTATTTTTTCCTGTCTACGGCAAATCTAAAAAGAAGGTTAGTAAAAAAGGAAATTTTAGTATCGCGGTCTAGTCTGTAGTTTGAGTACGTATGTTCCACAGTAGCGGTTAAACGCTGAACCGATTTTGACGAATGAGATGTAAACGGGGGCGAAAATTTGAGATCAAATCACGTTCAAATATTTAATTTGGAATAGTGCCTTAAATTTTGCTAAATTACTGCCCTCCAGAGATCAATGGTTTTATAAGCGTACGCACCACGACGCTTAAAAAACCATTGATATCGACTCAGGCTAGTAGAAGTTGGGTTGCAGTGCGTTGGAACCGGGAGCTGCATAATTCTCGGTAAGTCGGAACTGTCTGTGGTGATGCACTAGTGAGTCGGGATGATGCTACTGACTCCAGTGGGTCAGAGCGGTGCTGTGCGACATAGTTGCTTGACTGTGGCGTCGACCTGGGAAGATCCTTCATGGCTTTTCATGTGAATGGCGAAGGTGGATGTGAAGTGGATGTTTTATTGTTAGCTGCTCGAAAACTTGAGAATGTAATGATGACATATATGTTGTGGTAACTAGGTATAATAGTAATTGCACGAAGGCTGCGTTGACGTTCAATGTCAACGAAATAGGGCCGGACGCGTGAGGTTTCCGCCGTCGATCGCCACCACAAGAAAATGGCGGTATTCCGCCCTAGCGGGATATTCTTAACCATATCATCCGGGTGATCAGCACAAAGGTAACCCAGGTGTTTCTTCCCGCTGCATCCAAAATGCCATCAGTCGAAATCTTTACCCTTGTGTTATTTGATAGAGTCTGTCTAACGAAAGCGCGACCTGGAGTTTTTTTTTTTAAATTAAATTGGCTACATAATGTTGCCGTCAAAAGCACGTCAAAGTCAATTGTCAGTATTTTGTAACAGATTGATTTTAAAAATATAATTGCTTATCATAGGTAAAACAATAAAAAAATATGTAGGAAAGCTGTGAAATATTATGATCAGTAAGTTTAAAGAAAAACAAGAAGAGAAAGTAGTTGTTTTTGATCTCGGGTTTTTAAGTTAGTATGACATTATAATCTTGATCATTGTTGACTGACTATTAGATATATTTTACGATATGATAATAATTTTTCTTATGTTTATAGATAATCTTGAAGATATTCAAGGACTGCGCGAAATAAATAAAAAAACATTGAAGCGTTAAGGAATTTGGAGAAAAAACCTTTACACTTAAAACTAAGCTTTAAGAAGAAATATCTTCACTACCGCACTTTATACGTTCAAAAGCGGTCGAATTGATGTGATGAAATAGCATACTTTGAGGATGATAAAATTCAACATTTTGTGTTATTCACCTTTTCCCGTGACTTTCTTGATAGAATAGTAATTATACCTATAAATAAATCTTTACTCGTTTTTGTATTGTATTGGTTATTATAGCTATCCAGTATTGTTCTACTGCTGTGCAAAAGCCATCCACTCTTTCTAATGGTCTCAGTCCCTTACTCACATTCCATTTCCTAAGAAAGACATCCAGGTCGGTTGGCAAACCTTGAGTTTAGACTTTTGGATGTTAGTCAAAGACCAAGTCTGTATACACCATAGGTCAAATGAGGAGATTACACATGTCCATAAGCTTACGCTTTAGTGACATGGGCAAAGTGCCCTTACATAGTTCCTTGATGGACCATTAACTTTTTCAGGTATTTTCTGTTCGACACGTTATTTCTTTTTCTTACCTGGCCCAGAAAGAGACTACTTGGCCCAAGTAGACAATAATATATTTTAAGACGTATTGTATATTCTGTCCGCCTACGTGTACGTTCCTTTTGGAGCTGCTGGTTATGATTTTGGTCTTCAACATTTTTATATGTAGACCAACCAGCGTTTGCTCTAGTCCTGTGGCTGTAGGAGAGAACAGGACAATATTATCAGAGAAACGCAAATTATTTAACTTAGCTTCGCTGATGACAATGCCCTTCTCTTCCCATTCGACTGCTAATGTCTGAAAGAAGTGGTGAATAACTTTGGGGACAACGGGACGCCCTGTTTGACTCATTTCTGTTTGAAACATAGGATCTAATCTCTCTAACTTGCTATTAGGAATCTAGTTCGTCAAAAATAATTATACGATTGTCGCAAATACAAAAAAATACTCAAGTATCAAAAACATTTTCCTCCTAGTATGACAGTAATACCATATTCAATATTTTTTGATTTGACCTCATTTTCTCAGGTCGCGCTTTCGTTAGACAGACTCTAATAAAAAATATTGTGACCACCAAGCAGGTCATATACAGGGTAACGTGCAAACTGGCACGTAACTTTGAAGGTTTAAATTAAAAAGAAGTTAGGATTTTCAGAGATTTTTGTTATCTACAGACTGCAAGTTATTGTATTCTCTTTGATAGACTGCTTATTTACTAGTATACTCTTTGATAAGACTGTTATAGACGGTCAATGATAAAAAAGGAGTCATATGAATTTAATATTTTTATAGTAATAAACGAACTTCTAATAATAATTTATAAGTTTAATTGAGCATAGAAGCTGTTTGATTACGCCTCCACACATCACAATATGTTATCTCGCAAAACTAATGGGAAGACCTTTTCGAAAATCTACCGGCTGGTATACGAGGTGAGGTAGGTATTAACTGGTTCGAGCTTTTGTTTATGATAGGTAAAATCATCTAATGACAAATCCCGCCCTTGGGCGGTGCGGGAGCGGGATAGTGTCAGACTCTTACTGACTAAAAACCTACCCCGTTCCTTGGTTGCCTATCCTACCGGAGCCGAGCCTTCTTTTCAGAAAGCGGCCCTTGGCTTGCTTACCCTGCCTGCCTGCAGCTAGCAGGCTGGGCCTCTACGGTTTGCTGACAGAGCTACCCATTGCTCGCCGTCCACAAGGCAGCGCACACGGCTTCGCAGAAGGAGGCGACCACATGCTATCCGTCCTCGCTTCGGACCATGGCCAAGGCCCGGTGCGGGAGATCGCCGCCGCCGATCAGGCCCACGAGGACACGGCGATGCCCTGCCCAGGCGGGGCACACCTCTACAGTGTGCTCCACCGTGTCCTCCGGGCGGTTCACACTGTGGCGACACCCGGGCGTCTCCTCCGCACGAATCCGGTACAGGTACTTGCCGAACTTGCCATGTTCGGTGATAACCTGCGTCATGCGGTAGGTGAGGACGCCGTGAGGTCTTTCCAGTCACGCCTCAAAGAGAGGGCTTACCGCCATAATCGTGACGAGGCGCGCCCATAATTTGTTCGAGCTCGCTTCGCTTAGATACTTTTCAGAACAATTTTTTTTTCATTCGCAATATTTCCCCCATTACCTATTCGACAAATCGAATTCAATTGAATCCCATAAGTGAATAAATACATATTCGTCTCTTTCAATAGTGTTTTTAAATATAGTTTAGGGTTGCCATAACTTCTGGGAACCATTACGGGACGATTTCTCTTCCGATACCTAAAACATTCAACGCCGACACGGGGTTTTTCAACCACACCATACCTAACATAACAGCACGCATGTGGACCTACCTACAAAGCGAGAGGGAACAATTAACAAAGTACATATGTGTTTTCTAACAGATACCCTTTGATCTCAGTGTCTCAAGCGTACCAAAAGTGTAAAATAAATTAAACAAACGATTCTAAATTATTGAAGCGATCCGCCCGCCCCCTTACCTCTCAGGCGCGCTTTCGTCATCGCACTCCGCTGCCGCGCCGCCCGCCCGCGCTATTCACCTCTATTTTCGTAGTTTTGTCGAAATACGGGACAAATACGGTACATGTAGTAATACGTTACGGGATGATCAAATACGGTGACAAACCCGTTTATACGGGACGAATGGCAACCCTTTCAACAATATTATGAAGCTTTGCATTTTCCAATAATTTAATTAACGTAATATGAACTGGAATTCGAATGAAGGCAGTTTTTATTTTCCGTTTTTACGGCAGGGCAGCATGGCAAAGAAAAATATATCAAATCAAGGATTTTTCGTTTGGAAATTATTTTGTTTCGTTGGTTTAGACTAGAACCTTATTAGTTACCTATTTAGATAATTATGATTGTCACAGGGATAGTTTAAGGTTGAAAATATGTTCAGCGTCTTTCATGATGATCATTTACACCGTAGGTACACCGTAAAATTTTGGTCATTTTAATCCCGCGGAGGGTCGATTCGGTACATGAAACACTATCGATTTGTAAAGAGAAACTTAAAAAATAAAGAACTTTTTTTAAACTCGAATTAATTTACGCATATACGAAATTAATTTCTTTAAGTAAACGTCGCCTCAGTAAGAGTCTGACACTACTTCCCGCTCCGCCCAAGGGATTTGTCATTGGATGATTTTACCTACCATAAAAAAAAGCTGAGTGAGGCCAATGCACTGTAGGTAGTTAGTACGTAACGACCGACAACTACCAACAAGGTCATTGATTCATTTACTTAAAGAAATTAATTTCGTATATCCGTATATTAATTCGAGTTTTTGAAAAAAAAAAGGAACTTTATTTTCTAATTTTTTCTTTACAAATCAATAGTATTTCATGTACCGATTACCGAATCGACCCTCCGCGGGATTAAAACGACTAAAATTTAACGGTGTATAAATAAAAATCCTTTATACGAAATCAGATAGCAATCTGGTCCGGCTGATCCGGTACCCTTTTGGCATAATACCATAATCAAATCAAGGTTAAATTAACTGAAGATCTTTGGGGTATGTCTATCAAAGTTTGTACCTCAATTATTGAGACTATAGCGCCATACTTAGCTTTAATATTTAATTTGTGTATAGATCAAGGTGTCTTTCCGGATCTAATGAAATATAGTAAAGTTATACCACTTTTTAAATCCGGGGACAGTAAAGACTCTAATAATTATAGGCCAGTGTCCGTGTTGCCAGTTTTTAGCAAAATATTTGAAAAGGTGATGTTAGATCAAATGCTTAATCATTTTAACACAAATAACATCTTACACGATAAACAGTATGGTTTCACCAAAGGACGTTGTACAACTGACGCTGGTGTCTCCTTACTAAAACACATTTTTAATGCGTGGGAAGAGGCACAAGATGCTATAGGCGTCTTCTGCGACCTGTCTAAGGCGTTTGATTGTGTAGTTCATGAAACATTACTCCTGAAACTTGAGCATTACGGACTAGGCAAAACAGCGTTAAACTTATTAAAATCTTATTTGAATGATAGACAGCAATTAGTTCAGATAAACGGTGTCAATTCGTCGGGGTTAAATGTTAAAATGGGAGTACCCCAAGGTTCGATTTTAGGTCCTTTTTTATTTTTAGTTTACATTAATGATTTACCCCATTTGTTGCAAAATAAACTTAATATGGTATTGTTTGCCGACGACACTTCTTTGATTTTTAAGGTAAATAGAAGGACTAATAATCTTGACGACGAAAATAACGCCCTAATGCAGGTCCAAAACTGGTTCACTGCTAATAATCTAGTTTTAAATGGGAAGAAAACTAAATGCATAAGATTTTCCTTACCGAATGTCAAAAGTAGTGAATGTGACATAGTATTGAACAACGAGAAACTAGAATTCGTCGATAAAACGGTTTTCCTGGGGATAACGCTTGACTCAAGGCTACAGTGGGGTCCTCATTTAACATCTCTTGCAGGACGGCTTAGCTCAGCTGCATATGCTGTTAGAAAAATCCGCCAATTTACGGATGTTGATACCGCTAGACTAGTCTATTTTAGTTATTTTCATAGTATCATGTCATACGGTATCTTACTATGGGGACGGGCTGCAGACATCCACTCTATTTTTATATTACAGAAAAGAGCCATCAGAGCCATATACAATCTCCGCCGGTGCGATTCTCTAAGGGAACTGTTTAAAGATATTAACATCATGACGGTACCTTGTCAATATATCTATGAAAACATCATGTACGTTAGAAAGAATCTTCACCTTTTTAGTAAAAGAGGCGATAGGCATAATTATGTTACAAGGAATAGGGACCTTTTAGTTCAACCAGGTTTCAGACTGGCTAAAGTAGCGTCTTCTTTCATGGGGTACTGTTTAAAATGTTACAATAAAATACCTCCTCACATATTAGAACTCAATGAAACAAAATTTAAATCTTGTATTAAACGCACACTATGTACACGGGCATATTATAGCTTGGATGATTATATTCAAGATAAAAATGCTTGGGTTAATGCTGGTCCAGCTCCACTACCAGCAGGGCGTACAAATTGATTAGTTTGGAAAATACTTTTTTATCTTTTTATTTAATATTAAATTATTATTGTATAATGTAGAAGCATTTATTTTCAAAGTTTGTAAATGTGAGTACCATGGAGCAATTTACGGTTTTTGGATATTGGACTTGTTTGACATAAATGAGCATGGTGGTTGAGAGTTTGTCATGCTCACTCAAATGTCTCACTGATGGTGGCGCGTGTGTTGGATCATTCGGTTCCCTTCAAAATGGTTGAGCTGAGTGGTGCTGATATGCGCGTCATGTCCGTGAACGGGCGCTGTCAGTTGAGACTGGTCATCTCTTAGCTGCCAGTGGTTTATTTTAATATCTTTATTTAGAATGCCTTTTTTTTTTGTCTTTACTTTATTTTATTGACATTGTTCTCACATAATAGCAGCGACAAGAAACATGTAACAGAGATATTTGTTATACATAAAATGATTGAAAAGAGTGTTCATGGAGTTTCTTGCACATTCTTCTCCATAGAGATCTACGCTTTGGAATGTGCAATTAGCATCATTTTTTTTTCTGACAGACTGACACCTTGACCTTTCAAAAGTGCCTGTAAATGGTTTATTTGAAATAAATGCTTTCGATTTTTTTTTTTTTTTTTTTTGTATTTTTGAATCAGAATTTTTCCTCCATTCATCAAAGTTTCTACTGCTGGGATTCCGGCCTCCTCTCTAGAAGAGATCCATTTTGGTACTTAGGCTTCACCCATAAATTATGTCACGAATTTCATAACCATTGTTTGATGCATGATGTTATTTTTTTCAAAATAATGGTTTTTGACATTTCAAATGCAAATCTCATTATTCCATAGGGATCGCCCATATTACATTATCTCCCTAGGGACAGAATGTGATGATTGTATGACATAAAACAGCATTATCGAGCAGGTTGGGTCAAAAATATTTTATCATTCCAAATCAATCTTAAAGCGACTGAAAACTTACTTCTAATAAACAAGTTGGAGCAATGAAAATTTTGCGTTTTAATACATTTATTGTTTTATTAAATGTAAATATTTAGTTTGTAAGTTTGTTGCTATGCTTTAGATTTTCGTCACTAATGTTGTACAAGTACTTGTAAATAAATAAATAAAAATACATTTTTAAAGTTTTTTGAAATGTAATGTGACGAAACCTTTGATTCCTAGTCCTCCCCTACCCCTTGTCGCGTGGACTAGTTAAGATGTGGGCGAAGGTGCATCAGCGAGGCCTTTTTCTTTTATAAATTCGAAAACGAGACAGCCACTGACGCCATCCAGCTTTAAACAAAGTTATACTGACAGTAATATTATTTTTAAATTGCACTGCTCTTGTCTGCCGAGCCCCGTAATTAAATTGTTGACGCGATTTTAGATAATAGATATTTTGCGTCCAAAAGTCCTTCGATGTATGCGGTATAAACGACGAGGCAAAACTCTTAGTCCGGACCGTAGAGGTGTAAACAACATGCGGGATTGCTTCGCAAAACCAAAAATACAAAACCACACGGAATTAAAAACCCCCTTTACCACCCTAAATGGAGTTTTTAATACCGTGCGTTGGGCTGTCCGACGGTAGCGGTAGAAAGGAGATAAGTCTCTCTCATAAATACCGAAACGCTGGCTACGCTACGCCTGTGCTCCAGGCTTTGAAGTATGTTCGTCATGGTTAAAAAAAAGTAGGTATTCGATATACCTATGACGTCGACGCTGACGTTGGTGCTATTTATTTTTGTTAAAAACGTCATTCTAAGCCTGGCCATATAGGTAATAGTAATCATCGTCTACTACTCGCCGATGTATTGGTTGATCGGGACCCATTCTAGAAAGTCAGCCGTCTAGTCAATAGATTGGAGTAATCTGCAATGTAATATAGGTATGTGCTCTCAATTCTAGAATGGGTCCCGACTGCCAGTATTTAAAATATTATATAGTTAAGTGCAATCGGGTACAACGACTTTCTTGTTTTAGGGCTTTTTCATGAATGCTCAGAAAAGCAGTCGCGTTTTTTAGTTTTTAAAATTACCGTTTTTATTTCCGATAGAATTTTTTGAATTTTTCGAATAGATTTTTTATCGTATTTCTCCGTAAGTGTATTGAAAAACGTCGTTTGATACACGTGGAGATTTGTTACTGCAGCCTTCGGCTCCATAACACCCTCACCTCCCAAATATAGCTCGGGTGAATTTCGGCTCGGCTGCAATGACAAACTTTCCCCACTTGTATCAAAATGTGCTGTTGCATTGTCATCTGATTTACACATGCATGCAAAATTTCAGCTTGATTGGTAACCAGGAAGTGGATTAAATTTAATTTGCAAGATTTAACCACAGACAAACATCGAAACAGGTGAAACTAAAAAAAAAGGCTTGTTAAAATCAAAAGCATCTTTATAAATAACAGTACCTTGACGCAATGTTAAATCAATACGCAGCAAAGTAATTAACTAATTGATTTAATTATTTTTTGATGTGATTGATTTTAATTTGTCTTATTGTTTTATTCCAATTATACAACAATTTTAAAACAATAAAATTATAGTTTTAAGATTGTTTATCAATATAGTTAACTACCTCATTCATGTTTTCATGCTCAATTTAGGATAGATTGTACAATATTCAGTTAATTATTATTTTTTATTCTAAGTCATTATTGTGACATCTTATTTCATGTATTTACTTACAACCTATGAAAATAAATGTTTACTCTACTTTATGTTCTGTTCCAGATTCGGTTTACCTAGGTTAAGTGCCATTTCTTTTTTTTTTTATATATATAAAAATGAATAACCGGCTGCTCCATAGTCTCGCTAAAACTCGAAAACGGTTGGACCGATTTGGCTAATTTTAGTCTTGAAATATTCGTGAGTAGTACCTCATATAAATTCGTTTAGTCTATAAGACGTGAAAAGGTAACAGATAGACAGAATGATAGAGTTACTTTAGCATTTATTAACATATATGAACTAGCCGTTACGTGAAGTTAGAAAATTATTCTAAGGGAACTTTCTCCCAGCATAAAAAGTACACTATGAGCTATTCCAGGATATGGTCTACCTGTGTGTTAAATTTCACCAAAATCAGTTCAGCCGTTCGAGCGTGAGAAAGTAACAATTATACCTACACACTCTCAAACTTTCACCTATATATTATACTAGCTCCGCACGGGTGTTAATATTATGGTACAGACGCCAGCACGCCAATCTACCCCAATCTGTCAAATTTTACCAATCGAACATTAACCTTCCTCTATTGTGATAAGGTTGAAAATCTAGACAGATTTAGGTAGGTTGATGTGCTGGCGTCTGTACATTGTGATACAAGTATGTAATGTAAGTGGTGGCCAAGAACGGTAACCATACATTACTCACGTGTATCATACGAAGTTTTTCAATACACTTGTGAAGAAAAATAATATAGTTAACTATTATCACAACAAAAAAATTTGTAACATTTTTCATAATAGGGCGGTAAAAAATTAAATCTGTTTTCATAAACGTGCACCTATTTTTTTTTTAAATTTACCCATAGCTGAAGGCTATGGCTAAATAGTCTCTTGATCAAAGTCGTTGTTTGTTTTCTAAAAAGTTTCTACGATAATGTCATTTTTAGTGACAATAGAATACGGATATAATATTTTACGAAAGATTTATTTATTATATTTTTTGTTATAAAATAAATCGTTTTTACAAGTTAAAATGGTTGAAATTGCATGAATTAAGTAATATGACACTAATTTATACTATTGAACGAACGCCATATATTGAATAAGCTAATATTTATTTTTTTGTATTCAAAATTTTATTTTGGGAGGTTATAAATGAGGTTATAGCTACATTACAGCACTTGTGCGTACTGGTAATCAAAATGTCACAGTTTAGTAACAGGTGCCATTATATACCTAAGTGTAGTGCAATGAGAGCCATTTTCTGAGCAAGTGTATTGAAAAATATATTATGCATGTAATATACGAGTACATATAAATTTTCCTCTTGAATGAATCATTCTATCTATTAATCCGCATCAAAATCCGTTTCGTAGTTTTAAAGATCTAAGCATTAGGGATAGACAGCGGGTAGCGACTTTGTTTTATACTATGTAGTGATGTATAGGTAGTGTCAGTGTGAATTTTTTTAAACCCGGGATCTTGGAACGCAAGGCAAAGAAGCATTAGGATGGTTTTTAGTCAGTAAAAATCTAACACGCCCTCTCCGCCCCGCTCAATCGCGGGAAAAGTCATGGATGATTGAGTGGATGATTTCTCACCAAAAAAATGTATGGATTCTCGTAATTTTGCCCCTTGCACTGCAGCTTCTGGCGATAGTTAAATTGTTCACTTCGGTAAATGCAAAATCTATGACTGCTTCACATTTATAAAAAAATCTTGACCCAGGACTAATTTTTTATTCTAAACGTGAATGATATGTTTATGATATGGGTTATGTAGGTACTAAACTGAAATAAATGTTTTTTTTTTTAATGTTCTGTGTTATGATCACAAATTCATTAATAAAAACGCGTGAATCTATCGCAAAAGCAATCTTTATTTTCCCGACGACTTTTAGTTATGAACCCGATATTGATTTCACAAAATGATTCGTCCCGTCACTGAAACATTTCAGCTTGAGAGTAGGTTTAGAACTGCTCAAGTTAGATGTAATCATAGATATCCTTGGATGTAATTCATTGAGAGCTTTATAAAGACTATCGTATAACAACCAAAAGCCAAACCGAGGGTTTTTCGCCAGCGAGACACAAATTGATATGAACCCAGTAGATTGAGTTTTTTGGTGTTTTTTGGTGTGATCGCGCAAGGAAACTCCGAGCATTAGCCCTTTCTATAGCACTTAGGGTGACTTTAAATCTCTCTCACAAGGTGGATCGGTGACCTAATTAGAGGTGCGGAAATCCGATGGATGCGATACACACAGGACCGTTCGTTGTGGCGACACTTGGGGGAGACCTATGTCCAACAGTGAACGTCTTTCGGTTGAAATGATGATGACGAATTTGGTTTTTTTGGTTTTTGGGTTTCGATCTCCGTGACTTTCAAAGATGGATGAAAAAATATCGCATGTAGCGGAGATCAGAATGTTAAGATGGTTGTGTACGGTAACGAGAATGGATAACGTGAGAAATAAGTATTGTATTGGTACGTTAGAGGAAATTTAAAAGTGGCGCCAGTGACTGAAAACTTGAAAGGGATTTGTTTATCGTGAACATGTAATAAGTATGCATGTGGATGGATGGAGAGGGAGAGGGAGGGCAAAGAAAAGATGGATGGATCTTGTATGTTCACAAAAATAAAAACTTATTTATAAAATACAGTGATATTCATAACGTAACAAGGACTAAACACAAATTAGTGGTTCTTGCAACTAGGCTCAAAAAAACAGGAGGCTTATTTAGATGCCAATGTATACCTATACTTTTATAATAAGCTTCCCAGTCCAATTCAGGAACAGCCTTAATAAATTCAAAACGTTTTGTAAAACTAAAGCTTTGCCAGAAGGCTTTTTATACTGTAAAAAAAGAGTTTCTCGAGGAAAAAACGGCTTGGGATTGACCTGCTCCAGTAGCTACTGACTATAATTGTTGTTATTTTATTTCTTATTTTGTAAATTGTAAATATTTTTCTTTTTTTTATTGACTACTAACTAACCCGGCAAACTTCGTTCCGCCTGATAGTCGGATATGTTTTGGCAATTTTTCCATATTTTCTCACCGTTTAAACCTTCCCTGGAGTATCACGAATATTTCAAGATCAAAATTAACCAAATCGGTCCAGCCATTCTCGAGTTTTAGCGAGACTAACGAACTGCTACCTATTCATTTTTATGTACTGGGTGGCGCCGATAATGCGACAATAAATTAAACTGCGTATACCTCATGATATTCGCAGTTTGCATACCAAAAAAATATAGGAATATATCTAGTAATTTAGTAACAGGATAATTTTCTACATGATGTCTATTAAGTTCACGATGAAAAAAAAACTTCTTTGGCAATTGAGAAAAAAAAAATCATATTGGTTTTTGATTTTAGGATTTTTTGGTATTTTAATAATATTCCTATGGACTAGTACTACAAGAATTTAAGGTCGCATCGTCAGCGACACTTTGTAAATATAAGATTATCGTTATTTTACAATAAATTGTGACATTATTATTGGTTGCGCCAATTTGCTATGATCCGCGACTTTGTTTTTTGTAATTTATTTTTTTGGCCTAGCAATCCTATACCATCCGTTTCCCTTCCACCCGCACGACCTCTAGAAATGATTTGACATTGACGTGTGTGCATCGATTGTGAATGTGACCGCACCGCTAAAACCGCCCGCTCGAAATTACAAGAAAATTGATTATTTCGTGATCCAACCATTCAAACTCAACAATAGTGCAGTGTAGTGCAAACAGGACCTGGCAGTGGTTAAATGTGCGAAGTCGAGGATCGCCGGCCGGTGCCACGTGCAACCTTCGAAGTCTAACGGTCAGTGCTCCTTTCCAATACATTTATCCCATTAATGAACGCCAAGCACAGTATCTGCATATTGTTAACAAACCTTAGTTCGCTTTTTCAAACCTACAGTCCACAGCAAATTCGCGCAACCATTACTTTTGGTCCTTCGAGCCGGATCGTGAATCATTTTCTTGTAATTTCGCAATATAGTATTTGTTCCATAGGGAATAAACGCAACGCGCCTATTTACCTAGATATAATAGTAGAAAACCCGCATCTAGGCATTTAGGCAACTATACGTTATTTCGCTCGTATAGTTAAAGAGCCATTGATAATTACGGTACCTACGCCGTCAACCGCACCGCATAATTATAGTTAGCTACGTAAATATCAGCGTAGATATAAATCGATCGCATTCTTTTTCTTGACAAAATTCATTCGGAAGTCCTACAAATTGCATGTAGGTAGACGCATTTCAAAAATACCCGTTCATTGTTGAGTGAATATTTGTAGGAAACGGATAAACCATAGATTATATACGCATATGAACGACGTGAATGATTCAGGTTATTCCGTTCGTTCGCCGTTCACTTTGTTGTTTACAATATTACCTTATTGTTATCTGATAATTATCGCTTACTTAATAATTCGTTAAGTGTTTGTTTGAGTGTATAGTGTGAATATATCAAAACAAGATGTCTCTTAAGGGCACCAAGGTTAGTACTGATTTAAAGGTTCAGTTAAAGCTTTTATACGCTAAAAGGGACTCACAGTTTTCACGTGTTCAATCAATTTGTGATAAATCTTTGCAAATCTCGGATCTGGCGATTAGAGATGCTTTCTTGTGTTCGTTGGAAACTTTAGATAGTTTGCGCGCGGATTTTGAATCTACAATTAATAATATAAACATTTTAGAGTTGGAGTTAAATCCTGATTACTGTGTGAGTTATCAGGCATTGTCGTCCTTTGATGACTTGTATTGTCGTATCAAACGTATTGCTAGGAGTTTAGAGACTCCCCCCCCCGCGGGTGGTTTATCCAACCCTCCTCGCGAACGCCCACGATTGCCGCCAATTCAAATACCTGAATTTAATGGTGACATTCGAAATTGGAATTTATTTATAGATAGTTTCGAAAATATAATACATAGGAACACATCGCTGACAGATCACGAGAGATTGCATTATCTCGTAGAAAAATTGACCGGTAAGGCAAAGGCTGTCTGTGCTGGAATTACGTTTAGCGCTGAAAATTACACTTTAGTTTTGGACACTTTAAAAACAAAATACGAAGATAAGCGATTAGTAGCCACCGCATATTTAGATCAATTATTCGATTTGAAAAGTTTTTCCGTTTGTAACGATCATAATTTAGAGAAGTTTTTAAATATTTTCGCATCATCTGTTCGTGCAGTAAAGAACCTAAAGGTCAATGACCTCTGTGACTTTTTGTTTTTGTATATCGGTTTACAGAAATTAGATCCTGAAACTGTTCGTCTGTTTGAAACGACTCAGCGCGGTAACGAAATACCTAAGTTCAAAGATTTAGAATCTTTTATTCGCGACCATATTAAGGTATTGCAGCGCACGTCGGCACGTCATGAAGTCACGAATAGGACAGGTTCCGATCGCCGTATAGACGCGTCATCGAAGTCAGTCAAGACTGCACATACGCTAGTTAATACCGCCTCAACACCTGACTGTTCTCTGTGTAAGGGTAGCCATACACAGCTGTACAAGTGTTCGGAATTTCAGAGATTATCGCCTAGGGATCGTTACAAGTTTGTCCGCACTAATAATTTGTGTTTTAATTGTCTAAGTGACAAACATCTGGTTACGTCATGTAACAGTGGTGTTAGCTGTCGTAAATGTCTAGCTAGACATCATACCTTCTTACATTTTGAGAGTAGTAAGCTGCCATCGCAGCAGCAGCCTGCGCAGACGCGCGACGCTTGTGACGCGCGGCCTGCTGCAAGTGCAAACGACGTAACATTGTGTTCGCTTTCCGCCGCTGGTACTCAAATCACTACCGTTTTACTTGCGACCGCGCAAGTTGTCATTGTAGATGCCTTTGGCAAACCGCACACCGTTCGAGCGCTACTAGATGGCGCTTCCCAGAGTAATTTTATTACTCGGGATTGTTGTCAACGCCTTGGTTTTAGTTTTAATAATTGGTCATCCCGCTCAGAAGTGAAAGGTTTTGGAGGTTTAAAGGCAACCATTCACGGTTCCATTAAAATAATATTTAGTTCACGTTTTAATCGTAATATTTCGTTTGAAATGGATTCGCTAGTCGCAGATAAGATTACGGAACGGTTGCCCACGGTACCGGTTGACACGTCCATGCTGACGGAGTTTAAGAACTTGCAGTTAGCCGACGGAAATTACGCTTTCCCTGGAGATATCGATCTATTGATCGGTGCTTCGATTCTCCCGCATCTCCAGTTATCACGTAAAATTCAAGGTCTTCCGATGTACCCCGCTCCGCACGCACTGGAAACAGTTCTCGGGTTTGTTATAGTTGGTTCCGCACCCGCTTGTTTAGTTAGTTGCTCGACTGTGTCGCACTGTTGCACCGTCGAGCCGCCGCTTGAGTCTACCATCCGCAAGTTCTGGGAGATTGAAGAGGTCAATGTCCCGCCTATTCTCAGCCCTGAGGATCAGGTCACTGAGGAGATTTATACCCGCACGACTACTCGTGATAAAGATGGTCGTTATGTTGTCGCGCTCCCTTTCAAGGGTGATATTTTTTCGCTCGGTGGCTCCCGTGCCTCCGCAGAAAAACGCTTCTTGTATAGATTTTCTCCGCAGGAACCTTTGAAGGTTTACGAATTCAATCGTCGAATTCAATCGTCACCCCATCGATGGGGCACGTTTGTCGCAAATAGGGTGGCTAAGATTCAAGCTGAATTGTCACCGGAAAATATATTCCATGTCGCTGGAACAGAAAACCCAGCTGATTGTCTCTCACGTGGTTTGCTTCCTGCGCAAATTTTAAATCATCCGCTTTGGTTTTGTGGCCCTCCCTGGCTTCATACCACTCCTAACGAGTGGCCAAATGCTCCGTTTAACCCCGCTACTGTTTCAGAGCCACCCGAGGAGAAGAAACATACGCTTGTAGTATCAGTTCCGCGTGAAGAGTCAGTTGTTTTGTTGTTGTCTAATCGAGTCTCGTCTTGGTCGAGACTATTACGCTGTGTAGTTTATGTCCTAAGATTTTTGAGATTATTACCATCGCGTGGTGCTATAATCGCAGCTGATTTGGATAGAGCTGAATCAGTTGTACTTCGAGAGTTGCAGAAATTTTATTTTTCAATAGAATTTCGTAGTTTAGAATCACAAAAACCTTGTAGTCGCGCACTTCAACATTTGAAACCATTTTTGCAAGACGGACTCATTCGTGTCGGTGGCCGTCTGCGAAATGCTAAGTTAGAGTTTGAACAAATGCATCCAGTAGTTCTACCACGCAAGGATCACGTTTTGGATTTGTTGGTGGATTATCACCATAAGGTGAATTGTCACGCTGGTCCCGATTTATTAATGTCCATTCTTCGACAGAAGTACTGGATACTTTCCGCTCGCAATTTGATACGCGCTAGAGTGCACAGATGTGTGCCCTGCTTTAAGCTCCGCCCGCGTTTCAACGCGCCGGAAATGGCCGACCATCGTTCTTGTCGTGTTGTACAGACGGTGAAACCTTTCATACATACTGGGACGGACTATGCTGGACCGTTTAAAGTCACTATTGCCCGTGGTCGTGGTATACGTTCCACAAAGGCATACATTTGCCTATTCGTTTGTATGACAACTCGTGCGGTTCACATAGAGTTAACCAGTGATTTGAGTACGCAGGGTTTTATGTCTGCATTTAAACGATTTTTATCTCGCTGTGGTCCCGTTAAGCGCTTATACTCTGACAACGGCACAAATTATGTTGGAGCGCGACGCAATATTTCGGAATTACATACATTCTTACGCTCCAAGTACTACCAAAGTGAATTCGCCCATGTCTTAGCTGAGAATCGCATTGATTGGTGTTTTAATACGCCAGCGGCTAGTCATTTTGGTGGCAATTGGGAGGCGAATATTAAAAGCCTTAAGTCGCACCTGTTTCGGGTCATAGGCGAACAGATTCTCTCGTACGAGGAGTTGAGCACTGTACTCGCTCAGGTAGAGGCGTTGATGAATACGCGTCCGTTGTGTCGGACTTTGTCTAGTGATCCATCGGAGCCACTAGCGTTGACGCCGGCTCACTTCTTGACGACGACTCCTCTTAAATATTTGCCCGCTTTAGATGTCGAGACTGACAAACTGCAGCTTCACCCGCGTCACGCTCTGCTAGATAGCTTAGTTCAGTCCTTTTGGAAGCGATGGAGGACAGATTATCTGCATACGCTGCAGTCGCGTCAAAAGTGGAACACTCCTTCAGATCCAGTCACAGTCGGTACTGTGGTGATACTGAAGACTGAGAGTGCGCCTCCTCTGCACTGGCCTCTTGGTGTAGTGGAAGAAGTTTTTCCGGGTTCGAACGGAATAACGCGAGTCGTAAAGGTTAAAACCGCAACTGGATCGTACCTGCGTCCGGTTATTCGCCTCTGCCCTCTGCCTAATCAGTAGTAGTGGCATAGTTAGTTATAAGTTGTTTCGCTACCTAGTATTGATAGTTTAGATTAGTAATAGGGTTTAGTTTCGCTTTTGTTTTTTTTCTTTTCTTTGAAGGTAACCCTTCAAACCCGGGGGGAATGGTTGCGCCAATTTGCTATGATCCGCGACTTTGTTTTTTGTAATTTATTTTTTTGGCCTAGCAATCCTATACCATCCGTTTCCCTTCCACCCGCACGACCTCTAGAAATGATTTGACATTGACGTGTGTGCATCGATTGTGAATGTGACCGCACCGCTAAAACCGCCCGCTCGAAATTACAAGAAAATTGATTATTTCGTGATCCAACCATTCAAAACTCAACAATAGTGCAGTGTAGTGCAAACAAGACCTGGCAGTGGTTAAATGTGCGAAGTCGAGGATCGCCGGCCGGCGCCACGTGCAACCTTCGAAGTCTAAAGGTCAGTGTTCCTTCCCAATACATTTATCCCATTAATGAACGCCAAGCACAGTATCTGCATATTGTTAACAAACCTTAGTTCGCTTTTCAAACCTACAGTCCACAGCAAATTCGCGCAACCAATTATTATTTGTAAAATTATGTGACTTTTTTATTTACCTTTACAATTTGACATAGAATTACTTTTGAATTACTTTTATGCGCTGTGCGCTGGCGTTTAATGCCGGCTATGACCTGCCGTGACCTGTTTTGTACTAAGTATCGGTTGTGTCCAATTTGTGACCTTTTTTAAATATTTTTGGGAAAAAATATAACATTAATGTTATATAAAAAAAAATTAATATTAATGTTATAAAAAAAAAATAACATTAATGTTATAAAAAAATTAACATTAATGTTATATAAAAAAAATTAACATTAATGTTGTATTTTTTAGAAACCCATTCCTCTTCCTTCATTGCCTTCGTTCCAGGGCCCCGGGATACACTTTCACATTACCCAGTAGGCTTTCTAATCTGCTGGGCCCCTAAGGTATGCTGACATCACGAACGATACGAGCCGTCGACGAACTGGACCTGGACGGCGAGCTACCCGTCTGCAGACCCGTGCCTACGGTGGCCGGAAATTGGAATCGGAATCCCGACTGCGCGGCGGGGGCGTGAGGGCCGTTGCCTCACACGTGTGGTCTCCTCCTTTGCTAGTATTTCTACTTCGCAGAAGGAGGCGACCGCCTGCCACTCCTTCAAACTTCGGACCATGGCCTGTCCCAAGTCCCGGCGCGAGAGATCTTTGTTGCCAAGTGCCCCACGAGGACACGGCGGTGCTCTGCCCAAGCGTGGCACACCTCTACCGTGTGCTCCACCTTGTCCTCTGGCCATTCCATACAGTGGTGACAACCGGGCGTCTGACGAATCCAGTGCAGAATCTTCCCGAACTGACCATGATCGGTGAGAACCTGCGTCGTGCGGAAGGTAAGAATGCCGTGAGGTCTTGCCAGCCACTCCAAAACAAGGGGACTGCTCGCCATTATTATGGCGTGCCCAGGAACTATGTGGAATACTTCTTCCTTTTCTTTAATTTTAACATATTGTCTGGCAGTCATGAGAGCTTTTTGCGGCCTACCCAAATGTCCTTTCTTTGGTATTGTTCGTCAAGTCGTTGAGCTCACGAATACTGACAAATGATTGCACTTACTGGGCAGGTCCACTCAGAACTGTGTGGTTCTTTCTTCAAAAGACCATCTCAGACTCCAATCTGCATGGTTCTCATAGGACGAAAATATTGACGTGTACGTGGGACACTCAGAAAGTTTTGAAAAACTGAAATACTAAATTCTATGTATAAAATATTTTTATAATATCTTTTCAAAGAACTCTCCACCAGCCTCAGCCTCTATACTATAGGTCTGAACCAATTTTCGCAAAGTGAGTTGTGTTAGTGTAGTCCCGTCGCTACTCTCGCTACTACTAGTCTATTGTATTCCTAGTACGAACTACGAAATAGTTTGAATACAACTCACGCGCGATTACCACTTTCGGAAATTTCGTCTCTTTATAAATTCTGCACCGTTTTACAGAACGTCTAATTAAAATTGGAATTATTTTAATATTGGCAACTTACATAATGGATTACTTACTTAGGTAGATATACGTGTTATTGTGTTTTTGAGCAGAATATAATAAATAAACATGATTACCTACTTACACAATATTTTGTTATACCAACAAATTAACATTTATCGGCGTGCTAAATTAAAAAATATTTGAATTTCTATTTTTATTAACATGAAAATGAATAAACTTTGATTCTTTTGTCTCTTTTTCAAACAGCAAAGATTAAACGCGGGAAAAAAGTCTATTAAATACTATTATCTAACCTATTTATTTGTGTTAATTGTAAAAAAAATGTTGAATTTAAAATTTGTAGAGAATTCTTTAGATGCTCTTATGCTTTACGCCGCCGCCGCCAGATATTGTGATTAAGGTAAAAAAAAGCCTGCTGCTATCTAAATCTAAACTAAAATGAAAGACAACTTTGAAAAATTTTCTTCAGTACAAAATGAACAGAGAATAACGTTGTAATTTTCAGAGAAAGTATTTTTTCGTAAGTGTATTGAAAAATGTCGTTTGATACACGTGCAAATTTGTCACTGCAGCCCTCGGCTCCATAACACACTTGCCTTCGGCTCGTGAGAATTCCGCCTCGGTCGCAATGACAAACTTCTGCACTTGTATCAAAATGTACTATTAATATCAGTAAGCAGGGTTGGCATGATTAAAACATGTTGTTAAACACACATGTTTAAAACAATGTTTTAGACAGTTTGAATTTAAACAGTGTTTTTATCACACGTTTAAAACGCAGATTAAAACAAATTTTAAACATTGTATAAATCAGTAGAAAAAAACAATGCTAAATAGTACATTGTTACTTTAGGGATGAAAATAAGTCTTTGCCCCGAGGTAAACACTGTGCTTTTCATTACGAATAAAAGACGAACGAATAAAAATAAAATCCTTAAAGGCACACTATTACACTTTCCGATTTGTAGGAAACCAATTTAGGAACAGTTAGGAAGCAAAATTGATAGCGAGTGATCTCACTATCCTACATTGAATTCTAAATCGTAGCCAATCGTACCGACAACTAGACATGGGCGATTTTTGATTTTAAACGCTAACGGATATATATCCGATTTCGGATTTTGAAATTGATTTCAATATCAGATTTCTGTAGCCCTTAGCTTCATCAATTTGTTCCTTACAACACGCGGCATATAAGTTAAACCACAATGGCGATCAACCTTGAATACGCAGTAAGAAACCGATTTTTGGGTCTAAATCGAAGTGGGGACTGTTCGTAACCCCAGCAATGACGGCCATTTTGGTTCAACTTATTTGCCGCATTTTTTTATTGCCCTGTTTGTGAATTTCATTAGAATGTGGATGTGTGGGTGTGTGTGTGTGGTTTAACCAAAATCTATTGCACATTATGCGATCAATGTCACCCTTATTTTGAGGGAACGTAAAACCTAGTTTTCAGTGATTATGCGTTGATTTATTTTGGTTTTAATCTAGTGTATAATATAATTTTTTTTCGTTCAGAGATGCAAACTTGAACTTGGTGACAAGTGCGCGCGTCTTCGTATCACCATATCAGTGAAAAGAATTTCCCGACTTTTTGTACGTGTTAATTTAGAGTGTATTAATTAAAGTTAATTAATAAATGAAATAGTTAAGTACTTATTAAGATTTTTTGGTTCAGACTTTATTTTAATTGATCTGTAATGAAATTCAAACAACAGGGTAAATAAAAAATGAATAACTACTACGCGGTAAGTAAGTTGAACCAAAATGGCCGTATGGTTACGCGCAGCCGTCCACTTCGATTTAGTCCCGAAAATCGGTTACTTAGAGCGCATTCAAGGTCGATCGCCATTTTGATTCAACTTATATGCCGAGCATTGTAAGGAACGAATTGGTGAAGTTAAGTGCCACGGGAATCGGATATCTAAAATCGGATATTGAAATCTATTTCAAAATCAGAAATCGGATATTATATCCGTTTGCATTCAAAACCAAAAACGCCCATGTCTACTAAATCGTAACGTATTGTACACAATTTATGAAGTAGAGTGATCGGGTCTCCAATTTTACACTAAATTGGATCCAATCTCTCCTAACAGCGATTATATCTTCCGATTTCCTAAATTGGTTTCCTAAAAATCGGATAGTGTAATAAGGCTTTTAGTCGTCATAAAAGGTCGTTGTATGATTTTAGGTATGTTTCTTTTGATTTAGGTGGTTAAAGGTTTTCCACTAGTGCTTTAGCCTCTTCTCTTTAGAATCAGGTGTTAAATTCATAAGTGAATCAGATGAACTTATAAAGTATTTACAAAATCTCGTATAGCAGAGATTTAGTAAATTAAATAATAAACAAAACTCTACAACTCGAAAAAAAAGAACAATAAAGATCGGATCACCATTTTTTTTTCTGTGGTCAACCGGCTATTCATCCATCATTTTTCATTTTTATCTATAAAAAATGATAAATATTTCTCATAACTATGTTAGTTTTAAAGAAATAATTGAAAGTAAATTATAATTAAGTCATTTAAAAAAATATGTAGGTTATCTTTAAGTTATTTTAATTTTACATCGCGCTGTAATTGACTGGCTGTACAGAAAGTTGGGACATAGTTCAATAGAAATGCGAAGATAGATCGATATAAACATAGTTTTTTAAAATTAATTTGACAGCTGTCAGTTGAAAGCGATTCTCCCTGGGGATGAAGTAGTACATTTTGATACAAGTGCAGAAAGTTTGTCATTGCGACTGAGGTGGAATTCTCACGAGCCGAAGGCAAGTGGGTTATGGAGCCGAGGGCTGCAGTGAAAATTTAAATTGTGTTTTTGAACAGAATATAGTAAATAAACATGCAATAATTTGTTAACCAACAAATTAACAATTATCTGTGTTCTAAATTCTAAAATATTTGAATTTTATATTTTTAATATTAGTATGTATACGGTTTGATACCTTTGCTTCTCCTTCAAGCTGCAAAGGTTATGTGCGGGAAAAAAGTATACCTAACATCATTGACATAATATATAAAATCAATGCCTAACATTAACTTATTCATTTGTGATAGTTGTTAAAATAATATTTGATGAGAATCCTTTACATGTTACGCCCCCAGATTATGTGATTGAGGTAAAAAATACTTGCGATAGCCTGCTGCCATCAAATCAAAACTAAATTGTAAGGCAACTTTGGAAAATTTTCTTCATTACAAAATGAACAAAAATTTTCCTATAAAAGATAGATTTATTGGTGGATTTGACATCGTATTTCTTCATAAGTGTATTGAAAAACGTCGTTTGATACACGTGGGGATTTGTCATTGCAGCACTCGACGCCATAACACCCTCGCCTGTACGGCTCGGGTGAATTTCGCCACTGCTGCAATGTCAAACTTTCTCCACTTGTATCAAAATGTACTATATTCCAACCCTGCTAGTAAGAGATAATTTAAAAATTGAACATTCCACAACCTGTCTTTGCTAACTGTACTGTATATGTAGTTTATAGAAAAAAAAAACAAAAAACATGTGTAAATAATAAAAGAAAAAAAATTGTTTGAATTTGTCAAAGTTTGAGAGTAATTTCTTGTGGTAACGTAACATATCTATCTACAAAACATACATTTATGTCCCAGCGATGCGCGGCGGGCGCACAGAAGGCTAGATTTAATTTCTCATAGAATTACGATATCAAAAAATCGACTATTTTTTTAAATTTATTTTTGGATGTAGGTTTGATCTACTAGTCCACACAAGTATTTAATTGTACGGGGCTCATTCATTTAGAAATTTATGAGAGATTTATTATATTTTTGTATGAAGAAATATTTAAAAATCTAATTACTCAAAAAGCTCTCATAATCTCCAAATATGATTTATAATGTCGATAAATATGTTAAATCTGTCTTTTCACCTAGGTCGGTGGTCTCGAAAATGCCCGGAAACTTTGTCATTTTGGACTACATTTTTTTAATTTATATATATATTTTTTTATAACTTGGTCAATTAAAAGTTCAAAAGGTGTTTATTATAGTCAGTTTAACAATTAATCGAGTTTATAGCTGGTTATTAACAGTTTTTTTACAACTACCCTCAAATCATCGGTATACCGAAAAACTGACAACATAAAAATTCTGGATTTAATACATTTTCTTTCGAGGAAATAGAGGAACAGTCTTATCTTTATTTACGTTCATTAAAGGCGCATGGTAAGAATTATTGAAATTTTAAATAATTTTCTCAAAAATCCAGAAGAGGTAAAACGAGTAAAGGACTTTATTTTGTTCCGAAAAAAAAATTGTAATGCGTTCGTAACCTTCAATAATGACTAAATGGCAATATACATAATACTACGAGAAAATTAATTTAAGACGAAAGCGTAGTTTCACTATCCTCTTATTTTTCTATTCAGAAGGCAAAACATGATTGTTATCATAAATTAAATAACAGATATTTCTGTGCAAACAACAGAAGGACTTTTAAAACTTAGTGAAAAATAAGATGATCATAATAATTAAGAATGAATTTATAAACGGTTGGTTTTGATATTGCCTCAAGCAGAGTAGTGAGACCAATGTAGATAATAGCAGTATATTTATGGGAAGCCTAGTTCCTTTAAAACTGACGTGTGGAGAACAAGCTTTGTGGAAAAATGAATCACTTACTTGGCTAATTCCACTTATTTTTGCCGTCCCCTATTTTTTAAATTTATTAAAGAGACACAGTTAACAATCAGAAGTGAAAAAGATAGGAATCCAAATATGATTGTTTAAATAAGACTAAAGTTCTAGGGGTTTGTCACAAGTTACATTTAATGATTGCTGGATAGGTGACATCAATATTGACTGGGACCTGTACCTCTACCATGAGTTTTAAGCAATAGTATTCGTCGCTACTCGATATCGACGCCGTAAATATTTTGTATGGAAAATTTTGCAGCGCCTCTAGCGGTCACTTGCAGAACCAAAATTTGCCATACAAAATATTTACTACTACTATTGCTTAAAACTCATGGTAGAGGTACTGTTTACAAATTTGTCATATTTGTAAGGCCGCGCCTAAAGAAATGAATAAGTTGGACTTATTGTCACAAAAATAGCAGAATACTGAGGTGTATAAATATCATCACTTCATGTTTGAATCAGATGCATATATTGTATTTTGATCCTCAAGATTAGATTTAAATCTTGGGTTGCGAAAGGTGAAAATGAAGCTAAGTTGAAAAATAAAAAAACTGAGCAAGTGCGAGTCGGACTTGTACACTTAGGGTTCCGTACAAACTAACCTATGTAAATAGTTCAATTCCCGGATCGAGTCACGACGATTTTTCCGAATACTAAAAAATATTTTTTTTGTGACGTAACTACAAAGTTACAGTTTGTACTACGAGACTTTGTTCCATGTAAAATTTCAGGTCTACAGGAAGTAGCCTATGAATTTTGATTCCCTTGAGACTGTTGAAATATATTTTTTTTGCGATATAAACAGCCGTATCTTTTTTTCCGTTAATTTATAAGTTTGATTTTTCACAACTTCAAGAGATTGTGGACTTGTATAGTTTTAATTTCAATTCGATACCTCTACGCGTTCCCGAGATAAAGGGTCTTGATAAAATAAAGTGATCCTAGGGTTCCGTTTTTCCTTTTGAGGTACGGAACCCTAAAAAAGCATTTGGTTCTTAACCTTTGGGGTAGTGAGGAATAAAGAAAATACTCATTATGTATAATATTACTTAATAAGTTTTGAATTTTTACTTATTTCTAAGCACAATACAAGAATTAATTAGATATCTCATATAGTAACTTCGATACCGTGTTACTTTTAAAATATTAAGTTTTCGAATCTGGAACCTTAATATAAAATGATTGTGGACACAAAAGCAACCCCTTTCTGTAGTTTTTTCTCCCTAATTCCACAAAACGATATTTCAGCCCACCGTGGGGCGTCCCGGAGCGCATCTCTTGATTGTGCGTGACGTGTGCGTCGAGCGCGGCGCCTGCTGTCATCGCACCGCATCCCGCCATTCGGCCCAGTCCCTCGCCGGCAGCCGCCACTCCGCCAGTCGACCTGCACGGTGCACTCGCTCCAGCCGCTTGCGACACAGCGGCATACTGTGCCCGCGTACATTACTTATACATACTTTCTCAAATTCATTTTAATTCTCAACAATGAGACCTATAATTTTTTTTAAGTTTTTACTGCTTTTCAACTTTTTAAACTTAACTTTGTCTAAATACTGTCCTTCTAAATGTCAATGTTTCCGGAGCAAAGTTGCCTGCTTACACCAAGACCTGTTGACCGTCCCGAAGTCGCCGGTCGACACTCACAGTTTGTAAGTATTGCATTATTCTTAAGTTTACCAAGTTTTGTTGGCTGCTCGTTTATAAATAGCGTGTTGTACCATGGCTTTATAAATAAGTGTGAGATTCATAGCCGCGGCCGCGGGCGAGCGATCGCGAAATGTTATTGTGGCGAAAGCATCTGTTTCAGCCGAGGTTTATTTAAAAGCTCTAATCTGAAACTAAATTCCAAGGAAATGCATAGCGATTACTTATAAGATCAACGAAGTTTTAAAACAACGAGAAAGGTGTCCAGAAACTTTGATCGTCGTCTCAACTTTCAGAATCAAGCGGAAAGTAACTTGTCGCTTAGTGCTATAATGCATAATTAAGTCGAAAATGGCTTTTAGGATTATATAGAATTTTTAATGTTTTTTTACGTTATTAATTTTATGACCCATATATATATATATTTTTTTTATCTTCTTCTTCTTTCTTGTATCTTTAAGTTTTCAAACATGTGTCACAATTAAATGTAATTTAAATCAAAAGCAGTAAGGAGTATAGAGTATAGGCATCAATTTCGAAACAAATCACCCTCAGAATAACATTCTACACATTTTTAACTCCGTTAGGAAAATTTCAATAAAATAAGTAAATCATCTTCCATCAATTCTGTTAAAGAATGTTCATGCAAAATTTTTAGTAGATTCGAGTAAATCACGTTATCCCATACAAACTTTGGCCCCGTTTTTCAACCCCTTAGCGGTAGAATTTCGAAAAATTCTTTCTTATTGTACGATACTTGGAGTTCTTTGTATGACAAAAAGCTCCAAGTTTTGAGTCAAATTACGATCAGCAGTTTAGACTGTGCGTTGATCGGTCACTCAGTCATCCAGGACCAAGCATTTTATAAGTTCCTACGTGTATAGATTACTAACGTCGTTGTTACCTAATCATATTTCATTCTAGCCTACTGCCTAGCCCATAGTTTGAATTTAAAGATAACCAACTGTACAGAGCTTTATAGCTCTAGCAGCTCTAAAATATTGCCCACCAGAATGTACAGCGCACTTGTCTTACTATTTTATCTTTGTTAGTATCATCACACAGATTTAACCATCAAACAGTATTTGTGTTTGAGATTTTCACTCAAAATTAAAATAGTTTAGAAATTGCAACTTAAACTCAATGGCTACGTGCCAGTGCTAGGAAATAAATTAGTTAGTTTCAGAACTTCAATAAACAGGAAAAAGTGGACTAACTAATGAGCTGCTGGTTCAGACTCCAGAGAAGACATTTTTCGAATGTATGTAGGTACGGTAACATTACCTTAGAAAGTTTGGAGATGAGCTTTTATATGGTGGCTACGTGACGGCTACGTGGTTGCTGCGAGGGTGTTAGTAAGTGAAGGTAGTAGGTAACGAACTTGAAAGAAATACAGCTGCCTTGCTTTGAAATATATACAAAAAAAGTACAAGGGGCTGATATTGCAGGTGTCGAGAAACAGGCTGAGTTTAGATTGGCACAGGACAATAAAAAAAAATATTAACGAACTGACAGAAACAGACAGTAGATAGAAAAAAAAACTACAATATTACTACTCGTATTTACCAACTATAAAAATTTTCAATTCCGGGCAAAACGAAAAGCAAATAACAATTTTACATATCAAACTTGATATTTAAAAGCCTTCAAATTTTCAAGCTAATTCCTGTTTCCTGTTTTTAGTTCACTGAACAACTAAAATCTGTGTTCAAACTGACGGCATTCCAGTGAAGTTATTTGCGTTGTTTGGGGCGGATAATTAAATAACTATACTTATTTGTTAGCAGTGGGTAAAGCTCAAAATATGAAATTTAAATTATTTAAATAACGGCATGGAAATAACAAATGGTTAGAGTAACTGAAAGACACAGGCGTAGATTTAGCCAGTATGTCAATACCTGACACGCCCTTTTGGTCCGCCCTAGGGCGAGAGAAATCTTTGGATGAATTTCTTTATAAATAAAATACAGTATATACCATAAAAAAATCAAATAAAATACAGTTGTCAATAATAGTTGTTATTGCTGTTAACAACTGTTATTGGCATTTTTTTTTACTAGTGTACAATCGCTAAAGTTCGCATAGCCTAACTTCAGACTCGGCCGTACTGTACCTATCGTAGAGTTTGTTAAAATTTAATGACAAAATTTAGTCACATTAAAGTCCGCACAAACTTAAGCTTGTATAATAGCAAAAAGTAATTAATTTGTGATGTAACTACGAGTATTAAGTATCCAAAACAGTTCTCCGATTTTTTACTTTACTTTTGTCATATAGCATTGCATCTTGCCAAATTTCACATACCGTGATCAACGGGAAGTCCTTTGTTAGAGTCAAACTAGCCAAAACAGCCTTACCTTTAGTTCACGAAGATTGATTTTATCTCTGCTTCAAGGGTTAGTAGACAAGAAAATATCCCGTTTTCGCCAACTTAGGTTTAGAATCCTAAAATACTAATTACAATATTAATATTATTAATATTAGTTTGAAAATAAAAAATAATACCATGTCTACCTAATTTAAGCTTCATTATTTTTATGATTTTATTTATCTCAGGACTCTGAGGTCCTGGATCTTTGGAAGGCGTACGAGGTGCCAAAACTAACTCACAGAGGCCCTTTAGACGCTTTAAAACGTGATACCAACCGGCGGCGGGCGGCGCGTATTCCTGTACGCGCTATCAGCGCTATGCTACCCAAGGACAACCGGTTGTTTAAAAACTATTGCAACATAATTATGGAAAACAAAGACAATAGCGCTATGGTTTTTGGAGTCTTAAGTGGACTGGTTACCAAGAACTATAAACTTAACATTGTTATTTTAAGGAATTTTTTATTGGAGAAAGACAATGTTTGACAATTTTTTAATGTTTTTTTTTTTTTATAAGGCATTGATTATATTATTGACTGATTAATTATATTATTTATTGTGATTAATTGAATAGCCAAGATATTTTTATTATTTGACAATTTGAACTAAATTTATTTTATTTATTGAATTGGTACCTATGAATTTAATTTATTGTATTGAATTGATTGTTTCTTTGTAACTAATTGTAGAAAAAAAGGTATAAACTTGAATAGTTATTAGTTATGTAGGGCTAAACTCTACTTTTGCATGCCTTGTTCTTGGCAAAATATGGCTGTTCTCCTAATTTATTATTTTGTATTACCAATTTCCATGCACCACCCATATTTGCAAAATAAATAAAAAAAAACACACATTAGGTCAAAGTTGCCAAACAATTTTAGCTATGTTTTATCAGACGTCCACGATGAGAAAGTGATGTCATTGTAGTCATTTCGATTATCTGCGTATATATTTGAATACTTACTATACAGCTCTACTGAAAGGATAATTAAAACTTTTACAACACAAACATAATAAAAAACATTACTTGGGATATTTTTTATATCTGAACTAGAAGGTAGGCACGGTGTACCTTCGCACATTTCGTATAATTCGCGGCTTATAACTTGAACCAAAATAGTAACAGGTTTTTGGGTTTCAATGGAAGTGCGGCTGTGCGGCACAGCAGAGTCTGCGTGTAATCATAGCAACGAAGGCCATTTTGGTTAAACTTATTTGCAGCTTAGGTACTAGACCAGATTTTCGGGCCTCAATCTCAATCTCAATCGAAGCATCGAATCATAGCAACTGGTTTAACTTATTTGCCGCATACTAGACTCGTAGAGGCTACGTAGCAGCCTCGCAGAAGTTACGATATCGCTGGACGGTGGCGGCGCGGGTGCCCAATTTCACTGTGTCATTCACAAAAGAAAAACAAAATATCATAATGCTATCAATTCCTAAGTAACGTTTTTTTGCGCAACTACTCGTTGTCCGCGTTCATTAAAACTACGATATCACAGAAATACACAGCTCTACAAATCTTATGTCATTCAAATTACTTATAACTAAATAATATATAATTATCTGTGACTCAATAGAAAGAAAGAAATAAAAACAGTTTATTTACGCGAATTGACGCAAACTTAAAACTAAATAACAAACATAATCATTATAATCTAAGGAATATGTGCGTCATATCCGCGCAAAGCGGCCGAACGCTCAGCATAAAGCTGTGACCTCATGCATAAAGCGATAAGCTCACAGCGCTGGTTTTCAGCGAGGGCTGGTGGCGAATAGTTTGCTATCGTTTGTTGAGTCGTAGGACCAACATTATTTTCTTGATGGGAAATCATTAATGACTATTCTTGCTCTGCGTAGAACGACGAGTGTCCGACTTTTACTGACTAAAACCCACCTGTGTTCTTTCAGTAGCTCTTTGCGACTCTTAGTAATAATCCTGCAACCCTAGCAGGCATCGACCCTTGGACGTTATTGTGAGATGATAGTTTACCAGCAACTGTTAAATAGGCCCATTCCCTCTCCTATAGAGGAGGCCTAAGTTCCAGCAGTGGGAACATTATAAGGCTGATGCTGCTGCTGCTGTTAAATAAGAGCGTTCCTCTTATACGAGGAAAAAAGCTGATTGGAACATAAGATCGAGGGTCATCACTCATCAACACACATCAGAACTGAATGCTTACGTTAACCCGAATGCCAGTACGATAAAGAAGCCTCAATTACCTTGCACGAATCCATCTTACAAAATATGTATAGCAAAAAAATTTTTAAACTAGTAAGTAGTGAAGCAATCGTTGATGGTAGGGGCACTAGTGTATTAAGAGCCTATTCACTCTAGCCTAGAAGACACCTAAATTATAATCGGAGCGAAGACTGCAGCAAACTGTTCCAGTCCTTCGATGTACGCGGTATAAACGACGAGGCAAAACGCTTAGTCCGGACCGTAGAAGTTTTAACAATGTAATACCTGCCGTACGTTTAAAACACATCGGATCACACCCAAAGTGGGATATGACTAAGCAGGAGGATTTAATTTAGTAAGTACCGATATTATTTAACATAAATGTTACACTACTGCTGTTTACCTACTACTTTGTTAAACCCAAACAAAAAAAAAAAACATTAGGTAGGTAGGTACGCAATCCATCACAAAAAATATTGTAATTCTTGAAATTCTATAATTAGACAAATCACAAACCATGCATAACACCAAATTCTCAGATTTATGTAGTAGCAGTCTATTTTAGCTAAGCGATGTATTGTTGTTTTATTTTATTGTTTTGTAACGTGTTATATTTTATAAATAAAGTTTAGCAAGCAATATTATAAACTGTACTAGTACACAGTTTGTTTTTCAGTTCATCATTTGGTAAACAACATCGACCTATAATAGTACATATATATCGATGGTAAACAATATTTGTATGCCCAGTAAGGAATACAAATAGTGAGTTGATATTTTATAATTTTAACAACATGTAATGTACCTGTAATTACATACATTTTACGTAGTTATGTGTAAAAAAATAAACGCGGTCCTGATAGATGTTTTCCTGTTCCATAAGCTAGATTGTTGTCAGAATAACAAAAATCGAGAAGTCGATTGCAGCGCCACTTATCGGGTTCAATAGAATTTTCAAACTATCCAGGGCCCGCACACCGTTTAAACCTTCTCTGGAGTATCATAAATATTTCAAGCCCAATATTGGCCAAATCAGTCTAGCCCGTCTAGCCGTTCTAAAATTTTAGCGAGACTAACGAACAGCTATATAGCTATTCATTTTTATACAACCTTATTTTTAGTATATGCAAAACCCGATCCAAGCCATTATAAGCAGATAATCTATGTACAAAGTTTCATAACTGTATCATGAAATATCACAAAGTTCTAAGCTTGTTAAGTTACCTGGTTGTTCACACGAGCACATGGTCACCGGGCCACTGAGGGATTATTTTGCTCCGAATCCAGCTGTGCGCTGGTGTCTAATGCCCACTATGACCTGTCGTGACCTTTTTTTTAATGTTTGGAAAAATATAACATGTGCAAAAAATATTGGAATCGATTAAGTTACTGATTCTGAACAAACTACCTATATTCAGGTTTTGAATAAACTAAAAATAATGTTGTCTATAAGAAGAAAGAAAATTGGTCTCGAGTCGGGTCAGGTATTCCTCTTATACTATATTTTTATTAAAAAGAAAGTACCTACATGTAAAATAATTACCTAACGGTGTGATATTACTTTTACAAAAGTAATAACATGTATGAGAAGTAATGAGCAAAAGGTTTCCTGGAGAGCTCCTTTGTCATACGGTTCCTTTGTGTCACAACATTATTAGTTTCATATGAAACCGGGCGTTCCGGGCTTATGCACACAGATAAAAAAAAGTACGTAAAACCACAGCCACCTACATGTAGCCCAACAACAACACCCAGGTGGGTTTCAGTCAGTCTGACACTTCCTGTCGCTCCACCTAGACCCGGTGTCTGAAGTCATAGGGTGATCTCCAGCCACCCCTAGGCGCGGGTTTGCGGACGATGAGCAATCGGTAGTTTTCTGTCCGACCGATCTCCGAAGGAAAACTGTGGTCCAAAAATACAACACACTGTGTATGGCACAGTCAGTAAAGTCGTACACGCCCTCCCGCTCCACCCAAGCGTGGGAGAAATCATTGGAAGATCCCACCTAAAAATGTGGTGTATGTCTTCCAAATATCTTTTTTTTTTTAATTTTTGATTAATATCCAGTAAAAAAAATGTAGATATGAACCTAAGCTGCTTCTTTGAATCATGAATGAAAATAACATGGAATTATAATTATTATTTCATTTCTGATTTAATCAACTGCTAATAGCTATACCGGGCAATGCAATACCAGTGTAAATTATAATAACAGACTGGAAAATAAACTGAATAAGAGGCGATGGTACGGTTAATGTTAACTAATAGGATGATACTAATTAATTAATTAGTTCTGCTGGTATAAAGCGCAATTTAAGTGCTTAACAGCACTACATTATCAGACAAAAACCAGAAGTACTAGTGAGGGTACAAGTGTACCACGCGAAGCAAGAGCTCGCACAATAGCTTTTCAATTTATATACATATACTAGCGGCCCGCCCCCGGCTTCGCAGGGGTGGACCTGATTTTTTAATATTTTTGCCTTTCATTTATAATTTTTCGTTGTTTTATTTCTATATTTTTTTAAACGCAGTATAACTCCCGCACTCCGATTTGGACGGACGCTTGTTGTGCATAATCAACCTGCGGATCATATCTGAAAGCCAGTCTGTTGCTGTTAGCTAAAATTCGATTGCGAACTCTATTTGTGGACAACTGCTGTCTCTCTGCCTGAGCTCTAAAGGATCTATTTCACCACTCGATAAAACGCCCGGTTTTGTCGACGTCACGTAGTGTAATAAGGCTCAGACTGTCTTACTCGGGAGTAAACTTGTCTTAAAGTCAGTGTAACTTGTGCGGAATATCGAGTGGTATAATAGATGCTTTAGTCGCTGCAAACGCTCGACACTCGACTCTCTTTCGCGCAACTGAGAGGTCCTTATATTTTGTTCATGAAGACGTTGGGAACGCTCCAGCCTCGACTCTTGAACGCGTAACTCGGAGGTTCTCTGACTTTGTTCGGCAAGGCGTTGCGAACGCTCGACACTTGACTCTCGTTCGCGTAAGTCACAGGTCCTTAAATTTTGTTCATGAAGACGTTGGGAACGCTCCAGCCTCGAATCTTGAACGCGTAACTCGGAGTTTCTCTGACTTTGTTCGGCAAGGTGTTGCGAACACTCGACACTTGACTCTTGTTCGCGTAAGTCAGAGGTCCTTACATTTTGTTCATGAAGACGTTGGGAACGCTCCAGCCTCGACTCTTGACTCTTCTCAGACTTTGTTGTGCAAGGCGTTGCGAACGTTTGACACTCGACTCTCGTGCGCGTACCTGAGAGTTTCTCTGATTTTGTTCAGCAAGGCGTTGTGAACGTTCAGGTGAAGATTCTCCCATACGACATATTCTTGCTGCCCGTGCTTGAGAACTATGTTTAAAAAGTTGAGACCTGGCTCTCTTAGGCATTTTCAAATGTTTAAGAAAATGTTAATAGCATGTAATATTCTAGCTCTGAAACGAACTGTTGTTTAGCCCTGAAAATAACTGTTGTTTAGCCCTGAAAAGAACTGTTGGTTAGGCGCGGTTACCTTACTCATAGATCAAAATTCCCCTCCCGCACGCGCACGGGCCTTGGTGACGCCATAACTTCAAAACCAACCGTCCAATATTAATCATTCAAAGACCAAATATTATCTACATAAACTGTACTTAGTGATAAAATAAATTTTGATTTTGATAATAAATTAATTTTGATTAGGATTAATAGCATGAGTAAAATAAATGCGTTAAAATGTAGCCCAAAAAAATTTAAGATTTTTTTAAATAATAAAATGGTTGTTGTGCCTCACTCAACATAGATAGGTATAGTGTGTCGCGGACTTTTTTGTAGATATTTATAAGATCTACAATTAATTAGAATATTTTATGGTTCTATCTTTTATAGTTTAGGCAACGTACGCAAAATAAGTTACTTTTCTGGTTGATTTTTTATACCTTGTGTCCGAAAAACCCAAATATCTTAAGGAACCCTATTTTTTCCAAATAAAATTTAGCCTATGTTACTCGTGGATAATGTAGCTTTCGAATGGTGAAAGAATTTTTAAAATTGGTCCTGTAGTTTTTGAGCCTATTTATTACAACCAAACAAACAAAGTTTTCTTCTTTATAATATTAGTATAGATATATATAATATACTTTTTATACATATACATATATACTTCAAACTAGCTTCTGCCAGCGCCTTTGCACGCGTGAAAAACGCTTTCTCCATAAAAGCTTCCAATCCCCGTTTTACCCCCTTAGGGGTTTTTAAATATATTTTTTTTTTGTGGTATGTAAAATCATCAAGTGACAAAACCCGCCCCATGGGTGGAGCGAGAGATAGTGTCAAACTCTTATTGCCTAAAAACCTACCCTGTTCCATTCATTGCCTTCGATCCAGGGCCCCGGGGTTCATTTTCACTTAACCCTTGGCCCCAGTAGGCTTCGGCCTTACTAGGCCTCTACAGTTAGCTGACAACTCCTTGAGGCGCCCGGGAATAGTGCGCGCCGTAAACGACTTGGGCTCGGACCGGTCTGTTACCGGACGGACGGAGAGCGAGCTACCCATTGCCCGCCGTCCGCAAGCCCGTGCCTACGGTGGCCGGAAATCGGGATCGGAATTCCGGCGGCTGCGGCGGCGTGTGCGCCGTTATCTGATGTGGTCGGCCTCCTCCCTTGCTAGCATTACTGCTTCGCAGAAGGAGGCGACCGCCTGCCACCACTCCTTCTCGCTCCGGAGCATAGCCTATACCAAGGCTCGGCGCGAGAGATTGTAGGTGTTATAGTTTCTGAGATTTCGTGATTAATCTGAAATTTGTGGTATATCGCTCTATATATATATACTTTATAAATCCCTCTACTTACGTAATTTCATGTATATGTGTGTGATACCTACTTGGTATCTAAATTTATATTTTTTTATGTGCTTAAAATTAGTCATAATTTTTAAACAAAGAGGTGCAATTGCATTTTCTAATATTCCTAAAATAAAAAAATAAAAATATCATTAGGCTTATAATCAACTTAATATCATTAGGCTTATAGTGTTAGTAACCCTGCTTAGTTAAAATTTTTTTAACACCTATAATAATAATATTGGTACGGGTAGTTCTTTTAGGATAAAAGCAGATACCCCGTACGCTACTAAGCTAAAAAAAATCTATCATTTCGTTTATTTGTTTAGAAAACATCAAGGTCTTTTCTGGATTAGTTTTTGAGACAAATGTATGTTTTGATTTCAATAGAAACCTAGATAATAACCATAAGATATCATTCCTTCCAAAATATCTGAAAAATGACATAATTATTATAACGTCATAAGTCGCGTAATAGCGATTGTATGGAACTGTATCTCTGGGTTAGCCGCTCTTAAATATTCTTTGTTATTGTAGTTTCCCCAAAGTATGGAACCGAATTGAAGTAATTAATATATATAATAAATTAATGCTGTCATTAACGAAAATTATATAGGTACTTATTTAAATAAGATTGTAGATGATTTTTCACCTTTAAAAAAATACCTTTCATTAAAAACTACTTTAATTAAGCCTTTGCACAAAAAAGGAGAAAAATTTACAGTTTCAAACTACCGTCCAATTGCACTTATTCCAGTAATATCTAAAGTCTTTGAAAAAGTTATTTATAAGTCATTATACTCATTTCTTGAATTAAATAATATTTTTGCTAAAGAGCAGTATGGTTTTCGGAAAAATAGAAATATTAATAAGGCAATATATGAACTTTTTTCTGAAATTGTTAGTAATGTAGATAAAAAAAATCCTATTGCAACAGTACTTATGGATATGTCTAAAGCATTTGACCATGTAAATCATGAAATACTATTGGGTAAATTAGATCGTTATGGTATAAGAGGGAATATCTTAAGTCTACTTAAAAGTTATCTCAGTAACCGTAAGCAAATTACAGTTCTAAAGAGAATTTGCCCTAAGTCTAAAGTAGAAGTAACTTATATGTCGTCACATAGATACACAACTTGTGGTGTGCCCCAGGGAAGTGTCCTTGGCCCTTTGTTGTTTCTCATTTACATCAACGATCTACCGAAATGTACAAAATTTCAAACAGTTTTATTCGCTGATGATAGTACACTCATTATACCATGCAAACTTATTGAAACTTACCAAAATGATATAAATGACTCCATTCATTGCATAATAGATTGGCTAGTTATTAATGGATTGAAAATAAACATAGAGAAAACTAAGCTTATGACATTTAACCAAAAAACAGTAACCCCTAATTTAAATATTTCATATTCAGGTAAAAGAATAGCTGAAACGAACCAAGCCAGATTTTTAGGCCTTCAGCTGGATAGTCACTTAACCTGGAAATATCATGTAGAGATAATCTGTAAAAAATTAAACCAATACTCATATGCACTCTACAATCTTGCTAAAATTGTAAACGAGTCTATTGTTCTTATATCGTACAAGGCATATGTGACTTCAACATTACGTTTTGGTATCATATTTTGGGGGAACTCCACAGAGAGGTTAACTGTTTTCAAAGCCCAGAAGAGATGTGTGCGCTCTGTATTTAAACTTAAACCTACTGACAGCTGTATACCATATTTTAAAAAATTTAAACTCCTAACATTTCCTTGTATATACATTTTTGAAACAGCAGTTTTTGTCAAGTGCAACTTTCATATGTTTAAAACATTGAATTCTAAACGTCGCAACAAAGAGATATGTACCATTCCACACAAAACGGCGTTATTTTCGAAAAGTTTTCTTGGAATGGCGCCTAAAATCTTTAATAAGGTTCCTAATGAAATTAAAAAATTAAACGAATTACATGATTTTAAAAAAGCGTTTTTAAAACTATTATATGAGAAGGCATATTACTCTGTTAATGAGTACCTAAACGACAAATTTTAATTTACAGGATTTATTGTATAATCTTTATTAGTTCCCGTTTTATATTTAGCATTTTTTATTTTTGTTTTGTGTTCTCTTTGCCTATTAAATAATAATTTTGTATATGCCTTTTTTTTTTTTTTTGACATCTATAAAAAATGAAATCAGTATTAAATATTATTTCATTATTGACTATACTGACTATACTTATATCATTTAATTACTGGCTATTATATGTTAATTAAATTTTGACTACAATAAATATTATTGACTATTATATCAAGTGTGATTAAACTGATATTTTTGACCTCTATAAAATTGACAACTGTAAACATTACCAAATTATTGACTACTATATGAATTATTAAACTATTAACTGAATAATGAATTACTGCTATAGTGTTGCCTTGTATATTATTGTATGCCAAAAGGCGGGTCATAGTTGTACTTCAATAAATAAACTATTACATCTTATTTTTACCTGTGTACCACAATAAACAATTTTTGACTTTTTTGACTTTTGACTTTTTGACCCTTTTGGGTACTTATAGCAGATTATTTTATTTTCAGTCTTTTTTTTTTTTGGTTTGTTTTTGGGAAACCGGAAAGCATTAAACAATTAATAAACTTTATTTAATTTAATTTATTATATAAAAAAGTTACTCCACACTAGGAATTAGCTCTGCATCGTGGGTGCATTTGCAAAAATGTAGAGGTAACATACAGACTACACAATACACATGACACCTATTCTAGATCCGGAACATCTATCTGTGAGCCATACAAATAATAATTAATTTGTTGCTTGCTTGAATCGAACATATCGAACCCGGAGCCAATCGCTAAACCACTGCGCAAACCCTGCCTGATATCTTTTCAGTATTCGATACGTTAGGCTGCACTAATGTTATCTTAGTTTTTTAGGGTTTCGTACCCAAAGGGTAATAACGGGACCCTATTACTAAGACTTCGCTGTCTGTCCGTCTGTCTGTCACCAGGCTGTATCTCAAAAACCGCGATAGCTAGACAGTTGAAATTTTCACAAATTATGTATTTCTGTTGCCACTATAACAACAAATACTGAAAAAATATTATAAAATAAATATTTAAGAGGGGCTCCCATACAACAAACGCAGTTTTATTGCCCTTTTTTGCTCGATATCAATAGTGGCAACAGGTAGGCACTTGAAATATTCACAAAATACTCTATTGTATTTTTACTTTAATAATAAATAATAAAATTAAAATAAAATAATTTTTTGAGGGGGGCTCTCATACAAAAAAAGTGATTTTTTGTAATCAATGATACAATTTTGAAATGATCGTTGGAAACATAATTTTTCCTCTCCGCAAAACTAAACAAAATCAACCGGATTGGCAAACTAGCCTTGTTTCTTACGGATATTTTGTTAAAACTAGAATTTAGTAAACAGTCTGGTTTGCTTCGAGATAAAGAGTAATTTTAACTATGAAATAGGTAGTTGTTAGCTGTGCGTGCTTGACAACAAGGCTGGCTCAGTAATTGTTTATTGCTATCGATTTCTTAGAAGGCTAGTCAAGTCTGTTTTATGTTGCAACGATGTATTTATTTTTGATAGACCATCGCTGCTCATGTTCCGCCAATCGATTATTATGAACGTGTCCTAAATTTCTATAAGTACCTACCTATTGTGTGTTGGAAGACTTCAGAGTGTAACAGAATTCTCGAAGAATATTAAGGGTTACCTTCATTTTTTTTTCTATTTATAAAACTTTTATAAATATTTTCTGTGAGTCTTTCTTTGCATTACTCTCAAATCGAATTGAGAGTGAAGCTCTCAGCTTCTCATAATTTAGCAAGCTAAAGTGCGCTACTTGTAAAAGAGTTTTAAATTATTATGTAGTGAAATATCAATACAGTTATTCACTTACCTCTTTAACCAGAAGTTTACAGGAGCATTCTAGCGGTTAAAGCGCTTATGAGACGGGCTAGATTTATTTCGAGTAAGTATCTTTATTTTTTACAAACATTTCAACTTGATAATATAAAAAAATGTAGAAATTAATATTTCCTCTACCCACGCTTTCCCGGCGAACCAGTATGTAGGTTAAGTAAGTATTTTAAATTAATTGGTGTTCAGGAAAAAATATGAATATGCATAAAAGCGTTAAAATACAGTCAATTAATGATACATTCAAGACCATAGACTGTAAAAACTAAATCAGTTGCGCGGACGTGGTTTGCTAAACCAATTTATTTTTTGAAGTATCGTTCAAGTATAGGAAGCAAGCCAACCAACCAAGATACGAACTGACCTTGGTGATATATCAGATTTTCTGTTAGGAATATTGAGAATTTTGTTAAAAACAACGAAAGCTCTTATGAAACAGCAAACAAATATTTCGGGATCTCATTGTGGAAGGTTATTTCGCGCCTCAAGGAGATTTCAGTGAAACCGTAAGGGTCCAGCAGGGTCGAAGCCTACTAGGAACATAGGAATGGGTTTTAGTCAGTAAAAGCCTGTCGCTGCCCCCCAGTCCGCCCAAGGGCGGGAGAAGTCATTGGATGATTTCCCATCTAAAAAATATCCATAGACAGGTTTGTTTTACTTATTGGTAGCCTAACATAGTGCACATCATAGGGTGAAGAAAACTGACTTGAGTTCAATTTAATAATGATTGACCTCCCGTAGGTAACTTAGCATTAGCGCACTCGGGTATCAAGGTACAGATGTAATTGGTTAGCTCCACATTGATATCAGCTGGCTCTATGGACCATAACCGAGGAGCGCCGGCCGCACCCAGCCAGGTCGCATCTACCACAATCAAGTCAAAAATAGCGCCATTGACATGAATAATTTATGGTTGTATTTATACCGTTTATTACATCATACGTTGGTGTGGTCAACTATTATAGTTTGATGGGCACCTCTGTAGTTTGATTGCACGATGCTTTAAGTACTAATAGCTACATTATAAGTTGTAGATGATCAATCCGAGGGAGCACTTGAGGTGCTGTCTAAACTCTCTTCGTTAAGTTACGCCACGTCCAGGGTTGCCAAGTTTTATGAGAAGAAATAGAGTAGATCTAGAGTACATCTGGTTTCAAAAGAGGTAATTATGTGCTGCAAAACCTTCCAAAAATACCTTTTTTTTTTAAATAAAGGATACAATTTTTTATAGTTCTGTACTCTTTATTAATATATTTTATAAAATTTTACATTGTTTTCAAAAAAATTATACAGCTCCAAATATTCTACTCTAAGTTTATATACGAGTACTTAGATCAGGAGCTCATTATTTAGGTAAATCAATTTCAATGAAGCCCTGTTTCTCTTTTCCTGCCATTGCACATTCATGACCAAAAAGACTCTCAGTAAAGTCAACTATTTTGATTACGTTATTGTACATTTTGATGCTAGTGAAGAAAGTTTGTCAATGCGACCGAGGCGAGTGTGTTATGGAGCCGAGAGCTGCAGTGATAACTTTGCAAGTGTATCAAGCGATGTTTTTCAATACATTTAAGATGAAATACTTTCTCTGAAAATTACGACGCTTTTTTGTTTATTTTCTACTGAAGAAAATTTTTCAAAGTTGTTTCATTTTAGTTTTGATTTTGATGGCAGCAGGCTATCGCAAGATTTTTTACCTTAATCTTATCTTAAATTCAATTTTTTTTCACAAATTACACAAATAAATAAGTTATACACACGCGCTTATTAACCGTTTCAGGTTGAAGGAGAAGTAAAGGTATCAAACCGTTATATATCCTACTTAATAATAAAAATAGAAATTTAAATATTTTTTTAATTTAGAACGCAACAGTTGTTAATTTGTTGATAATTACAAATAACCGTGTAAATAAACATATTTCTTTGTGATATTCTGTTCATAAACACAATTTAAATTTTCATTATATACGAAAACCTTAACAATCTGCGTCTCTTTACTTTTAAAAAAGAATATGATCACCGTTGACGAAATGGGAAAGAAAAAAGCCCTTGTATAATAATGTATAATTAAAAAAAAATACGAGGGTCATATAGATAGCATATCGAAATTAATCATAGTACGATAAGAGCCAGTTTTCGAGCCAGTGTATTGAAAATAGATATGCATCTTATATGCGTGACATGCGCTAGTATGGTAAACATTGTGTAAAAAAGAGTATTTTGGCGTCCTCTATTAGATAGATTATAGCCGAGTGCTGCAGTGACAAATCTCCACGTGTATTAAACGACGTTTTTCAATACACTTACGAAGATGGGTGATCTAGATCTTATATGTGTGACTGGCGCTAGTATGGTAAACATTATGTAAAAAAGAGTATTTTAACGTTCTCTATTAGGTAGATTATAGCCGAGTGCTGCAGTGACAAATCTCTACGTATATCAAACGATATTTTTCAATACACTTACGAAGATGGGTGATCTTATATGTGTGACTGGGACGCTACTTGAGTCGACACTCTTGTGCCATCCCATCTTCCTAGGTTATCGTGCTGTGCTGGTGCTGCAGCTGCGGCTGCGGAGAACCTCAAGCGGCGGAAGTATAACATCCTCGTCGTCAGTTATATTTTTGACCCGTTTGTGATTGAAACTCTTGGGCCGTGGGGTCCGAGTGCTCATACGCTTTTTAAAGAATTATCTAAACGCTTAGTTGACACTACGCGTAACCCAAGGGTTGGCTTTTACTTCGGTCAGATATTAAGCATTGCCATACAACGTGGCAATGCCGCCAGCCTTGAGGGCGCACTTCCAGTCGATAGCGACGCGGAGAAGATGACCCCTTTTTTAGTTATGAGTAGTCTTTAATGTACATATAGTTTTAATTAGTAAAAGTTAATATGTAATTTACGTAATTGTGTACTTGTGAAATAAATAATGTTAATATTAAGAAGACTTTTTTCCGCGCATAAAAAAAAGGACGCGGGTGATATACATACCATGTTGAACCTAATCGTACCTTTAGGTATGAGGCAGTTTTCGAGTAAATGTATTGAAAAAAAATTTTTACCGACTAAAGGAGGAGGTTCTACGTTCGGCTGTGTTTTTTTTATGTATATTCATCGATATCTCGGTCAATTGTGGACCGATTTTGTTTTTTTTTTTTTTGTATTTGATTGAAAGATTTTACTTCCAAATTAGTCCCATAAAAATATCTTTTTGATCTGATGATGAACTTCGAAGATATAGACCGAAACTCTTTAAAAAATCATAGCAGAACAGTCGTTTTTATACAGTATGTATACGACACATGGGCAATAAATGAAATCACATGCGTGTTTTAGCGTTTACTAACGATATGCAGAAAAAAAAAAATACAACCGACTTCAAAAACCACCAAAAAATGCAAAATAACTTTCAATTTCGGAAGTCGGTGTTTCTATAATAGTTTGGTCTCTTCGCTATTTAACACCGACTTCCGAAATTGAAAGTTATTTTGCATTTTTTGGTGGTTTTTGAAGTCGGTTGTATTTTTTTTGTAAAAAGTTTTTTATTTCACACTTTTTAGTGGTAGTATCCCTCAGCCAAACTTAAATAGATAGGTACCTTCCGCCATTCGGTTCCAACATCAAATCATCATGACAATTCTAATAATACCAAACACGGCTAAGATACACTGATTTATTACAAAGTTCCGGCTCTTACCTACCTTCCGTCTTCATCATCAGGTCAGTTCTATGTACCCCTCCCCTTTTTCCTTCAGTCACTCACCGACTACATGTATAAACAAAGCAATTTTACTTGTTACGACAGTTCTGCTAAGGTTTTTTGAAGAATTCTGTTCTATGTCTTCGTAGTTCATCATCAGATCAAAACAATATTTTTATAAGACCAACTCGAGAGTATAATCTTTCAATCAAAACAAAAATTTTCAAAATCGGTCCACAATTGACCGAGATATCGGCGAACAAACATATACAAACGACAGTTCTGCTATGATTTCTTGAAGAGTTTCGTCCTATATCTTCGAAGTTTATCATCAGATCAAAAAGATATTTTTATGGGACCAATTCGGAAGTATAATCTTTCAATTAAAACAAAAATTTTCGAAATCGGTCCACAATTGACCGAGATATCGGTGAACATACATAAAAAAAAAAAAAAAAAAATACATACAGCCGAACATAGAACCTCCTCCTTTTTTCGAAGTCGGTTAATTAACGCAATCAGTCCAATAGTTTAGACAAAAAATTGAGTTTTAATTTTTAATAAATGTTGTGAAATTACAATAAAAACGCCACCGCGCCGCACCGTCTCGGCTGTTGCCATTCTGTACGCAAGGTAAGTAGGTATTGTACCTACGTATTCTAAACAGAGTGTTTGACTTTGACTGAATTTATTTTGTTTGAAAATTTAAGTTTGTTAATTTTTTGATTTTTAATTTAATAATCAATTTAGTTATGCTTCTGTGGACGAATATTACACGTGATTTCATTTATTACCCATATGTCGAATACATACTGTATGTATGTTCACAAATATATCGGTCAATTGTGGACCGATTTTGAAAATTTTTGTTTAGTTGGAAGATTATACTCTAAAGTTGTTTCCGTAGAAATATTGTTTTGATCTGATGATGAACTTCGAAAATATATACCAAAACTCCCCCTAAAATCATAGCAGAACAGTCGTAACAAGTAAAATTGCTTTGTTTATACATGCAGTCCGATGACTGACTGAAGAAAAAAGGGGAGGTGCAACATAGAACTGACGATGAAGCCAGAAAGTAGGTAATAACCGGAATTCTGTAATAAATCGGTGTATCCTAGCCGTGTTTGCTATTATTAGAATTTTCGTGATGATTTGATGATGAAACCGAATGGCGAAAGGTATCTATTTAAATTTGGCTGACCCCAGGGTACTACAACTAAAAAGTGTGAAATAAAAAACTTTTTACAAAAAAAATACAACCGACTTCAATGTAAAAAATAAAACACAAAAAGTGCAAAATAACTTTAATTTCGGAAGTCGGTCTTTCTATATTACTTTAGTCCATTCGTTATTAAATTTTTTGTAAAAAGTTTTTTATTACTATTATTTTATGTATATTTATACTTAAATATTATATTACGAGGTATCAAAATAGTAAATAAGTATATTACCTATCCAATTAAAAGTTATAAATTGATTCCGACTAAATTGATGGCTTTTAATGAATTAATCCAGTAACAAAGTGCATCGGGTTAACCTTTTAATTTATATGTACCTTTATATACATATAAAGGTACTTATAAATTAAAATTTGACATAAGTATCAATTACACATTTTGGTACTAATTAATCATTTGTTTTGCGAAAATTGGCATTTTGCAATTGTAAAATTCAGAGATTATATAATTTGTTATTTTGTAACTAATTAATCACCAATCAAACCAATCATTTGTATTTAAATACGGGCATCAACACAAATTATACACACCCGAAAATGCATAACGGTTGTATGTACTTTTGTTGTGGCTGTATGTATGATATAATTTTTAAAATTGGTCTTGTAGATTTTGAGTTTCTCGCTTCTCAATTGACTCTAGTACATCAAGCTGGTATTTGGCAGATCCATCCCAAAGATGAGAGCAGTACCTACTCCATACACGATCGAACTTGCATTTATAAAGGTTAAGCAGCTATTCCGGCGTGAAATACAGTGTCACCTTTGCTAAGATCTCCAATTTTTTAGCAGCCAGCTGGGCCATTGCTTCGATATATGAGTCGAAATTGAGGGTAGACGATAGCGATAAATACTCCAAGAAGCTCAAGGTGGTCGGTTATTGGCACGGTTACACCTCGGAAAGACGGAGCCGGGAAGGATTGGCTCCGTTTAGCGGAAAAAAAACACGCCTGGGTTTTAGTCGACTCGCAACCCTGTCGAAAGCCTTCGACATATCAAGGAAGACGGCAAGTGCTTCCCCATCCTTCTCGATGGCCTCGTTCCAGATGTGAATGGCAGATGCTAGAAGGTCCCCAGTAGACCGATTTTGGCGAAAACCGTATTGCCGGTCACTGAGGATGTCATTAGCTTCTTGGTATGCCAGAAGTATTCTGTTAAGAACCCGTTCCATACTCTTGCAGAGGATGGACATGATAGAGATGGGACGGTAGTTTGCCGGGTCAGCTCGACTGCTCTTCTTGGGCACAGGCTGCACGTTAGCTTGCTTCCAAGCAACCAACACTCTTCCAGTCTCATATTAGAGGCGAAATAGGCGTGTCAAAATTGGAGACAATTCATGTCTATCTATTGAAAGTTGTTCGATACAACCATAAATAGTCATTATTATTTTTTCCTGTACCGCTAAGCTTCTTATAACGTTGATAACGCTTTCAAAGAAGCACCCACGCTTTGCTTTGCGTTCTTTGAATTTAAAAAGAGTCCTTTAAAAAAGTAAAATAAATAAAACCGCTGTATAAAAATGATATTTTTCAACAAGTACACAATAAACACTGTTCGTGCAACAGTTTTTATCAAAATACAGTAGCGTTTGTTTTTCCTGAGTTTAAGTTCTGTGTGGCTCTGCCAGAGAGTATGTTCTGCAGCAGAGCCACAATCAATGTCTATTTTATTATTACCTATTGCACGTACAGTAATGAAGGTATGCGTACGTTATGTTCGTTTGACGTACATCGTTTTAAAATATAATTGATCGACTTCTAAAATGGTTGCTTTGCGGCAGAGCATGACACCAATTTTCATGTCCTGTTCTCACGATTATGAATTTTGTCTGCTCACTGTCAAGACCTCCTCAAAAGTTTTAATTTTCCGTGAATAATTTATAAAAATATAAATTAATAAATTTAATTCACCGTGAATAATATTGCAATTTTATGTTAAAAGTCAAAAAGTATCAAGCTTTTATTATATATAAAAAAGTAAAAAAACTAAAACCCGACTACGACAAAAAAGGACGCTAAAAAGTATGAAACAAGATTTTCAGGATGCTGAAATCATGCTGAAATAGAAAAGGTTACTCGAGAAACTCGAAGTAAACAATAAAAAGCCGTAGTCACACGTTATATATCTAGGTACCAACCGTATTTAAAATAACGTGTGACTAAGACTTTTTTTGTGTACTTCTCTATACTGTTTTTGAACACTTGAGGGCGCCACATTGAAATTTTATGATAATATTTTTGACAAGCACAAGTGAAGCCCTTTTAAATGATATGAAACACGGTTTATTTATACGAACTTTTTTTTAACACATTACTTTTTTTCCGCTGGAGGGCGTCACTTGAAATTTTAACAATATTTTGGAAATGTACAAGTGAAACCCTTTCGAATAATACTAAACACGACGTATTTATCTTATTTTTTTAACACAATACTTTTTGTCCACTAGAGGGCGCCACATTGAATTTTGATGATATTTTTTTGATTAGTAAAAGTAAAACCCTTTCAAATGGTGTATTTATCTTAAAATTTTTACATGACTTTATGTCCGCTAGAGGGCGCCACATAGAGTTTTGTGACATGTTACGTAGCCTATGTCAGCGGACAATTAAGACGGTTCTAACGATACCTCATATGTCGAGTTCTGACAAGACGAACATACTCACATACATACATACATAGCCGGTCAAAATCATAACCCTCCTTTGGCTTTGCCGTAGTCGGGTAAAAAACAAACCTAGGCATGAAATTATTGAATCCAACTGTCGCATTTTCTCTACATATTTTTAATTTAATTCACTTTTTACATCTTTAAAATCAAATAGATTAAATACTCGTAGATACCTCTTCGTCGAACTAGTGGTTGTTTTCGGAGTGAGAAAACGAGTGAAATAAGTTGCACGTATGCATAAAATGAATTATTTACGAAACATTAGTAACACAATTTTAAGAATTCTTAAATTATGCTGCCATATACAAAGTTTAATAAATAATTCGTTGACATCTTTCGATGGCCAGACTTTATCACAGATTTGTCGAAAAGTAATTAAGTATATGAAAGTTATTAAACCCCGAAAAATACAATATGCGTGTATGCAATAGTACATATCACAGATGGCTGAAATACGTCCCGATATTAAAAGTACATTCATCGTGCCTCCATTCAACGGAATTCTCGTCAATCGTACTTTCATCAAGCCACTTGGATGCTTCCTCATAAACTGCACAAATACATAATGAAGCTTCAATCTCGTCTTTTCAATCGTCCTATCAGCTTTTCAAAGGACTGTATGATAGTCGGATGCTACAGAAATGTTATCATTGAGTTTGTATTTAGTAGGTAGTCTATTTTATTGCGTAAAACGAAAACTGTGGGTCTGTAGTATTTATAAATACAGTTTGCAGGCGCCCGTTCGATATTTGATAGCGAATGCAAGATTTTTCTCCTAGTAGTTTTTTGAACACGAATATGAAAGGTAATAAAGTGCATTTTTTTGCGATAGCACCCTTTCCAATGATTTCAGAACTGATTTTCAAGTAATTCTAGATTTTAGTATCAGAATGAATCGACACGAAAATTGTACCACCTATTTCTACAACGCGTTTTACTAGCAAGCGAAAAAAAAAAGTAAAAATATTTTTTTTTAAGGTTTTATTTTAAAAAGAGCATTTTGTGGCTACAATCAAATGATACTGAAATTATATGTCATCAGACCCAAAGATGTATCTACATAATTTCTGATAAATTTAACCCACACAATCAAGCGTTTTAAAATCAATGTAGCCAGGCATCAATGCAGGATGCATAAGTATCGCTTCAAAGGCTAATAATTATATTATACTAGTTTCTTGTAATATTAAATTCTTATAATATTGGAATAGTACAATCATTCTGATATAAGTGTGTAATGTAGGAGGTTACCGTTGAGGTGGTATTAAGACCCAAGCCGTGGCGAGGGTCTTGAGAGAGCCAAGCACGGTAACCATTCATTACTTACGTGTACCATACGACGTTTTTCAATACACTTGTGAAAAAAAATAATTTAGCTACATCGGTAAAAGTAGTCAATTTTTTCATAACATGGCGGTAAAAAAAATAATCTGTTTTTATAGGCACGCGCTAGGCTATGGCTATACACCGTTAAATTTTGGTCGTATTAATCCCGCGGAGGGTCGATTAGGTACATGAAACACTATCGATTTGTAAAGAGAAAATTAAAAATAAAGTACTATTTTTAAATTCGAATTAATTTACGCATGTACGAAATAACGGTGTATGGTCTTTTGATCATATTGCCTAGTCTTTTGTTTTCTTTCGCGAAAATTTTTACGTTAATGTCATTCATAGTGTTAGTAGAATATGGATGTAACATTTTATAATGTTTTTGTTGGATTTGATTTTATTTAATTAACACAGCCCTTAAACTTAACTCGAAAAAAAATCACGCCTAACACCGCGAGCATCTTAAAATGATGACCACATGATAGACCACAAACAATTTTTACTTTTTCGTATTCAAAATTTGTTTTGCGAACAGAGAGGTTGAATGAAAAGGTAATAGAGTAATAGCTACATTACACCACTAGTGCATAATGGTAATCAAAATGTCACAGTTTGGTAACAGGTGCCATTATACCTAAGTGTAATGCAATAAGAGCCAATTTCTGAGCAAGTGTATTGAAATAATTATTTTCCTTTCAGCTTGCTTTGAGCCGTTGTGGATAGCTTACAAAGACGTTATATAATAGAAAGTTATAACTGAACCTATAGATTGAAGAAATGCAGCACTTTTATATTTTTTCATTACTCATAGTCAGAAAATAGGTCTGAAGTTGCCTAAGGAGCGGTTTTCAACCCTAGGGAGAACCACTTTCAACTGCCAGGTGTCAAATTATTTAAAAAATATAGTTCTATTTTCACATTTATAATGAACAATGTCGGAACTTTTTATACAGTCACTTAATTACAGTGCGATGTACAATTGAAATAACATAAAGATAAATACATATTTTTTGAAATGACAGTTATAATTTACTTTTAATATATTTTTTTAAACTAAAATAGATTTGAGAAAAATATGTACCATTTTTTCACTGATATTAATAAAAAATGGTGACTGAATAGCTGGAACTACAGAAAAAAAAATCAAAATAGACGGGAAAACGGTGATCCGCTCTTTATTGTTTTTTTTTTTCCAATTGTAGAGTTTTGTTTAAACTGTACTAAATCTTTGCTATAAGGGATTTTTTAATGATACGGTAAGTTTATCAGATTCAGTTAAGGATTTAACAGAGAAGAGGCTAAAGCAGTAGTGGAAAACCTTTTACCGCCCTAATAAAAAAATCTTGCCTAAAAATCATACGACGACCTTTGACGACGCTTCAGGTTTTTATTTTTATTATCCTTGTATTCGTAATGAAAAGCACAGTGTTAACCTCGAGTTAAAGACTTATTTAGTCCCTCGAACTATTGACGACCTCGCTACGCTCGGACGCCAAACTCCTTCTCGTGACTAAATAAGTTACTTTCACCCCTAGGGTAACAATGTACTATTTTCTGAAAATCAAGTGGAGCAGAGAAGTTTGCATGCCGTGTTTTCAATGACAAGTCTGAAAGGGTAAAAGCTGAGTACATAGCCTATTTTGCAATTTCGGTGAAAACCAACTACAAGTTTAAGTATTATAATTCTGAATATCTTTGCTTAATTTTTCGGAAGAAGATCGTTACGTTATCATGTACTCTTATGTTTAAACTTGCAAACGGGCTTTTGTCACAAAATAATACAAAAACTTGTTTCGCTACTGAAGGTGAGCGACGAAACAGTCTTCGTGGTTGCTCGCTTTTTTAACCAGAAGATCTTTCGAATTCGAAGTTGCTTCCTGAAACTCGCTTCAGATTCTACTCGAATAAGCTTTTATAGTATTCGTTCGTCCGTCTCTTTGTTAAGTAAGTAACTTAACTTTAAACATGTGTTCGTAACTAGTAGTGTTCAAAGTTGCTATATGGCAATCACTTGCTTAATGCTATATGCTTTATATTTTAAGCAAGCTATTTTATATGCTTTATTATAAGCATGCTTTTTTTATAAGCGTACTGCGACTGCGTAAGTGCGTACGTACGACCGTGCGTAGGTACCTACTTTTACGGGCGCCAAACGGGTGGGAGCAAATATAGGTAGCAACCGCGGTGCATCGCGTTTATGAATTTATTTATTACGATAAAACGGAACAGTAAAAAACAATGAACTTTCCTTCATACTTTCCAGGCTTAGGACTGTCTATAATTGATTAAGTGTTATGATGAAATAAAGAAGTATATTAGTATTTAATTAATGCAATTACAGGCATACTTAAAAGTTCATTGATTGTATTTACAAAAATCAACTACTTACACAGTACATATTGTAAATTTTTTACTTTTTATTTACACTAAAAAGCACGAAGTAAAATAATATTTACGTATATTATATTACGTGAGCCGTCCGAGATCACGGATTAGCCAAATCGCAAGCGGTGTGTAAGACGATTAATCGCGACCGAAAGCAATCTCTAGCATGCGACGATTGGCCGCCCCGCCACACCGCGCGCGCCGCGCTGCTATTGCTTTCATGCTTTGCGATTTGCGATTTTGTGATGCGCGACTGACAGAGACAGAGAGTGCGATGTAAAAAAGCATTAAGCAAATAGCAAGAAGTGAGAGCCATGATAGCATTTGCTTTTTGATATGTATGAAAAGCACGGTGCTTTATTTTGCTATATGCTATATTAACCACCACTATTCGTAACGCAGACTGAACATAAAGTCGAGCATAAAGTGTATACGAAGTAAAATTAGACGTTTTGCTTGAAATTAGATATTTGAGGCGAACCAACAGCTTCTGAACTATGCCCATCGAAATGTGAGTACCTAACTTTAATAAAAAGTCATAGAAATTCCAGGTTTTTTTTTAATGCTTGGTCCACACTAGGAATTACGTACACCAATATCGTGGGTGTAATCACGAACATGTGAACTCGCATACAAAGACACAATCACAAACCCGAAACGTTTATCTGTAGGCCATACAAATATTGGTTCCGTGCAGGCCTCGAACGCAAGATACGCAGCGCAACAGTCAATCGCTCAACCACTGCGCTATGCCGTCAATCTATTAATTGCACCTCGCATACTAATTTGGATCACTTGATGATTAGATTCCCTAAAGTTTTTCATTTTAATAGCCAGAAGCAGTCTTTAGCATTGTTTTTAAGACCCTTGTTACTAACATTATATGGACATTGTTTTAGTCTGAATGAAAAGTATTTTCTTAATTTTTTTTTTTTAGTATGACCACATATTAGGTGCCGTTACATTTTGTAAATTAGCTTCGGTATGTTTGTGATAAAAACATCGAAATATTAACTGAAAATATTTTTTCAATACACTTACTCAAAAACTGCCTCTTATCGAATTACGATTAGGTTCGATATGGTATGTTTATCACCCGCGTGCTTTTTTTAATTTATCAAAACAAGGGCTTTTTTCATTCATATTTCGTCACAGTCACCATTGAGGTGATTATTTTTAAAACAAAGAGGCGGATATTTTTAAAGTTTTAATATTTAAATAGTGTTTTTGAACAAAGTATAATAAATAAACATGATTACGTAAGAAATAATTTGTTAATACCAACAAATTAACAATATCTGTGTTCTAAATTCAAAAATATTTGAATTTTGATATTTTTAATTATAGGATGTATACGGTTTGATACCTTTGTTTCTCCTTCAACCTGCAAAGGTTATGCGCGGGAAAAAAATACACCTAATATTAACTAACTTATTCATTTGTGATAGTTGTGAAAAAGAAGATTTGAAGAGAATCCTTTAGATGCTACGCCACCAGATTATGTGATTGAGATGAAAAAAACTTGCGATAGCCTGCTGCTAAGGTAACGTCGTAATTTTCCGATAGAAGATAGATTATTCATGGATTTTTTATCGTATTTCTTCGTAAGTGTATTGAAAAACGTCGTTTGATACACGTGGAGATTTGTCACTGTAGCACTCGGCTCCATAACACCCTCGCCTGTACGGCTCAGGTGAATTTCGCCTCGGCTGCAATGATAAACTTTCCCCACTTGTATCAAAATGTACTATTTCAATATACTTACTCGAAAACTGCCTCTTATCGCACTACGATTAGGTTCAACATGGCTTGTATATCCGCGTGTTTTTTTTTTTTTAATTATCAAAACAAGGGCTTTTTTGCTTGAAAATTTAAATTGAGTTTTTGAACAGAATATAATATATAGACATGATTACGTAAGCAATAATTTGTTAATACCAACAAATTAACAATTATCTTTGTTTTAAATTCAAAAATATTAGAATTTTTATATTTTTTATTATTGGATGTATACGGTTTGATATCTTTGCTTCTCCTTCAACCTGCAAAGGTTATGTGTGGGAAAAAATGTATACCTAATATTAAAATATTAACTAACTTATTCATTTGTGATAGATGTGAAAAAAAATTCGACGTTTTGAAGAGAATTCTTTAGATACTACGCCGCCAGATTATGAGATTGAGGTAAAATATACTTGCGATAGCCTGCTGCTGCTATCAAATCAAAACTAAATTGTATGGCATCTTTGGGAAAGTTTTCTTCAGTACAAAATGAACAAAAATGCGTCGTAATTGTCCTATAGAAGATAGATAAGATAGAGATTATTATTGGTGGATTTTTCATCGTATTTCTTCGTAAGTGTATTGAAAAAAATCATTTGATACACGAGGAGTTTTGTCACTGCAGCACTCGGCTCTTTCTTCAAAATGTACTATTGCATTTATGCATTTAATAAAATCCAATTCAGAACGAGTTTGAATTTCGCATCCAAACTAATAAGTTTTGATAGTACAAGTTTCATTAGCCTAGCAGCGGATTGGTTTCAGTAGTCGCCTAAAATTTCAGTGAACCTGCACGCAAACTCACGAGATGTTATCGATACTGCTGACGTACTAAGTTAGCGGATTAGCGAGTCAAAGGCACTTGTTGAATACCAATTAGCTAAACTATCTATAAATTGATGATAGAGTGAAAGGTGTTAAAATCGGAATACAAAGTAATGAGGTATTGACTGGACTGCTTATTTTAAAATAACGTTAGATGTATAATAATTATAATAAGCAATTTTGTATACTTTTTACTTTTCGTAAAATAATGTATATCTACGTAAGTACTTACCTGCTCCACCCTAGAGCGGGAGAAGTCCTTACATTTCATATGTCAAAAAAGTATGAGTATGTTCAGTAATGCTAGAACTACATTAGACCGACGCACACGTGTGACACGCCTAATTTACAGTACGATGAACGATGTTGCGTGGCGTGGATCAAGTGCAGCTCTACAAGTCTAGTTTCCATTTAAAATTTATGAAGACTGACGTACCCAGATCGGCGTGTGTGACACACGTGTACGCTGTGTAGTTCTACCTTTAATCTTGTGAACGTCCCGCGTCTGTACGTGACCAAAGGCCCTACGAACCGCGATACGTTTGACGGCCTAAACTGAACTGAATAGGGAGCTAATGAGCTATGAGGTGCATAGCTCCATCCCCCTTTCTCGCTCGCACGCCTGACATTTTAACACGTCATGGTCTGGTCTCAGGTAGAATATGCAGTAGATACAAAGGACGGCAATGCCATGGAAGAAAACTCCAAAAAAGATTAAAATAAAAAAAATATAAAATCCTATGAAAGAAAAAAGAGAAAAGAAAAATTCCTACATATTTTTGCAATCGACACAATAAAAAAGTACCTGCATGCTGTTCCGTCGTTCTTAAGTTAACGACCTAATGTTTATCGTTAAGGTAAGTGCATAAAAGACAAAGATTCAAATTCTCATTAGAATAAGTGTATGTACATATAACACACAGATGTTCAAAGAAACAGCATCATAGTACAGGAGTGTTCCACGCTAGGAATAACTTTTGTGTCGAGTGAGCGTTCATTAACATAATTATACACTCACATACACAAGGCGCTCACACCTAGAACATTTATCTTCAGGATATAGAAACATTTGTTCCGTGTGGAAATCAAACGTCAGCCAGCAATCGATCAACTACTGCGCTAACCGTTTCGGCTGGTGTAAAAACTGGTTCTTAATCATAAAACAAAATAATTTTTGTAAATCTTCTACTTACAATTTATTTTTTTATGATATATTTATTTATTATTACCAAAACAAGTTAGCAAAATATAAACCAAAGCTTGACTACGATGCCACTGGGCAATTCAATCCCGCAAACGCGGGATCAGAAATGCGCGATAAGTCATGCGGGATCCCGCCCGTCTGCAGGACTGAAATGTTTTTTTTTCAATACACTTACCTACTCGAAAACTGCCTCTTATTGCACTACAATTAGGTTCGACATGGCATGTATATCACCCGCGTACTTTTTTTAAATTTATCACACCAAGGGCTTTTTGTTCCTATTTCGTCACGGTCAAGGGTGTTTTTTTTTTTTAAAGCAATGAGGTGGATATTTGTGAGGTTTTAATATTTAATGAAAATTTAAATTTTGTTTTTGAAAAGAATATAATAAATAAACATGATTATTTACGCAATAATTTGTTAATACCAACAAATTATCAACTACTATCTGTGTTCAAAATTCAAAAATATTTGAATTTTTGTATTTTTAATATGGATGTATACGGTTTTATACCTTTGCTTCTCCTTCCACCTGCAAAGGTTATTCGTGAGAAAAAATGTATACCTAATATTAAAATATTAACTTACTTATTAATTTGTGTGATTTGTGAAAAATATTTGAATTTAAGATTTTAAGAGAATTCTTTAGATGGTACGCCAATCTTGCGATTGCCTGCTGCCATCTAAATCAAAACTAAAATGTCTGACAACTTTGAAAAATTTTCTTCAATACAAAATGAACAAAAATGCGTTGTATTTCTTCGTAAGTGTATTGAAAAACATTGTTTGATACACGTGCTAATTTGTCACTGCAGACCTCGGCTCCATAACACACTCGTCTTCGGCTCGTGAAAATTTCGCCTCGGTCGCAATGACAAACTTTCTGCACTTGTATCAAAATGTACTAAGTATTTATTTTATTCACACGACGCGCCGTCCGACTATTTATTTATTAGACCCAGCACAGTAAGTGGTGTAACTTTACATGGAACTCGTGATTTTTCTATAAGTAGAATTGGTACGGAAAATTTTGTTTTAAATTTTTACCTTACATCGAAGTTGCGTGTGCCTGTATCATAAGTGTAACGTAATCAATTTAAGTTTAGGTCGTACTCCACGATTTTTTTTTATGTAACGAGTGTCCGACTTTTACTAACAAAAACCACACCTGTGTATTACAGTGGCCCTTGCGTTCTGAGACCGCGGGTTTCCTTTACAGAAATGCCGCGCGTGAAACACGCGACACGTCTTGCGACAACTCGGACTCGGTCCGAGCAGTTACGGGATGGTCGCCTGGTGAGCTACCTATTGGTCTTCATCCGCAAGCCCGCGCCCGTGGCTGGTAGCCGGGGGTCACGGTCGCGGCTAAGACATGAGAATATCCGTTCCCTCACGCACACGGCCGTCTTCTTCGCTAACATTAACGCTTCGCAGAAGAAGGTGACCACCTCCCAAGCAGGATCATGACTTTGATGCAGCATTAGATTCCCTAAATCCCACCAGATAGTAAGCTGTGATTCACTCGTTGATGGTGAATCACACTAGTTTATTAAGAGCCTATTCACTAGCTGAAGACACTTACACAAAACTCAAATACGTCAAATACATTTAAAAAAATGCAATTTCCAAAAATATTTATATGCATTTGAAAATTAGGTGTGGGTGCCTTGGTCCTTTTCTTTTAAACGTTAGTGTAGGTACCTATCAGTTAGAAACGAGTTCCTAAATTCTTTTCTGAGAGTTATACTTTGCTAAAGTAATAAAGTTTAAAACTATTTTATGCTCGTGATATTTATGATCAAAGCTTTGCGAGCAACAGAAAAGGGCTGAGAGCCGCCTCAGCTCCGCTCTCTGACTCGAATATTCGTGTGAGCGCTTACTAGCTACTTTAATTTCAGCGCAGTTCGCGCTGGAGTGAATCATGTGCATATTGAAAGCGCAGTTAACAAACGACAAGTTGCGACTATTTGAAATTTGCGACAGAGACGTGACAATTAGAATTAAATAGTGTATTGTTTAGCACCTTCGTGCAGTAGAATTATTGTTTCTAAATACAATGCGTGTTTTCGATGAAATCACAAATTGTGGACCTTAGCGAAGTCTGCTCTACAGATATATACGTATCTATACCTATAACTAAAGAAATTATAAAAGGTACATGTAAGCCCCAGTCGTTGACAGCATGTAGTGTTTGACTCGCTCCTCAAAGGCCCCTCAAGGCCCAGCAGGACCGAAGCCTATTTGGGCCATGGGTTTTCCGAAACGGAACTCCGCGATCTTGGAACGCAAGGCAAAGAATAAACATAGGTGTGGTTTTAGTCAGTAAAAGTGTGACACATCCAGCCTAGAGTGGCAGAAGTCATTAGATGACTTCCCAGTCCCACCTTCAAAAATAAAATATCTGGCTACTTACATAGCAAATTTCAATCAATGTACCTACCATTTTTTGGATGATTATTATATGATAGCCTTTTTGTAAAAGGCTTGTGAACTTCTTTTTAATAAAAAAAAAAACTCACCATCCAGCTTCCAGTCTAACCTGATAAAAATTACGAGTATTTTAAATAGAGCGGCACATTATCTGACCTCCACAACCCAGTTAGACGATACCCCTTGATAAGACTCGACGGGTCAAAAGAAAACTATTTTAGCTAAAACATCAAATTCATTAGATCAACAACGATACTTATAAAATGAACCGACTTGCGTTCGTTCAAGTGGCACGTTCTTGAACAAGATAAGTTTTAATCCGTTTCTTCAGAAATTAACTGAATGATATTAAAAACCGTATTAAAATCTAATAAGATTGCACTAAGTCAGGGATGGCAAACCTATGGCACGCCTGCCAATGGTGGCACGTGGCAATAAAATTCGGGCACACCAATACAAACTTAGCATCTAAATAAGTCACTACAGAGATCACACTAACTTTCATTTATATAATGAAGTCGTTAGTCGGTTAAAAATACATAGATGTTGATATTACGACGCCTTTACGAATTTTGAGATGCAAAAAGAGTTAAAATAATAGGTAAATAGCATCTACTTTTGCTTTTTTTTTCTATAAATCTATACTTATAATAAATCTGTAGAAGTAAAAATTCTGTACATTGAAAATATCAAAAAAATAAATGGCAGGGGTTGTTACTAGACCGACACTGAACCCAAATATGTGATTAAAAAAATTTTTGTCTGTCTGTCTATCTGTCTGTCTGTCTGTTTGTTCAGGCATCACGCAAAAACTACCGGTTCGATTACGATGAAACTTGGTATAATTATTCTTTAATATCCTATGCACCACACTGCGTACTTTTTATCCCGGAAAAGTATGTATAATAAAAAACAAACTTAATTTTGCGGTTCGATCCCTAGACCCGATTACTGTACCAACCGAAAATAATAAGTTTGTCGTAGGTTACGTCACCCGGTCTATCGTAATTAGGAACAAAGGGCCCGCGCCGGGACAGAAGTATTAATACTGGTATGCTCGATAGATAACGTTCTACACAAATTGCACTTTACACAAAAAACTCATTGATAAGTTTCGTCGTCCACGCGAACGAAGTCGCAGGCACAGCTAGTCACCAATAAAAATATTGGGTGTCTTATAGCTACAGCTGTTGCTTTTAGCTAGGTACTTAAATATTTTAATATTGATTTCATGCTTTATCAAAATTGAAAGGAAATCGTTTGTCTTAGTATTGGTAAGGTCATGTCAAGAGGAGAGATGAAACGTATATAAGGTACTAAAAGAGTTCTGAGTTTACACGTAGATGGATGGAGGGGAATAGGGAGGCCAAAGAAGAGATGGATGGATTGTGTGAGGATTGATAAGAAAGAAAAGGGAGTTAGCGATAGTGTGACAGGGCAGAGTGGAAGAAAAAAACGTGTTGCGCCGACCCCAAGTAATATGGAAAAAGGAAGGAGAAGAAAACGTATATTTTGACACTCTCAAAGGAATCATATAGGGTACTTCTTGTTGACTTAGAACCCTGAAATTTGGCATGAAATAATGTACAGGTATAGGAATAAATCCGAAAACTGTTACATCAAAAAAAAGAAATACTTTGATTCACTTCATTCGTTCGAGATTTCTATTTTTGAATCGAACTATTTACATAAGTAAGTTTGTACAGAACCTACAGTGTACGAGTCCGACTCGCGTTTGTATTGACTTTTGTTCAGTTTTTTTGTCGATTGTCCCCCCCACTTTGGCTAACAGGAATCTGCATTATTAATTTAAAAGTTTAAATCACCTAAATGTTCCAAAAACCTGTTAGTCTTGAAAATAATAGAACTTTAAAATTACACTGAATTTATGGAGAAAAGTTAAATTTTTACCCGACTGCGCCAGAAGGAGGGTTATGTTTTTCGAGAGTATGTATGTATGCATGTACAATTCTTTGGCATTCTCTGCAGCCTGAACGGCTCGATGGACTTTAGCTTGAGAGATGTCATTAGATTCGCATTTACTGTGAGTGACACTGGGTATATCAAAATAAAAAAAATAAAAGGGCGGATTTTTGGGGCCGTATTCAAATATTTGGTACGCTCTGCGGCCTGAACTGCTCGATGGATTTTAGTTTGCGAGGTGTCGTTAGATTTGCAATTAGTGTGAAAGTGATATCGTAATAAAATAAAACTAAATAAATAAATAACGGTAATTTAAAAAAACTAGAAAACCCGACAGTTTTTCTGAGTATTCATGAAAAAGCCCTAAAATAAGAAAGTCGTTGTACCCGATTGCACTTAAATATATAATATTTTAAATACAAGATAAATTGTAGCGGTCGGGACCCATTGTATATACGTGTATGAGGGAGCTGAGAATAGTCACTGTTTTTTTAGTATGAACTTCGCTCGGGATTATGTCGTCTTCGCGGCCCCAAAACAGCGGTTTTATTTTTATATAAAAAATAAAACAACAACTATTCAAGATTTTTGTTCTTGCGAAGCGCCTTTAAATAACAAGCTTTATTTTTTTTGTAACTTTCAAATAGTTCTGTAACGTAATCTCGTAGATAAATAAGTTTGAAATCGTAAATTAGGGTCAGATTCGCGATTTTTTTTTATCGAGCTAACTAATTTATATCGTGTTTTCATTTTTTCCAAGCCCTTGGTCATATAGTCAATTTTAATAAAATAAATTTTCATGGTGTTCTTTTTTATATTTGTGGATTTCTATTGGTTTAAAAAAAGTCAAAATGAGTTGAACCGGGCCTTAAGTTTACATTAATTTAGCTTTACTTTTCTTTCTGCGATATAAAATTATTTTAGTTTTAATCATAGACGTGAATATGTTTTTTTTTCTGAGCGAATAAAGTTTCTTTAACCACATGTATGTACATAGTTAGATTTAGTGTAAATACTTTGTTAATATTTATGTTTCTTTAATACATATCTATTGCTAGAAATCTTTACAATGCAAAAAGTTTTCGTATTAAAAAAAGTTAAGTGTCGCTTATAGATTAGCATCAGAATTTTAGTCCTTGGTCTTTAGTGGGTCGTATTGTGTTAAGTATATTTTATTTGATCTCAAACTTAGTCTTCAAAAAAATCAGACGACTTGAGAATGTCCTCCTTTTTTTGAAGGCGGTTAAAAAGTTTTTGTTTAGATGACTTCAACCGCACAATATGATGTGGTCAATAGTCTGGAAATATTCAATGAAGTTCTAGGTACCTATAGCTAATTGCTCTCTCTCTACGTATATACAGAATAAGTCTTACATAAATTAGATAAAATGGTAGGAACGTATAATTTTTTCGGTGGGAAAGTCATCCAATGACATCTCCGCGCCCTTGGGCGGGGCGGGACACTTTTACTGGCTAAAAACCCACTCCTGTTCTTTCTTTCCCTTTATACCGGGGCCGAGCCTTCTTTTCAGAAAACAATCCTTGACCTCAGTGGGCTTCGACCCTGCTGGACCCCCACGGTTTTCTGACAACTCCTCCGGGCGTCGCTTCCGCACTTAGGCAACATACCTACTAGAGTAATCAACTAGAGTGTCAATCAACATCAAAACTTGTTCTGAATTTTCGTAAAATCTATTCAAAGCAAAACTTTCAATGTACCGCGATGTTCCCCTCAAGAAGTTTACTATGTAAAACTTGAGGCAACGAGTGCAATGAGAGGTTTGATATGAACCAACCAGTTGAGAACATTTCTCTTGTTGGCTTTAATAATAATAGCAGTTGTTTATTAATGGCTACAAAGTCCAAAACTTGTTAGTAACAGAATCCTTAAAAACAATGTTAGCAAATCTTTAGACAATTTAAAACCAGGCAATACGAGTATAATTGACAGCACGGTGAGCGCAGTAGTTAATTGGCTGCAGCGCTGCGTGTCGCAGTTTCGATTCTCGATCAAAACAAATATTTGTGTAGCCAACGTGTAGTTGTTCTGAGTCTGGGTGTCTTGTTTGTCTGAGTGTTGATACATGCTTGTGAATGCAACCACGATCACAGGAGTAAGTACTAAATAGGATATTTGTTTTTTTTGTTAGTTTAAAACCTCTTTGGGTTTTAAACTCGTCAAAAAATAAAACACCCGTTTTAACATTTGAGATCTTTCTTTCCGGTTTTCTTTTTTTTAAGACCCTAGAATGTAACTCGGAACGAAACTGAAAGAAACAATAAAATAATAATTAATTACATAATGTATTTTAATGTAATTACATAATGTAATATAGACGGTTACACAACGTAAATAATTGCATTGCATTGCATTGCATCAGCCTTTTAATGTTCCCACTGCTGGGACTCAGACCTCCTCTCTAGGAGAGGGAATGGGCCGTAATCCATACGCGGACCCAGTGCGGATTGGTGGATGTCACTTGTCTTCGAATTTTTGGTTCTAGGACATGCCGGTTTCCTCACGATCGAAAAACATCAAATGCAAAAACAGGCTTTTTATTTTTTGACAACTTTAACAGATTGGCAAAATCCATGAAGCGTCGTCCAGTCAAAGCGACGCGCGCGTGGTCAAAGAGGGCTCCGAACATGAACTCTAAATAAAAGAGACGCCATAAACAGCACCAAACAGGTTTCATGTTAGGATCAGACTAACTAGGTAATATTTTGCTCGTTTTTTAAAATATTTTACGGGACGGTTTGTTTCTCATATTTGTATATTTACACATAGGTATTATTATATCCGGCGTCCCTACTTTATTATTCGCTGCTGTGACGATCAATATTATTCTGTAATGTTTACGGTCTTATGAAGACATCTTCGATGAACACACCTGTGACCGGCCCATCATTAACTACACTAAACGGGCCCGATCACTTTTGAAATAGTTTAGCTTCTATTAGTTTAAACTGTCCCCTTGTATAGGTATCTATCTATCTATTGTATATCTATTGTGTACCTTTTGTAATGTTGCTACCAGTACCTCTACCATGAGTTTTAAGCAATATTATTCGTCGCTACTCGATATCGATGCCGTAAATATTTTGTATGGCAAATTTTGCAGCGCCTCTAGCGGTCACTTGCAGAACCAAAATTTTTTTTTTAATTCTGAACGTTTATAGGGGATTTATATAATTAACGCCCGAGCAATGCGAGGGAGTTAATGTAGAAACTAGAGTGAAGTGAGGAATTCTAGCCGCCCAAGGCATTATTATTATCCCCGCATTGAATAAGTACTATACTTTTTACACTATACTACTACTACATACTACACAGTATTATACTTTTTTCTGGGAGATAATGAAAAGACAGTTTACAAAAATAAATTATACATTACGGAAATATAAGTAATATTTATAAGCTAATCTTCTAAAACTTGACGCTAAAGAAATTCAGTACTAAAATATCATAGTTTTAATTTTCTGTAACGATCCCGCTCTTTCATTATGATCTAAGATCCGATAGAAGAAGTACCTTCCCTCATCGGTTATTTGATTAGGATAAATATTATATGCTAGATGATGCTTTTATTGATACATTGCGAGTAGGTTGCCTATCTAAATCTGGTGCCAAAGATGTGAAACAATTAAATTAGTTAATAATTTTTTTTCATCAACTACCCTGATTGGTTATTTAAGAAAGACGAGCATCAGCTGAAAGAATGCGCTCTGAGGAACTCAAAAAGTATAAGTTGCCTAATTTTCCTTGGGGCAAACATAGGAGTTGCCTCGTTTGAAGAGGTAGATAAATGGTGGTAATATACTCTCATCTGTTATTTAATCGAATTATATATCAAATGAAAGGTAATTTTATTCCTAATCCAACCGTATTGGATTGCCTTCCCAAAAATGGTGTGAATGAATAGTTGCCTACATTTAAGATTTAAAATTTTCTGGGCTAGTTCTGGTATTAAAAATATATTTCCTCATCTGTAATTAAATGATAATAAGATTATACGCCAGATAAAGCATATATTGATATATCGCGAGTAGATTGCTTAGCTAAATCACATACCACTGATGTTAAACTATAAAATTTGTTATTAATTATTTTTTTATCAATTTCCCTGAGTTGGTATTAAAAAAAGTAGAGCATCAGCTGAAAGAATGTGCCCTAAAGAACTGGAAAAATATAAGTTGCCTACTTTTCCTCGGTGCAACAATGGGGGTTGCCTCGTATAAACAGGTAAATAAAGGTTCACATGATACTCTCATCTGTTATTTCATTGAATCGTGTTTCAAATGAAAGGCTATTTTATTCTTCATCCAGCCCTATTAAGTTGCCTCACCAAAAATGGTGTAAACTTATGGTTACATAGATTTAATAAATAAAATTTTCTGGGCTACTTCTGGTCACACACTGGTCCGTTTAGTTGACACTTCGCGTGACCCAAGGGCTGGCTTTTACCTCGGTCAGAGATTAAGCATTGCCATACAACGTGGCAATGCCGCCAGCCTTTGGGGCACACTTCCAGTCGACAGCGATGCGGAGGAGTTTTTTGACGCTATATTCTAGTTAGGAGTAGCCTTTAGTGTATATATTTATGTTTTTGTGTAATGTTTGTAGGTTTAAGTGTATATATAGTTTTAATAAATTTATATTCCTTCTGGTCATAGAAATATATTCCCTCATCTGTAATTAAATGACAGTAAAGATTATTTGCTAGATAATATATATACAGATCACGAGTAGATTACTTAGCTAAATAAAATGCCAATGATGTTAAACAGTAAAATCTGTTATTATTTTGTTTTTATCAATTTTCTTGAGTTAGTATTTAAAAAAGTAGAGCATCAGCTGAAAGAATGTGCCCTAAAGAACTGGAAAAATATAAGTTGCCTACTTTTCCTCGGTGCAACAATGGGGGTTGCCTCGTATAAACAGGTAAATAAAGGTTCACATGATACTCTCCTCTGTTATTTCATTGAATCGTGTATCAAATGATAGGCTATTTTATTCCTAATCCAGCCCTATTAAGTTGCCTCACAAAAAATGGTGTAAACTCATGGTTACTTAGATTTAAAATGTAAAATTTTCTGCGCATGCATTAACTGTGACAAGTGTGACACATCTTTCATTTGATAGAAAAAGATGCATCTAGTTTATTTTTAATGTGTAAATTATATTAATGATTATATTTTTTGTACCCAAAAATTAATGATGAATTAATTGACGTACCAAACTGGAGGCAAGGATATCATGAAGCCGAGTGCTGCAGTGACAAATTTCTACGTGTATTAAACGAAATAAATTAAAAGAACGAGAAGTATTTTTATCATTAAAATATTAAATTATTGAAAAATTATTTATATATTAATTTGTTGGTAAAGTCAATTTATTGTATTAATAATTATGTTAATTTTTAATAATCTGTTCACAAATAGAATTTAAGTTTTTATTAAATTTTACGACTTTTAAAACATGGACCACTTTGCTGTAAAAAAGAAATAATCACCACCACAGTGGTATTTGATTAATTTATCTGGCCAAAATTCTAATTTCTAAAACTCAATAAATCATTACTTTTAAACTAGGGTTCTAGTTTAAAAGTAATGATTTACTATTAAAGGTAGATTATGTTTATAATTATCTGTATTCCAACAGTGAATGAATATTTTTGGACCAGGGCCCTCTCAGGTGTCCTCAGAACATCTTGCCCAGATCAATGCTTTAGAAGCGCATAGAGGACAAACATACAAAAATTGATTTTTATTTATAGAGATTCATAATGATATTTTATAAAAAAAATACTATAATGTTGCTTTTTTTTTCTATTACCAGTATATAATCCACGTTTGCATGATCAACAAAAAAAATCCTTTTAAAAAACGTACATTTTGAACGAAAAAAACATTTCATAATTATGTAGAGTGGCTGACAAATTAATTCTAGGGTAAAAATCGATATTATTACATACACATTTAAAATGAACTCGATGCATGTTTGTCTATCAAATGAAAGATGCATCACTCCTCTGTCACAGTCAATGCACGCGCAGAAAATTTTACATTGAAAATCTAGGCAATCATGAATTCGCACCGGTTTTGGTAAGGCAACCTAATACGGTTTGATTAAGAATAAAATAACCTTTGACTTGATATAAAATTTGATTAAATGACAGATAAGGGTACACTTTGAACATTTACTGGATTCACACCATTTTTGGTGAGGCAACTTAATAGGGCTGGATTAAGAATAAAATAGCCTTTCATTTGAAACACGATTCAATGAAATAACAGATGAGAGTATCATGTGAACCTTTATTTACCTGTTTATACGAGGCAACCCCCATTGTTGCACCGAGGAAAAGTAGGCAACTTATATTTTTCCAGTTCTTTAGGGCACATTCTTTCAGCTGATGCTCTACTTTTTTAAATACCAACTCAGGGAAATTGATAAAAAAATAATTGGTTGCGCGAATTTGCTGTGGTGTGGACTGTAGGTTTGAAAAGCAATCTAAGGTTTGTTAACAATATGCAGGTACTGCGTCTAGCGTTTATTAATGGGATAAATGTATTGGGAAGGAGCACTGACCTTTAGACTTCGAAGGTTGCACGTGGCACCGGCCGATCCTCGACTTCGCACATTTAAATCACTGCCAGGTCCTGTTTTGCACTACACTGCACCACTGTTGAGTTCTGAATGGTTGGATCACGAAAATAGTCAATTTTCTTGTAATTTCGAGCGGGCGCGGTTAGCGGTGCGGTCACATTCACAATCGATGCACAAACGTCAATGTCAAATCATTTCTTCAAGAGGTCGTGCGGGAAGCGGAAACGGTAGGGATAGGATTGCTAGGCCAAAAAAATAAATTACAAAAAACAAAGTCGCGGATCATAGCAAATTGGCGCAACCATTCCCCCCGGGTTTGAAGGGTTACCTTCAAAGAAAAGAAAAAAAACAAAAGCGAAACTAAACCCTATTACTAATCTAAACTATCAATACTAGGTAGCGAAACAACTTATAACTAACTATGCCACTACTACTGATTAGGCAGAGGGCAGAGGCGAATAACCGGACGCAGGTACGATCCAGTTGCGGTTTTAACTTTTACGACTCGCGTTATTCCGTTCGAACCCGGAAAAACTTCTTCCACTACACCAAGAGGCCAGTGCAGAGGAGGCGCACTCTCAGTCTTCAGTATCACCACAGTACCGACTGTGACTGGATCTGAAGGAGTGTTCCACTTTTGACGCGACTGCAGCGTATGCAGATAATCTGTCCTCCATCGCTTCCAAAAGGACTGAACTAAGCTATCTAGCAGAGCGTGACGCGGGTGAAGCTGCAGTTTGTCAGTCTCGACATCTAAAGCGGGCAAATATTTAAGAGGAGTCGTCGTCAAGAAGTGAGCCGGCGTCAACGCTAGTGGCTCCGATGGATCACTAGACAAAGTCCGACACAACGGACGCGTATTCATCAACGCCTCTACCTGAGCGAGTACGGTGCTCAACTCCTCGTACGAGAGAATCTGTTCGCCTATGACCCAAAACAGGTGCGACTTAAGGCTTTTAATATTCGCCTCCCAATTGCCACCAAAATGACTAGCCGCTGGCGTATTAAAACACCAATCAATGCGATTCTCAGCTAAGACATGGGCGAATTCACTTTGGTAGTACTTGGAGCGTAAGAATGTATGTAATTCCGAAATATTGCGTCGCGCTCCAACATAATTTGTGCCGTTGTCAGAGTATAAGCGCTTAACGGGACCACGGCGAGATAAAAATCGTTTAAATGCAGACATAAAACCCTGCGTACTCAAATCACTGGTTAACTCTATGTGAACCGCACGAGTTGTCATACAAACGAATAGGCAAATGTATGCCTTTGTGGAACGTATACCACGACCACGGGCAATAGTGACTTTAAACGGTCCAGCATAGTCCGTCCCAGTATGTATGAAAGGTTTCACCGTCTGTACAACACGACAAGAACGATGGTCAGCCATTTCCGGCGCGTTGAAACGCGGGCGGAGTTTAAAGCAGGGCACACATCTGTGCACTCTAGCGCGTATCAAATTGCGAGCGGAAAGTATCCAGTACTTCTGTCGAAGAATGGACATTAATAAATCGGGACCAGCGTGACAATTCACCTTATGGTGATAATCCACCAACAAATCCAAAACGTGATCCCTGCGTGGTAGAACTACTGGATGCATTTGTTCAAACTCTAACTTAGCATTTCGCAGACGGCCACCGACACGAATGAGTCCGTCTTGCAAAAATGGTTTCAAATGTTGAAGTGCGGGACTACAAGGTTTATGTGATTCTAAACTACGAAATTCTATTGAAAAATAAAATTTCTGCAACTCTCGAAGTACAACTGATTCAGCTCTATCCAAATCAGCTGCGATTATAGAACCACGCGATGGTAATAATCTCAAAAATCTTAGGACGTAAACTACACAGCGTAATAGTCTCGACCAAGACGAGACTCGATTAGACAACAACAAAACAACTGACTCTTCACGCGGAACTGATACTACAAGCGTATGTTTCTTCTCCTCGGGTGGTTCCGAAACAGTAGCGGGGTTAAACGGAGCATTTGGCCACTCGTTAGGAGTGGTATGCAGCCAGGGAGGGCCACAAAACCAAAGCGGATGATTTAAAATTTGCGCGGGAAGCAAACCACGTGAGAGACAGTCAGCTGGGTTTTCTGTTCCAGCGACATGGAACATATTTTCCGGTGACAATTCAGCTTGAATCTTAGCCACCCTATTTGCGACAAACGTGCCCCATCGATGGGGTGACGATTGAATTCGACGATTGAATTCGTAAACCTTCAAAGGTTCCTGCGGAGAAAATCTATACAAGAAGCGTTTTTCTGCGGAGGCACGGGAGCCACCGAGCGAAAAAATATCACCCTTGAAAGGGAGCGCGACAACATAACGACCATCTTTATCACGAGTAGTCGTGCGGGTATAAATCTCCTCAGTGACCTGATCCTCAGGGCTGAGAATAGGCGGGACATTGACCTCTTCAATCTCCCAGAACTTGCGGATGGTAGACTCAAGCGGCGGCTCGACGGTGCAACAGTGCGACACAGTCGAGTAACTATTTAAATAAGCGGGTGCGGAACCAACTATAACGAACCCGAGAACTGTTTCCAGTGCGTGCGGAGCGGGGTACATCGGAAGACCTTGAATTTTACGTGATAACTGGAGATGCGGGAGAATCGAAGCACCGATCAATAGATCGATATCTCCAGGGAAAGCGTAATTTCCGTCGGCCAACTGCAAGTTCTCAAACTCCGTCAGCATGGACGTGTCAACCGGTACCGTGGGCAACCGTTCCGTAATCTTATCTGCGACTAGCGAATCCATTTCAAACGAAATATTACGATTAAAACGTGAACTAAATATTATTTTAATGGAACCGTGAATGGTTGCCTTTAAACCTCCAAAACCTTTCACTTCTGAGCGGGATGACCAATTATTAAAACTAAAACCAAGGCATTGACAACAATCCCGAGTAATAAAATTACTCTGGGAAGCGCCATCTAGTAGCGCTCGAACGGTGTGCGGTTTGCCAAAGGCATCTACAATGACAACTTGCGCGGTCGCAAGTAAAACGGTAGTGATTTGAGTACCAGCGGCGGAAAGCGAACACAATGTTACGTCGTTTGCACTTGCAGCAGGCCGCGCGTCACAAGCGTCGCGCGTCCGCGCAGGCCGCGGCCGCGATGGCAGCTTACTACTCTCAAAATGTAAGAAGGTATGATGTCTAGCTAGACATTTACGACAGCTAACACCACTGTTACATGACGTAACCAGATGTTTGTCACTTAGACAATTAAAACACAAATTATTAGTGCGGACAAACTTGTAACGATCACTAGGCGATAATCTCTGAAATTCCGAACACTTGTACAGCTGTGTATGGCTACCCTTACACAGAGAACAGTCAGGTGTTGAGGCGGTATTAACTAGCGTATGTGCAGTCTTGACTGACTTCGATGACGCGTCTATACGGCGATCGGAACCTGTCCTATTCGTGACTTCATGACGTGCCGACGTGCGCTGCAATACCTTAATATGGTCGCGAATAAAAGATTCTAAATCTTCGAACTTAGGTATTTCTTTGCCGCGCTGAGTCGTTTCAAACAGACGAACAGTTTCAGGATCTAATTTATTTAAACCGATATACAAAAACAAAAAGTCACAGAGGTCATTGACCTTTAGGTTCTTTACTGCACGAACAGATGATGCGAAAATATTTAAAAACTTCTCTAAATTATGATCGTTACAAACGGAAAAACTTTTCAAATCGAATAATTGATCTAAATATGCGGTGGCTACTAATCGCTTATCTTCGTATTTTGTTTTTAAAGTGTTCAAAACTAAATTGTAATTTTCAGCGCTAAACGTAATTCCAGCACAGACAGCCTTTGCCTTACCGGTCAATTTTTCTACGAGATAATGCAATCTCTCGTGATCTATCTATAAATAAATTCCAATTTCGAATGTCACCATCAAATTCAGGTATTTGAATTGGCGGCAATCGTGGGCGTTCGCGAGGAGGGTTGGATAAACCACTCGCGGGGGGGGGAGTCTCTAAACTCCTAGCAATACGTTTGATACGACAATACAAGTCATCAAAGGACGACAATGCCTGATAACTCACACAGTAATCAGGATTTAACTCCAACTCTAAAATGTTTATATCCTTAATTGTAGATTTAAAATCCGCGCGCAAACTATCTAAAGTTTCCAACGAACACAAGAAAGCATCTCTAATCGCCAGATCCGAGGTTTGCAAAGATTTATCACAAATTGATTGAACACGTGAAAACTGTGAGTCCCTTTCAGCGTATAAAAGCTTTAACTGAACCTTTAAATCAGTACTAACCTTGGTTCCCTTAAGAGACATCTTGTCTTGATATATTCACACTATACACTCAAACAAACACTTAACGAATTATTAAGTAAGCGATAATTATCAGATAACAATATGGTAGTATTGTAAACAACAAAGCGAACGGCGAACGAACGGAATAACCTGTCTATATAATCTATGGTTTATCCGTTTCCTACAAATATTCACTCAACAATGAACGGGTATTTTTGAAATGCGTCTACCTACATGCAATTTGTAGGATGGTCGAATGAATTTTGTCAAGAAAAAGAATGCGATCGATTTATATCTACGCTGATATTTACGTAGCTAACTATAATTATGCGGTGCGGTTGACGGCGTAGGTACCGTAATTATCAATGGCTCTTTAACTATACGAGCGAAATAACGTATAGTTGCCTAAATGCCTAGATGCGGGTTTTCTACTATTATATCTAGGTAAACAGGCGCGTTGCGTTTATTCCCTATGGAACAAATACTATATTGCGAAATTACAAGAAAATGATTCACGATCCTGCTCGTAGGACCAAAAATAATGGTTGCGCGAATTTGCTGTGGTGTGGACTGTAGGTTTGAAAAGCGATCTAAGGTTTGTTAACAATATGCAGGTACTGCGTCTAGCGTTTATTAATGGGATAAATGTATTGGGAAGGAGCACTGACCTTTAGACTTCGAAGGTTGCACGTGGCACCGGCCGATCCTCGACTTCGCACATTTAAATCACTGCCAGGTCCTGTTTTGCACTACACTGCACCACTGTTGAGTTCTGAATGGTTGGATCACGAAAATAGTCAATTTTCTTGTAATTTCGAGCGGGCGCGGTTAGCGGTGCGGTCACATTCACAATCGATGCACAAACGTCAATGTCAAATCATTTCTTCAAGAGGTCGTGCGGGAAGCGGAAACGGTAGGGATAGGATTGCTAGGCCAAAAAAATAAATTACAAAAAACAAAGTCGCGGATCATAGCAAATTGGCGCAACCAATAATAATAACAGATTTTACTGTTTAACATCATTGGCATTTTATTTAGCTAAGTAATCTACTCGTGATCTGTATATATATTATCTAGCAAATAATCTTTACTGTCATTTAGTTACAGATGAGGGAATATATTTCTATGACCAGAACTAGCCCAGTAAATTTAATATATTAAATCTATGTAACCATGAGTTTACACCATTTTTGGTGAGGCAACTTAATAGGGCTGGATGAGGAATAAAATAGCCTTTCATTTGATACACGATTTAATGAAATAACAGATGAGAGTATCATGTGAACCTTTATTTACCTGTTTATACGAGCCAACCCCCATAGTTGCACTGAGGAAAAGTAGGTAACTTATATTTTTCCAGTTCTTTAGGGCACATTCTTTCAGCTGATGCTCTACTTTTTAAATACTAACTCAAGGAAATTGATAAAAACAAAATAATAACAGATTTTACTGTTTAATATCATTGGCATTTTATTTAGCTAAGTAATCTACTCGTGATCTGTATATATATTATCTAGCAAATAATCTTTACTGTCATTTAATTACAGATGAGGGAATATATTTCTATGACCAGAAGTAGCCCAGAAAATTTTATTTATTAAATCTATGTAACCATAAGTTTACACCATTTTTGGTGAGGCAACTTAATAGGGCTGGATGAAGAATAAAATAGCCTTTCATTTGAAACACGATTCAATGAAATAACAGATGAGAGTATCATGTGAACCTTTATTTACCTGTTTATACGAGGCAACCCCCATTGTTGCACCGAGGAAAAGTAGGCAACTTATATTTTTCCAGTTCTTTAGGGCACATTCTTTCAGCTGATGCTCTACTTTTTTAAATACCAACTCAGGGAAATTGATAAAAAAATAATTAATAACAAATTTTATAGTTTAACATCAGTGGTATGTGATTTAGCTAAGCAATCTACTCGCGATATATCAATATATGCTTTATCTGGCGTATAATCTTATTATCATTTAATTACAGATGAGGAAATATATTTTTAATACCAGAACTAGCCCAGAAAATTTTAAATCTTAAATGTAGGCAACTATTCATTCACACCATTTTTGGGAAGGCAACCCAATACGGTTGGATTAGGAATAAAATTACCTTTCATTTGATATATAATTCGATTAAATAACAGATGAGAGTATATTACACCATTTATCTACCTCTTCAAACGAGGCAACTCCTATTTTTGCCCCAAGGAAAATTAGGCAACTTATACTTTTTGAGTTCCTCAGAGCGCATTCTTTCAGCTGATGCTCGTCTTTCTTAAATAACCAATCAGGGTAGTTGATGAAAAAAAATTATTAACTAATTTAATTGTTTCACATCTTTGGCACCAGATTTAGATAGGCAACCTACTCGCAATGTATCAATAAAAGCATCATCTAGCATATAATATTTATCCTAATTAAATAACCGATGAGGGAAGGTGCTTCTTCTATTGGATCTCGTACTATTACTTGTTTTAGAGACCCGTCAGTCAGTAACAACATTTTGTTCTTTTTTTTGTAAATGACCAGTTCGATTTTTGAATAAACTTTGTACATAATTCAATGTCTTTGATCTTTGACGTTCCAAATTTAAATCTCATTATTCCATAGGTATCGCTCATACTACATTATCTCTCAATAAACAGAATGACTTGAATGTATTCATTATTTTGTGTTTACTCGTTTTATACTTAAATATGCAAATTTATTGAAATTAATAACATTAAGTTGTACCTAACTATTGTGTTTCACTCTTACGAGTTCCTGTCTTGGACTTTACATATTTCATAATCTGTGGTTTGATCACAATGTCGGTGTGCGTCTGCGAAGAAGTTCTTTTATTTATAATTTGTTTTATTGTTAATTCACGCTAAATACTCCTTAGCATTTGATGGTCTAATAACGGTTTGCACGTATTATTGACAAAATGGTGCTGCCTTTTCCACGAATGCCATTAATGAAGGTTGAAATACAGAATGACTTCTTTTAAGTGAAGGTTGCATCAGTTGCATGAAATGTATATAGGGTATTATATCGAGCAGGTGGTGTAAAAAATAGAACAAACTAAAATATTAATCTGCTCCAACCAAAAACAAATCGTCGTATATTTTCAATTGAGTACTAGACAAGTTGGATTTTCAACCGTCTCTCTAAATTGTGAAATTCAAAGACAAATGTTTGAATATTCCGCGACGTCAGCATCGTTGTAACGTGATACACTTTCATCTTACATAGCTACCTACATGCCGGTGATACCAGCGAATACCTGACCTTTAATGAGACAAAGTGAAGGAATGTGTGTTTGTTCATTTAAACTAAACTGTACGATATCACGTTGATTTTGCTTGATTTTTCGTGTAAGCTTTCATTATCGTCTATTCATGCATTGACTTGGCATACATGAGTTTTACGGCTTTCATTTTTGGATTCTAAGAAATCTATAGACTTAATTTCATGGATATAGGTGGGCGACTACCGTCTGTGAGCTCACAGCTGTTCTATCCCATTTTACTGCATCTCGAACCTACTCTCCAATACCCATGATCAATCTTAATTACAAGTCGCAAAGCTAGATATTCTTGCGAAGTTTCTGTGTTTCCAAATAATTTTCGATGCGTTGAACATTGAGCGTTGGCGGCCGTTATTTTGTGTATCCCTACTTGTGATGTTTAATTTTTCTGTATACTAATGACTCGTTTTACGTTTGTGTAGGGACCTGCGGTTCAACAAGATCGCTGAAATTCAGCCGGGCGAGCTGTCGCACCTGCACACTTTGCGCTCCCTGCTTCTCAATGACAACCGCCTGCGCGCGCTGCGCTCAGGCACCTTCCATGGCCTGCGCAGGCTCAAATACCTGTACCTGTACCGCAACCGAATCCAGCACATCGACCAAGATGCCTTCCAAGGACTTGTGCATCTCGAACAATTGTAAGTACTTTTTGTTTTCTTATCGCGAGTAAACATTTTGAAGGCTCCTAGACTTTTAAGGAAAACATTTGGAAGTGTGCAAATTTGCCTTCACTTTGTAAAATGCCTGTTGGGGTACCTACATCTCCAGGAGGACTTTTGAAAAATCCCCTTTATTACTCGCGGAAACTAGGAACAGTAGTGAAAACAGTGTACTTACCTACTTATCTAAGTACGTGTTTGACAAGTTATAGACCATGATGGTCGCTGACAGTGAGATTTTTATTACATTTCGAGCATTTTTAGGTTTTCGTACCCAAAGGGTAAAAACGGGACTCTAGTACTAAGACTTCTCTGTCTGTCTGTCTGCCACTAGGCTGTATCTCAAGAACCGCGATAACTAGACAGTTAAAATTTTCACAAATTATGTGTTTCTGTTGCCGCTATAACAACATACAAAAAACAAAATAAAATCAATACTCGTATTTAAGGGTTGCTGTTTTTTTGCTCGATATCAATAATGGCAACAGGTAGGCACTTGAAATATTCACAAAATACTCTCAGTTGTATTTTTGCTTTAATAATAAATAATAAAATAAATATTTAAGGGGGCTCCTATACAAAAAAACGCAATATTTTGCCTGTTTTTGCTTAAAACTAAAAATAGGTTACAGTGTTTGTGTGCCTACTGTTGTTTACTTAGTCAATGGTACGGAATCCTTCGTGCGAGTGTCCGACTCGTACTTTGCTCGTTTTTTAATTACGGCAATTGGCCTTCTGAACTGTTATCACTGCAGATAGATAATATTTATAGGTACTTTCGCGGAGTCAAAGAACTTTACATGGTACATAGACCTTTGGTACGGAGGTATGACTAATGATTATAAAAAATATGTTAAAGATTGGCTCGGCTCATTGGATGCACGTGTAGAGTTTCTCAAATGTAACTAGGTACAAAGGTAATTTGAGACCGATACTGCATATACGATTGGAATAGGACCTACCTTCCAAACATATTTTATTCGTACCATTAGTGTTCTACATTGGCCTCTAGTATGATGTTTATTGTTGAACTGTGGCCATGTGCTCATTAATACCTACTACATTTTTACCCTAGGGGACTAAATAAGTCTTTAGCCCGAGGTATACACTGTGCTTTTCGTTACGAATACAAGGAAAGTAAAAGTAAAATAAAAAACTTGTAAAACCTGAGTCGTCGTATGATTTTAGGTACCTATCTTTCTTCTGATTTAGGTGGTAAAAGTTTTTCCAGTACTGCCCCTTCTCTTTAAAGTAGACGTTATAAGGTGGGAAGGTAAGGTACCATGGAAGGCCACTCTAACAAATAAACAGTTATTATTCGTTTATTTATTGGATAAATGAAACTAACAAATATTTAAGTAATACTTTGTTTCATTATGTAAGATTTAAACCATTTTTTGAAATTGCAGATTTAATCAATATTAATTGAACTTAATTTTCATTGAACTCTTCCAAATGGCTTTGCTAGGAACAAGGCTCCTTAAAAGGCCATCATAATAAATCAGTAATTGAACACTAAAGTTTAATAAATAGCGATTAAATCTACAATAAAAAGAAGTGGTTTATATGTTACATAATGAAACAAAGTATCACTTAAATATTTGTTAGTTTCATTTATCCAGTAAATAAACGAATAATAACTGTTTATTTGTTAGAGTGGCCCTCCATGGTACACCCACCTTATTTTAACGTCGTCCATTCCCGAAATCAATGAAGCGAGGGACCGTACCTACTGCCAAAATAATAGCGCGAGCGATTCGCCTCCGCGTCTGTGATTTTGAGTTCGATGGGTGTTTGTGTAAGTAGAAGGAATTCGTCATCACATGGCAATAACTACGACATTTTAATAATTGGCCTTCGAAGGAGCATGGCCTTCCATGGTCCACCCACCATATTATTTGAATCTGGTGAACTTATCGTGTTAATACAAATCTCTGCTTTACGAAAACAAACCTCCACAACTCAATAAATAAATGAAGATCAGTGGTGCTATTCTCTAAGAAAACGCAGTGCTGCCTCAACGACGAACACCCATATAGGATACATTGGATTGTCAACCTAGTGAACCTATACATTACATTGTTAATTCAATGTATCCTATTTGGATGTTCGTCGTTGTGGCAGCGCTGGATTTATTAGAGAATAGCACCACAGATTGCCGGTTTGCCACTTTCCCGCCAATTTTGTTTCTTTTTTATGTGGCTGGCCAGCTTTAGTCGTTATTTTTCATGTTCATTATTAAAAAAATAGTTAATATATATATTTTTTTTAAATAAATTATTTTATATTTATTTAAAATATTTTTATGTGTCATTAACTCAATTTTACATCGAGCTGTAACTGGCTGTATAGAAAGTTGAGATAATGTTCAATAGAAATACGAAGATAGAATTACTTTTTTTTAATAATTTGACAGCTGTCAGTTGAAAGCGATTCCCCCTAGGGATGATAAGTATTACTTTCAGCCCGCTGGGGCAACTTCAGACCTACTGTAATGAAAAAGTTATAAATACTAGCGCATAATGTCAAGAGACATCTTTTTCTAAGTTTCGAGAGTCGATGTCGACAAGTTTGAAGCCTGGCTGTGAGTGAAATATTCAGAACAAACTACTGCGCTCTTGAATAAACGATCAAGTCGCTCTGAACTAAGAAGCTCTGATCCTCGAACGAAATATTCATTTTCTTCTAAATTAAATTATATTGTCGGTTAATAAATTATTAATAAACAAGATAACCCACGTTAATGATGACCTCTTATTACTAAGTTCTTTATCGGTATATGACACCTAATATGAATTCTAAATTCCACAACATATAGAATCTACAACACTGTGCATTTTGAATCTACATATTTTCTTTATCGTGTTTTGCCATTAAAATGAATATTTTTGATTCCAAGTATCCGGTAGGTCCGTAGGTACACATAAGATAACTTGAGTCCCGGCCCCTCCATAGAGATAAGATAAAAGGGACTGGTATGTATACCTACTCGATCTGTAGTATGTCTTTTTGTGACCTAAATTAAAATCAACAATATTTTGAGCAACACTCCTTGGAACTATTTTCTTTTGCTTTCTACCACCAAACTGGTTGGAAATTACTGTGCCTCAGCGGTTTTGGTATTCAGAGCTAAAGATAGCAAAAACTTGAAAAAAATAACAAAAAATGTAGGTAGGCAGGCACTTGTGTATGCAGTATTAAAACATTTCCGATAGCGGAAGCTTTGCAGATTTCTCTTCATTTAGCTGGATTGTTTTCTATTTTAGGAGCAATTAGTTTTTTTAAAAGGTTTTTATTTGCATTCCGCGTTTTAAATGTGGAATAATTTGCTTTTGTTTTTTGTTTTTATGTTTTTATTTGTGTTCAAAGCTAATGGTCAGCGACACTTGCCAATTTCATGGTCTGTGGATAGAGTAGTCAGACAGACGTCATAAAATCTGATACCAATCTTGCCAAAAGAGAATCATCGTTTCAGTCGAAAGACGGCCACTGTTGAACATAGACCTCCCCCAGCTATCGCCACAACAACCAGTTCTGTGCGTCTCGCATCTATTGGATTTCCACAACCCCCACCAGGGGGCCTAATCTCGAGTTTAATTCATTGGAATTGTATACATTGGAATTGTGACGTTAGGTACTCTTGAATTCGATGCTAGGGCCAAATGTACGACGGAACGCCCAACGCGCCGCGTCTCCATAAACACGGCCATAAGCAGATTGATTGTGTTCAATTTGAATCAATTGTAAAGAGTGAAGATTAGCTTGTTTGTGTGTGTGACATTGTAATATAAAATCTGTTAACTTTTATTAACTTCGTTATCGTTTTAATGAACGTGTGTAATTATGTGAATTGATGTCACATCACATGTATACTCGTACCTATTATCACATATAAATATTACGATAGATATGGATCGTGTAATTGATAGACATTATTTCTAATAGCTTTATTAAACTGTGAAGCCCCAAGAGGACACCGGTGTCCGCCACCTTGTCTTTCTATTGTGTCTCAATTACGGTTTTCAAAAGGTTAATTCACGAAACATGATGCTCTTTCATTTATTAACAATCTTTCAGACGGTACAAGTATGTGAATAGCAGGTACAATTAAATATAGGTATTTAATACTACCTACTCATGAATATTTTTACATTGCGAACAACTTTTACGTTGCGAGCAACTCGAAAGTTTTCAACTGCGAACCAGCAACTACTAAAAAATAATATCTGTGGCTCCCTACATTTTGTCGAGATAGAAAAAACGTACATAATGTACTCGTAGTTATAGAGGTGAACAGCTGTATATTTATATTTGACTAGCTGCCGCTCGCGTGAAATTAGTACTTCAATCCTTTATAATTGGGTGTTTGCCTGTACTTATTTTTAACCGATTTCAAATAAAGGAGGAGGTTATCAATTCGTGTAGGTAAATATTTTATGTTTGTTACCTCAAAAATATAAACGTTTGAAATAATTTCAAACGTTTATATTTTTTTACGTTTATTTTTTTTAAATTTATTTTTTTATATTTTGATTTTTTTTATCGAGCTAACAAATTTTTATCATATTTTAATGTTTGATCATAATTATGGTCAATTTTAATAAAATGTTTTTTCATAGTGTTCTCTTTTATTACATTTGTGGATTTCCAGAGATTCCAAAATGTTCAAAATTAGTGCAACCTCGCCATAACGTGGAAAAATCTCGAGATGTTTGTATATGGAATTCGGTGCTAACCAATATTCGCTTCACAAATACAATTTAGGTAATATCTAGTAATTGCCTGTCAGACAAACATGGAGTGGTAATGTACGAACAATTATGTACGAAGTCTAGCTATTACATAATACTTTGTATGTGTTTCAATGACCCTGCAAGATTGTTTACCCAGAAAATGATGTCATTGTTTTATACTTAGCATAAAGACAATTCCTCTGAAGAAAACAGGATACCTACTTACTGAAACGTTACAAAGGCACTCCTTTTATTATTACAAAGAGTAATTAACAACAGTTAAGAAAATACTTTGGTCATTAATAAAATAGATTTTCATTTAAAGAATTAAATAAAACTCATAGAGTTAGGCCTACATTTATATCTTAGCGGTTTCGCGGCCAGTCGCCTTACTAACAAAATATTCAGTTTTGCACAACCGGACACCAGGTGAGTAGGCCATAGAGCTTCACATTTCGTTGATAATGCTACTACTTGATTCGACATTGGACCAAAATTCACGCAAAATAGCTGATTTTCAGAGGCCTCTACTGCCTTTACACAAATGTATGATTTGATATCAATAGAAATCTAGATAATATCCACAAGTTAAAGGTGTTTCCAAAATATCTAGAGAAAGATGTGTAATAAGAATAACGTCATGATCACGTAAGAGCGGTTGTAAGAAAACGTACCTCGGGAAGGACGCTCTTAAAGCCGACCAGTGGTAAAACTAAATATGTATAAATAAATATTTGTTACAAGGAAACTAGGAAATAGGACAAGTCGTTTCTGTTGAGATCTTGTATCTGTGGTTGAGATCTACACTGAGCAGAGAACGGAAAGCGGGCTGCACTATCAATGTATTCTAGTCGGTCTGATAGATTCTAACATGATAATATGATTGTCATCTAGATGTCTCTCGCAAGCGGAAATAGAACGACGGCATCGGATGCGTTCAAGGTGCACTTAAATATAAAACATGGCCGCTATTTCACTGGTGAAGGCTTGTACTTGGTTTGACCATATGCATGGTCTCACTTTAGGTTTCTGTGAGAACACAAAAGTTTAAATGTTAAAATATAGATAAGCATATGAGAAATACTATGACTTATACTTTGTTTTTCTTTAGCGTTTCGTAGAGCATTTTCTGTACATTATAAGGCAACAAAAATTAACTAGACAAAATAATACGATAGAATTACTCACTTCAAAAAATCACTTGAAACGTAACGCTTTCCCATTTCCTTTCCAAAAACCAAAATAATATGGTCACGAATATTTTCATGCAGTTTGTCTGTACTGTATATATACACCGTTAAATTTTGGTCGTTTTAATCCCATGGAGAGTCGATTCGGTACATAAAACACTATCGATTTGTAAAGATAAAATTAAAAAATAAAGTACTTTTTTTCTAAAACTCAAATTAATCAAAGCATGTACGTAATTAATTTCTTCGAGAGAATTAATTCGAGTTTGAAAAAAAAACACCTCATTTTTCATTTTTATGTTTACAAATCGATAGTGTTTTATGTACCGAATCGATCCTCCTCGAGATTAAAACGACCAAAATTTAACGGTGTATATAAAAAGGCTATATCGCGGTAATGGAATCAATACTAGAACCTAAATTAACAGAATATTTGAAGTGATTTAAGTGCCAAATTTAGTATCTGTCTGTGTATCTGTACGTGAATATCCTCTCACACTCTGTGGTAAACAGAAACTTATCAAATATTCGCTTTTGGAAACGAGAATTTGCACTCCGGATGTCCGTCCGACTGTCTATCTGTCAATACCCTTTATCTCAGGAACGCGTGAAGGTATCGAATTGAAATTAAAACCATATAATCTGGTCTGCGGTCCCTTGATGCTGTGAAAAATTCAAACTCCTAAGTTAAAGAAAAAAAAGATATGGCCGTTTGTGTCGCAAAAAGCATACCTATATTTTGATACTCTCAAGGGAATCAAAATTCATAGGGTAGACCCGTTGACCTAGAACCCTGAAATTTGGCATGGAAGGTACTAATACAGGATTAAATCTGAAAATTGTAGATTTGTAGTTCGGTTACAAAAAAAAATAAAAAAATATTCTATTCTGAAAAATCTTTCAAAGTTTCGAGACTGGATTCGGACTATTTATATAAGTTAGTTTGTACGGAACCCTCCGTGTTGCAGTCCGACTCGCACTTGCCCAGTTTTTTTTTAATTGAAGTCAGTTGTATTTTATAGTAAAAAGTATTTTTTAAATACACATTTTGTTGTATACCCCTCAGCTAAACCTAAACAGTGTGCAAGTCCTTTAGTAGTAGGTAGGTAAGGTACCATTAGATTAAAACCATTAAAACTACTTAAGTATAGCCACAGTGCACTTCATGACAAATCAATAAGCCGCCGGAACTCGGGTAGGATAGGGGTAGGTTTCGGCGTTCGTTGTTTCAATGCCATATGAGTCCCCGTGCCTACCTTCGGGCTCCATCTTTAGATCTATTCGGAAGTACCTAATAGGCGGCTAATGAGCTCAAACACTAATTGAGAACCTCCATTTTGTTTTTATGTCATAGGGTGCTTTCAATTTATGGTTATTTTGACGGTCAGCTGCGGTGCCGATGCGGTGCGTTAGTTGTACTGCATACGGACGATCGTATATTTTATTTTTCATATAAAGCGCGCGGTGCGGCAACCGTACTGCGAACGGTCGACAACAGGACGGCAACATTACAAGCACCACGTGTTTAATTCGGTGTTGAATAGTGCGGTGTTGAATAGCGCATCACTGGCATACAAACGCACGGCAGCCAAATACGTTTTCAATTTAGACAGTTGTCGTCGGACTGCTAACGTACTGCAACCGGCCGGTTACATACTTGTAGCTGTGTGCTGTCATATAGCTGGAAGCCATTGACAAAATATATATATATTATATCTACACCGTAAAATTTTGATCGTTTTAATCCCGCGGAGGGTCGATTTACCAAACCATTAAAATTTAACGGCATATAATTATATTCCACAACTATCACACACAACGCCGTCTAGTCCCAAGCTAAGCAGAGCTTGTGTTATGGGTACCAGACAACTGATAAACATACTTATATATTTCTAAATACATACATATCATAGATAAATTACACCCAGACACAGAACAAATGATCGTGCTCATCACACAAACATTTGTCCTGGGTGGGAATCGAACCCACGACCTCCAGCATAGCAGTCAAGGCCACTAACTACTAGACCAACAGGCCAGTAAATTTAAACTATTTATTTGATAAAAGAGTGTCGGGTTTAAAAAATGTAAGTAGTATGCGATTATTACCCGATACAAAAGATTGGTTATGTTTTGAACCACACGCTGTTATATAAGTACCTTGACCTGAGTTCCCCGCAGATGGTTAGGTACGGATCGGGCTCAGCTTCTTGGGGCAAAGTTCTCTTGCTGTCGGCCGAATTATTAAACCGGGTACAGACTACTGTATCGGAACATGAAAGGATCATTTCATGTGTGGACTCACAGGGGCGCCGCGCCGGTTTTTAGAAAACTTCATGGGCACTCATGCTCATTTGATGAAGCGAAAAAGTGACGAAGTGTGGGAAGAGAAATGCACACTGATCGACCGACAAATAAATAAGTGTCCTACTTACATACTGCATACTTAATTACTAAGTAATTATGTTTGATAAAAATATAATCAGTGCGTTGAGTGTGAGTTGTTTTTACGTTAACGCGATCGAAAAGTTTACCGCGTTTGGCTCTCTGATTGGTTAAGAGCTTGGAGCGGGCCAATCGGAGGCTCTAACGTCATAAACGTGTCGATCGCGTTAGCGTAAAACAAACTCACACTAGGCACTCAGATTTGTGTCGGTGCGGAAATCGAACCCTGGCGCCTCAACCGGCGCTCTAAACCACTACGCAAAACGGGTCGTCGGGTAATAAAAAACGCCCATCCCTAAAAGGCGATTACTAATCTGTTTCTTGATATCTATTTTCTCAGCACCCACTGTTTATTTCTCATGGGTGCTCCAGCCCCCGAGCACCCACGGAGTCGGCGCCCCTGCTTCCTTACATATTTGAAATGTTCTGTTCGCGCGGTTAGTGTGCACATTGTGGGTATTCTGTTAATGCGTGTTACATTGCATGTTACGTTACAGCAATCTGTAACCGGCTTTACGATGAAGTAACAACGGTTGGCCCGTTTATCGCAAACAACTGTAACAATGACCCGTTTTCCTCATTTATTCTCACAACTGCCGCGATAACTTATTGTTTTTCTTGGAAACAAATTCATTTCAGAATAATTTAGCTACTTTTGTCCTGCTGCAGGATATGCTTGTGCTCAAATTAATCAGATGAGTTTTGCAGTTTGTCTTTTTTTGTTACGTACAATGTAAAATTAAGACACGATTTTTTTTTTAGATGATTGCACTTTGGGTTTGTATATAATGATCTAGAATTGGTCCATGTTTTAAAATTGTATCCTGTAGTTATTTATTAGATATCTATAATACCAATACTTTTCGCAGTAGGTACTGCTGTATCGAGTCACATATATTGAAGTAAAAGCGCAAAAGTAGCCAAATTTTGCGTTTTTTGATTATTATTATTTTTGATTTACGATCGTAACAAATATAGCATATTCAGTTATAACAATGGTCATTAAAGTAGATATACACTAAGTAAAATGCTAACCCGGGACCCATCTTCCAATAGCTATGTGTGTTACATATTTGGTGATCTGAATATATTTGTGAGCTGAATATAACATAGTAAGTATGGCAACAAGTTCCAAATCTTAGACCGTTCATTCCTAAGTTATTTTTTGTTCTTAGTTAAAGTTAAGTTACCTATTTATTATTCTTTCTTTGTTATACATGTTAGTTTTGCCAACAACCAAGCAATGCTAATTATAATGTAATATATTGCATTTCTCTTCTTTCTGTGTTGTATAAGTTACCAGCGATCTGTAAAATTCAGGTATTTTATACAATACTTAGGCAATCTATAAAAAATAAGCCATTTAATCACAAAACACATTAGCATAGCTTAATCAGCCTTATAATGCTCCTACTTTACAAATTAATTATACATGTAAGCGACTTATAACAAACTCCCCGTATCACGAATAGTTGTTTGTTTTATCTGTGGGTAAACATTTACGTATCAAAGCGATCGCTACTCGATCCACGAAGTCCGATGGTTGCTCGCCGCGTCGGGCCTCGGGCGCTGCACGATGTCCATCCAAAAGTCGTCGTCCACACAATTGATTAAGTACAGATTGCTCGGGCACAATGCCAATACCGAGTATTACAGAGATTTAATGTCCTGACAGTAGGTAATTCGGGTTATGTCTTACAATACCCTAATATATTGCTGCTTCAGTTATTATAACGTCGTTAAAGTATTTATGAATCTGTTAATGTTTACCGAGCATCTGGTTATATTTTTTTTGTATGAGCACATTGGTAGCGTGCTAAAACAGACCATACGAAGCGATGATATCTACGGCGATGAGTAGCATTTTCTGTGCATTTTGAACCTAGCAACACTAATCTGTAGTTATAATTATAGCTTTCAAGAATAAGGGGCAAATTCACCAATGAACTAACCGCGATTATATAAAACAAAACGCAGTTTGAGCGCCTAATCGAAGCTCATTTTGCGTTTCACCGCGATGAATTGAACTTAGTTTACGCGAAACTCAGTTTCAGTTCTTTTGTTGTAACCCATGTTTACGGCACGGGTCTTTAAACTAGATTGCGCTGAGCTCAGTTTAGTTGAACTAAGTTTTTATATTGAATGATGAAATCAGCCCTAAGACACGGTTCTTTAAACTAGATTACGCTGAGCTCAGTTTAGTTGAACTAAGTTTTTATATTGAACGGTGAAACAGCCCTAAGTCGCCCTGCGGGTTTATTTGAAGTTTACTGAAGGAACACAGGTGGGTTTTAGTTGAAAAATGTCTGACAATCCCTTTTGCTTCACCCAGAGCGGGAGAAGATATTTGATGATTCCGAGCTTAGAAAAAAAAGAGCTTATCACTGATCTGTATTTTATAAATCGGTAATATATTATGCTCTCATGCGTAACACCTGCGCCATACATCTAATAAATTGTATTCTGTATTACGGGAGTGTTGCAGGAAGTTCAGAGTTTATGACTGTGATCAATTAACTTGTGAGTTAAACTCTATTCATCTCAGTTATTGTTGGAAGCTGGAACTATTAGCTCACGACGCACATACCTCCGCTTAGTTACACACCAATAGAGTTGGTCTATAATCTATAATTAGTTACGCATGGTTCGGTATTGCCTTTGCAATAGGACACTATAGTACATTGAATAAGTAGTCAGGCGATCACTGAGGTATGTAACATAGGTAATGAGATAATTAGGTCCACAAGCTTGCATGGCGACGGTGAAAATTTGCTTAAATATATTGTCAAGATATATAGTGTGACTGGTAATTAGTGAACGATACTTAAACACATGATTATAGTCATGATAACAAACAACTTTTACTATACGACCTAACCTGTATTCACGAAAAAAATCGGCCAAGTTTAGTACATTTTGACCAGTTAGGCGAACACAAATGTACTGACCAGCAGATCTTCCCAGGAGGGTCCCATAGTAAAAGTTGTTTGTTATCATGACTACAATCACGTGTTTAAGTATCGTTCACTAATTACCAGTCACCCTATATAGTTTTTTTTTTTATAAGCGGGAAGTCAGCAAATATGGATTAAGTACATCTCAACGCACTGATTCGCATTTTCTTATGCTACTAGAACTACACTGCGCACACGTGTGCCATACACCGAATCTGGGCGCGTTGGTCTCCATACATTATATATGGAAACTAGAACTTGATCCACGCCACGCGATGTCGTTCTACGTACAAATCAGGCGTGTAGGTCTAATGTAGTTCTAACTTCAAGATAGAGTTTTATGTTCTACATTGCGCACACGTGGGCTACGTATGCCGATTGGACGCGTTGGTCTCCATACATTTTACATGGCAACTAGACTTGTCGAGCTACATTAGAACCACGCCACGCGACGTACGACGCAGCGTGGTCCACGTGTGCGTCGGTCTACTGTAGTTCTTGCTTTACGCTTCTGTCCTTCCGGGAGTGCGACCGCGCGGTGAAGAACTGATGAGGCTTTCGGCAACGCTCTTCTGTAAGTGACGGTTGTAAAAGATCTCCGAAAGGTCAATTGCAATTGGCAATATAATTTTCGTAAATGGCAGTGACAATGTACTGATAATTGCTTCAATAGTAAAACACCAATTTTTGTTTTTATCTATTAGAGTCAATAATGAAAATGTTGTCAATCACAAATTCTCATTTGTCCGAGGATAGAAGCAAAGGAAAGTGCGATAGGGAGACGCCAGATGTAGCTTAAACTCTTCCATTTTAGTTGGAGCGACTGGGAGTGTCAGACTTTTACCTACTGACTAAAACCCACCTGTTTTGAGACGCCTTTGCGTTCGAGGGCCGCGGTAGTTTTCGAACAGTCTCACAATCAAAATATAGCTATACGGTTTAATACGAATGCTATTTCCTCTCGTGTTGGGAAATGAAATGCAAGCTTTTTGACCACCGTTGAATTCATGTAAACACAAGACAGACCACAGCGCCCCCGCTAAGAAAAACAACGATTTTTACTAGTTTAGAAACTTAAAAATATGGCCCTGTATATTTTGATCAGAGCCAAAATTTAAACAAACAGCTTTATTACGAAAATCTAGTAAGAGAATTTTGTTAAAATCTACACAACTGCCAGCCGACTTGAGTTTTGTTTATAGTGCTATTAGCTTTAGTGTAGCAACATGGCTGGTCAGATGTTAATGTAGTTAGTTGGCTATGCTAAAATTATAATTATAGCGATTACGTGTAGGTGCTTACGTTAACGGGTCATGTGCATTATAGGTCGTAAAGTTCAGTGTCGCCAAGTGCAGGAGAGAAAAAATAAGGACCCTGACGGAGGCAGTCCTATATAAAGAGGAGCTGCTGACGATTCGGATACAATATATTCAGGCATAGTCCGAATCGACACTTATTTTCAAATTGAAGCTGTTTAGTACAGTCAGATAAAAAACAGTTTTTAAATATAATGTAAGTATGTAAAGAATTAAAATTTTGATACGAGTGCAGAAAGTTTGTCATTGCGACCCAGGCGTAATTCGCACGAGCCGTAAGCGAGTGTGTTATGGGTTATACGGGTTGACCCGCGTCTCGTGGGGGTCGACGCGCGTCCAGCCTGATACGATAAACAATTTTGGCGGCAAAGCAATAAAATTGTGGCGGGGGCGAGCAAGCGCTTTTATTCGCACTAGTGCGGAAAACAGTCTATCTCATGCCTAAAAGCGGTGGGATAAGAGCGGGTTTTCGACTAAGTGTACTTATTGCAAAATTAGTCGAAGGTACTTACCGCCTTAAATCCACCCTAAAATAGTTTTGGTAACGCTTGTTTTTCCCCATAGATTGTATTTAAAAAAATTTAATCTGACTGTGTTGTGTGTGTGTGCGCTATAATCTGACTGTGTCCAAATAGTCAGTGAAATGAATTATTGAAATAAAAAAGGGCTGATTCGGACACACAAATACACAATATATTGTGTATTTTATGTGGTGGGTAAAATCATCCAATGGCATCTCCGCCCTTGGGCGGAGCGGGAGATAGTGTCAGATTCTTACTGACTAAAAACCCACCCCGTTCCTTCGCATCCTTTCATACCAGGGCCGAGCCTCCTTTTCAGAAACAGACACTTGGCCCCAGTAGGCTTCGACCCTGATGGGACAACTCCTTGAGACGCGCGGGAACAGTACACGCCTTCGACGACTTGGACTTAGTCCGAATGATTACAGGACAGTCGGACAGCGAGCTACCCATTGCTCGCAAGCCCACGCCTACGTTGGCTGGAAATCAGGGTCGAAATCGGAATCCCCGCAGCGGCTGGGGCGTTAGGGCCGTTGCCTCTCGTGTGCGGCCTCCTCCTTTGCTAGCATTAGGTACTGCTTCGCAGAAGGAGGCGACCGCCTGCCACTACTCCAGGCGTCTGTTCCGCACGAATCCGGAAAAGGAACTTCCCGAACTTACCATGTCCGGTGAGGACCTGCGTCATGCGGGAGGTGAGGACGCCGTGAGGTCTTTCCAGCCACGCCTCAAAGAGAGGACTTACCGCCATAATTAAGGCGTGCCCAAATTAGTAGGCAGTTCAACTTTACAGCGAGCAAATTAATTAAAATTAATCCAATTGTAGTGTCGATTTCAATGTTATGCAATACTTAGATAGCTATATGTTTTCACAAAGACATGTACCTATATTGACTAAGTCCAACGAGCCAATTTCGTAATATTGGATTACAAATGGTCATAATTAAATTGAATTCAACACTAAATGAGGTAATTCGATAGGCACAGATAGGCACGATTCCTAGAATGATCAAATCTAATTGAAACTGGCGTTAGGAGGTTTGGTTTGTCAACGTCTGAGGTTACATAGGTAACTTTACCTATTGTCTATGTGTTATCCGGAGATGCATGTAGAGCTAATTTGCTCAATGTTGAGACGATTCGATCTTGTGTGCTGATAGTGTGAATCGTACAAAGGACACAGTTCTGCTATAGGTGTACTTAACCGTCAAATTTTAAGAAGGTAGGTAGACAGACAAGACAATTATAGTTAGTTTCATCGAGAACTTAAGGGTATTACATTGCTCAATGACCTTGAAAAATTTACCTCAGCACTAGTAGAGAAGAATTGACCTCTACACAGGCATTGCAGGGGGTGCTGCGCGCGGGGTGTTAGTACTGATTCGAGTTTTTTCTTGATTACTTATCGATATTCAATGAAATTAGAAAAAAAATCAATACAAGTTATTCAATTTATCGTAACATATATTTTGGTATGAATTCAATGTATAAATATAGAACCGTTTTCGAGAAAATATGGAATTAATGTTCAAAAAAGGCCTATTTACCAGATTTTTTTTCTAGAGTTATGATATTTTTTTGAGAAACGTAATCAATACAATTTATTAGTAATGTCCTTAAGTATCCCCTTCATTTTTTATATGTTAATCGTACATAAGGAATAATATATAAACTTCAATTTGAACTTGGATTTGGGCGATGTAATCCCCTTAAGCATTTACAGTTAAAAAGTAACATTTGTTGAAGTGGAACTGATGAAGAAGGCCAGAAATGGCCAACGGAACTTTATACTCACATAGATATCACAGTGAAGAAAGTTAAGCGACTACGAAAATAAAAATAAATAAATGGTTGTGAATAGTTATGTTGAAAATAGTATCATCAAAATGACCTGATGATGATGATGTAGCCGGAAGATCGGCATCGGAACTCCGTAATTAATGAATGTATCCTAGCCGTGTTTGGCCTTATTAGAATCGTCATTAGATGAACTTTTGCTATAAGGTACCATCGAACTGATCTGATGATGGAGTCGGAAGGTGGAAGGGAGACACTAGAACTTCATTATAAAACGATGTATCCTAGGTATTTGGATTCATTGAAATTGTCATGAGAAATAGACACTTTGGTTATAAGCGTATTTATTGCAACTAAAAAGTGAGAAATAAAAAAATAAAAAATAATAACAACCGACTTCGCTAAAATAAAAACACTAAAAGGATTAAATTAATTTTCATTTCAGAAGGCGGTGTTAAATAAGAAAAAACAATACCTTGAAACACAGACTTCCGAAATTTAAGTTATTTTAATTATTGTAAGTAGTGTTTTTTTATAGAAAAAGTTTTTTACAAATTATGTACCTAGTTAGTGAAGTGAAGATGACGTGAAAGTTCGGAATTGTTCCGTGGCCGTCGCAAAGGGTAACTGAAGGGCAGTCAGTAAAATTCTAATACCCTCCTGCTTCGCCGCTCCGCTCAGAGCGGAGGCTTATTCATGATTTTCCACGTAAAAAAAAGGTTGTACTGCGCTTTTATCTCTTTTTCAATAAGACTTAAAGTTTCTAAATAGGTTTCTAAATATTTTAAATTGAAGTTTCCATTTAGCTATCGGCAGTGCAATAAAAAATAAGAATAAGAAGCGACTCACAAAAGCTTGATCTATTACGAATAAGATTTTTAAATTAAGTTCAATGCCCAATTGTTCTCAATTCACTCATACAATAGACAATGATTTATGCAATTTAAAAACTACTATAATAACTTTGATTTACGTCGGTATATGGTTAGTCGTTGGTTAAGTGTTCACAATTTCAAAATAGATGGTCATGAAATAAAACTAGCACTTTGCCCGCGACTTCTGTTCGTATCCACAGGCGAATAACTTATTATTGTGCAGTATTATTTGCTATGGGGTACCTACGGGCAAAAGAGGATTCTAATTCTAGGCCCACCTTCCAATAGCTAAGTGTCTTACATCGTTAGATAGGTATTTTTGATTTGAATAAAAGTTACTACGGCTCCAAGTTCCAAATCTCAGTCCGTTCAAAGTTACCTTTTTATTTGCGGAATTATACCTACAGAATTATAGGAATTGTAATCATTAAAATAGTACTCTCTGAGATCGTCTATTTCATGAAAGTAGTTTAAAAGAGTATATTAATTTAAGGAATATGATTTTACATACCGACGAATTTCGCAGCTTTCATCCTATAAAGGTTAAATTTCCAAAACCCTTCTGCTCGCCTACATCGCGTAGGAAGCCTTGTACAAAAGTTAGCGTTCCTTTTCCCGGTAGTCTCGGGACGTTGACATATCAGTCAGTTTTCCTTTTATGTACATTGTATAAAGCAGACAACCACCGTCTTTATAAAAGAGTAGATATTATGGTAAATTAGTATTGTGTCATAATTACGCCTAAGCTAGTAAATTGTACCCAGGTAATTCTCTTAAGGTTAAGTGTCAAGACGTGTCGAGGACAGAACAACGCCGTAAGATTCTTTGGTTGAAGACTGATCTTCAAAATTTTGGCGATGCACCGCCTGTAGGAAACTGTGTCGTGAACCGATCGACGTGGCAATGTAACATGCATCCGCGCCGTCGAGGCAACGTTTTGCAGACATGATGCGTATTGGACTTGCGTGCTAAGGCAGTCAGGCGCCGCCAGCCATGGCAATCGTAATATGGCCAAGAGCCCTACTCTACTATTTTCATAATAATGCCATTCCAACACGATCCCATTGTCATTTTGCTAAAAATCCGTAATCTGTTAATTCACAATGGCCGATCATTAGCGGTCAGTAGTCTTGTCGGTAATAGAATTGTGGTACGAGCTGTCTTGTAACGATTTAAAAGCAACGACTCAAATAACTGCACAATGACGTTCTAGCCGCCAGTAAAACCGACATTTTATAAAACCGCGGTTTGGGCTTGTACGTCGATCACCCACTTAATGGTACTAGGTCACTGATCAAAGGAACTGTCAAAATTTTAGCAGATTACCGCACACGTCAGACATTCATTTGTCATTTGTACGAGATTACTATTCTAGCATCGACCTATATTCTTGCGATAGACAAGCTCGTTCATATAAACTATTTGTCAAAATACTGAAAAGTTCAAACAAAAAATCGCTGCAGCGCTAGATTGCCATTATGTCGTCTAACAAAACTTTTAAAACTTACAGCGCTTAGACAGCTTATAGAGGATACTTTTTCGCGACCAAAAGGTCTAAAGCGCCATGAATTTCCTAGTACTTACGCGTTTCGTTCAACTTAGTGTAATGTCATGTCATCTATACAGATTTTTATACCGCAGAAGTGACACAGTTTCTTGCCTACAATACTTCATTACAATAATACTCTATTTCAAAATGTAATTATAGTGTATGTAAAAACGAGATCTCAATAACAGTAAAACAAATAAATAAATCAGTAATCACTAATAAGCAGTGATAGGAATAGGTAGTGCCTATTAGCCTAAACTTCGAAGAACAGAGACAAAAAACGGAGACTTCCTTAGGACTAAATTATTTCCGGGACATCTGTCTCGAAATTTCGAGAAAACACTTAAATACATTTATTAAAATGTGTTATTTGGAATAAGTAATTCGTCTATATTTATCTAAAGTTTGCGATTAGACATAAAAGTTATAATTTATAATTCCATAATAATCACTTATCCTATATCAGCCTATCTTATATTAGTCTATATATCCCTCTCCTAGAGAAGAGGCCTGAGTCCCAGCAGTGGGAACATTATAAGGCTGATGCAATGCAATGCAAGGCTATATCAGCCTAGTGACACACACTGCGTGTGTTTGTATTGTTGTGATCAGAGAGGTCTTCTTAAAATGTGCATGATATAGATGACTTCCGTATTTTTTTCACGCCTTTATCCCGGAGGAGTAGGCAGAAACCACAGACTATGTTATATCTAATACCTATGCAATTACTAATATTATAAATGTGATAGTTTGTATGGATGTCCATTACTCAATTGCTGAATTTGGTAGTGATATAGATTAAGGTGTGGCTTAGCACATAGGCTACTTCCTATTAAAAAAAAGTACAGTTCCCATGGGATACAAAAACAGTAGTACACGCGGGAAAAGCCGCGGGCATTAACTAGTTAAAAAAAAAACGGAAGGGTCTTTTGACACCACGATATTGTCTGGCGATTCTTAGGAGATTTCCATGCAAAAAAAAAACCTCATTAACATTAAGATCATACCACTTTGTATACCTACATTCTGGCAAATAAATGAATTATTTATTTATTTTAAGTACCTTTTTTTTAATGATAAATTCTTTCTACTATAGAGAATGCTAAAATGATAAAAAATTACCGTTTTATTATTTGAAATCCTTTTTTTACACTTGAACTTTAGAAATCTCATTAAACGTACCCAAGAGTGAGCTAGAAAGAAGATATTTACTTCGAAACGTGTACGGCTTCTTATAAAAACATTGTGATTTATTGTGTATTACGATCAACAAGTTATTTACAAAATGTTCTCCAAAAAAAAAAAATCAGAAAATTGGTTGTAACGACTGTGTATGTTATTTATTATGATATATCTAGTCGCAAACTTTAGGTAAATATAGACGAATTACTTTTTCCAAATAACAATTTTTTTAAATGTATTTAAGTGTTGTCTCGAAATTTCGGGATAGATGTCTCGGAAAAAAATTTGTCCTAAGGAAGTCTCCGTTTCTTGTCTCTGTTCTTCGAAGTTTAGGCAAATAGGCACTACCTATTCCTATCACTGCTAATAAGACTACAAGTTCAACTGAACCTAATTCAAATTTTAATATTAACCTGCACGTAATATGGTACGTAAATTATTATGGTACGTAATGACAGCATGCTTAACAACAAAACTTACCGATGAAAACTGATACCTCATGATTTGCTGACATTTCATCGTAATTTATTAAAAAAAAAAAACATTATTATTAATTATACAAAAAAAGAAAGAGCATTAAATAAAATATTTAAAAATTTCAAACAGTATAAAAGACCGTGCGAAGTCTGTATTTGGTAAACTAGCTGTAGGTAAAAACCTAATTCAGCTTTTTGTGGGAGGGAACATCTGCATGTTTTAGTCTATGATTGTAAAATGGGGAAGAGTTTAAATAAAATAATATCTTCTCTAACGTACTATTACGATAGTAGAAGCTATTACATTGCTGGAACAACCAATGGTTTTAGGTACTTACTTGACTACAAAATTATTATATACGTCCAAGTTCATTTAAATTTGTATTTATAAGCGTCGCTCTGACACTGCATGAACGTCAAAACTGCACTAATGCCATCAATGTAAAAGTGTTCGGCCTGCAGGTCAATTAAGTGAAGTAAAGTGACTGTACGGCACGCCTCATCTAGTGCGTAGTACATATATATCAATGTATTCTAGGTAATTTCTTTTAATGGGGTGTCAGTGGTTGATCATTGGGAAGTCATTATATTAGTAGATTAGCAAACTTGTCAAAACCAACATGATATTCTGACACTATTGTAATAGCAGACTTGAGGCCCAGGCATTTGTATCAAAATTTGCAGTATGATTACACTTTACTTCTTCTTCCCACTTCTTGTTGTTTATGTTTATCATCAAGAGGTAACGACTCGGCTACATACTTACTTTTTAAAAAGTGCTGACAAAAATCAAATTTATTTTAAACTAACTTCTGCCGGCGGCTTTGCCCGCATGAAACTAGTTCTCCATACAAAATTTGGACCCTTGTTTTATCCCCTTAAAGGGAGAAATTTTGGGAAATCCTCTTATAGTACTCGCTTGCGTCATAAAAGAAAACTTATGCAATATTTCACGCACCTAGTCCCAGTAGTTTCGGCTGTGCGTTGATATGTCGGTCAATGTCTCCGTATATATAAAAAAAGTCGTGTTAGTTACACTATTTATAACTCAAGAACGGCTGAACCGATTTGGCTGAAAATTGGTGGGAAGGTAGCTTAGAACCAGGAGAAGGACAAGGGATAATATTTATCCCGATAAGGAAAAAAATCAAAATCCTGCTCATTTATCGGTATAAGGTAGAGTATGGTAGAATAGGGTAGAGTAGGATAGGGTAGGGTAGAGTAGGAAAGATTGCATCACTGCTTACCATCAGGTAGGATTGCAGTCAAGTGCTAGTTTATAAAAAAATAAAAAAGTAAGAGCGGGAGCGAAGCCGCGGGCAAAAGCTAGTATTATATAGATAGATAGATAATGATATCAGATTTTGTGTTCATGGTAATTTCTTGATTGACTGACCGTACAGTGATTACGGAAATAATCTAAGATCAAAAGGTGTTGACACATTTATTAATTAGTTACAACTTACAAGCTGATACTGATGATCTGCGAGATTAATGAGTTTGCCGTAGTTAAAAGGCTTAGACCATGACCCTTCCTCATCTCTGTGTAGTATATATCTAATACATTTATCTAGGTACACGTATCCTATGACGTCAGTTTGGTTCAATGATTATTTCATGGAGGTCAGACGACAGTTGTTCCGCCTGACATACTAATATTCTGATTAAGTTTTACATTGACCCCCAACTTTTTCCATGAAATACTGTATTAAGTACCTTTATTTCTTTTTCACAATTTGAATTAAAATTTAATTAAAAATCTATCTAATTGTTTAAGTTGGAAATTACTATCATTGTTTTAATACTTCTGTTCTTGTCGCCCAGCCAAGCCTTTTCAATAATTTCAATTAACACTCCCCCACGTAGCTGTCTATGAAAAGGCTAGTAGCGACCGACAAAGGCCTATTCGAGCATACAACCCTCCAGGCGGCTAACCGCTAGCTACTGCTAGCAGTAATATGTGCATGGGCTCTAATAGGATTAAAACAACTTGTTCAATTGATAACTATAATTGACTTCACAGATCGCTCTTTCGATTAAACCGGACCACAATACTCCTATCTGAGCTTGATTTATTAGATTTATTGGTTATTAGTTCAGTCGCATCGTTAGGATAAACGAACTTATGTAAATAGTTCAATTCCCGAATTTCAATTTTCAGATATATTCCTATATTTGTGCTATTAGAGCTTGCTTCATGCCAAATTTCAGGGTTCTAGGTCAACGGGAAGCATCCTATGAATTTTGATTCCCTTGAACGTATGTTTCAACACTCGTTGAAACATACGTTTTCTACGACATAAAAACCGTATCTTTAATTTTGAGGTAACTTAGAAGTTTGATATTTTTACAGCTTCAAGGGACCGCAGACCTGGGTAATAGTTTTAATTTCAACCCGGTACCTCCACGCGTTCCCGAGATAAAGGGTCTTGACAGACAGACAGACGGACAACAAAGTGATCATATAAGGGTTCCGATTTTTCTTCCTTTTGAGGTACGGAACCCTATATACCTAACTACTTAAAAAGAATCAATTAGAATGAAATTCCGGAGATCAGCGCGTTCAAACAAATAAACTCTTCAGCTTTATAATAATAAGTACCTAAGTATAGTGACTGGCCTGTTGGTCTAGTGGTTAGTGGCCCTGACTGCTATGCCGGAGCCCCGGAGGTCGTGTTTTCGATTCCCACTATTTCCCACCCGGGACAAATGTTTGTGTGATGAGCACGATCATTTGTTCTGTGTCTGTGTGTAATTTATCTATGACACGAGTATAATAAGTATGTTTATCAGTTGTCTAGTACCCATAACACAAGCTTTGCTTAGCTTGAGACTAGACGACGTTGTGTGTTAGTTGTGGAATATTATATTATGTACATATACATCGTTAAATTTTGGTCGTTACAATCCCTTTCTTTGAGTAAAAGTCAGCTGATCGAGGTTAATGAACTGTAGGTAGTTAGTACGCAACGACCGAAAACTCCCTACAAGGTCATTGACTCGATTACTTAAAGATATTAGTTTCGTACATGTGTAAATTAATTCGAGTTTAAAAAAAAAGTACAAACTTTATTTTTTAATTTTATCTTTATAAATCGATAGTGTTTCATGTACCGAATCGACCCTCCACGGGATTAAAACGACCAAAATTTAACGGTGTATGTATATATACCTGAAATCGCGAAAAAAAATCTGCTGGTCAGAACATTTGTGTACGCCTAACTGGTCAAAATGTACGTCCCATAGTAAAAGTTGTTTGTTATCATGACTATAATCAGGCGATTAAGTATCGTTCACTAATAATCAGTCCACAATTATAACACAACGAAATATATGAAAGTGTAGCTATTTTAATAGTATTTGTAGCTCTAAGAGTAATTCCTTACTAGATAGAGCCCTACATACGAGAACTAAATAATAAGTTGTATCAAAAACTTTTACAAAAGCACTTGATCTACTTAAATATCATACCTGTTTCCACCCTTCGTTTGAGTATTACAATCAACTAGTAAATGTACCTACCGCAATTGCAACTAGTTCTTTGAAATAAAATTATTTGAAATGAAATTAGAGCCAGGCTACTTTTGTCCCTGGCTTGCTTGGACTGTTTCGTGTTATAGATTTATATTTCAAGCTCTTTCAAGGGAATTTCAATGGAAGAACTACATAGGTTATTATTATGACCGTTCTTCAATCTTCTTAGGGTTCAGTAAACCGTCAAAGAATTATATTACCTATCAGTGATCGCCATTAGTAATTCACTTCTTTATTAGCTCACCAGCGGGTCTAAAAAGGTCACATTTAGCAATTCATTTCCTGAATTCCTGTCATACTTACAATCTTTTAGCAATTCTGCTAATATTCGTAAAATTTTACGAATGTGCTGTCATTTAGACCCGTCTGTCAAAAAAACTATCAAATAGATGAATTGCATTGCAGAAGCATACCTAATATGAATATTGTTTACGTATAACAATATGAACTGCCAATTCGTTACCATTTTGCGATTTTTGACATGATTCATATTATTATCCGAATGCAGATCTGCTAAAGTTCCTATCTTTATTAAATAATCTATCATTTTTCTATAGTAATCATCTCTAACGAAAAATGCCTGGCTTTCTGGATATTTGATGACTCTATTGTATGTTGCTCTTCTTCTTCTTCCTGCCCTTGTCCCATATTACTTGGGGTCGGCGCAACACGTTTTTTTCTTCCACTCTATCCTATCAGCCGTCACACTATCACTAACTTCCTTTTCTTTCATATCACTCCTCACACAATCCATCCATCTCTTCTTCGGCCTCCCTCTTCCTCTCCATCCATCTACTTGTAAACTCAGAACTCTTTTAGTAACATGTGTTTCATCCCTCCTCTTCACATGACCATACCAAGACAAACGACTTCCTTTCAACTTTTCAGTCACTGGCGCCACTTTCAAACTTCCTCTAATATACTCATTTCTCACTTTATCCATTCTCGTCACACCACACATCCATCTCAACATTCTCATCTCCGCTACATGCAGTCTTTTTTCATCCATCTTTTTCACAGCCCAACATTCTGATCCATACAATATGACAGGTCTTATCACGGACTTGTAAATTTTACCCTTCAACTTGAGTGGCATCCGTGGGTCACAAGTTGTTCCCGTGACCTGTCGCCATTTCATCCATCCGGCGTTGATCCGATGTGTTACGTCTCGGTCTACCTCACCATCTCCTTGAACGAGCGACCCGAGGTACCGAAAGTCGGAGCAGATTGGTATGGGCGTTCCGGCGAGAGCTAAGGGCACAGGACCGGAAAGACCGCCGAAATCGCAGAACAAGTACTCCGTTTTGGTTCTACTTAATTTCAGGCCAACACTCTCCAGTCTGTGCCACCACACCTCCAATCTATTCTGGACCTCTAGGCCACTCTCGGCAACCAGCACAATGTCATCGGCGAAAAGCATACACCAGGGAGCCTCTTCCTGAATGTCCGACGTCAGAGCGTCCATTATCATCAGGAAGAGGTAAGGGCTGAGTGCCGACCCTTGGTGTAAGCCGACAGCCACATTGAAGCTGCTAGTGGTGCCCACTGTAGACCGAACTTGGGTACGGCATCGACTGTACATCGCTCGGATCAACTGCACATACTTCCCAGGCACACCTTTCTCTTTAAGGGCCCACCACAGAACCTCACGAGGTACCCGGTCGTATGCCTTTTCGAGGTCAACGAATACCATGTGCAAGTTTTTATGCGCACCTCTGTATTTCTCGCACAGCTGGCGTATAGCGAAAATGGCATCCGTTGAACCTCGACCAGGCATAAAACCGAATTGGTTCTGTGAAATTTCACTCTCTTCTCTCAACCTCCTTTCAATAACTTTCTCCCAGGCTTTCATGGTATGTGACATTAGTTTTATTCCTCTATAATTGTTGCACTCAAGAACATCACCTTTGTTTTTAAAGATGGGCACCAAAGAACTGTTGCACCAATCATCAGGTATGGCTTCTTCCCGCAACAACTTATTGAAGAACAAAGCTAACCACATCCATCCATCCACTCGCAATAACTTCCACACTTCAACTGGAATTCCATCGGGACCAATGGCCTTACCATTTTTCATACCATTTACTGCTATTCTGACTTCATCCATACTAACCATTCTCACTAACCCTACATTCACTGGTTTACCCTCTAAAGACCCACTCCAATTATTTTCCTCGTTCATCAGTCTTTCAAAATAGTCCTTCCACCTGTCCTTGATTTCTTCATCATCCGATAGGACCATTCCAGCTTCATTCCTTACACATCTTATCTGACAAACATCCCTCGTCCTTCTCTCTCTTATTCTAGCAAGCCGGTACAGCTCTTTTTGGCCTGCAGGACTGTCCAGTGTATCGTACAATTTGTCTTGGGCCTTTGCTTTCGCTAAAGCTACGGCTTTCTTAGCTTTTTTCTTCCAATTATCATACTCCCTCTTTTTTTCAGCTTTCAAACTACCGTTTTCCGCTTCTACACGCTGCCATTCCTTGAATTTGCTTTTCTTTTCTTTCAATACATTCTGAATTTCTATCGACCACCACCATGTATCCTTATCTATTGTGCCTTTTCCTCTCGTCTCTCCCAAAATATCTTTCGCTGCATGCCTGATACACTCTGCCATCTCATTCCAGCTTTCATTTATACTTTGATCATTCATGTCTCCCATTTCTATCATTCTGTCCACCACTCGCTCTTTGAACTTTTTCGCACAGTCATTCCTCTCTAGCATGTGCCATTTTATTTTGGGGGGCGGGCGCTCTTTGCTTTTTCTACACAGTATTTGGACCACTGATGTCATAACCAGAAGTCTGTGTTGCGAGACTAGGTCTTCTCCTGGAAGCACTTTGCAATCCTTGACGTGTTTTAAGTGGTTGCGCCTAACTAGAAAATAATCAATTTGCGTCTTATGGTTACCACTTTTGTACGTGGCCAGGTGTTCGTCTTTTTTCTGAAACCACGTATTGGCTACTGCTAGGTCAAATGCAGTAGCGGATTGCAGGAGCATCTCTCCTTCATTGTTCGGGTTTCCATAACCCCATCCCCCATGTACTCTTTCATAAACACCTCTCATTCTTCCCACATGTCCATTAAAATCACCTCCCACTATCAATTCCTCATGCACAGGGATGTTCATTAAAACCATATCAAAATCCTCCCAAAACTTCTCTTTCATCGTATCATCACATCCTACTTGAGGTGCATACACACTAATCACATTCAACATGACATTCTCTAACATCACTTTCACAATTATAAATCTATCATTCATCCTTTGTACTTCCATCACACTTTCTTTCAATTTACTATCTAGCACTATTCCTACACCATTTCTTTTTCCATCACTTCCACAATAATAAAACTTATATCCCTCACCAATTTCCCTCGCTTTTGTTCCTCTCCATTTCGTTTCCTGCAAGCATGCTATGTTTATCCGTCTTCTTTTCAGTACATCCGCTAACTCTCTCGCCCTTCCAGTCATTGTCCCAACATTCCAACTTGCATACCTCAATCTTATTTCCCGCACTAGCTTCTTACGTTGCCCCCGCCCGGGTTGGTGCAACAACCCTGGTCCATTTCCCACAGGAGCCGGGTGCTGCCCCTGCGCGTCGCCTGTGGGGTACGCCCTAACTCTATCGCGCACTCTATTATTTGTCGACATGTTGCAGTTGATTTGGCAACTGTTTTATAGTCGGCCGCCAGCCTGACACCAACCCTCCTTGGGAATGCTTTTGTTGGTGGTTTACGCACCACCATGCGGAGACCTTCGGTGCTTCATAGTACGCACGGTCACAGAAATGTCCCTTAGTCGCCTCTTACGACACCCACGGGAAGAGATGGGATGGTGCCATTCTTTAAGTCCGAACACCTAAAGTTGTCAAAAAATTAAAGGCTCTTTTTGACACTAGCTAATTTTTTAAGTAGGTAAGCGTAAAAAGAATACTCACAATTTAAGTAGGTAAGCGTAAAAAGAATACTCACAATATATTTCATCATATAATTTAATGAGCCAAAAAATTATGTATTTTTTTAAAACAATTAATTATTATTTTATTGTTTCTTTCAGTTTCGTTCAAAGTTACATTTAGGGTCTTTGTTAAATGTCAAAACTATTTTTTAATGAGTTTACTTGTCTTAATAAGATCTAGATAATATTAATAAGGTAATTTTAAGAAACCTTAGTAAAAGTTAACCTGACTGGCCTGTTGGTCTAGGTGGTCAGTGGCCTGACTGCTATGCCGGAGATCGTGGGTTCGATTCCCACTCAAGACAAATGTGATGAGCACGATCATTTTGTCCTGTGTCTGGGTGTAATTTATGTATAATATGTATGTATTTAGAAATATATGAGTAGAGCACAAGCTCTGCTTAGGTTGGGACAAGATGGCGTTTTGTGAAAGTTGGGAAATATTATTATTATTCAATTCATTTATTTTTATATAAATACCTACTTAAAAATGATATATTAAAAAAAAAAACATTTAATAATATAAAAAAGTAGTAGCCGACCGACAACGGGAACAGGGTCCAAATTAACGGTGGTCAGTTCCTAACAATACGCGCCGTGTCCAGGAGTATCTACTGCTTTCTGGACCAAGCCCTTGATCCAACTGCCCAATGAGAGCCTCTTCAGATGTTGGTCGAGGCTATTTGACATTAAACCATTGGTCGTCACGACTATCGGTAAGTATTTCGGTACAATGGTTGCTGTATCCACTTCCCACATGTCGAGCGAGCGAGCTAAGATACTTAGTTTACTTATCTTTCTCAGCTTCTCTTATTATTATTATTATGTTATACGTCTTTCCATATGAGTTGCTGACGATACGGACACAGTGTTCGAATGGACACATTTTTTCACTGACGATTCGGACACCTGGGACACCCCCAAATTTATTGAAGTTGCCGCCTTAAATAGTTTTGGTAACGCTTTTTCCTCCCATAAATTATATTTTTAAACTTTTTACTTGACTGTGTTAAACAGTGTGTCCGAAAGTTCAATGACAAAAAAATTAAAATTGTATTGATACATTTCGGACACTGTGTCTAAATATATTGTGTCCGAATCGCCAGAACATAACTCAACGAAGTTAGTAATAAAGCAGATAAGCGAAAAGTGAAATAATAAAAAATGAACATTCCTATAGGTTTTAACTTAATTAAATAAATAAAACTTTCACTGGAGGACCAATGAAGGAAAAGCAAAACAAAAGCGATATAGTGCTGAACTAAGTTCACCATTTGAGCATGGTGTACAAGTTGAGATGGACACCAAATGCGTCAAACCCAAACAAAACAGCTGTTCATATGTATTTTGTTGAGTTCTATCTTTTCGCGTCGCATTATTAAAGTCACTTTATCCTATCCTTGGCGTTGGGTTATACGAACTTAAATACCTATACTAGTATAATGGAGGTATTTTCATGTTACAAAGTTATTCCAAAGTAAAAGGTGTTTGTGAGTACTTTCACTCCCAAAAGATTGTCTGTGTATCTATAGAATATTTTTGTAGAAATAGCCTGGGAGAGGTTTAGAACGGCTGGAGCTTTGAAACGGCTGCCTCGCTTTGTCCTTTTGTGACGAGACTTTCATCTATGGAGTATGAAATACGAAGCAAGATAAACCCACTGAGATATCGATTTGTTGTTTAGTTTCGCTATTATTTAACAGAACGAATACTCCAGGTTATAGTGCGTAGCAGTTTTTTTTTTTTCGAGACATATCTTGCATATTTAACATAAATCTAAATTAATTACTATGTGATAAAAATGATGATTTAATTATCATTGTTAATATTAGCTCTATGAGATTTGCCCGAGAGTTTTTGATGCGTACTCTCGGTGAGCTCGGGCCAAAAACTCGAGAAATAAATCCGAAACAGTAGGCTGCAAGCTTACGTCGGTTAAACGTTTATAAACAGATACAGACGACATATTCAGATGGTGAAGGGAGTAGACATGCGTCCGATATACCAAATTGTATTCAAAATCTGATACCAGTCACAAATCGATACGTATCGATATCACAAACTTGAAAATCCGATTTCAGGAAATCCAAACTAAACACAAAAAATCTGAAATCTAGCCGAAATCACATACATTATGCGATCAATGTCACCCTTATTTTGGTAACATAAAATCTGGTTTTCAGTGATTGATTATGCGTTGTTCTAATTTTTTCGTTCATGATGCAAACTTGACCTTGGTGACAAGTGCGCGCGTCTTCGTATCACCATGAAAAGAATTTCTCGACTTTTTGAATGTGTTAGTTCAGAGTGGATTAATATAATTTTTTTTGGTTTAGATTTTTTAAATTGATTTGTAAGTAATGAAAATCACACAGCAGGGTAGGTAAATCAAAAAGTATACCTATTACGCGGCAAGTAAGTTGTACCAAAATGGCCGTCGTTGTTATGGTTACGCGCAGCCGTCCACTTCGATTTAGTCCAGAAAATCGGTTACTTAGAGCGCATTCAAGGTCGATCGCCATTTTGGTTCAACTTATATGCCGTGCATAGTAAGGAACGAATTGGTGAAGTTAAGTGATACAGGAATATCTAAAATCGGATATTGATATCGATTTCAAAATGAGAAATCGGATATATATCCGTTTGCGTTCAAAACCAAAAACGCCCATGTCTAGAAGGGAGTAGGGAGCCTCTCCGGTGGAGACATAGACCGAATATCCACCATAGCCGGTTTCCCGTGTAGCAATGGACTTCCCGAATATACCTACTAGCTTCTGCCAGCGGCTTCGTCCGCGTGAATATTGGTTATTGCGGAAGCGAATTCGCAGTCGAAGATGGATAAAAAGTAGTATCTTTGGAGTTCTCTCGTACCAAATTTCATCAAAATCGGTTCAGTAGTTTAACCGTTAAAGCATAACAGATAGACAGGCAGGCAGACAGACAGAGTTACTTTCACACTTATAATCACATTTTTGGAAAGACTTTTCTCTTTTTCTTTGGTATTGTAGACACAAATATCGATTTCGCCAAATAAAGTTTCGAATCTAAACGTTGTTTCAATTTGGGCTACGGTCTATATTTTAAAAACTACTAATAGGACATGAGGGACAGTCTAAAGGAATATTAACAGTATAATTCGCGGCATATAATTTGAACCAAAACCTTTGCGCAGTAACAGATTTTTGGGTCTCAATCGAAGTGCGGCACAGCGGGGGCTGCGCGTAACCACAGCAACGACGGCCATTTTAGTTCTACTTATTTTAGCGTACTTACCTACTTTTTGGTTGGGCATACCATAATTATGGCAGTAAGGTCGCCTCTTTGAAGAGTGGCTGGAAAGACGTCTTGTTGTCCACACTTCACTTGAAAATAGGAATGGGATATAATCAGTAAAAGTCTGACACGACACACCCCTCCGCTCTGCCCTAAAGCGGGAGAAGTCATAGAATTATTTTACACCTAAAAAAAACCTACCTTTTAGTTATCGGTAGCAACTTTTACACGATACATTCCTTGAATGATATAAATATACTATGTCTTTCATCGTCATCTATCATGCCCAAATGGAATGGTTATCCACTCAGGCTAATATCTCCAGAGAAATTCTAAGTTTTGTCCTCAGAACTTGAATAATGACCGATTTCTGATGCAATTTTATCCCACTTAGGTAGGTAGGTACTGTTACCTAAAACACAGAATAAGTCCTAAAGAGAGATTATACTAGGAAACCGAATGAGCATTTTTTTAAACTAATTTATTGGAATAGTATTAGAATTAAATGAATTCTATTGTTACAATTATGTGGCGATTTCCGATATCGATATAGTACATTTTGATACAAGTGCAGCAAGTTTGTCATCGCGACCGAGGCGGAATTCTCACGAGCCGAAGGCGAGTGTGTTATGGAGCCTAGGGCTGCAATAACAAATTTTCACGTGTATCAAACGACGTTTTTCAATACACTTACTAAGAAATACTTTCTCTGAAAATTACAACGCATTTTTGTTCATTTTGTACTGAAGAAAATTTTTCAAAGTTGTCAAACATTTTAGTTTTGATTTAGATGGCAGCAGGCTATCAGAAGTATTTTTTTACCTTATTCACAATAGCTGGCGGCGGCGGCATAGCATCTAAAGAATTCTCTTCAAATCGTAAATTCAACATTTTGTCACTAATAACACAAATAAATAGGTTAGATTATTTTTCCGACCCAAATATCGACCAATAGAATTGCACCATTCGACGTCACGTGGTACAACCTACATGGTATTATACTGATAATTTTTTGAAAATTTTCTCTGGTAGTTGCTATATATAAAAAACAAAACATGATCCAGTCAAATTAACCACACGTCAAACTGACAGGTTGAATTCAATTGTGAAAATTGGAGATTCTATTGGCCGACATTTGGGACGGAAAAATAATCCCCCGAATACCACACGAGCTTCAAAATTATCTGGCATTTCCCTCAAGGTTCCCTGCAAACAAATAAAGTCGTCAAGTTTTTCAGGAAAAATCACTCGCGCTTCGCGCTCGTGATTTTTTAACCTGAAAAACTTGACTCCTTCATTTGTTTGCAACGAACCTATCGGGAAATACCCGATAATTTTGAAGCTCTTGTGGTATTATAAGTGATAATACCTAGTATTTAATAGACTTTTTTCCCGCGTTTAATCTTTGCAGATTGAAGAAGATGCAAAGGTATCAAACCGTTATACATCCTAATATTAATAAAAATAGAAATTCAAATATATTTTAATTTAGAACACCGATAAATGTTAATTTGTTAGTAATAACAAATTATTGTGTAAGCGATTATGTTGATTTATTATATTCTGTTCAAAAAAACCATTTAAATTTTCATTAAATATTAGAACTAAAAAATATCCGCCTCTTTGCTTAAAAAAAATAAACAATCACCCTTGATCATGACGAAATAGAAATGATAAAGCCCTTGGTGTGATAAATTTTAAAAAAAGCACGCAAGTGATATACATGCCATGTCGAACCTAATTTATTATTTAATTGTAGTGCGTTATGAGGCAGTTTTCGAGGAAGTGTATTGAAAAAAATATTTCTGCATTTCACAAAAATATTTCTGCATTCCACAAAAATATTTTTACCAATTAGTGATGATTTAACTAGTTTTACAATTTAAATTCTTTTTTCCAGGTATATGCATATAAACGAAATTCATCAAATCGATCCTCAAACGTTCTCGAACCTGCCGCGTTTGGAACGACTGTAAGTATTTAGTGCACTTATGTATATTCAATATTTGTGCATTAATGCCTTGTATTTTAACAAAACTATGCAGACATATTAAATACTCACAAGGTGAATAACTTTCAGATACTTGCACAACAACCACATAAAGAGGATTCCATCAGGATCATTTTCGAACATGCCCAAACTACGCAAGCTGCGTCTGGACAGCAATGCCCTGATATGCGACTGCTCCATGTTGTGGCTCGTCCATATGATGGCCCAACATAACGAAATGTACATAGATGCGACATGTTACGAGCCCACCAAAGTTACCGGGATGCCTGTTTCTATCATGGAAGAACGAGACTTCGATTGTAGTGGGTATCCTTAACAGCAGTTATGTTTTATATTAATGTGTTTTGTTTTTCTAGTTTTTAACATTACCAACATATTTTTAGAAATCCCTGAAATACAAAAGGATCCCGAAGACATCAGTGTGAATTTCGGAGAAGCTGCTATGTTTACGTGCGTAGTGACTGGCGACCCGACACCGGACATAGTTTGGCTGCGAGATTCTAATGAGATACCTATCGATGGCACGCATTATGAAGTTATGGAGAACGGCACACTGATGCTGCATGATATCACAGACTCGGACACTGGATACTTTGAATGCATGGCTAAAAATCCAGTTGGTGAAGTGCACTCCAAGCCCGCCAGAATAACAGTTCAGAACAAGCCCGATGAGAAAGGTAGCTCTTTAAAATTTGAATATGTTTGAATTTTTTTATTACCTTAAATATTTGAAATGTTCAATTATTTTACTCTGTTTTAGGTCCACCCGTATTGACTATAATGCCACAAAAACAATTTGCAAAGCTTAACCAGCCGTCTATCAACTTTGATTGTGTCGCTACTGGTCACCCGAAACCACATATCGCTTGGCTGTTTAATGGCGAAAGGATTTTATTAACTGAGCATATATCAATACACCATAACGGGTCTATTTTTATCGCTGATATCCAGGAATCTGATGCAGGACAATACACTTGTTTAGCTGAAAATATCAATGGAAAAGTAAACGCTTCTGCAGACCTTGAAGTTTTGGGTAAGTCATTTCTTAATTTGTTTAATATCATCATATTGTTTAGGGTTGTAAAGGAAAAACACTACTTACCTAAAGATTAACAGGACAAATTACTTTTTTAATTAAGTATATGTTTTGTTCCACAATTCGATGAAACAGAATATTTTATACCAAAAAAAAAATATCTATTACACGAATGGCAAAAAGATGTAGTGGTTTTAGTGAGTCTTAGAAGTATTTATGGGCACATTCCTGGTATTTCTATTATACCGGCAACTCCCGTATTTTTTTTTTTAGAAAGTCACGAATTTTTATTTATTTTGTTTTAGTATCGCCTTCATTTGTCATCGAGCCACAGAACAAAACAGTAAGAGTTGGAGATGACGTCGAATTTATATGTACTGCTAAAGGAACACCAAAGCCACTTCTTAACTGGTTTAGAAACACACTAGTGTTACCTTTATCTGAAAATATAATTTTAAGCAATGAAAATCAAAATTTAACTATTCTGTCAGTCACATCTGACGACGACGGTATTTATCACTGCAAAGCTGAAAACGCAGAAGGTTCCGTCGAAGGATCAGCCTTCCTAACGGTTAAAAATTTCGAAGCAGTTCGACCTCGCATCATTTTGAAACCAGAAGATACAGACGCTTTTAGAGAATCATCCGTTCAGTTGCCGTGCGAAGTAGAAAGTGAGTCGCCTGTTACAGTAGAGTGGAGAAAAGATGGTTCCTACCTAGATGCTAACCTAAAATATTCAATTACAGTAATCGGAAGTTTAATTATCCGCAATCTAACAATAAGAGATACTGGACGGTATGAATGTTCAGTGTTTAATGAATTCGGACGAGACACTGCATCAGCTTACTTGACGGTTAAAGATCGAGTTATACCCGGTGATGAATACGTTAATATTGCTTTGACTGAGGCGACTAGAGACGTTGATTTAGCCATCGAAAGGACCATGGACGAGTTGTTTAATAATAATAATACTAAAACAGATATCCATCAGCTGTTTCGAATAACTAGTTTCCCAAATGCACCAGCTAGAGAAGTCGCTCGTGCTGCCGAAATTTATGAAAGGACATTAGACAAAGTCAGAGGCTTTATACAAACTGGACATAAAGTTACATCAACGGAACCATTCTTTTACCAAAATGTATTGTCAAATCAACATCTTGAGGTTATAGCACGTTTATCAGGTTGTGTGGCACATAGAGACAAGAAAGACTGTTCTGATATGTGTTATCATAGCAAATACCGTAGTTATGATGGCAGTTGTAATAATTTTGCACACCCAACGTGGGGATCATCATTAAGCGGATTCCGAAGAATTCTTTTCCCTATTTATGAAAATGGTTTCAGTCAACCTGTAGGGTGGAACAAAGATGTAAAATACAATGGATTTACGCTGCCAAGTGCCCGTCTGGTTTCAACTTCAATCATAACGACAACAGATATATCTGAAGATCAGCAATTAACTCACATGGTCATGCAATGGGGTCAGTGGCTCGATCATGATTTGGATCATGCTCTACCATCAGTAAGCTCACAGACGTGGGACGGTGTAGATTGCAAAAAAACATGTGATTATGCAGCGCCATGCTTCCCAATTGATGTGCCGTCCAATGATCCTCGTGTTACAAACCGGCGCTGTATCGATTTTATTAGAACCAGTGCAGTATGTGGATCTGGAATGACCTCCGTTCTTTTTGGAACACTACAGCCTAGAGAACAAATAAATCAATTGACATCTTTCATCGATGCGTCGCAAGTTTATGGTTTCGAAAAAGCTGTTGCTGAGGATTTACGCGATTTAACCAATGAAAATGGATTGTTGAGGGTCGGTTTGACTTTCCCCGGAAGGAAACCGTTACTGCCAACTATAGGTATCAATGGAATGGATTGTAGACGCAATTTGGACGAAAGTAACCGCCTCTGCTTTGTGGCAGGTGACATCAGGGCTAACGAACAAATCGGTTTGGCAGCTATGCATACTATTTGGATGCGGGAACATAACAGAATTGCCATTCATTTGAAAGTTTTAAATCCATTCTGGGACGGGGACCGAGTCTACCAAGAAACTAGAAAGATAGTAGGTGCTGAAATTCAAATCATAACTTACAAACACTGGCTTCCAATTGTTTTAGGTAAAGAAGGATACGAACAATTAGGACAATATAACGGATATGACCCTAACCTGAACCCATCAATTTCAAACGTTTTCGCTACGGCTGCCTTGAGATTTGGACATTCTATGATCAATCCTATTTTGCACCGTTACGATGAGAACTTCGAAACGATTCCGGAAGGGCATCTGTTGCTTCGTCATGCTTTCTTCTCACCGTGGAGACTAGTAGATGAAGGTGGAGTTGATCCTTTGATAAGAGGAATGTTTACAACCCCGGCGAAATTAAAGACACCCACACAAAATCTGAACTCGGAACTTACTGAAAAGCTTTTCTACAGTGCACATGCTGTTGCTCTCGATTTGGCTGCTATCAACATCCAGAGAAGCCGTGACCATGGTATTCCTCCGTACACCAAGTGGCGCCAGTTTTGTAATATGTCTGAGGTAAATGATTTCGATGACCTGGCTGGAGAAATAACTGACGAAACCGTACGCGACAAATTGAAAGAGCTTTATGGATCAGTGCACAACATCGACGTCTGGGTGGGAGGTATTCTTGAGGATCAAGTTGAAGGAGGAAAAGTCGGACCATTGTTTAGGTGCTTGCTTGTGGAACAGTTCAAACGCCTGCGAGATGGTGATCGCTTTTGGTATGAAAATCCATCTATGTTCAAACCGGACCAATTGCGCCAGTTAAAAGAGACGACCTTGGCACGAATCCTCTGCGACAACGGCGACAACATCGATACCATTGGAGAAAATGTGTTCTTTCTTCCTGAGGTTCAAGATGGTCTTATTTCTTGTGAGGACTTGCCTGCTATGGATTTACGTTTCTGGGCTGACTGCGAGAGTTGTGGCGGCGACAGTGAAGGATTGGAGCGAGCAAAGCGCCGAGCTCGTCGCAACACAGACAACTACGACGACAAGGTTGACGAGGAGCGCCTGAACAACCTGGAGGAATCGCACCATGACATTGAAAATACTATCGCGTCTTTGAAAAAACGAATTGAGTTTCTGGAGGAAACCTGCAAACTGGAATAAACTCGGCTTAGCACATGGTCATTTTGGAAACATTTTAAATATTTTTGAAATCTATGTGTATTCTATATTCTATATATACCTATAATGTTTCTACGTATCCTTTTACATGGTAAGCTTTAATCCTATCTATGTGGTCCAACTAATTAAGATTACTTTTAACTTTCGCATTTTCTTTAATACCAACTCCAACTGCCTATTTTATTCTAATGTTAAATATTGCCCACTGAACAAGTTATGCTTTTAATTTACACTCTACAATGTTTATTAATTCTATTCAGTAATTAATTTTACCAATATCATACTACATTATATGTAAACTATATTTATCTATAGATGTTAGAATATTAATATATTGATAATTGAAGGAGATGGAAGTTAATTCACTATTATATGAAAATAATTGTAATCTTTAGCAAGTATAGTCACGTTATATTAGAACTAAGATATATTTTTTTTAATTTGTTATACTGTAAATGTTATTTTTATAAGTTGGTTATTCATTTTGTCAACTTTTTTCTTAAATTATTAACGAAGATCGATGGAAAGTGATGTGTGAGATGTATTTATTGTGGATTCAGCCTGAGAAACATATAGGTACTTTGGTACTCACTAAGGAATGTAAGGGCAGCCAACAGCCTAGTTAGGCTTCTTATAGACTAAAAGAAGTTAATTATACTTACATTCTTTCATTTTCGAGAATGTCAAGTTGGATTTAAGTTAGGTTTTTATTAAAATATATTTTTTTTTATTAAATTCTAACTCCAATAATGTTGCATTTTAAAATATCCATAATCAAAACATGTATTCAGTAGTCGGTGTATGTTCCTTAGGAACATTATTATATCTCTAGGATTAATATTTATTTGAACTCCTATTACTGCTTTTACGTGCAAGTAGATATGTAGTCGGTAAATTATTTGATAAGAATGAATAACTCATGATGGGAGTCCATCAATCATCCAGCGTGCATCGCGTCATTTGAAATGTCTGATGAATACTACCTAATCTTGTCTAAATAAGCTTTTCCTCAAGTTTAGCCAGATGTAGACTCAGTTAACTATCCAGGTAACTGTTGTGATCAGGTATGACTTGCACTGCCATCAGCTACGTTAACATTACTATGTCGGGGTGTATCGTTGCGAAAGATATACGAATCAAACGAATCTATTCAAGTTTACGTCACAGTACAACGCGTTTTGTAGCCAATCAGCAGTGTAAGAAGAACCACGACCCGATATAATAAAAGAATATGAACCTGACTTTATATTAAATCTTCCTTCATTACGAGTTATCCTTTCTTAAACATGTCCTGTATAGGATTATTCTCAATAACCTGCTAGTCACTGTCGGTGTCGAAATAAGCATTAGCTCGGTGTACTAAGATCAAAGACGCAATACGAGTGCAATCGCGATACAATTACGTTGCGCATGAACAATATTAGATATCTTATCACGATTCATAGATGTCAACTATGGTCAACCGTCTCTGCGTGATAGAGGTAAATGAATGTAGGGATGGTTAGATTAAAGAAGCTACGAAATTTAAGAACATGTCATATCGAATCAACTCTATTAACGTTGTTGGGTTTGGCTCTATAGCAAAAAAGGTAAATATGTTTAGCTCAGCATCTTTTGCATACTATAACCTAGTCAATATACTATTTTTGCTACACCACAGAGAGCAGTGCTTTAATGAAGGCTGAACCAAACAATTATATCACTGATTTCAATTCAATCATTTAATGTCTGATGTTAATGAATTAATGTTATAAATAATAGGAGCGCCTATGAGAACCTACCGAAATGTTTAAATGGCTATTGACCGCCACAGTCATGTATAAATGACAAAGCAAAATGTGTCTTTCATATCTACTACGTCGCGACTACATGACGGACGTGATGCGTTTTAAAAGTTAATTAATCTTATAAAACCTTAGGTATTTTTGACTTATTTGTATCGTGACTCCTCATATTTTAAAATTATGAAATCCTTGCTTGCGCTTTTGCTTTTTGACGTGGCGTGGGCAGTCCAAATGGCTAGGCCTTATTTATTGAGAATAACCCTTACCGACATTAGCAATCGTAGTGAGTAGTTCTAGTTGTTGAAAAAACTATTAGAAGCATTTAAGAATTTTAAAACTAAGTAGATACCTACATTATGAAAATTAGTATCTAAGAGGAATGGGAAGATTGGTTAAAGGTGCCGCGTGACTGATTAGATCTGTGGTGTACTTATGTATGTAAGCAGTGCCTTGCACGTTTTCTCGGATATATGTAATGTAACTTATAAAAATAGGCGTCAAAGACCTTTGTGTGTATAACCAGTCGAAAAAATGGGTCCACTATGTAGGTTGGACACACAGTTTTTCGACATAATACACTAGTTTGAAAAGCTTTTAGAGTTGCACGCTAGATCGAAGACTTATTATGGTAGGTACCAGTTTTGTAATTAAGTACCTTAAGAGCGGCCAACCCGAGGTACATTTTCATACAACAGTTCTTACGTGATTATGATGTTATTATACATCTTTCTTCAAATATTTTGGATACATAGATATCTTGTGGATATTATCTAGGCTTTTATAGAAATCAAAACATAAACTTATGTAGAACTAAGGGTGGCTGATAATTAGTGAACGATACTTAAACACGTGATTGTAATCATGATAACAAACAACTTTTACTATGGACCAAACCAGAAATCTCGAAAAAAAATCTGCTAGTCAGTACATTTGTGCTCGCCTAACTGGTCAAAATGTACTGAATAAGGCTGATTATTTCGCGATTTCAGGTATGGTCCCATAGTAAAAGTTGTTTGTTGTCATGACTACAATCACATGTTTAAGTATCGTTCACTAATTACCAGTCACCCTATATACGGAGCATATCCGCATGCGCGAGGTAATCCGCTTGATATTGAAAACACACTTAGCCGGATCTTCATTATGCTCGCGAACTAACTGTGCTCCGCACATCTGCAACCGCTCTGATGGAGACTGTACGCGCATCTCCCTATGAAACACGATGCGTGATAAAATCCGCACGATATGGCATTTTTTACCATCATTTGCAACCGTGCAAAGCTGGTACTAGCCGCTAGTTTTTTAGTTAGTTACCTACTCATATGAATCAGCAGATTTCGATCTAATAGGTCAGGGTTTTGATCTAGTGTGCACCTAAAAATGATTCAAAACCAGCGTTTGTCACCAATTGTGTTTCGAACTTACATAGGTAGGTAGACTTGGGCACCTTTACAATGGAATACGTATTTAAAACCTAGAATTGGTACTCCCATAAACCGGAGCTTGCTTTCAAACAAGAAGTAAATACGGCTTATTATACATTTTAAAGATATATTCCAAAATTCAATTCTGTATTTTGAAAATTTTTGGTGTGAATAAAAATATGAAAAAATGTAAATATGTAGTTTCATTTTAAATCCTGCCTGATTTTATATTTCATTCAGTTGTGATAATTAAGTGCTTCTAATGAAAATAATAAAAGGTGTACTACTCCCAGATATTGAAGAATAACCATATTAGATAGGTAATATTTTTTGATACTCAAATAATGGCGATTCTTCGAGCTATGTCGGTAACCTTGGTTCTCCTGCGGATGTCTTCGTTTCTCATGTGATCGCTCAAGGAAACTTCGAATATAGCCCTTTCCATTGCTCTTTTTTCTTTAATAATCTTTCAAAGGCTAATGCTCAGAATGTCCCTTTCCCAAAATCTCCTTAGGTTTCAAATGGTCCCTTTCCCAAAACGTCCATTTCCCAAAATGTCCCTTGCTCAAGTCCGGTTGTCCTTTGTCTTGTTTCCTTTTGGTCAGTGAATACGAAACAGGGCACTGAGGAAAGAACACTTTTAGAAGAAAAATTTAACGCCTAATCAAGGCTTCGGGATCCAACGGGATGTGGGAGTAGAAGGATGGGGAAACGTCTAGGACACCCAAGGTCAATGAATTTGACCTCAATGTCAATGAATTTGACCTCAAGGTCAATTAATTTGACCCCTAGGTCAATAACCTAGATCTCAAGGTCAAATGTATAAAATGTGGGAAAACGTCTGGATCAACCAAGATCCTTGACGTCAAGGGCAATGACCTCGACCTCATACCAATGTCACTCGTACATTTGACTTTGAGGTCCAGGTTATTGACCTTGAGTGTCCCAGACGTCTCCCAACATTTTATACATTTGACTTTGAGATCAAGGTCATTGACTTTGGGGTCAAGGTGAGGCTTGCCGTGTCCCTCGATGTATTCCCATCCTTCTACTTCCACATCCTGCTGGATTCCGAAGGTTTGATTAGGCGTTATTTTTGAGTGAAATTTTTCTAAGTCTTTTTTCCTCAGTGCCTTGTTTCGTATCCATTGACCAAAGGGACACTTTGAAAAAGGGAGGAAGGAGCCGTTTTGGGAAATGGACGTTTTGGGAAAGGCACATTCTGGGAAAGGGACATTCTGGGAAATGGACATAATGGGAAGGGTATATTTTGGGAAAGGGACTATTTGAATCCCAAGGGGCATTTTGGGAAAGGGACATTCTAAGCCTGAGCCCTTTTAAATTATAAAGAAAATATCTAATTGGTTATACTAAGCTAAATTGCGATTAGATTCTTAAAACTACTCAATAAAATTAAATAATTGCTACTATGTTTTATAATTGTAAGTAAACATAAAGCTGCATAAAAATTAAATAAATAAAATAAAATCTATAAATCACATGATTGTACTATTCAATATTTCACTGAGTGTTGTACTAGTAACTTTAGTTTTCTACAGACATATCTATGTGAAATTCGTTAAATTCCGATATACTTGGTATGCCTGCCACTTGCAAGCAACTGATTTTTATCCTTATTTTTAACTAGGACTTCCAAGAAGGCGATTTTCTTTCCCAGTTTTCTTGTGATGGCTTCAACCTCAATGTTATCGCCTTCTCTTGCTGCACTCATATAACTGGAATTAGAATAAAAGAGTTATTTAATCTTTTAGATAAAACTGTAAATGTCTTTAATTAACTTTTATATTTATGACTTTCATCTGTTATACATATTGTATGTTGGGCTGGTGTCCACAATTCCACATCTAAAGCATGTATTTGGCATATGGGTGGGACAAATGTGTCATTTAATCCATCCCAGATTTCAAGATTCCCAGAGATTCTCAAGAAAGGCCACAGTGTTAGTGACCATTTTGCAGAGGGTATGTATATTCTCAAAATATTTAGCTATCACTAGGCAGCTTAGAAGCAGATGAGTATTTGTAGCTATTATTGATTTGTGTTCTAAAATATATTTTTATAAAATTTTTGATTATTTTACAACTCTGCTCCAAGTCTCTGAATGTGTTATGAGATGTTTAATCTCAGAAACATAGTAATCATTTGCTATGACTATGGCCTTTATTTATAATGAAATAAAAGATGTGCAAGGTAATTTGGTGGCCGGAAATATGGGATCATGCACAAATAGTATTTAACTAGGTTTCCAAACTCACCTTACACTTATTTCCACAGAGACTCCTCTAGTTTCAACATTATCATTGGTAGTGAGTGCGTATGTGGAGATTGCATCCACCAGGTGGGCGATGAACCCACCGTGAAGCGTGCCTCGTTGGTTCAGGTGCTCAGGGCCAACTTTAAACTCCGTTGTCATTCTTCCATTTTCACAGCCTATGACTTTCAACTAGAATATGTAAAGAAGAAAACAATAGCAATGAACTTTACTATATGACAAGCAGTGTTTTTTGATATTCTTTATATTGTGCATTGGACTTCCAATAGGTATAATTGAGATATTGTTTCGAAAGTATATTATTAGGTCATTTTTTTCTCAACCACTACATTTTCTTGTGTTGTTATCAGCAACCAATGTCCAAAGAATGGTGACTGTAGCAATATTGTTCTTCTTTAAATAATTCACAACATATAACCCTACTACTACTAAGCCAATTTTAGAAGAATAGAATAAAACTTTATTGTACACCAAAAAAGTTGCACAAACTGTACATAAATCGAAATCTATGGGTACAATGGCAGTCTTATCGCTGATAGCGATATCTTCCCGACAATCTTAGGATGGATCGTAAGTACTTAAAAAATTACAGGGGGTAGTCTGTGGTGTACTGCTAAAGAAATACTATATAATACACGATAAATAAGCAAATATATATAATAATTATAATATATATAGGTAGGTATATATTATTTATTTATGAAATCTTTATGTATTAGTTTTATAATTATTATACATAACGTAATAAGTTACACAATTTCATTAAAATTTTAATAAAATTCTACATAATCAGGTTACTTTTAGGAAATGTAAAAAACCTACTAATATTAGTTTCAATTGCAATGCAATTTCGTTCTTATTTATGTAAGGTTTGCTGTAAGAAAACCCAATTGTAGGTTAAATTCGCCTGTATATATTACATCAGTTGTCCTATTCTCATTGTTTTATAAAAGTTGTGTGTACAAAAAAGAGCTTGGCTAACCAGTATCAACTCAGTTGTCAAGAAAATTGTTACTAAAATTTTAGAATGTACACCAAGTACGCAGCTAAAACAAAAGCGTTTTGGGTTAAATAAACAACATTAACTTTGTGTGCACTGTCCAAATACACTGGTCTAATTTTTCTTATCAAGTTTATTCAAATGTTCTAAAAATAATATTGCAACCTCTAGTATTATGAAACACTTAACTATATAGTACCTTACGAAGATTTTGATCAAAGCCCTTAGTTGTGGCAATGGCTTTAGTAAACAGCTCAGCAATTTGTGCTCCCTTGGTACACATCTTGCTGAAATTATCTTAAAGATTTCATGGAATTCACTGTTTGGTTTATTTCAGTTTATTTACATTCACAGATTTTTGATAGCAGCTGACATTGATAGTTTGACATTGGCGCCTGGACTGTGTTGCACGTTTTTAAAACTTTCAATGAATACATTCTTTTTCACTATGGTATTATTGAAGGAGTTCAAAAAGAAGCGGTAAACTTGACTATAAATACAAAAACAATAATGTTTTTAGTAGGTCCAGGGTAGCGAAACGAAAAGAAACCTATCTGGTACAATTTTTCAATTAGGTTTTGCTGGTCTGAGTCGTGCAAAAAGGCCAGGGTGAGGTACAAGCGTCTCAATTAACATCCAGAGAAGTGTACGTATAATAATGGTAAACATTTTTAAGGCATAATCGAGTTCCACCATCCGAAAATATACCTATGAACAGTATTGGATAGACTGATATGGCCCATTGATTAATTATATTTTATTAAAATATTATTGTATGTAGATATTCGATACTCGGAAATACTCGAGTAGGCAATACTTTTACGAGTATTACAATAATTTATATTATATAGCTCTTTTTTATCAAACACAACAGCAGCAAAGAAGCAACATACTATGATTATCAGAATTTCTTTGAACATTCTTAAACTTGGTTGTAGCAATCACACATGTACAAAACACATAGTTGCCAAAAGGTTTTCAGAAACTTATAAACCGTAGAAATAAGAGAAGCTTTTTTGAGGTGGGAAATATTCCTAAAAATTCACCGATTCACTTTCTCGAGGAACTAGGCGTAAAGGAACGATTGTGTACACTGGTGCGGAGCCGTGTTTATAAATATTTTGGCCATATTTGTCGATGTGGGAGTGGCTCCATTGAACGATTTGTTATACAAGGAAAGGTGGACTGAGCAAGGCCGCGTGGCAGATCACCGATGCGATGGACTGACCAAATTAAAGCGGCTGTTGGCGGTCCATTGAACGAGTGCGTCCGGATGACTGCCAGCAGGCAAAAGTGGCTGGAAGTCGTGCGGCGTATCCTGACAGCTTCTGAAGAGCAACCTTCGTGATAACCATGACCACTCTGACAAAAGTGAAACGACCAAAAAAGAAGACGAAGAGGGTGGAAAGGGAGGGCGTGTCAGACTTTTACTGACTAAAACCCATCCCTAGTTCTTTCGTTGCCTTTTATTCCAGGGCCGGGTTTTCCTTTTAAAAGCGAACCCCATTGAATTGAGGCCATTCAATAAGCTTGGACGCTGCTGGGCCTCTACGGTTTGCTGACATCTCCTTGAGGCGCGCGTGGAACACTACGACGACTTGGGCTTGGTCCGGACGGTTACTGGACAGTCAGCCAGCGAGCTACGCGTTGCTCGGCGCCCACAAGCTCGCGCCTACGGTAGCCGAAAATTGTATCCAACATAGAAAATGTTAGGCAGATTGTCAGAGTGAAATATAAATTATATATAGAAATCATAGTATAATACCTATTTGCTAATAAAAAGCGAAGTAAAGCGTCTATTACACCAATCGATATTCCGCACAAGTTACACCGTCTTAAAGTTTAGTTCCGAGTAAGACAGTCTAACCATTATTACACTATGCGACGTCGACATACCGGTCTGAATATCGAGTGCTGTAATAGATCCTTTAGGAAAATTATGCCCAAGTCTGAGGTAAGCGAACCAAAACATACACTATATACCAAATCATAAGCGCCTGACATAAAATTCACTTCTTCTCACAGATCGGCATTTGCCTACCACTACTGTAAACTCTTGTCAGAAATTAATATAAAACATAAATTCACTCTCATATTCCCCGTGCATGTCTATTTATTTGAACGAAATGAAAGGCTTATACCTACATCTAAAAAACAGATGAAGCCAATAACAATTAAGTGCTCACACAAGTACATTCTAAATTCCATAGACACTAATACCCGTACCTAATTAAGTTAAATAATTTCGTTCATGAGTATATTACCTCGACTTTTAGAAGAAAAGTACTTTATTTTTTAATTTTCTCTTTACAAATCGATAGTGTTTCATGTACCTAATCGACCCCCACGGGATTAAAACGACCAAAATTTAACGGTGTATATATAAAAAAAAAACATTAAGAAAAGAAATATGAAAAATAGTAGCCCACAGGAATCGGGAACAGGATCCAAGCTGCTGGCGGTTAGGACTCTTGAGAGAGGAATCTCCGGACAATACGAGCCGCGTCCAGGAGTACTGCCTTCTGAATCAGACCCTTGATTCAACTGCCTAACGAGAGCCTCCTCAGATGTTGGTCGAGGCTCTTGGCTATTAATCCATTGGCTGTCACGACTATAGGCACAATGACTGCTGTGTCCACTTCCAACATGTCGACAACCTCGCGAGCCAAGTCAAGTTACTTAGTTTGTTTGTCCTTCTCAGCTTTCACAAGGTTCTCGTCATGAGGGACCGCTATATCAACAAGCATTGTGCGACGCTCTAGTCGATCTATCACCACTATATCAGGTTCGCCTGGGCGGAGCATCGCCGTGTCCTCGTGGTGGCGATCGGCGGCAGGGATCTCTCTCGCCGGGCCTTGGTTTATTTAGGCCATGGTCCGAAGTGAGGAGGGATGGCAGGCGGTCGCCACCTTCTGCGAAGCAGTAATGCTAGCAAAGGGAGGCCGACCGCATCAGGCAGAGGCAACAGGGCGCTCGCCCCAGCCGCCGCCGGGATGATTCCGATCCCGATTTCCGGCCACCTTAGGCGCGGGCTTGCGGACGGCGTGCAATGGGTAGCACGCTGTCAGATCGTCCGGTAACCGACCGGACCGAGCCCAAGTCGTCGACGGCGCGTTCGGTTCCCACGCGCCTCAAGGAGCTGTCAGCACACCGAAGAGGCCCAGCCTGCTAACTGCATGTAGGCAGGGTCGAAGCCTACTGGGGTCATGGGTTAACTCCCGAAAGGAATACCCGGCCCCGGCACGATAGGCTACGAAGGAACGGGGTAGGTTTTTTGTCAGTAAGAGTCTGACACTACTTTCCGCTGCGCCCAAGGGCGGGATTTGTCATTGGTTGATTTTACCTACCATAAAAAAAAAACACTATATCAGGTTTATTGGCAACAATAGTACTGTCAGTGATAATAGATCGATCCCAATATAACGTGATGCTGCCATTATTAAACTTTAGCTACTTATTTTGTGATTAGCCGAGAAGAAACGATGACACCTAAGATACAGGACGCATGTCTTAATTTGGGTGTCAATAGCCTCAAGTTATATACACTTATTTTCAATTAGCCTAGTTACAATTTGGATTAAGCTTGCTTTGTTTTACTACTGCTCTAGAATGTTTTCTCCTTTTGTATTAGGCTTTTTAATTAATAAATATTATTATTATTGTCTTTACTATTGTCTTATTCTCGAGAACTGGTTTGGGCATTAGAGTACGGTACTTCTGATCCAGTGACGGAGCTAATCCCACAGGGGCCCCGTATCAAAATTCCCACAGGGGCCCCGTATAAAAAAAAATGATTTTTCTATACGTATACGTACAACCATCTCGTAAGATTAACCAAGCATTTGCTTGGTTTACCCTACGAGACGGTTGTGGATAACATGTTGCGAATTTTTGCCTATTTCGGGACCCCTGTAGGGCGGGGGCCCCGTATAATTGATACGGCAAATACGGCGGTAGCTACGCCCCTGTTCTGATCCCACAAGATTGTATTTAAGAGCAAGTTGCTAGTAGATAATACGAGGTTGTGTCTATACAAATAATCTCCATTAGCTAGATGAGTACGACCAGAAATATTGTGTCGGATTGATTCCCCAGGCCGGTGGCATGCCCGACAGATGTCAACGGTACCGTCCTTCACAATGTATTTCCGGTAGTTGTTCGTCATCATAACTTCGTCCATAATCGCAAAGACAAAACCTTCGGTTTCTCCAAAAAGATACCAAAGCGCAGCCAGGTTACGGACGCTAAAAGATGTACATCGGGTCCATGTAAAGGCCCGGTAATAGCGTTCGTGAAGCTTCTTGCTCTGCCATACTTCCCTAAGGTCATTAGTAACCAGTACTATAGGCTTGTGCCAGTTCTCGTTAGCCAAGGAGAGCGGGATAAGGCCTTTGTCCACCGCCACATTTCGGTGCATTCCCACGTCGGTTTTCAGGAAGTATTCCCTGTGACTGCATACCTCACGATTGTGCAGGGTCTTAGCAATTAAGAAGCCACGGCCCCCGCACTTCCGCGGGATATATCACCGATGATCGTGGGTGATGCATCCGATGTGAGGTAAGCAGTGTGCGGACCTTCCTATCCAGGGCATCGAGTTCCGTCTGAGTCCATTTGAGTATACCGAAAGAGTAAATCAATACCAGCATGACCCAACTGTTGAAGGCGCGCACCTTGTTCCCGCCTGATAAAAGACTATTCAGGGCTTTATTCAGGCGGCCAGAGAAGCGCTTCCTCAACGATTGTTTCACGTCAGTAGCATAGATGCCAAACGCTTCCGACATACCCAGATACTTGTAAGTTTCGGTTGAGCAAAGGGATCTGTGTGCTGAGTGCGAATTGTTTTTACGCTTACGCGATCGAAACGTTTACCGCGTTTGGCTCTGTGATTGGCTAAGAGCTTCGAGTAGGCTAATCGGTGCGCCGAATGTCATAAACATGTCGATCGCGTTTACGTAAAACAAACTCACACTAGGCATTCTGAGTTGTATGGAATCCGAGAGTTGGGTCCCCACGAATTCATAATCTCCCCTCGCTTTACATGCATGACTGCACGTTTGTCCACAGCAAATTCCATCCTGATGGCACTACTGAAGGTTTCAGTTACCTTCAGTAACTCCATCAGTTGCAAATTGTTGGGGGCAAGAGTTATTATTATTTCCCTTATTTATTTCTATACTTATTTAATACATGTTTCAATATTTTTTAAAACGCATTACATAAAAAAAATATAGAAAAAATTGTGTCCCACCGGTATCGGGAACAGGGCCCAAGCTACCGGCGGTCAGGGCTCCAGAGAAAGGAACCTCCTAACTACACGTGCTGTGTCCAAGAGTACCGCTTTCTGAATGAAGCCCTTTTTCCAGCTGCCTAACGCGAGCTTCCTAAGGTGTTGGTCGAGGCTCTTACAGTACATGAAACACTATCGATTTAGATAAAATTAAAAAATAAAGTACTTTTTTTCTAAAACTCTAATTTCTTTAAGTAAACGAGTCAATGACCTTCTAGGGAGTTGTCGGTCGTTGCGTACTAACTACCTACAGTTCATTGGCCTCGATCAGCTGACGTTTACTTAAAGAAATCAATTTCGTACATGCGTACCTAAATTAATTCGAGTTTAAAAAAAAAGTACTTTATTTTTCATTTTTATCTTTACAAATCGATAGTGTTTCATGTCCCGAATCGACCCTCCACGGGATTAAAACGACTAAAATTTAACGGTGTATAAATAGTATAAATAGCTGTCGTCAAATTAAAATGTAGATATAACTTAAATTTTATTTCACATCTACCTCATGGGTTTAATAAACGTTACCATTTATTTTAACTCACCTACTCATTCATCGGAATAAGCACATAATTAAATGTAAAAAAAGTTAAAAAAAAAAAAAAAAACAGAAAATTCAGTGATGTTCCGATACATCGGTGTTCTTCTCTGATGCATCAATGTACCGAAGTACCGATACATGAATGTTTTTCATTACGATGCTTGCATTCCTATTTGGAACGTCCAATTAGCTTATTGTTTCTGATGGATTGAATTTTTCACAATTCCACAGTAAATGGTTTATTTGAAATAAATGCTTCGATTTTGATTAGTTTGTATACCTATAAATCATGTTACGAGTCCGAAAACTTAGGTAAGTGTTTTTGCTGACTTGACATTGACAGGCTTTTATTAGCCCCAAAAGATTGTAATCCACTTTTTCCTGGAAAAAAACAGAGTTCCTTCTTTCAGTAATCAGATAATTAAAAACATTCGCTTCAATCCATTATATTAAGCACGTAAAATTTTTTGTCTTTCTCTGAATTTTAATTAAATAATAGATACGTACCTGTACTTTATTTTGACCAAAGTTTACCAATAATTCCCTTTTTTAATACAATCCTGTTTTATTTTACCAAAACAAAGATATTTTCTAACAACGAGTTACAAAATATCTTTTGTTTGTCGATGTATATTTTCAGTTAAAAAAAAAAAAATGTATGGGTATGTATCGAGTTCCGTTTCATTTTATTTTTTATTTTGAAATGATGCCTATCCACAGACAACTCTTATAAAATAAACCCTGGTTTTTAGATCTATAAAAAATAGGAACCAACAATGAATAAAACAAAAACATTATGTTCACTATATTATAATGGATAAATTAAAAAAAGGCGTTGGTTGCGCGAATTTGCTATGGTGGTTAATGGACTGTATGTTTGAAAAGCGATCTAAGGTTTGTTAACAATATGCAGATACTGCGCCTAGCGTTTATTAATGGGATAAATGTATTAGAAGGAACACTGACCTTTTAACCTCGAATGTTCCACATGGCGCCGGCCGGCGAATCCCGAACTTCGTACTTTCAAGCACTGCCAGTTTCTGTATTGCACTACAGTGCACTATTGTTGAGTTTTTGAATGGTTGGATCACGAAATAGCCAATTTTCTTGTAATTTCGAGCGGGCGCGGTTAGCGGTGCGGTCACATTCACAATCGATGCACCCACGTCAAATGTCAAATCATTTCTCTCGAGGTCGTGCGGGAAGCGGAAACGGTAGGGATAGGATTGCTAGGCCAAAAAAATAAATTACAAAAAACAAAGTCGCGGATCATAGCAAATTGGCGCAACCATTCCCCCCGGGTTTGAAGGGTTACCTTCAAAGAAAAGAAAAAAAACAAAAGCGAAACTAAACCCTATTACTAATCTAAACTATTAATACTAGGTAGCGAAACAACTTATAACTAACTATGCCACTACTACTGATTAGGCAGAGGGCAGAGGCGAATAACCGGACGCAGGTACGATCCAGTTGCGGTTTTAACTTTTACGACTCGCGTTATTCCGTTCGAACCCGGAAAAACTTCTTCCACTACACCAAGAGGCCAGTGCAGAGGAGGCGCACTCTCAGTCTTCAGTATCACCACAGTACCGACTGTGACTGGATCTGAAGGAGTGTTCCACTTTTGACGCGACTGCAGCGTATGCAGATAATCTGTCCTCCATCGCTTCCAAAAGGACTGAACTAAGCTATCTAGCAGAGCGTGACGCGGGTGGAGCTGCAGTTTGTCAGTCTCGACATCTAAAGCGGGCAAATATTTAAGAGGAGTCGTCGTCAAGAAGTGAGCCGGCGTCAACGCTAGTGGCTCCGATGGATCACTAGACAAAGTCCGACACAACGGACGCGTATTCATCAACGCCTCTACCTGAGCGAGTACAGTGCTCAACTCCTCGTACGAGAGAATCTGTTCGCCTATGACCCGAAACAGGTGCGACTTAAGGCTTTTAATATTCGCCTCCCAATTGCCACCAAAATGACTAGCCGCTGGCGTATTAAAACACCAATCAATGCGATTCTCAGCTAAGACATGGGCGAATTCACTTTGGTAGTACTTGGAGCGTAAGAATGTGTGTAATTCCGAAATATTGCGTCGCGCTCCAACATAGTTTGTGCCGTTGTCAGAGTATAAGCGCTTAACGGGACCACGGCGAGATAAAAATCGTTTAAATGCAGACATAAAACCCTGCGTACTCAAATCACTGGTTAACTCTATGTGAACCGCACGAGTTGTCATACAAACGAATAGGCAAATGTATGCCTTTGTGGAACGTATACCACGACCACGGGCAATAGTGACTTTAAACGGTCCAGCATAGTCCGTCCCAGTATGTATGAAAGGTTTCACCGTCTGTACAACACGACAAGAACGATGGTCGGCCATTTCCGGCGCGTTGAAACGCGGGCGGAGCTTAAAGCAGGGCACACATCTGTGCACTCTAGCGCGTATCAAATTGCGAGCGGAAAGTATCCAGTACTTCTGTCGAAGAATGGACATTAATAAATCGGGACCAGCGTGACAATTCACCTTATGGTGATAGTCCACCAACAAATCCAAAACGTGATCCCTGCGTGGTAGAACTACTGGATGCATTTGTTCAAACTCTAACTTAGCATTTCGCAGACGGCCACCGACACGAATGAGTCCGTCTTGCAAAAATGGTTTCAAATGTTGAAGTGCGCGACTACAAGGTTTTTGTGATTCTAAACTACGAAATTCTATTGAAAAATAAAATTTCTGCAACTCTCGAAGTACAACTGATTCAGCTCTATCCAAATCAGCTGCGATTATAGCACCACGCGATGGCAATAATCTCAAAAATCTTAGGACGTAAACTACACAGCGTAATAGTCTCGACCAAGACGAGACTCGATTAGACAACAACAAAACAACTGACTCTTCACGCGGAACTGATACTACAAGCGTATGTTTCTTCTCCTCGGGTGGCTCTGAAACAGTAGCGGGGTTAAACGGAGCATTTGGCCACTCGTTAGGAGTGGTATGCAGCCAGGGAGGGCCACAAACCCAAAGCGGATGATTTAAAATTTGCGCAGGAAGCAAACCACGTGAGAGACAATCAGCTGGGTTTTCTGCGGAGGCACGGGAGCCACCGAGCGAAAAAATATCACCCTTGAAAGGGAGCGCGACAACATAACGACCATCTTTATCACGAGTAGTCGTGCGGGTATAAATCTCCTCAGTGACCTGATCCTCAGGGCTGAGAATAGGCGGGACATTGACCTCTTCAATCTCCCAGAACTTGCGGATGGTAGACTCAAGCGGCGGCTCGACGGTGCAACAGTGCGACACAGTCGAGTAACTATTTAAATAAGCGGGTGCGGAACCAACTATAACAAACCCGAGAACTGTTTCCAGTGCGTGCGGAGCGGGGTACATCGGAAGACCTTGAATTTTACGTGATAACTGGAGATGCGGGAGAATCGAAGCACCGATCAATAGATCGATATCTCCAGGGAAAGCGTAATTTCCGTCGGCTAACTGCAAGTTCTTAAACTCCGTCAGCATGGACGTGTCAACCGGTACCGTGGGCAACCGTTCCGTAATCTTATCTGCGACTAGCGAATCCATTTCAAACGAAATATTACGATTAAAACGTGAACTAAATATTATTTTAATGGAACCGTGAATGGTTGCCTTTAAACCTCCAAAACCTTTCACTTCTGAGCGGGATGACCAATTATTAAAACTAAAACCAAGGCGTTGACAACAATCCCGAGTAATAAAATTACTCTGGGAAGCGCCATCTAGTAGCGCTCGAACGGTGTGCGGTTTGCCAAAGACAATGACAACTTGCGCGGTCGCAAGTAAAACGGTAGTGATTTGAGTACCAGCGGCGGAAAGCGAACACAATGTTACGTCGTTTGCACTTGCAGCAGGCCGCGCGTCACAAGCGTCGCGCGTCTGCGCAGGCTGCTGCTGCGATGGCAGCTTACTACTCTCAAAATGTAAGAAGGTATGATGTCTAGCTGGACATTTACGACAGCTAACACCACTTTTACATGACGTAACCAGATGTTTGTCACTTAGACAATTAAAACACAAATTATTAGTGCGGACAAACTTGTAACGATCACTAGGCGATAATCTCTGAAATTCCGAACACTTGTACAGCTGTGTATGGCTACCCTTACACAGAGAACAGTCAGGTGTTGAGGCGGTATTAACTAGCGTATGTGCAGTCTTGACTGACTTCGATGACGCGTCTATACGGCGATCGGAACCTGTCCTATTCGTGGCTTCATGACGTGCCGACGTGCGCTGCAACACCTTAATATGGTCGCGAATAAAAGATTCTAAATCTTCGAACTTAGGTATTTCTTTACCGCGCTGAGTCGTTTCAAACAGACGAACAGTTTCAGGATCTAATTTCTTTAAACCGATATACAAAAACAAAAAGTCACAGAGGTCATTGACCTTTAGGTTCTTTACTGCACGAACAGATGATGCGAAAATATTTAAAAACTTCTCTAAATTATGATCGTTACAAACGGAAAAACTTTTCAAATCGAATAATTGATCTAAATATGCGGTGGCTACTAATCGCTTATCTTCGTATTTTGTTTTTAAAGTGTTCAAAACTAAATTGTAATTTTCAGCGCTAAACGTAATTCCAGCACAGACAGCCTTTGCCTTACCGGTCAATTTTTCTACGAGATAATGCAATCTCTCGTGATCTGTCAGCGATGTGTTCCTATGTATTATATTTTCGAAACTATCTATAAATAAATTCCAATTTCGAATGTCACCATTAAATTCAGGTATTTGAATTGGCGGCAATCGTGGGCGTTCGCGAGGAGGGTTGGATAAACCACTCGCGGGGGGGGGAGTCTCTAAACTCCTAGCAATACGTTTGATACGACAATACAAGTCATCAAAGGACGACAATGCCTGATAACTCACACAGTAATCAGGATTTAACTCCAACTCTAAAATGTTTATATTATTAATTGTAGATTCAAAATCCGCGCGCAAACTATCTAAAGTTTCCAACGAACACAAGAAAGCATCTCTAATCGCCAGATCCGAGGTTTGCGAAGATTTATCACAAATCGATTGAACACGTGAAAACTGTGAGTCCCTTTCGGCGTATAAAAGCTTTAACTGAACCTTTAAATCAGTACTAACCTTGGTTCCCTTAAGAGACATCTTGTTTTGATATATTCACACTATACACTCAAACAAACACTTAACGAATTATTAAGTAAGCGATAATTATCAGATAACAATATGGTAATATTGTAAACAACAAAGTGAACGGCGAACGAACGGAACAACCTGAATCAATGAGTGAATATTACCCAATTTCTCGATTAAATATATGCGTATATAATCTATGGTTTATCCGTTTCCTACAATTATTCACTCAACAATGAACGGGTATTTTTGAAATGCGTCTACCTACATGCAATTTGTAGGACTTCCGAATGAATTTTGGCAAGAAAAAGAATGCGATCGATTTATATCTACGCTGATATTTACGTAGCTAACTATAATTATGCGGTGCGGTTGACGGCGTAGGTACCGTAATTATCAATGACTCTTTAACTATACGAGCGAAATAACGTATAGTTGCCTAAATGCCTAGATGCGGGTTTTCTACTATTATATCTAGGTAAACAGGCGCGTTGCGTTTATTCCCTATGGAACAAATACTATATTGCGAAATTACAAGAAAATGATTCACGATCCTGCTCGTATGGACCAAAAGTAATGGTTGCGCGAATTTGCTATGGTGGTTAATGGACTGTATGTTTGAAAAGCGATCTAAGGTTTGTTAACAATATGCAGATACTGCGCCTAGCGTTTATTAATGGGATAAATGTATTAGAAGGAACACTGACCTTTTAACCTCGAATGTTCCACATGGCGCCGGCCGGCGAATCCCGAACTTCGTACTTTCAAGCACTGCCAGTTTCTGTATTGCACTACACTGCACTATTGTTGAGTTTTTGAATGGTTGGATCACGAAATAGCCAATTTTCTTGTAATTTCGAGCGGGCGCGGTTAGCGGTGCGGTCACATTCACAATCGATGCACCCACGTCAAATGTCAAATCATTTCTCTCGAGGTCGTGCGGGAAGCGGAAACGGTAGGGATAGGATTGCTAGGCCAAAAAAATAAATTACAAAAAACAAAGTCGCGGATCATAGCAAATTGGCGCAACCAGGCGTCTTCGCCCGCAAATAATTTGGTAGCCGTCATTCATCGATAAACTTTACTTACTTTATTGTTGAATTATTATTTTTTTGAGTTTATTCATTATACACGAAATACTAATCTTTTTTATTTATAATACAAGTACCTACAGATTCACGTGATTTTCGGACTAGTTCTGTTTTTGTTCTGGGGCCCAAGTCTGCTATTTTTGTAAATTCATCATACCAACACAATCCCATTGTTATTTTGCTAAAAGTTTTTAATCTGCTAAATGATAATGGACGATCATTGATCAGTCAGGGTCTCGTAAAGGAATGGTGGTAGAATGACTTTGTTGTATTCAGACAAATCTAATGGTAAGTCACTAATCAAAGTAACTGTCAAAATTTTAGCAGATTACCCCATGCCTCAGACACTCATATGTCATTATGTACGAGATTACCATTTCTTTCAATGGTGTGCCAGTGATTGACTATTGGAAAGACATAATGACGCAATTATATTAGTAGATTACCAAACTTGTCAAAATCAATAATTATGAAATCAATAATAGACGATTCTGACACTATGTATGTATGTACTTGAGGCCCAGATCTTAACCTAAAATGTGTATTTTTATAGCAAAAATATCGGTAGTTAAATGAAAAATTTGTTCACAGTTAGTCCCGTTTTGTGTTATTTTAACAGTTTATTCTAAAACCTATTCTAGTTTGATGTTAGTTCAGTTTTAGTTGTAGAGTTATTTCATGTTAGTACTTTATTCAGGGAGGAATCGCTGTATTTTTTTATTTTTAGATAGGTACTATAGCTGGACTAGTTAGGCAGATAGATTAGTTAGTAGCAATATTAAGACTTCTAATTTTTATCAGGTCTTTCAACTCTAATAGTTTTAATAATAAGTTATAAACAATAAGGGCCAAGAAATACTCAATCCATACTTTTATGTACTTGAAGTACTTGCTAATACTATAAATGTGAAAGTAATTCTGTCTATATTTCACTTTCACGGTTAAACTACTGATCCGATTTTGATGAAATTTGGTACGGAGGAAGCTTAAACTCCAGGGATTTAGATACATAGTTTACATTTTATCCGTCTTCGACTGCGCGTCCGCAATAATCAGCATTCACGCGGGCGGAACCACTGGCAGAATCATTGATAAATATTCTTATGATAAACACCTGCTTATCATAATAATATTAATTAGTAATTGGGTGAGCACGAGCACCTGCTCACAATAGGCTCGTGCGTGGACGTTATATAATATAATTACTTACATAATTTTGTATTATGTATCTCTCGCTAAACTAATTAAAAACCAGAAGGGCCTCACTGTTTGTGGGTGAACTTGAAAGTAGTCAGAGTAGAACGGATTACACTCACTTAAGGCGAATGTGATCAGGTAGGTTTAAGAAAATTAAAAAAGAGAATAGGGACAGATAGTGAGATGAATAAACTTTTTATTGTACATTATAAAGATATATTAGACGCTAAAAAGTAACAATGGGCGGTCTTATCGCTAAAAGCGATTTTTTAAACTAGGGAAAACACGTGTTAACATTAGGGTATAGGGCTTTTTTTTTGAATGGGTAATAATCATCAAATGACATCTCCTGCTCCACCCAAGGACCAACCCTGTTCCTTCATTGTCTTCGTACCAGGGCCCAGAGTAGGGTTTATGTATCTACCTCCATTGGACATGTAATTAAAATAAAATTGTAGAAATTGCAGCTCGTCAGTAGGATTTAAAGATATTGGTATGATATGGGAATGCTTGAAAGTGTAACCGTGACCTTAGAACGCAAAGAGCTTCTGAAGGAATACAGGTGGGTTTTACACAGTAAAAGTCTGACACACTTTCTCGCTCCACCTAGAGCGGTAGACGTTATTTGTTGATTTCCAACTTCAAGAAACGGTATAGCTGTCAAAAAAATATAGGTAATTTAGATAATTTGTAATCGTAGAAATCATTTTCCTTACGCACGTGAATAGCCCACCCGCACCCGCAAGTGGACATCCCACCTATACGCACAAAGCGTTTTGGGAACACATTCATTGTGCGTACAGCTAAAGAATGGAATTCCCTGCCGGAGTCTGTGTTTCCTGATGGCTACAACCTTTAATTCAAGAGTGAATAGGTTACTTCTAGTAAGTGCGCTCCATCGTCGACCACATCGTCGCTTTCCGTCAGGTGTGATAGCGGTCATGCGCGAACCTATCAACAATAAAAAAACCTATATTTTGCAGCAATTTTCTTGTTTTTGTCAATAATCGTAAGAAAGTGTGAATCTCATTTTATTGTGCAATCTTATCATCTTTATCTTAGAATTTATTACATACTTCACCTTAACGGTAACCTCAAGTTTATTAGCGGGCATGGCAACTATTCTTAGACTCTATCTTAATAAATTATATGTATTTAGTTGATGCGTTAAGAAACAGATTTGAAATAATAAAGTAACCACTTATGTAAAGTTAACGAGATGCCAGTTAATTTGGCAACAGAGCCTATTTAATATATATTTTTTTTTTATATTGTGCTCGGGATTTTGGCGAGAGTAATGATTTTTTTTTAAAAACGGCCATTACTTTTTTCGTTCATCACTTTTTGTTGGTACTCGACTGTTTGGATGATAATAAACATTTATTACTTTTAAATAACCGTTTCTTATTTATTAATGATGATGAATTATTTATTTTATTTTATTTATTTGGGCTAAAAAAACAGTTTTAAATTACATAAGTACATTACAGAATTAAATTACAGTAGTTTTATCACAGAAGTAAAAACGTATAACCCACACCATTGTCCACGAAATTACACTTGAAATGTGATAACGGACGCGTGTCAAACAAAGATAATATTTAAATAAATGCTCTTACAATTATTCTAAGGGAATCAGTTTCCCACGTGTATTCAAGATTTAAGGGCAGTGAGCCAGCAATTGACAAGCCATTTTTCTAAATTTGGATTGAGAAAGTGCGAAAATGTCTAAATCTATAAAATGTGAGATGATGATTTTATTAAAGTAAAAAAAGTGTGGACTCGCTGAATGAGAGTCCCGTACCAACTTAAATAGAATCGAGTCTCGATGATTTTTAGATTTTTTTTGTGGCGTAACTACAAATTTACAGTTTTCAGATTTTTTCCTATACTTGTGTTCATAGCACAAGTATAGGAAAAAACCTTGCTTTATGCCAAACAGGATTCAAGGTCAACGGGAAATTATGATTCCCTCTTAAGGGAATCGAAATATACGTTTTTTGCGACATAAACGACCTTAATACCTGTTTTCCGTAAACTTAGAAGTTTATTTTTTTTTCACAGCTTCAAGGGTCCACAGAACTGATTATATGGTTTTAATTTCAACTCGATACCTTCATGCATTCCCGAGATATCGTGTCTTGACAAACAGACGGACAACAAAGTGATTCTACCATTGTAGGATCAGTTTGTTTTCCGACTCAGCTCGATTTGAGGAACGGAACCCAGATAAAAACTTTTTACAAAAAAAATTACAACCGACTTCAATGTAAAGAAAAAAGTGCAAAATAACTTTAATTTCGGAAGTCGGTGTTTCTATAATAGTTTGGTCTCTTCGTTATTTAACACCGACTTCCGAAATTAAAGTTAATTTGCTCTTTTTTGTGTTTTTTCTTTATATTGAATTCGGTTGTATTTTTTTTTTTGTAAAAAGTTTTTATTTCACCTTTTTAGTTGTAGTACTTGTAGTAGGGTACTTACTACAAGTACTACAACTAAAAAGTGTGAAATGAGTGAGTTAACCAAATTTAAATAGATACCTTCCGCCAGTCGGTTCCATCATCAAATCATCATGACAATTCTATTAATACCAAACATAGCTAGAATACGTTGACATATTACAGAATTCCGTTTCTTACCTACCTTCCGGCTTCATTATCAGATCAGTTCTATGTATCCTCTCCCCTTCTTCCTTCAGTCAGTCACCGACTACATGTATAAACAAAGCAATTTTAGTAGCTGTTATTGAATAATTTGTAGTTGATTTAATAATGTTCATTTAGAAACAAATGGTACCAACCCGCACTGGGCCCGCGTCGTGGATTACTGCCCATTCCCTCTTTTAGAGGGGAGGCCTGTGTCCCAGCAGTGGGAACATTAAAAGGCTGATGATGAGGATGATGATGAAACAAATGGTATTTTGATTAACTGATTGTTAATTTTTATCAATTATTATTAAAGGAATCTAATAACCTATATGCCTTTTTATTTTATTTCGTACAATACACATTTATTTATTTAAGTGGGAACTTTGGTGTTTGGGATAGTTTTTTGTAAGTGCTTTTCTAGTGGTTTTAAAAGTTGACTGTAGTGGATAGTTAGTGCAACTGTTGGCAACACTCTACGTACCTCCTCTAAACAGTCTTGTCGCAGACAAGTCTGCGGTATCGTATACTATGATTTTTTATTAGACGAAGTAAAGTGACAGCAGTGGACAATGCCCAACTGTCAAATAACAATGCCCAACAGTCAAACAACCATTGTTACAGCTGTCACTTTACTTCGTCTAATAAAAAATCATAGTATAAATAAGTCTGCGACGGCGACGTCGCGTCGTGACAAGTCTATCTAAGGCAGCCTTGTCTCAAGTGTGCGCAGGCCCTTATTATGTAGTTAGTTATTGTTAATGCTAAAGTTATTGTATATTTGACGGATTCGATGATAAGTATGACAAAATTTTATTTTTAAAAAGGTCTTTTTCTTACTCTCGTAGATGATTCAGGCATGTAAAAGAATATTACTTTTTCAGTCGTTTCGTTATTAGTTATTCGACTTAATTTTCGTATAATAAACTATTTGTTCGGATAGAGCTAGGACAAATGAGTTGAGGATGGAAAAACTAATAGATATACTTATTTCAGTGCTACTGAACGGAAACTGGGTGGAAAAGTGGTCAGACTACTATTATATTAACATTACAGTTAGACTTCGCTATCGAGCCGGATGTTTATGAAAAGTTATTTTCAATACAATTACTCGTAAACTGCCGAAAATGCCCTTGCTGGAAATGATTAGGTTCAACATGGCGTGTTTACCACCCGCGTGCTTTTTGTTTACTTTATTACAACAAGAGCTTTTTCATTCCTATTTTGGTACAGTCAAGGGTGATTTTTTTTTTAAAGGTAATGTGCGGATATTTTTATTTTTTGATATAATTAAAATTTAAATTGTGTTTTTTAACAGAATATAATGAATAAACATGATTAGGTACCTACTTACGCAATAATTTGTTATTACTAACAAATTAACATTTATCTGTGTTCTAAATTCAAAAATAATTGCTACGCTGCCACGGTAAAAAACACGATTGCGATAGCCTGCTACCGTCTAAATCAAATCTAAAATTTATGGCAACTTTGGAACATTTTCTTCAGTACAAAATGAACAAAAATGCGTCGTAATTGTCAGAGAAAGTATTTTTTCGTAAGTGTATTAAAAAACGTCGTTTGATAAGCGTGCAAATTTGTTACTGCAGCCTTCGGCTCCATAACACACTCGCCTACGGCTCGTGCGAATTCCACCTCGGTGCGATGACAAACTTTTTGCACTTGTATCAAAATGTAGGTAACGAGTCCTCAATAGTCGGGTCCACATGGAGCGAGCAGCCTCGCGAGGCATTTGCCGCACGAAGCAGCTCGGTTATGTGGACGTGCCTCGGCCGAGGTAAGCGCGCGTGCTGCCGCGGGTGAGTGATGGGGCGCCCGAGCCCTCCAATGTCGGCTTTCTTTTTTATAAGGATAAAAGCAACAGCTGCCACAGCAATACGTACGTACAGAATTAAGACATCATGGCACCAGCCATAATGTCTTAATTGTCTACTGAACGATTGGACATCATTATGTCCGTGCTTGCCTCGTGCTTGCCGCGCGCGGCAACCTCGCAATGATTCCGAGGCTGCCGGGGATAGTTTCCTCGCGCGACAAATGCCTTGAGAGGCTGCTCGCTCTGTACCCGCCTAGTAAGGTAAAGTAATTTACACTCAGATAGTTTACCGGAAATAATATGAAATAAATACAAACAACATTTATTGCAATATCAACGAAATGAACAACTAAATTCAGAACTTCCAATTGAAAAATTACACCTTCGACCAACATTTCGGTTCCGATAAATTTTATTCGGAACTAAGAGTGTTTTTATTATCATGCGGATTTCATCACGCATGCGGGATTGCCCCACCCCGCACTCGTCCCGTGTGCGTATTTCCGGCATTACAATAAGTACTTGTATGAAAAGGCAGATAAAATACTCATGATAATAAAACACCAATATTTCTATGGTTATCAATATTTCTATGGGAAGTACAAACAAGTATATTAGTATATAGATATTTGTCGCACAGGGAACCTCCCTAGACGCAGCGTGCTTTCTGTTGAAAATTACTCTTTCAATTGTTTTGTTTCGTATTTGGAATGTGGTGAGTTCACTGTTCATTTAGGCCTACTGTCTACTGGCGCGTAGCTTCATAGACGCGCATTCGTCATTATACGTTTGGTGTACGCCTGCGTGAAGTTTACATACAAAGCTATGAAACTCTGTCGATGAAACGAGAGCGCGCCGCATCCTGCCGTCGTGTTGCGTCTAAGAAGCTACGCATCCGTGGCCAGTAGGCCATAGTTTTGCTTCACCCAGGCGTACACCAAGCGTATAATGAGCGTAGGTAAACTTATCCGAGTTTTTGATTCGTTTTTATTCGATTATTTTTTCTTTTTGCGCTTCCGATTTCGGTTTCGATTGCGACAAATCAAATAATTTTATAAACTCCGCTTCCGAATTCGGCTCCGGAAGTAGGGAAGTTGTTGTACAACTTCTGTTACATCCCTAATGGAATACCTCCATGCAGTCGAAAACAATGGGATAACAGCATTTAATTTGCGGTCACAAAAGTACCCTCGGTTGAGCTGTTATGTTATGTTATGCTCATTATGTTGGTTTTCTGTGTAATTTTGCTCTCGTTACAATTAGTAACAACCAGATAACTAATAGGCCCTCCAGTTGCTAGCGGGAAATGTTTACATAATCATAACATAGTTAAAATTTAACAAGTTTACTACGGTTTTTTTATGGTAGGTAAAATCATCCAATGACAAATCCCACCCTTGGGCGGAGCGGGAAGTAGTGTCAGACTCTTACTGACTAAAAACCTACCCCGTTCCTTCGTTGCCTATCGTGCCGGGGCCGGGTAATCCTTTCGAAAGCCGACCCATGACCCAAGCAGACTTCCACCCTGCCTGCCTGCAGCTAGCAGGCTGGGCCTCTACGGTTTGCTGACAGCTCCTTGAGGCGCGCGGGAACAGTACGCGCCGTCGACGACTTGGGCTCGGTCCGGTCGGTTACCGGACGATCGGACAGCGTGCTACCCATTGCACGCCGAAGTTTACTACAGTCAGATAATTATGTTTTGTGGGTTGGAACAACTTTCGCATTTGTTTTATGTTTGGAAGGTAATATGTTATCGATTGGGCAGCTAGTAGGTAATTAAGTAGGTGAATTACCAGTTTTTTTTTCAAAGTCTTGCTTTCAATTTAAGTACCTATGTATCCTTTTTACTAGTAAAAGCCAGCTATTTAGGCTTTATTTTAATGTGAGCAGTGGTGGCCTAATTTAATGTGAGTAGGTTCAAACTCAGACAGGCGTTTTACCTACATACCTACTAAGTACTTTGTATAATTTATTTCATCACCACTGTTCTGAAAACGGTTGTGGAAAACATCGTGAGGAAAGCGATATGTCCTAGAACCATAAATTCGAAGATATGTGAAATCCTCAACCGATACTGGGTCCTGCGTTGTGGATTACACTCAATAGAGACTTACATTCCCTATCTTAGAGAGGGGGCCTAAGCAGAGAGACCATTATAAGGCTGGTAATATATGTATATGCTACTATGCTTACCTACTTATGTTTTTGTAGCGTGGTATAAGTCTACAAATATCCCGGAATAATCTGGAAAATAACAAGTTAAATTCATTTATCTCCACAAAATTCATTTTTTATAATAATTTCATAACAATAAGGTGATTTTTTCTACATAGAATCAACATCAAGTTGAAATACATAGGTTCCATTATTTTCGGAACATTCGTTCGTTACTTTGTAAGTTTTCCTGTTATGATTTGTAGGTATAATTCCGTAAATCGATTTATAACTATGAGTACAAAATAGATAACCACTTCCTATTTCAAAGTCCGACTGTCTTCAAACCCAAAGGATATTATTTAACAAAACGTTAAAAATATTGCTAAAACAGAAAACGGACAAGCTTCTGTGGCAATAGCTATCAACAGAGACTTAATAACCTACATAAATACCCACATCGCAATTTTTATGTAACATCAATCGTGACTATCGATGACAATACCGTTATGAGTTATCTCCGCACGTAAGAGGAAAACCAAATAATATGACACTTGACACGTGTAGAAGAATCTAAGTGTGTGATCTGCGAGTGTACTAAAAAGGCCTGCCCTCAATCCCCATAGACAGACTAGGGTTGTGTCTCAATCGAAAAAAAGTGTGTCATTACAGGTGCACGTCGTGTGTGTCACGGCGGCACGCAGCGATTATATAAATCGTACATAATCGAGTGACGACGTACTCAATGACACTTGTACGATACGTTGCGATAGATACCCTACGACGCGACATGTCAGCAGCGAAATTGGCGTTTGAACACGTGACAATTCATGAATGCACTCGACGTAATTATATCAAGCACGTGCGACGCATGATGACCGACGACGTGATCCACTCACGTAGGCAGGTACTCAAATACCTTACCAAGGGCGTCGCCAGCCGATGATTAAGGGGGGTACAGAGGCTATTGGAAGTATAGAGAATAATAAAAAAAGATTTTTTTAAATAATAATGAAAGTTTATTTTCTCCACAATATAACTCCTAATTGCTAGCCTTATATCTACGGTAAAATATAGGATGGACATTATATTGTGGGAGACTGGTGCCTAAACTAGGCACCAGTCGAAGCTGTAAAGCAAGCCCTATGAGTCCCTTGGCGACGCCCATGTACCTTACCACTACGCATAAATTACACGACTCGTGAGTGTGACGATGCAATCATCACCCAAATATTGAGTGAGCTTGAGTTATTCAATTTCGCTGACTGCAAATTCCCTAAATGTCTGAAGTACCAAATATGAGATAGCAGGTCGCAAGTTAAGCATAGGTGATTGAACTTGTTTATCAAATCATTATGGAATCTGTTTGAAAAAAAAAAACACCGATTACGATTATATTTTAACCAGCTCGAAAGCTATATGTGGTATATAATCATGTAATAATACTTTCATTTTATTGACAAAACAATTAGCTCATTCATGTCCAACAAGCGATTGAGAAACAATGAGATCATTCTTATTAGTCACAAATAAATAAGATTTGTTGATGTTGTAAGTGACCAAAAACCGATGCTAAGTTATTGTAAGCGTGTCGAAAGAGAAAACCTTTTTATTGTTAATTGACACTAACCAATATACCTACTCGATGTATTTCTCTGCAATATTTTTCGTAAGTTTTCAATACGAATACTCCTGAAAGCTCGACTGCTTTTCAAAACCTGTTGATATTTTATTTCTCAGAAAAGTTTTCTAAAGGTAGAATTTCATACAGTTTTTCCAGCACTTAAGATATTTCTTATAACTTACTTACTGCTAAAGTAGAGATTTAAATCTTTCAAAGAGTATATATAAAGGATTGACCTGTAGGAAGTTAAGTTAATTCAAGCAGCAGTAGATGGATAAAAATAGCAAACCTGTTCTTAAAGTACCCTCTTACTTCTTAAAGTCAGGGTACTGCGCTCTATTTTTTAATTACAATACATCTGTGTCTGGGTGTTATTTATCTATAACATGTATGTATTTAGAAATATATAAGTATGTTTATCAGCTGTCTGGTACCCATAACACAAGCTATGCTTAGCTTGGGACTAGACGGCGTTGTGTGATAGTTGTGGAATATTATATTATATTATTATATTATTATTATATTTACCATAGTACGAGTACTTAACGTTTTTCTAATTGAAAACTGAGTTAAAAGAGGAGAACAATGGGGACAGTAAATTGTAATCTACATTTAGTTTCTTGAATCAACGAGATTTTAACCCAAAAATAAAACCGGTTATAAAAATACAACAGGCTTGGAACGCGCTACATGCGCGTCATCCGGTATTGCGCAAGAGTGCGCTAAACTGCACTAAAGGCGAATATAGTAGGTGGCAGCGCGATAGGACGCGGTCGCTCTGAGAAAGTCATTCGACCCGTTTTGCTGGGGAACCTCTTCCGCGACTTCCTTGTTTGTAAGGCTCATAGCACACTCGATGTTATGACAGAGCTACGACTGCTGATTCAGTCGATAATCAGCTGTCTCGGCTGATTTTTAGAAGAATATTTTATAGGACAATCAGCTACCGAGTCTAACACCCGTATTTATAAAGAAGTATTTACTTGTTACTAAGCAAAATCTTATTAAGTCATTACCTTGTCGTTTGAAATCTGCATTCGAAATTCAAATTTTTCTTAACTATACAACACAAATAGTAGTTACTTTTACTCAAGTATTAAGTTTTACTTGTTTATAAGTACGGGTGTAAGTCACTAAACGTTGTTCGAAATTCAAAGGTCGGAATTCCAGACGCTAAATAGTTGCTCATTATAAGTCGGCGGTCGCTGTCGCTATTTAACGCGTATATATTTAATAAACCTTATACGGCTCGACCAGTGCGCTTAGATAGCTAGGCCTCAGTTCCTGTACCTAGCACTTCCTGCTGCAACCAGGCTCGAAACTTGTCCCACTCGTGAGTGGGAAACAACACGACTTCATTTCGTACTGATGTATGCTGCGTGGAATCCTGCCTTTGATGGGCTTATTAAAATAGTATCCACTATTAGCGACGTCCTAATCGGATTATAGATTAACAAGCATTCATATAAATTGAAATCCAGATTGTCACATTCATAATATTACACTCTATGATCACGCTAATATTAAAATACAAAGGTAAAAATTTTCGAGTGTGTGTATTTGTGTTTGTATTTTTTTCTCGCTCGAACGGATGATCAGTTTTCGATGAAACTTGGTACACGAGTAGATTAGAGAACTATTTACCCCGGGAGTATGTTCCTTTGTGAAAATTATCTATTAACAAGCGGGCGAACGCTAATTTATTATTAGGCTGTGGTGAACAATTAGGTAATTGCTCGGAATGAATCTTGCTCCTGCTACAACACTAAGCACATAGGTCATTTATAATTATTAGTTGCCAGGTTGTTATCAAAAATGCGGCAATAGACAAGTTTTCTAAAGCTACGTTTACATGTGGGCCCAGCCTCGGCCAGTCGCCATTGTGTTAACGGGGTTTCCCCGTTTGTGCAATGGCTACACAATAGCGATTGGCCGAGGCTGGGCCCACATGTGAACGTAGCATAAGGTTCTGTTCATAATTACGACTATGCATACCGGTGTACGCGTAAAATATAAAGTGCTAACTCACTCTGCTTACAAGACATGCACATATTATATAAATTATGGCGTTTAACAGTTTGCATTCATTTGCACCTAGATATGTAATAATGGAGACTTGTATGTGTGTTGGTTTACAGCAGCCGGTGAAACTCCTGTTGCTTGCCTTTTGCATAATCTCACAATTTGTTGGTTACACCACGTGGATAGGTAGCTCGTAATAACATACATAAAGTATTATTGCTATTACATAATGCGTCCGCATATAACGGATGCCGAATAACAATGAGAAACTGATTTACTTGTAGAAGTTGTTTAAAATACGAATATGTGGTTTCTTCAAGACCGGTTTTTTGACTGTCTGTCAATCGAAATCGTGATCACGGTCTGCAGTCGAGATTGACCGTGTGAAGGGTTTAAGAAATGTGAACTAAATATGTTTTCATATATTTAATGCACATTTCTGAAACACGTTAGCTGATGCCTCGGCAAACGTATATGTATAAATTATAATTATGTTCTAAAGTCTCCTTTAATTGATTTTAATAGGTAATCAAATGAAGGCTGATATATGGCTGTTTGGATTTTTTTTTTTTTTTTTTTAACGTATGTAAAATCATCCAATGACAAATCCCGCCCTTGGGTGGGGCGGGAAATAGTGTCAGACTTTTACTGACTAAAAACCTACCTTTCCATTCCTTGCCTTTATCCTGGGGCCCGTGGTGACAGTCTCACATAACCTTTGGGCCCCAGTAGGCTTCGGCCCTGCTGGACCCCTACAGTTTGCTGACAACTCCTTGAGGCGCGCGGGAACGGTGCGCGCCGTAGACGACCTGAGCTCGGACCGGTCTGTTACCGGACGGACGGACAGCGAGCTACTCATTGCCCACCGTCCGCGAGCCCGCGCCTACGGTGGCCGGAAATTGGGATCGGAAACCCGGTGGCGGCGGCGGCGTGTGCGCCTTTGCCTAATGCGGTCGGCCTCCTCCTTTACTAGCATTACTGCTTCGCAAAAGGAGGCGACCGCCTGCCACTCCTCCTCGCTCCGGAGCATGGCTTGAACCAAGCCCCGGCGCGAGAGATCGCCGCCGATCGCCCCCACGAGGACAAGGCGATGCTCTTCCCAAGCGGGGCACACCTCGACTGTGTGCTCCACCGTGTCCAATGGCTGTTTGGATGGAAAACACATGCTGCTTGGAATCTGAACTAATTGGAATACGTCCAAATGTAATTTCAAAAAAGTTAACGTTTGTATAAGTAGGTACTTATAGGTCGTCAGCCAATGGGATGGATAATGATTCCTCAACGTCATCATCAGCCTTTTAATATTCCCACTGCTCGGACACACGCCTCCTCTCTAAGAGAGGGAATGGGCCGTAATCCACCACGCGGGCCCAGTGAGGGTTGGTGGATGTCACATGTCTTCGAATTTTTGGTTCTAGGACATGCCGGTTTCCTCACGTTGTTTTCCTTCACCGTTTTGAGAGCAGTGGTGATGAAATAAATTACACAAAGTAATGCGCCTGGCCGGGCTTGAACCCGCGATCTACTATCGTAAGTCGGGGCCGTTACCACTCGGCTACCACTGCTCTCATAATGATTAGGTTCAATTAAAGTTTAAGGACTTTTAAGTTCCAGGACATCGGGTTTCCTTTTTAGAAATTCCCCGCGGTCCTAGCTAGCGGTCATCGATCATGCTGGACCCCGGCTGGTTGCTGACATTTTTTTGAGGAGCACGTGGATCACTACACAGGAGAGTACTACCTATTGGCAGACATACACAAACAAAAATCATAAAAACCGGTCAAGACTTCAGAGGAGCTCGATAACAAACAGTGTGTCTCAAGATTTTTATATCTTAGACTCTAGTCTTCTATGACTCGGCAAATGTTGTTCTTATATAAAAGTAAATCAAAGAAAAAAATTGGGGTGCTGATAGGAGGGGATATTCTCAGACCTACAAAATATAAAAAAAAAAAACATAAAAGTCGATGTAATCGTTTCGGTTAATCGATAACAAACACTGTGACCAGAAATTTTTATAAATTAGATTAGAAGAGAACACTTTTTTAATTGCATCCTGTGCTAAATACATATATTATTATAAAAAAAAAAAACTGGTTTCTAGATGACCATAATTTATTCATTAGGTCAGTTCAATGAATATATGAAATCATCTCTATAAAGACTACGGCTGCACTATACCTCTACCATGAGTTTTAAGCAATAGTATTCGTCGCTACTCGATATCGACGCCGTAAATATTTTGTATGGCAAATTTTTGTTCTGCAAGTGACCGCTAGAGGCGTTATGAGCAACCGTTTTTAGTTCGTTATTTTTTTATTAGTTGTGATTTCGATCCCAAGTCGAGAAAAAACGTATTGTCTTTTTCTAGGGATTTTCTCAATAAAATGAAAGATTCCACACCCTGTAAGTAAGCCTTCAAATTAGCCGTAACGTGCCGCGCGACAACAGCGCGGTTGCAGTGCTGCCGCCGCACTGCTTTGTAATTCCATAACAAATAAAAACGTACAACTAGCGCCTTCAAATTAGCCGCAACGTGCCGCAAAGGCGGCGCGGTTGTCTCACGGCATTTTGCGGCTATTTTGTAGGCTCCCTGACACGAAAACCAGGAGAAGTCATCGGACGATTTCCGAGTTAAGTAAGCCATTGTATTATTGTTAGGTACATAACTAAGGTTGCGGCATTGCTCCAAAGTATTACAGGTCCTGAAACACAAAGAGAAAATCAACGAAATCATATATATTCAATCAATAAAAGTCTGACACTCTCTCGGCGCCCCACGCAGAATTAAAACAATCAGGCGATGATTTCGTACAAAAACATTAAAAAAAAAATATAACCGCCTTCAATGTAAAAATAACATAAAAAAGTGCAAAATAACTTTAATTTCGGAAGTCGGTGTTTCTATAATAGTTTGGTCTCTTCGTTATTTAACACCGACTTCCGAAATTAAAGTAATTTTGCACTTTTTTTGTGTTTTTTCTTTAATTGAATTCGGTGATATTTTTTTTTTTTTTGTAAATGCTTTTATTTCACACTTTTTAGTTGTAGTACTTGTAGTAGGTACCCGTCAGCCAAATTTTAATAAATACCTACCGCCAGTCGGTTCTATCATCAAATCATCATTACAATTCTATTAATACCAAACACAGCTAGAATACGTTGATTTATTACAGAATTCCATTTCTTACCTACCTTCTGGCTTCATTATCAGAACAGTTTTATGTATCCCCTTCTTCCTTCAGTCAGTCACCGATTACATGTATAAACAAAGTAATTTTACTTGTTACGACAGTTCTCCTATGATTTTTTGAAGAGTTTCGTCCTATATCTTCGAAGTTCATCATCAGATCGAAACAATATTTTTATAGGACCAACTCGGGAGTACAATCTTTCAATCAAAACAAAAATTTTCAAAATCGTTCCACAACTGATCGAGATATCGGTGAACATACGAGGGTCATTCAATAAATACTTAGCCTACAAAAAGTAAACGAAAATTTTGGAAAAGTGGCAATTTATTTTTCAACATAGTCTCCTTTTAGTTCGATACACTTAGCCCAGCGATGCTCCAACTTTTTTAACCCGTCCGAAAAATAGTTTTTGTCAAACTCTGCAAAATAGGCCTCCATGGCGGCGATGACCTCCTCATTTGATCCATATCTATTCCCGGCGAGTGATTTTTTCAGATTAGGAAACAGAAAGAAGTCACAAGGGGCCAAATCTGGAGAATAAGGTGGATGGGGCAGCAATTCGTAGCGTAATTCGACCAATTTGGCCATGGCAACGGCAGACGTGTGAACCGGTGCGTTGTCGTGGTGAAACAGCACTTTTTTCTTCGCCAGATGGGGTCGTTTTTTCTTTAATTCGGCGTCGAATCGGCCCAATAAATCGGCATAGTAAAGCCCTGTAATTGTTTTACCCTTCTCGAGGTAATCGATGTAGATCACACCTTGTGAATCCCAGAAAACGGTGGCCATAACTTTTCCGGCAGATTTTACAGTTTTCGCCTTCTTTGGAGCACGTTCCCCGGTCTGGATCCATTGTTTTGATTGCTCCTTGGTCTCTGGTGTGTACCAGTGGATCCAAGTTTCATCGACGGTCACAAAACGACGCAAAAACTCCGCTGGATTCCGCTTAAACAGAGCCAAACACGTCTCCGATGTGGTCTCACGGTTGCGCTTGTTTTCCGGTGTGAGTTAATGCGGCACCCATCGCGCCGACAGCTTTCTCATGCCGAGTTCCTCGTGAAGAATATGATGCACTGTTCCTTCTGAAATGCCTACAGTCTCAGCTAGCTCCCGAACCTTCAATCGGCGATCTGCCAATACGAGATCATGGATTTTTTTAATGTTTTCCTCCGTAGCAGCTGTTTTCGGTGCACCTGGACGTGGTTCATCAAAAACCGACGTACGGCCACGTGCAAACTCGTTGAACCAATTCTTGACGGTGGCCATCGATGGAGAAGAGTCACCGTACACAGCATCCAAACGCTCTTTGATTTCGATGCGCGTTTTCCCTTCCAAAAATAGAAATCGAATTACCGAACGATATTGCTCTTTTTCCATTTTTGTAAAACCGATCGACACGTGTTGTCAAATTAAAACAAATGAAGGGATTGGAATGAAAATTTGAAAAAAGAATTAAAAAAGAATGTGCTACACTGTGGTAAAACTCTTTTGAAACTACAGCGCCCTCTGGCGATGAGGCTAGGTACTTATTGAATGCCCCTCGTACATATAAAAACGACAGTTCTGCTATGATTTTTTGAAGAGTTTTGCTCTACATTTTCGAAGTTCATCATCACGTTGCCGCAACGTCGATCACCCAAATAGGATACATTGGATTGTCAACATAATGGACCTATACATTGGATTGTTAATAAATTCAATGTATCCTATTTGTATATGAACAGCGCTGCGTTTTCTTAGAGAATAGCACCACAGATCAAAATGATATTTTTATGGGACCAATTCGGATCTTTCAATCAAAACAAAATTTTTCGAAATCGGTCGACAATTGCCCGAGATAGTGCCCGGTGAACATACACAAATACAAAAAAAAAATACGTATAACCGAACATAGAACCTCCTCCTTTTCGAAGTTGGTTAAAAAGTAGACTGATCGAGAACACTTTTCGGAACTGCGTTTCGTTCCGAAATCGGGGATTTTTTCTATTATATTATATTCTTCACTTTAAACCTGTATTTTGATGGAAAAACAGCAATAAGAGAAAATTCTATTACACATACTTTTGTAAAAAATAGACGTAATGACCACTCGTTTCAAATCTTTTCAGATTTTAGTCCAAAATGAGCCATATTGTCATGGAGTGGCACGTCACGTGCATTGTAGGCTAGTGTAAATTATATTCTGATTGAGTACTGCATTATTCGAAAATTTGCTAACAAAGGCCAATAAATTATAATATAAATCTGGTAATTATTACAACAGGTTCTTGCTAATTGCAATACATAAACTATATTATGTAAGTAGTGCCTATGCTGCTCGCGTATTAAACCTTGATATATTTGTATCAAATAAATGTTTGGTATAAATATATCAAGCAGGTCAAGCATTCATGCAATTACTTTTTTCGCTCTAGGGTGGAGCAGAAGAGCATGCCGACTGTTACTGTTTAAATTCCACACCTATATATATCGCGGGCTTGCGGACGGCGTGCAACGGGTAGCACGCCGTCCGATCGTCCGGTAACCGACCGGACCGAGCCCAAGTCGTCGACGGCGCGTTCTGTTCCCGCGCGCCTCAAGGAGCTGTCAGCACACCGAAGAGGCCCAGCCTGCTATCTGCAGGCAGGCAGGGTCGAAGCCTACTGGGGTCATGGGTTAACTTCCGAAAGGAATACCCGGCCCCGGCACGATAAGCTACGAAGGAACAGGGTAGGTTTTTAGTCAGTAAGAGTCTGACACTACTTCCCGCTCCGACCAAGGGCGGGATTTGCCATTGGATGATTTTACCTACCATAAAAAAAACAATTATATATATTCTTTGCTTTGCGTTCCAGGGCCCATAACATGGTACCATTGTACACCTAAAATATCACTGTATCTCTATGGAAACTACCAAATTTTTGAGTTTATAGTGAACAGAAATTCAGACAGATAGACGCGGTGAGTGAGGGACTTTATTTTAACCTCTGTAGGTTAAACATTCCCGATAATTATTTAGTGTAATAAGCGACTTTGTGACCAGGCTGATATCTATTAGTGAATGGGTTTTGTCCTGCAATTCTGATTGCTGAACAAATTAATTACCGCTAGTTAATTCATAATGGTAGACCGTTCCATTGAATGCTAAATTGGGAACCAAACGCTATGTTAATATCAACTTCAATAAATTCCCGAAACTGTATTATTATTTTCGTGACCGCACTGATTTTCGGTCGGTAATTTTATTTTGTTAAGTATATATGTTACGGCTAATAGCCAAAATGCGGCTACACCTGGTTTGAGCCGGCTATAACTAGGTGCAGCCGATCACGTTCGGTTGAACTTACATGTATCCTACTTATCTTCGGTTAGACCTAGGTTTAGCCTTCATCATGGCAATTAGAACTAGGTGCAGCCACACACCGATGGTTAAACTTAGGTGTATTTTATTTACCATCAGCTAGGACTAGGTTTTCAATGCAGTGAAGCAATTTGGTTTTATTTTGTAATTCTGATGTTGCGTTGCCCAATTGATTCAATTTCGCATCACCTCCGTAGACTAGACATCTTACACCAGACAAGCCGTGTCAGTCCGAAACTAGATTTATAATTCGTCATCATCAGCCTTTTAATGTTCCCATTGCTGGGACACAGGTCTCCTCTCTAGGAGAGGGAATAGGCCGTAATCCTCTAACGCGGGCCCAGAGCAGGTTGGTGAATGTCACGTTTCTTCAAATTTTTGGTTCTAGGACATGCCGGTTTCTTCACGAAGTTTTCCTTCACCATTTTGAGAGCAGTGGTGATGAAATAAATTACACAAAGTAATGCGCCTGGCTGGGTTTGAACCCGCGATCTACAACTCGTAAGCCGGGGTCGTTACCACTCGGCCACCACTGCTCTTGATTATTCATTTATAATTGTGTTGTATATATTATGAAATGTATATAATTATCATATCATTCAACTTATAAGCTGACACTTCAGTATCCTTGTTGTAAATAGGATACCCCTTAGTGTAACCGCACGTGGCCGGCTAAACCTAATTGTAGCCGGCTAAAAAAGCCGCACTTCAGCTATTAGCCGTAATATACTTATTCACATGAATGTTGTTAATCTAACATGCAAGAGCCTCTTAACCGGCCTGCATGAACTATTTTGTTCCCTCCATCTGTACAGGGCCCTTACATTCAACATGTCGAATAATTCACGGTTTACCTACGCGTTTACGATTCAGCACCGATCGTCAGTTTTAGATTTCTACTCGCTCATGAAGTTTCGTTATTTTTTTATTTTATTTATTTATTTATTTAACAATTTATACACACATAAGAAAGGGAAAAAAAAATGAAGATAACAGATAAATAGGTACAGAGATGATGCTTATTTCTAAAGAAATCTCTTCCAGCACACCTGCAAAAGGAGAGTTAAGAGAAAGTAGAAAAAAAGAGAAGTAGACACCGTGTGTAATAGTAAAAGGAAAATTAGTACATACACAATGATTGACAATGAATAATTATAACATGTAAATAAAAATATACTATTACACTTATAAACATACACAAAGTAAAATAAATATCACAAGAATACATACCTAAAAAAAAAAAAAAAAAAAAAAAACCTATATACCTAATATAATAATACATACTAATATGCAACTATGACGGAAGAGAAAGGTAGTGTTTTTTACTCTACTTTTAAAAACTGCAAGAGTTTGGCAGCCCCTAATGTCAGGCGGTGGAGAATTCCACAATCGTACTACATGCACAGTGAAGGAGTAGGAATAGAAATCGGAAAAAAAACCCTTATAGGATCTCAACTTCCGCACGACGCAGGTGCTTATCGAACACGGAAAGTTCGCTAAGTACCTGTTCCGGATTCGTGCGGAGGATTCGCCCGGGTGTCGCCACTGTGCGGAACACCCGGAGGACACGGTGGAGCACACTGTAGAGATGTGCCCCGCCTGGGCGGAGCATCGCCGTGTCCTCGTGGGGGCGATCGGCGGCAGCGATCTCTCTCGCCAGGCCTTGGTTCAGGCCATGGTCCGTGGTGAGGAGGGATGGCAGGCGGTCGCTTCCTTCTGCGAAGCAGTAATGCTAGCAAAGGAGGAGGCCGACCGCATCATGCAGAGGCAACGGGGCGCTCGCCCCAGCCGCCGCCGGGATTCCGATCCCGATTTCCGGCCACCGTAGGCGCGGGCTTGCGGACGGCGTGCAATGGGTAGCACGCTGTCCGATCGTCCGGTAACCGACCGGACCGAGCCCAAGTCGTCGACGGCGCGTTCTGTTCCCGCGCGCCTCAAGGAGCTGTCAGCAAACCGTAGAGGCCCAGCCTGCTAGCTGCAGGCAGGCAGGGTCGAAGCCTGCTGGGGTCAAGGGCCGTTTTCTGAGAGGAAGGCTCAGCCCCGGCACTATAGGCAACGAAGGAACGGCGTAGGTTTTTAGTCAGTAAGAGTCTGACACTACTTCCCGCTCCGCCCAAGGGCGGGATTTGTCATTGGATGATTTAACGCACCATAAAAAAAAACCCTTATAGGATCACTTTGTTGTCCGTCAGTCTGTTTGTCAAGACTCTCTTTCTTGGGAACTTGTGGAGATATCGAGTTGAAATTAAAACCTTATATTCTGGTCTGCGATTAGTTGAAGAGTTGAAGATGTGAGAAAATCAAACTTCTAAGTTAACTAAAAAGAAAAGTTACAGCCGTATATATCGCAAACAAACGTATATTTCGGCACTCTCAAGGGAATCACAATTCATGCGGTACTCACCGTTGACCTAGAACTATGTTTGGCATCAAGTAAGTATAGGAAAAAATCTGAAAACGGTTTTGTAGTTACGTCACAATTTTTTTTTACGATTCGTAAAAATCTTAGTAACTCAATGCACCTTTTTTATTTTTTTTACTAAGTTGCGGTCGACAACAGTATTGGTAAATTTTTCATGTGAACGCGAATGGCCAAATATTTGACTGTGCGGAATATTAAAAAATACTCAAAGGAGTCTCGGGCTCGATTTTGATCAAAACTAGAACCGTACATTGGGTTTTTGAAACCTCAATATTACTAGTCATAGGGATCGAAATATTGATGTTGAAAAAACCACACGCCATCTGATATTTGGATGTAAAATTCATCTATGATATTTTTGCTTCCGAATATTTCGGCGCACTAGTTGTGTCTACACAACTTTATTTTTTTGAATATGCGAAACCCGAAACACGTGTCTAGTATCTTTATGTAAAAAATCTATGTATAATAGTACATTATGATATAAGTATATAATGTAGGAGGTTACCGCCGGAGCAGTATTAAGACCCGAGCCTTTGCGAGGGTCTTATATAGGTTAGGATAGGTTTAGTATAAATAAATACTTAGTAAATATTTAAGTTTTAAATTTATTAATAATATGATAGAATTTTTGCGACGCATAATACGTGTCAAGTCTGTGGTTTATGAAATTCAAAAATTTAGCCATTATTTGCACTCCCAAACTCAGGTATTACATGTGATTTCGAATTCCATTGTAATGCAATTAGGATAAGTAACCGATTTTTTTTTACTGTTTTAATTTCTTTCTAATCGAACATACTACTTTCGGTGAAAAAATCATAATAAAATAAAAATATATTTTTTGTGAAACTATATTATAGCCGGGTTTAACTTGACTAATTTGACCATTTAAAGTTAATTTTACAAGAGCCATTCCATTCGTACGCCATTACTAGAACTATATTTAAGTAAAAAGGAATGTTAATGAAGCTGTTTGATCAATATCAAGGTAAGTAAACCCACTTTGTTATTATATACTGCCCTTTGTACTGTGCCGCCTGTGTCCAAATATAATACCTCTGAACTGTCTTTGACGTAGTGTAGGTATTACACTAAGTAATTGCTGTTTTGGTTACTGGATACGCTTAACACCGGTCTCTTGCTCTGTACCTTTGTCATATTAGGTAACCCGCAAAGGCCAGAATTTCAGAATTCCAATATTGAGTAGTGGAGAAGTAGGTAACAACTTTGTACCTCGTGGGCTCAAACACAGGCAGGCGAAAAGAAAAAGCTAATTACTTTGTGCTGTTTGTTTCAGAATTCCAATATAGAGTGGTAGATCAGTAAACCCTGCAACTTCAGGCAACAACTTTGTAACTCATGGGCTCAAACACAGGCAGGCGAAAAGAAAAAGCGAATTACTTTGAGCTGTTTGTTTCAGAATTCCAATATAGAGCAGTGGTGGATCAGTAGTAAAGCTTGCAACTTCAGGCAACAACTTTGTAACTCATGGGCTCAAACCAAGGTAGGCGAAAAGACAAGCCGAATTACTTGGTGCTGTCTATTTCATCACCACATTCTATCTAGGGCATACCGGCTTCGTCGAGACGTTTCCTTTACCATTATGAGACCATGATCTCAAGCATGGTCATCGGTGGTCAAGAAAACATCGCGAGGAAACCGGTATGGCCTAGAGAATCAAGAAGACATGTGACATTTACTAACCCGCACTGGGCTCGCGTGTTGGATTAGTGCTCATTTCCTCTTTTAGAGAGGAGGTCGGAGTACTAGCGGTGGGAACATTATGAGGTTGATTATGCTTATTTAACAAGAATTCATTATGTATGATCGCTTGTTAAATGTTTCTACTATATGAAATAACTTTACCTTGTTGCGCGTTGGTCTAAGTCTAGAGGTCAGCGTGGCAGCCAAGCGTGTCGTGTTGGGTTTGATTCCCAGGCTGATAAAGCGTATTAGTGTTCCGGAATTAAAAAAAATGCTATATTGTATTCGAATATAATGTCTATTCTGGCAAAACGAGGAATATTTGATATTGTGGGTACTCGTATTTTTAACTTGTTTTATCTAACAAAAGACATCAACGCTAAGAAGAATTAAGACAAAAGAACATCAAAAATATCGAACGTATTATAGAAATAATTCGAATTAAAGTAACTGAGGCTAAAGTCTGCATTCCAAGACCTTTTGAAGACTTCCACGAGTCCTCCCAACTCCGTCATCATAACAATATGCTTTCATCAGGCTTTACCCACAGAGTCCACCAAGCCTTGATGGACTCGGTAAGGGATAGTCACCGACCTATGAACCCGCATGGCAAAAACAACTTTTCTAGATTGAATTTGACCCGTATGGTTGGCTTGAAGCTGCCACTGTCGCAGTGGAAGAGCTACTAGTTGAAAATTTCCCGCTCCACTCAATTTATCATTGGATGATTCTACCTAACATAAAAAAAAATAGCATCATCATCATTTCAGCCGACGGTCGTAAACTGTTCGATATAATCCTCCCCCAAGGGTCGCCACAACGAACAGTCCTATGCGTCTCACATCCATCGCAAACCAGCTACTCTCACCAGATGATCGGTCCATCTTATGTAATGTTTTCAACGCTACATTTTCTAGTGCGTTGTTTGCCACTCCATACGTTACCAATAAAGTCATTGTATTTTATTGGTAAGGGATTCCTGCAAGTCATATACAGAATGTTACATTAATGTCAAAATAACCTGTGGAGAAAATATTTATTAATTATAAAATAAAATATATTTAAGCTATAAACTACACTTATCCAATTACACACACAGACTACCAACAAACTTAACCAATTAAGTTTTATTAATTACTTTAATTCACCGCATAAATTCACCAAAACATTAATTTATATTCAACGCAGTAACCCTACTTCACAGAAAATGTTTTATCTGTGTTATTGGTGTATCGCTCGATTAATTAATTTTTCGTATTTTGCATCGAAGGTGTAAGTACTTTCTGGTTTTTTTTTATGGTAGGTAAAATCATCCAATGACAAATCCCGCCCTTCGGTGGGGCGGGAAATAGTGTCAGACTCTTACTGACTAAAAACCTACCCTTCCATTCATTGCCTTTGTCCCGGGGCCCGTGGTGACATTCTCACATAACCTTTAATTACTTTCTGGTGGTGATTCGTTTTTAGAGTATCGTACCAACAGGGGAATAACGGGACCTTATTACTAAAACTTTACTGACTGTCCGTCTGTCCATAGATCAGTCGCTAGGCTGTATTTCAAGATAGTTGCGATAGCAAGACAGTTGAAATTGTCACAAATTATGTATATCTGTTGCCGCTATAACAAAGAAAATAAAATAAACATTTAAAGGACAAAAAAGATTTTTTGCCCTTTTTTGCTCGATATCAATAACAGCAACAGGCAGGCACTTGAAATATTTACAAAATACTCAGTTGTATTTTTACTTTAAAATAAATTATAAGATTAAAATAAAATAAAATATATAAAGGGGCTCCCATACAAAAAAACCCGCTATTTTTTGCCATTTTGTTGTGGTTCTGTTGTTTACCTAAGCAATGTTAATTTTTAGTTTTTTTGTGCCAATATCAAATACAGTGTAAATTGTTCCTGATAAATAAATAAAAAATAAATAAAAATAAAATGGTACGGAACCCTTCGTGCGCGAGTCCGACTCGCACTTGGCCGTTTTTTATACTTTTCTAACACCCGTACTTATAGACACATAAAACTCATTACTTGAGCAAAAGTGATTAGTTAAGTAAGTAACTAATTACTTTAAAATAGTAAAACTTCTTTATAAATACGGGTATAAGTTTCTTTCATTCATTTACTGCTTTCGTGTGCTGTTTATTCTAGCAAAAATATTATATCATTTTAATTTGTATCTTTTGAACAAATATGTCAAATTATCAGTCATCACTACATAATATAAAACAAAGTCGCTTCCCGCTGACTGTCCTTATGTATGCTTAGTTCTTTAAAATTACGCATCGAATTTTTATAGAGTGATTCAAGAAGAAGGTTTATACATGCATAATATATTTAATATCTCCATTGCACCCGTACGAAGCTGGGGCGGGTCGCTACTTAATATTATAAAGGGAATGTGTATGTATGTTTGTCACTTCTTCACGCTAGAACGACGAATGGATTTCGATTAAACTTGGTACACGGGTAGGCTATGTCTTGGAATAACACATAAGATGCTTTTTTTAAATTTCCCTTGAGATAATTTTCTACTACCACGCGAATGACGCTACTACAGCATTAGCATCATCAGCATTTTAATGTTCTCACTGCTAGGACTCAGGTCTCTTCTCTAGGAGAGGGATTGTGCGGTAATCCACCACACGGGCCCAGTGCAGATTGGTGTATGTAACATATCTTTGAATTTTTTGGTTCTAGAACATGCCGGTTTCCTCACGATATTTTCCTTCACCATTTTGAGAGCAGTGGTGATGAGATATCTTACACAAAGTAATGCGCGCCCGGCTGGGTTTGAACTCGCGGCTACAACTCGTCAGTCTTGATCGTTACCGAATAAGAACGTTATATAGAGATCTGGAGATCTTGAACTCAACACTGAATAGGTACTTCTACGTAAGTAATTTCCATCATTGACCACATCATCGCTCGTCATAACGGCGGCGGCGACCACGACCCTGTCTACCAGTTACCTTACACGTAGGCTAGAGGACGACGAGCAATGGGTAACTCGCTGTCCGGCCGTCCAATAACCGTATGGACCGTGCCAGAGTCGTCAACAGCGCGTACTGTCCCACGCGCCTGAAAGAGATGTCAGCGGTTTTGTGTACGGGCCCAGCAGGGCCGAAACCTCTATGCCGGAGGTCATGGGTTCGATTCCAACTCAGGACAAATTACTTTAAAAAAAAAAGTTGTTTTAATCTATTTCCTTTCACTCAGTCCATCCAAAGGTTGTCTGTAAGAAATTACCCTGCGTGATAAGACCGCCTATTGTAGGTCCCTTATTTATAATTACGTTTGTCCTTTTTTGTTTATGCGGTGTACACTAAAGAATATATAATAATAATAATAAAGTTTGTGTGATGAGCACGATCATTTGTTCTGTGTCTGGGTGTAATTTATCTATAATATGTATGTATTTAGGAATACATAAATATGTTTATCAGTTGTCAAGTACCCATAACACAAGCTCTGCTTAACTTGGGACTAGACGGCGTTGTGTGACAGTTGTGGGAAAAAAATAGTTATGGATTTGGTTAGTAAAAATATCTGACGTGCCCTCTCGCTCCTCCCTAGTGCGGGGGAAAAGATGATTTCACTCTTCAAAAAACAAAATCATCGCTTTACCATCAGGTGAGAAGTTGGTCAAATGTGAGCCTATTAAAAAAGTACTTACTTTTACGAAACTGCTTCTTCGATCATTGATTTTGAATATATAACCTGCATTTTCCTCTCATAGCCGAGAGGTTTTAATTGTGTAATCATTCACGAGGTTCATTTATCAGTTATAGACGTACACGTAATAATATTGATGTGATAGAAACTCTCGATGCGTATTGGATAATAGATATGTTTTGGTAAAGCGAACGCGATTCGAATAATAATGTTGACTCAAACTGCGTCGAACACTATCATCAAATGCAATGCCTAGACTAATTTAGTTTTGGTGCTAACAACAACAACATGACAAGAGCAGTGGTGGCCGAGTGGTAACGGCCCCGAATCACGAGTGGTGGTAGGTCGCGGGTTCAAACCCAGCCAGACGCATTACTTTGGGTAATTTATTTCATTACCACTGCTCTCAAAATGGTGAAGGAAAACTTCGTGAAGAAACCGGCATGTCCTAGAACCAAAAATTCGAAGAAACGTGACATTCACCAACCTGCTCTGGGCCCGCGTTTTGGATTACGGCCCATTTCCTCTCCTAGAGAGGAAGCCAGATTCCCAGCAGTGGGAAAATTAAAAGGCTGATTATGCTGATTATATAATATAACTATCTTTTACCCGCGGCTTCGCTCCCGCTCTACCCTACTCTACCCAACTCTACCCTATACCAATAAATGAGCATTTTCTGATTTTTTTTTATTTAACGGGATAAGAATTATCCTATGTCCGTCTTCTGGTGCTAAGCTTCATTCCCACCAATTTAAAGCTAAATCGGTTCAGACAATAATAATATAATACTCCACAACTATCACACAACGCCATCTAGTCCCAAGCTAAGCACAGCTTGAGTTATGAGTACTAGACAACTGATAGACAGACATTTATATATCTAAAAACATTTTGAGAACCTATTTGCAAAATAAAATATCATTTATCATATCATTTATCATTTATCATGCATAATAGATAAATTACACCCAGACACAGAACAAATGATCATGCTCATCACACAAACAATTGTCCTAGGTGAGAATCCAACTCACAACCTCCGGCATAGCAATCAGGGCCACTAACCACTAGACCAACAGGAATTTGCTTTGGTCTATTATACCAGCGATCCCGAATTCCCGACAGTCGTTGTTCCCAAAACCAAGGTTTTCATCAAAATTGAACCCCATTGTAGCGTTAGCTGCAGGCAGGCAGGGTCAATGCCTGCTGGGGTCATGGGTCAGTTTCCGAAAGGAATACCCGGCCTCGGCACGATAGGCAACGAAGGAACGGAGTAGGTTTTTAGTCTGTAAGAGTCTGACACTACTTTCCGCTCTGCACAAGGGCGGGATTTGTCATTGGATGATTTTACCTACCATAAAAAAACCGATTGTAGCGCCACCTAACGAGTCCAATTGTATTTTCAAACCATCCAGACCCACTCAAATATACATACACTTCATCCGAATCGGCTTGGTGACAAACAGAAAAAATATTTATGTAACGATACATATAAATAAAATTGAAATGTCTGTTCGTAATATTTCCTTTTTTTTGCTAAAAATATATGAAATTTTATTTGATATACTTATAAGTAACAAAAATGAAATTATAAAAATTTATATCTGTTCGTTCCGGCTAATCTCAAAAACGGCTGAATTGATTTTGACAGAAATTTCACTAGTAGATAACTGATGTTGTAAGGAGTAAGTTACTTTTATTTTAGATGAAATGATTAGAGATCCGTGCAAAAAATATCTTTTTGAAATTGTGTCCAAATGGAATCGTGCCTTTTTTTAGGTGGGAAGTCATCTAATGAATTCTCTCGCTGTAGGCTGGAGCGGGAGGGCGTGTGAGACTGAGTCAAACCCACTCGTATGTTCCTTCGTTGCCATGCATTCCAGGGCCCCAGGTTTTCCTTTCAGAAGCGAACCCGTAGCCTCTGAGGCTTCGACCATGCGGCCCCTACGGTTGTGCTGATCTCTTTGGGGCACGCGTAGAACACTCCGCGCCGTCGACGACTTTTTTTTTTTATGGTAGGTAAAATCATCCAATGACAAATCCCGCACTTGGGCGGAGCGGGAAGTAGTGTCACACTCTTACTGACTAAAAACCTACCCCGTTCCTTCGTTGCCTATAGTGCCGGGGCTGAGCCTTCCTCTCAGAAAACGGCCCTTGACCCCAGCAGGCTTCAACTCTGCCTGCCTGCAGTTAGCAGGCTGGGCCTCTTCGGTTTGCTGACAGCTCTTTGAGGCGCGCGGGAACAGAACGCGCCGTCGACGACTTGGAGTCGGTCCGGACGGTCACCGGACAGCCGGACGGCGAGCTACCCATTGCTTGCCGTCCGCAAACCCGTGGCTTCGGTGGCTGGAAATCAGGATCGGGATCCTGATTTCCAGCCACCGAAGCCGGCTGGGGCGTTAGGGCAGATCATGCGTGCAAGACCTGTTGCCTCCAGATCCCATGGTGGTAGGCCAGCAAGGAGGCTCGCCGCTTCGTGGGGAACTGTGCGGTATCCCCACATCATCCAGATGGCCATGACCCTCTGGCATGCGTTCAGCTTGGCCGCCGGTCGCTTTCGCAGCAACGGCGCCCATGCCAGCGCAGCGCTCCATAAACGGCCATGGACCGAACGATACCTGCGTATAATGGCATTGAGTAGTACAGACAAAGTCGGGGGCAGTTATTCTATTTTGAAAATATATCAACCTCGTTATTTTAGAATTTTCCAGTTATTAATAACCATGCATATTACGAATAAGTCTCTTTCCCGGAATATGAAGAAAAATAAACAAAGTAGTATCTGTTTATTTGTGGCTATTCTGACATTTCCAGGATGTAGACGTTTTACCTATTTTTTTCTTTTGATGTGGGATATTCATCAACGAGTTCTCTCGTTTTGGGATGGAGCAAGAAGGCTTCTTTTAAATTAAAATGCATTTCAAACAGTCTAGAAATCATCATTTATAGTCATAGTAAGGTTTTTTTATGGTAGGTAAAATCATCAAGAGAGATAGTGTCAGAGTCTTACTGATTAAAAACCTACCCCGTTCCTTCATTGCCTTAGTTCCAGGGCCCTGGTATGCATTTTCATACTTCCCCAAGGCCCCAGAGCAGGCTTCGACCCTGCTGATTTCTAATTAGGTAGGATAAACTTCGAGAAAGACTGGAACAATTTGCTTGCTGCGGTCTTCCCATCCGATTATAATTTGGGTGTCTTCAAGGCTAGAGTGAATAGGCTCTTAATAAATTAACCCGCCTCACCATCGACGATTGCATCACTACTTACCATCAGGTGGGCTCGCAGTCAAGCACTAATTTATATCAAATAAAAAAGAGGGCTACTTTGAGTCGGCGATCACCACTCAGGAAAGTACGCCTATGTGTGTTGCCTATGTGCATTTTTCAACGTAGCGGTCGACTTACCGCCTATCTGGATGCAGTTAAATCTAGTATTCAGTTGCATCCATTTAAAGTGGAGGCTTATTTTTTGTACTTTGAGCGACTCCACAACCCAACTTACAAAATTAAAGTCAGATTTTCTGCCTTCTAACTAGGCCGTAACGACTCACAAATATCTATTAATGACAGCGGTTTAAAGTGCTGTTCGTGGCACAGAAGTGTATCGGTAATAATATACGGTCAACTGTGACAGAGCGATCTCGGTAAACGTTGCTTAACGTGTTGACAACGGCAATAATTTTTGTATTATTTCCATTCCTGCAGTAGGTACTGTTTAAGAGCTCGTTTGAAACTATCATTATGGCGGTAAGGGACTTATTAGGCTCCGTAACGTTTAAGAAACTAAAAGTGCATTACCAGGTTAGAACATCGTAAGCGATTATTTGCGTTTTTTGCTGAAATTACTTTTCGCGTCCTTTTTAAAAGTACTTATGTAGCAATAAATAACAAGCAATGTTTTTTTTTTAGAAAGCTTTTCTTAGATACTTTTAAGTTATGGAAGAGAAAACACATTCCTGCAACATACGCCAACTGTCGCTTACGATGATCGTCCTATAAAATGTCGATATGTTTTGTTCATGGGTCATATTCTCATCTATCGACAATCGATCAATACAAAATGCGGTCTTCGCTCCAGAATCTTCCGTTTACATGTATTATCTGTTTTGCGAGCAATATGCGCCCTGCCCACTAGCCCACTGCCACTTAAATTTGCCCCCTCAAATTACTACAAGAGTGATACGATGCTGCGAGCATTTTAATTTGCAATGGAGTGCCTATAAACCAATACATTGTGAAACTTATTCATGTTTACGTCATAAAATTTGAGCACTTACCTATATTCTAAACAGTTGTAAGAGGTGAAAATTGTGGTGAAGCGAACGTGAACTGAGTTCACTTCAATTGAAGTGGAAGAGCGTAGACCAGTGGTAACAGCTTCGATTTACGAGTACCCAGTAGGTTATGGATTCAAACCCTTTATTTATTTTATAACCATTGCTTTTGAAAAAAAAAAATCAAAGAAAAACTGTTTATTTACGCAAATTGACGCAAACTTAAAACTAAATAACAAACAATCATTATAATCTAAAGAATATGTGCGTCATATCCGCGCGGCAGAACGCTCAGCATAAAGCTGTGACCTCATGCATAAAGCGATAAGCTCACTTTTGAAACGGTAAAGGAAAAAAAAATCGTTGGGAAACCGGCATATCCTAAATAGTAAAATTCTAAGAAGTGTGGCATCCATCAACCCGCGCTGGGCCCGCGTGGTGTATTTATTGAGCCTTTTTCTCCTAGAGAAAAAAGAAATACTAAGTATAAGGTTGATTTTGTTATATTTATGCTACGAATTTGAAGTGACATCATTCCAACTGCTGTGCTATTAAGTAAATATTTCATCGTGAATACTGAGATGAAGTGAACCCACTTATGTTCACTTCAGTTCTTTCAATCAAAGTGGAATGAACTGAGATGCTTACCAAATACACTTTTGAAGTGTTATTAACAGCTAACTGCACCTAAAACACGGTGACACTACAAAATAACACTGAATAAACTAATCCTAAGAGGCCCAGGGATAATGGCCCCGACTTAAGAGTTGTAGGTACCGGGTCCAAACCCGGCTAGGCGCATTATTTTGTGTAATTTATTTCATCACCGCAGTTCTCAAAACGGGGAAGTTCTCCAATATCGTGAGGAAACCGGCTTGTCCTAGAACCAAAAATTCGAAGTCACGTGACATCCACCAATCCACAATAGGCCTGCGTGGTAGATTACGGCCCATTCACTCTCCTAGAGAGGAGGCGTGAGTCCGAGCACTGAGAATATTATAAGGCTGATTATGTTAATCTAATCCTATTACTATGGCTATTATCATAATATTTGGAACGACGAATTATTACTAAGAACTCGTAGCTAAATTATGTAAGCGTTCGAGAGCATCTGACCTACAGAAGACTAGCTGTTACCAATATGCAATATCCGATAGAGCCTTAATGACTGAACACCATTTGATATTAAACTCAGTTGTTTGTTGTATTTAAATATTTTATATAACGATAAAATTTAAAAAAAAAACCCGCGACAGTCCTTTTCATCAATATGAAATGTATAGAACTGGTCAAGACGAATTTAATGAGCCCAAACTCGATGCGTTTATTAGTAGGCATTCCAAAGTTCCATCAGCCACCTCCCAGTTCTAGCATCAGGTCCTTGTCATCATGAGAAATGTTTAGAACTGGTCAAGACGAATCTAATGAGCCCATGATCAGACCAGCTTAATGGCACCAGACTATACAAGAGTATTTCAAATATTAGGTCACATATATGTTTAAAATAAAGTAAATACCCATTAAGTGTTTAAGAACCCTACCGCATTTAACAAACGAGCTAATGACCTTGAACACCTGCACAGATCTTCATAAATTGTAGCTAAAAACCATGTCGATTACGTTAGCTTTCAAACAAAATAAACCGTAATAAAATCGGTCCATTCGTGTGGGAGCTACGGTGCCACGGACAGACACGTCAAACTTATAACACTTTTCCGTCGGGGATTAAAAATAAGTCCTTTCAAAAATCTTCTTATCAAAAAGTTAGTCCCGGAAACGTGGTAGTATACAACATGATTTTTAGTATACGAGAAATCTGAACATAGTTTGTTCAGAATCAGTAACTGAATCGATTCCAATATTTTTTACACCATGTTATATTTTTCCCCAAAAATATTTAAAAAGGACACAAGTTGGATACCACTGAAACTGAGTAGGTACAACACGGGACACGGTTAGTTATAGCGGGCATTAGGCGCTAGCATACAGTTGGTACGGGAGCAAAACAACCCCTCAGTCACCTGGGGGGCCCGGTGACCATGTATTTGTACGGACAATCAGACCACATGACAAGCTCATAACTTTGTGATTTTTCATAATACAATTATGAAATTTTGTACATAGATTCTTTACATAAGTTTCGGGTTTCTTATATACTAAAATTAATGTTGTATTATGTTCCCTTGAGACAATTTTCTGTTCTCACCCGGGCGAAGCCGCTTGCAGCAGCTAGTATGTATTATTTAAAAGATTATTTTTTATTAACCTTTCTATACATTTAAATAAGTACCTTTTTTGCGGCATGTGCGCTTTCTCCCACTTTCTCTAGACCTAATTTTCGATATATATAAACTTGTATACAACTTTGGAAAAAAAAATGATGGCTGAAGCCTACAAAAAGTTCTGCATAGACTTGAGCCGTCTAACCGATCTGGTGTGTAAATTTTCCTAGTTGCATCATCAGATAAACTGTATCAAAAAAAAAAGATCGTAACAAAACCAGTTTACTACGGAACTTGATAAACCAAAAATAAAATTCTAGCAGCAGCAAAAAGTTTAAATTAAAAACTTTATATAATCCGCAGTGGTTTCGAAGCATATCAATTTTGATATCATCTCCGTCTCAAAGTTCGCTGAGTCACTGACGACGGACGGCCGCTTGACGCGGTCGCAGTCAAACCTTAAACACAGCCACTTTTTAGGGGTCTTGTTCTTTGGACCGAGACCGTGGTCCTAACTTCCACTTATAAAAATAATATCTTTTTATGGTTCCGTACCTCAAAAGGAGTCAAGTGTGAGTCGGACTTGCACTGAGGGTTCCGTACAAATCTACCTATTTTTTCGATTGTTCCGAATCACAACGAAATTTTTTTGGTAACGCTATTATAAATTTACAGTTTTCAGATTTTTCCCAATATTTGTGCTATGAGACCTTGTATCAAGCCAAATTTCATAGTTCTAGGTCAAAGGGAAATATTTTTATGATTTTAGATTCCCTTGAGAATGTCGAAATATACGTTTTTTTGCGATATTTATATCGTGACTGTATCATTTTTTTTCGTTTACTTAGAAATTTATTTTTTTCACAGTTTCAGTTGACCGTAAACCTGAATATATGGTTTAAATTTCAACTCGATACCTCTACGCGTTCCCGAAATAAAGAGTCTTGACAGACTGACAGATAGACAGACAGCTAGAAAACAAAGTGATCCTATAAGGGTTCTGCTTATCTATACCTAAATTTATCTATGCTGTGCCCGACAGGGTCCATAATTGCGACTATTATCTATTTCCCTACCAACTATGTATACATTATGGTACGCAATAAAGAATTGAGAATTGCTTTTTACTTTTGAGATACGAAACCCCTATAGGATAACTTTATTGACCGTCTGTATGTCTGCCTGTCAAGACTCCTTATCTCGGAACCTAGTATTCGTAATCAACGGAGCGCTATATCTAAGTCTATGCTCTCCGTCGAACCGCAAAGAGAGATGATTGTTAAAGTGATCACAGAGTGTATTTGAACAGACCGTATTTTGAGGGATATTTTTGAAAATTTAATTCATTATTAGATAACTTCTTTTTATTCATTTTGATCAGAATATGTGTCAAGTTTCTTAACCTAAGGAATAAGATTCTTTAACACCCCTTAAATCGTTTTATAGGGGTAGTTTTGAAGAACGAAAAATGAAAGCCTTTTTTATTTACTTGGATTACAGTTTATGTTAAGTTAGCATAACTAAGTTTCAAGAATATGGGCCCAAAGAATAAAATTTTGCGTACAATCGAATTTCCCCCTTTTTAACCCTTTAAAAGTGGAATTTTCGAAAACCCCTTCTTATTGCTCGCCAACATCTTTATTGGAAGCTCTCTATATGCAAAATTTCACGTTCCTAGATCAAGATCTAGTTTAGGTTGTGCGTTGTATATCCGTGTATATCACTCAATTTCTCCTTTTTTATTTATACAGATTCTTTATTCAAGAAGGAAGAAACGTTTATCGAGTTATGATAAGAATAGATTTGAAAGGAAAAGTGCAGAGAAAGTAAACTATAGTAACACACAGGCCAGAATAACGTTTTGTTAGAATTCAGCCGTTGTCAGTTATTTACTTCCGTGACCATTGAGGCTGATGCTCTATTCACTAGGATCAGATTCCATTTTGTGAACGCGACCTGTGCCGAAATTATGCTTAGCACCACATTCTATCTGCATTATCTGGCCGAGGCTAAGCTAGAACAAGGTAAATTACACCTGTCTGTTTACCGCTGACGAAGTTACCAAGACAATTGCACGTCATTTCAATCGCTTCAGGTTCAGACACGTCAACAGCTGCCTCCCACGACGTGGCTTGAATAGGAAGTCAAGTTTTGGCATTACAGTATTCCAAATTTTTTGAACTCAGCTTTCGAAAATGATATGATACTTTTTTGATTCAGTAGCTAGGTTTTATTTGATACAACACACAAAATTATACGGCCTGATAAGTGGTATGACAGGGAGAAATATCACTTTTATCATCTAGGTAGAAGGCTTAAGAAATCGGTAAATAACTTTGAAAATTATTTGGATGATACGTCAGACAAACATACATTAGGTCGAAAATATTTGTTATTATTTGATACACAAATTATGTCCTCAGCAACGTCTCTATATACTTAATGAGCTCCGGAATTCCACGAATCTTATGGTAGATTTTCCAAAAATAAACTTTCATACAAAACTTGTCACAACAATTGCAAAAAAATGATCACGTCGGTAAAACCGTTCTCACATAACACAAGACGTGTCAACATGATTCCAAGAATCGTTAGGAAGGTAATTCACTCTTGATCATTCACCTCAATCTAGCTGTCTATACCATACGGGCTAACCATGAAGCGTTTAGAAGCTAGTGCACGGGTTATTGGGAAAATCGTCCGTTCACTTTGGCCAATACAACGGTTAATCGAATACGTGAAGACTGACAGCGTTAATTAACGTGTCGGGTGCCCGCATACGGGTAAAAGCAATGACACTTGGTTGCACACTTACTCGGATATGGTACTCGTATATAGGTACGAGTCGCATATCCGCCAGCACAGACTGATGCGGCCCTGATTGAACAACAATTCATTATGAGTAAGAAGCCTTTAAAATAAATTTTAATAAACATGGAAAAGTTCAGAGAAATAAATATGATTGCAAAATTGTTTTCTCTTTCGAACTACTCGTGGATCAGCATATTAAAGTGTATAGCGGAAATGGATGGAAACATAATTGGACTTTCCGTACAGTCATCGATCATCATATACAATCAATCAATCAACATAAAGACAGTTGATCATTTCTATGGGCAAAAACAGTATTTAACAGTATTTAAATATGAACACCAAAATTACGGTGGCTCCAGAGCCAAAAGGCAACTGAATTTAATGTGCGTAGGTGGGTTTTAGTCAGTAAAAGTCTGCCACTGCTTCTCGCTACAATTAGAGCGGGTTTCTGGACGGATTATTTGATGATTTACAATAGTAAAAAAACTAATTCAAGAACTTCTTTTTAAAAGTGTGCCTTTAGAGATAAAAATACGAATAAAAATAAACGGTTTTCATTCGGTGCAGCGAACAAAAACTAAGCGGAAAACCACGGACTTGGAAGTCACAATATCCTAATTATTATTTTTTATTTTTATTTAAACTAATACTAATTTTATTTCATAATTATGTTTACCTACAGAGTGTCATATTTGCACCAGCGAAAAAGCTCTTTAAATAAATATTTAAAAAAATATATATAATACGATATATTAAGGATACACAGGTATGTTTTAATATATTGGAAGTCCTGCTTTAACATTTTTATAGACAAAAAATATTAAAAGTTACTTCGTACCTCGAAATCTTCTTTTAATATGCGTCAAGTATTTTTTGGCTTCGTCAATACTCATCCATATCCATATGCATTAAGGTGTAAAGAAGAAGGAGGGAGAAGGTGCAAAAATACTCATGAAAAAAAGTACTTGAATGGTTCATCTACAAATAAGGTTAAACATAAAATCTGGATAATCCGTAAGAAATAACATTATCTGTTCCTAACTTTGTTTTTCTTAAATTCAGCTTCTTTGTACGAAGGAAATTACGTTGACAACCAAGGAAACATTAATTACCGAGCTAGTAATATTAAAGTTTCCCAATATCTTTTTTCTTGGTCACGGCACACCAAGAAAGAGATGGCGGTACGCCTTATGTGTCTTCCTTGGAAATTGGCAAGAAATGGCTCAAAGCCGGAAAAACTGGAAGGAATGGAGGAAGGTTTTTGCCCAGCAGTGGGACAGTATAGGCTAAATATAATAATAATAATATGTTGAATAACTATGAACACATATTCACAAAGTTATCATTTTTACTACTTAAAAAGGATTTACCTTTTTCAGGGTTTTTCTGTCATCAGCAAAGCACGTTTATTTTTACAATTTCTCTTTTGCAATCGAACGCAAACAATATTACTTTATCGGAAAATTGTATTTGCTTTCGATGAAATATGTTGAAATATTAAGCATCATGACCGCCATGATAAGTGATTGGGGCTTAATGAATACAGAAATGCATATTTTTATTACTTGGGAAGGATAATTGTTAAGTGGACCAATTTTCGAATTGGTAAGAGGTCTATTTGAAATGTAAGGCGCTTCATTAGCTTGTCTATTCTAATGTCTAATATATAATCAATAGACTGTTCACCCAAGTAGGCCGCTGCAAACACAACCTGTTAAAATGCTAAACTAGGAAATCTTTGGAAAATATTAACCTTTTTTGCACAAAGTGCAACTATTTTTGCAAGCAGAAACTTGCTCGAAATAGATTCACAAATACCAAGAAGATGACATTCTCATCTTCACTCATATTTTATATAAGTCGCAAATCATCACCCATGTGATAAAAATCTACATAAGTATTTTTAAAAGGCTAGACGAGTCTTGTTTGTAATAATTAATTAATGAAATGAATGAAGATGTAAAAACTGAAAATTACTATTACTTTTTTTTTTTTTTCAACAAAGCTTAAACATGAACATACAATAAAAACTTGTGTAAGAATAACAACAACTATTAGATGTTCAATAAAACAAGTGACTACAGGATATCTGGATACATGAATTAAATCCAACATCACCTCCATATCCACCGAATATACCATCGAACAATGAGTGTCCTTCCTTACATTGTTAACACCTCTACGTTTCAAACCAAGCGTTTCGCCTCGTCGTTTATACCGCGTATGGATCGGTGGACTGGAACAATTTGCCTGCTGCGGTCTTCCCGTCCTATTATAATTAAGGTGTCTTCAAGCCTAGACTTAATAGGCTCGTAATAAATTAGAGCTTTTCACCATCAACGATTGCATCGCTGCTTACCACCAGCGGGCCTAAAAACGTCACATGAGCAATTGATCTAGAGCAAATCATATTCCGAATTCCTAGCAGATCTATAAAATGTTTGCACAAATTAGTCGAATCATACTCAATTCACTGCATATCAGAATCATATTCCTTGTAAATATTGACGTATAAAAAAAATATGTTTCATATTATGATTCTGCTAAAGTGGCCTTTTTAGCCCCTCTGGTGTGATAGCAGTCAAGTACTACCTATATCATAAAAAAAACTAACTTAACGCAGTTTTTTACAAAACAATATAGTACAAGTCCCATTTTTTACTAAACAGTTAGTTATACCGTTTTAAACCAAAATGTGTTATTTAACCAGTTATTTTTTTTAACGATTTAAAAACATGGCCGCGTAGTTCGTGCACTGATTACGTATTACTTTGAAAATTAAATTTATAAGGCTAAATTACATCATTCACCATTTTTATTATTTAACGCAAACCTATTTATCATACTTAGATTACTTTTTTGATTAGACAGACTGAAATCAATTTTGATGTTCTTTTTTATTAAAATAACTATTTTAAAAAGATATTAGTAATTTTTACTTATATTTTTGGCATCTTTACTTCTAATAAATATAGATCATTTTGTAAGATGCCTGTGTGAAGTGTATGATTTTAAATTATTTTTAACCATAAATTGACCCAACATTAATGCCCAATAATTATTCGAAGGTAAATCATTTAAGCTTTCATTAACGTTGGTAGGCGAATGTGACAAAGGATCAGCCCCCGTAGCCAAGTTACAATCGTTTCGTTTTGCGTCAACGCTTGTAGTAAGCCACGACCCAAATCCTTTGTTCGAACAATCGAATTGGGGGCGTGGCCAACGCCAAGCGTTAACGCAAAACGAAACGATTGTAACTTGGCTAGGGAGCCAGATTATTAAATATCACACACTCGATCGAGTGAAGTGCCATCGGACTCCGTGCAGCGGACTACCGAGATCATTGAAAAGAGTTCGAGCCTGTGCGAGTTATTTGATTTTACCAGGAAAAACTTTTTATTATTTTTTCATTGATTGACGTAACTTCATAGCAATTTGATTTATTTAATTATTATTATTTTCTTTTATGATATTTGTATTTTGACATTAATTTAATCGATAGTTTTTGTGATTTTTTTTTATTGTAATACGATTTAATTTCAATGTAATGTTTTAATTTCATTTGATTTCATTTTAGTTGTAATGTAATTCTGTATTTCTTTCTTAATTTTTTTGTAAATTCTTATTTTTATTTTATTTGTTATTAATTCCTTTCTATTATCTTCTATACTGAGAAACTGTATAACCAACTGTATATTGTGTTAATCACCTGGGCCACCAAGATACAGGCTACGGCTAGTTTGGGGCGCATGGCCACTTCTATAGTGTACTGTCTTATTCTAATTGTTTATTTCTTTATTTTCTTACTAACTTGTGTTGTGTGTCAATAAATTAATTATCATTATTATTTTTATTTTTATTTGTATAGTATATATCAGAACCCTGAGGTCCAAGACCTTTGGAAGGTGTACGAGGAGCTGAAACCAACTTTAGATACTTTTAATGGAACGTGATTCCAACCGACAATTATCCCTGGACGCGCAATGCTAGTGCATCCAAGGACAACCCCCGGTTGGTGAAAACTATTGTGAAATATTGAAAACAAAGACAATAGGGCTATGGTTTTTGGAGTTTTAAGTGGACTGGTTACTAGGAACTATGTTAAAATTATGGCCCATGCCTAAACAATGTTATTAATATTCATCGGTAAAAAGGCAGAGGGTGACTTGCACACTCAACAAATGGGCCCCCAGAACCATCACGGAAGTACGGTCCCGATCCCTACCAGCACCTTCCTGGATTATACATCCTTCTCCCGAGCACGTTTGCTCTTGCGAATCTCCACTCAAGCCAGCCAATAAAGGCAAGCCGGAGATTAAGAACAAGAATTCTCCCGGGAGATCCGGTCCGTGGTTCGCTAATGCCCAACAGTTCGCCACAAAACACCCCTGCGGATTGTATCTCTCTTAGTCTGGCCCCTCACCCTAGGCATGTTAAGGCGAATTAACGCTACCGATACAGACCTAGGGTTTATTGGAGCGCGCAAGCTCCACCACAACGCCAACGTAGAGATACATCGATGGGGTTATTATTATTATATGTGTCAATATATCACAGAACTCTCAAGTCCTGGTCCTTTGGGAGGCGTACAAGGAGCCAAAACCAACTCGCAGAGGCCCTTTAGATTCTTTTAATGGAACGTGATGCCAACCGAAGATTGTCCCTGTACGCGCAATGCTAGTGCTTCCAAGGACAACCCCCTGTTGGTGAAAACTATTATGACCTATGGATTATTATTATTATTTTAAAGAAAATAATTTCCTCTTATTGTTCGTGTTGGCGACAGTATTCTAGAGCTAATGTCATGAGTGTTTTTATTAACAAAATCCTGGGTGCCTAATTAGGTATTTTACTTGGAAGAATATTTTCTAGGCCCGTGTGGGCTGCAAGGAGCGCGTCCCACGCACCCCGTGCTACGGCCTGGCGCGGCGGAGGCGCAGGTGCCGTGAATCCGCGCGGGGTGGCGGTGAAAGCGAGCGCTCGCCCCACCGCCGCGGCGCCGATGGGGTGCACTCCGCCATATATAAAGAGAACCTCAAGGTGAACTAATAGAGTAATAACAGATCCGGCGTCTTAGCTCGTGGAACAGCCGTTCCCCGCCTCATCATGAGAGGGACCTGGAGCCAAGTGGTCAGTGTTCAATCATTCAAAATATCCTCGGGAATTTAAATTTAAGTTTTATATTTTTCTTCGTTTTTTTTTCAATTTGATAAAGTGATATTTTTTTATTCAAAAGTGTTAGTGAAAACGCGTTGAAAGACGACGAATTATTAATTAACAAAAAAAAAAACTTAACAAAAAAAAGTCCTTTGAGAATAAAAAAGGAAAGTGTTAATATTTTCGCGTAAACTCAAAAGCTTTTTGAAAGTTCTTATTCATAAACTTAATTACACTGCAGTGAGACTAGTTTTGTAAAACTTTATTTTTAATAATCATAACTTACCTGGCGCGCTTTGGCAAAGAAACGTAGTGTTACTTCCACTCAAATCGATAAATAGGTAGTCCAAAGTTTACTTCGCAAATATCTGTTTAACTTACCAACGTAGTAAAGATAAATATTGACGATCGTGACGTGTAAAAAAATATTTGTTTTCAATTTATTGCTTAATTACACACCTAAGTGATAATTTTTCAAATATAACGTTATTTTGCTTGTTTTCGTACACATCGATTTTGTTTGTGTCAGAACTTTTAGCGCGGAACAAAGCGTGCAAGTAAATAATTGCTGGTTTAATTTGAGAGGTAGTGAAGACGCACTTGTGTGTTATACGTCAAAGCAGCGTCAGAGCATCCGTCTCGTGTCACAGCTCATGACAATAGCTTGCACTTTTTACTGATGCGTCGAGATTTTTCAATTCAGAATGCAACTTCTCGCTATTGTTGTTTTGGTACTATAATGAGCGGCAAATCTCTCTAGAACATTGAAGTAATGGCGATGAACTCGGCCGGATTGCATAATGTGTTCTTCCGTTTTGTAGGCGTCTGTCGGGTCACGATTTGCGATCTCGTTTTGGTAATGATTATAAAGAGTAGAACACTCTCTGCCGCCGCCGAGCGGGCCTCAAAATAATTTCTGCATTCTGAATATGAAGTGTTACGCAATTTCCCGTACAAACACGGAAACAATGAAAATATTAAAGCTTTATGCTTCACATTTTCGCCTTAACACCTCCAGTAAACTGTTGCAATCAGGAGCACTCTTTTTGATTATTCGACATGAATGCAAGCTTTATTTGGGCAATTAAGTTAAAAGAGTGTGAGCCTGTGAGCGTGCATTTATCGGAATTAATGGAAATTATCTGGGAAAAGATATTCTGCTGCAGAAACTTATAATATTAAGTTTGACAATATTATTGATATAATTTATTGTAATAATAATTTATTTCTAGAAAACTGTATATAATTGAGGTAATTTCCAATAGAATGCGATGTGTGTCCAGTTAGAGAACTGTTACGACCTTTTATTGCGCCTCGGGTAATAAGCAGCATTAGTGGTTGCTGTCACCGGACCACGCGGCGTCGATTGCCTCTCCAATCACGTGTGTAACTGTTGCATAATGTCGGCCAAATGTTGTATTGTATTATTAAATTAGTTAGCTGTAAGTGTAAACTATGCTAATGCATCAGATGTACAAAAAACTTTCTCTAACTTATTTTCACTGTCCTTTACGTAAACTTATTCCAAACTTAGTGAGTTTAATATGGCATTTGATGTGGGTGTAAACTGCCTCTCTAAAACCTTACACAGATTAACGTTTTCTTAAAACCATATATGACATCATATCCTTTTAAAAGGAAGTTATTAAGTAATTTGATATAATTTATTATAATAATTAAATGTTACGTCAGTCCAAGAGTTGCAGTTCGGGTTGACCTAGTAGGCGTACTCCGTACATGGCATACTTAAGTGTTCTCAAACCATCGATTTCTTACATAACCATTGAACTTGATGGATCCGGGTTGTTCTTAAACAAGTTTTACATACAACGAGTACCCTTATTTGGTATTAAAATGTTGATTATATATGTAATTTAATATTGTTCTTCATATGGGAGGTAATGAGATAACAGAGGTTATTATCAGTTTCCTCAACTTGATTTTCCGGTAGCATTAACTGTTCTAGAAAGTATGCCTCTAAGATGCTCAGTGCTGGCAAGCAGCTAGTTAAGTATTCGCTTCCTAGGTCCGCTCGACCTGCGAATTAAACGAAGCGTGTTCTAATGGCCCCCACCTCACTTAGACAAGTCAACTCATGCTCACTTTCCTTTTGTGAATCACTTAAACGAACTGACGTAATAATTTGCGGATTGCATTAATTTAACGATTTATAGTTCTAAACATATCAATATCAGTTGCTCTTCCTTCGACGTTCCGTTTATGAATGATGACTTTCATGAAAGGACGCGACGGTCTTTATTATAAACAGCTATGCGACACTATTTCAAGCTAATATCAAAATTCAGGATGTAGTCAAACTCATGCTGTGCGTTTTTCAGAAAGCTTAGCGGGTATTTGTATTTATCTAATTTTAAACAAAGTGTTTCTTTGTTTCAGATTACCCTAGCGGTAATTTTACAAATCGCTCTAGTTTCGGGAAAGGCGTTATTACCACAAAACCAACAAACACAGCAACAGTTGGAACAGAAGCAGTACACAGCTCAGAAGAGAGTCGGCTACGACTACCCCGCGCCGCCGGAGGATCTTGTCAACCCCTTCCAGGACCATGACGACCTGCACGCGCACGATGACCACCACGAGGTGAGTGAGCACCACGAGGATCATAACGCTCACGACTTCGGTGACCACGACCACCACGATCACCTGGAACACCACGCCATCCACGAGGAGCACCATGTCGAGGACCACCACGAAGAGCATCACGAACATCATGAACACCACGACCCTGGCTACTGGAAGAAAAAGCTTATTTGGAAACCGGGCTGGAAGAAAATTTGGAAGCCAGCCAAGAAACAAATCTGGAATCCATCGTGGAAAAAGATATGGAAGCCCGTGTGGAAACCTACTAAGCGCGCCGTGTGGAAGGAAATTAAGGTTCCTGACTGGAAAAAAATCTACAAACCTGAATGGAAACCAATCAAGGTTCCTGCTTGGAAAGAGGTAAAAGTTCCGGATTGGAAGAAAATTACCGTTCCCGTTTACAAGGACATCGTCGTGCCGGGCTGGAAAGAAATACAGGTCCCTGCATGGAAGAAAGTATGGATTCCCGAATGGGTTAAAGTTGGCATTCCCGGTGAAAAGTACTTAGGAAAAGATCATGAGGGGTGGGAATACACATCGCACGATCTGTGGAAGAAAAAATTAGTTTGGAAACCCATTTGGAAGAAATATTGGAAGCCAGCTAAAAAGCAAATCTGGATTCCAGACAAGAAGTTGGTGTGGAAGGATGAGTGGAAACAAATCTGGAAGACTGAGAAGAAACAAATATGGGTCGATGACAAGAAATTAGTCTGGAAAGAAGCTTGGCAACAGATCTGGAAGCCCTCAAAGAAATTGATTTGGGTACCGGACAAGAAACTGGAATGGAAGGAGGCTTGGAAACAAATCTGGGTGCCAGGGTGGAAGGAGATCTGGGTTCCAGGAGTCAAGAAAATATGGAGACCCGTATGGATATCTGAATGGTTCCCATCCCCCGACCACCACGAGCACCATCACGAGTCGCACGGCTGGGACAGGAGCGACCTCACCGACAACAACACCGCCGGTAGCCAGAAAGTATCCGTCAAAGTAGCGCCGCAGGAACAGGCGCCGCAAAAACAGGCGCCGCAAAAAGAAGCACCAAAGCAACCACTGAAGTCATGGCTATTCCCCGAATAACTTATTATTATATTTACATAACCAAATTAAAAGTTTTTGTGTAGATGTTCATTATAGATATATCCGGCAATCGGATAAAAAGTGCTTGTCTAGAAAGCGTTATAATGCCATATGAAAGTGAAGACTGTAAGCACGAACCACAGGCGGCGCGAGGATAGCGAACCGAGCGGGGCCAGGAATAATCACATCATGGCTTCTAGGTAATAAAAATTTGTTTAACATTTTGGATTGCCATGCGAAGATCAGCCTGCGATGCGATTGTTTCAACGCCCCTTTATAAATCTCATAAAGTTCACAGTAGCGTTCAAATGTTGTTAACGTTATTTATAGTGTCTAAGCTTTAAAGTGTTAGCGATACGGAGAGCTTGTTGTCTGTACCTGCCCACTGATGCTATGTGTTTTGTTGTTCATTAGATAATTATTGCTAAGTTTTATTTGTAGGTCTTTAGATTTTAATTTTGCGGAACCAATGAAATAAATGTTATGTAATATTAAATACGTTTTGGTTTTAATTATAAAACTTTGAGATTTAGGCTGTTGCATACACTCGTGTACGTTTGCTAAACTCGTATTGATTTTAGAGATTTAGACACTGGGTAGTTAAGCCATAATATGTATGTATCCTTTGTTCTCGTAACGGATTATTTTATTTCTCTTAGGAAAGAAGTTTATTTTTATCATAATAAGAATAGTATTGCTTCATTATTTAAAAACTTACTACATGTAGGTGTATACACTGAAGAAAAACACTTTTAATTCCTAAATAAACATCAAAAACATGGCGTTAAAAAAACCTGCCTCACAGTCGGCTGCAAGTACCTATCCAAAAACTGGCGGTGTTGCCACGTTGTATGGCAATACTTAATCTCTGACTTAGGTAAAGGACAGTTACACTTAGTACAGTAGATGTTTGGAAAAATCTTTATAGGTAGTTTTTTGCGTCTTTGCTTGTTGTATTTTTTTTTTAACAAAACGTTGCCTATACTATTAGATATTACTCCTGTAATGTGGGTGCGTAAACAACATTTAAAGTTATATACACAAGACACCTAAACCCGAAACCATTATCGGTAGGCCATACGAATATTTGCCCGTCGTGCGGGATTCGAACCAGCGACACCAACACCAGTGCAGCAACTAATCGCTCGCCATGGTTGGCGCAGTGAAGACTTCTGGTTTTTCAACCTAAAAATAAAATAAAAACGGTGGTAAAATCTATCAATTCCTAAGTATATAATTATCTTGTCACCGGAAAATTGCAAACACTGTAAGATCGTAATTTTGATTTTTTTTTTTCAATAACACACGATGATTTTTTTCGTAATATATCAAGAAATTATAATCAAAGAACTTATACGATCATACGGAATCTGTAATTTTCTGATGACATAGACAAAGTGGTGCCGATAATTCGACAATAAATGAAACTGCAGATATCTCATAGTGTTCCCAGTCTTTTATATACCAAAAGTTATTTAATTGGTAGTTTAGTCTCAGGACAAAATAGCATATTAATAATAATTTTGTGAAGCTATACCAGAAATGAAAAAAAAAAAAACTATTACTCCTGCAGACGTAGCCAAAGCAGTTCGTCCGTTTCCGAACTGGAAATCAATGGGACCGGACGGACTGCAAAATTTCTGGCTGAAATGGTGTCACACGCGACCTTGGCTGACTCCAAAAACCATAGCCCTATTACCTTTGTTTTCCATATGTCGCAATAGATTTTTACCAACGGGGTTGGTCCTTGAGTGCACGGTTGGTACCATGTTCAATTAAAAGTATCTAAAGGGCCTCTGCGAGTTGGTTTCGGCTCCTCGTACGCCTTCCAAAAATCTAGAACCACAGGGTCCTGAGATATGTAAATGCATAATAATTTATTTAAAAAGTCAACAATATAAAATAGGCCATTAATTTTTATTTTCAGCAGTTTCTACATGATGTATATGAAGTTCAAGATTTCTAAAAAAATCTTCTTTGCCAACTCCCAACTGAAACAAATCATCATTGTTGTACCGATATGTATAAATGGTGTTCTGTTTTGTTCCCGAATTTATGTTATTTAGTTTGTTTGAAAAAAGCTTATTTTTTTTTTGACTTTCGGATTTTTTGGTACATTAGTAATATTCATGGACTAGTACTACGAGTTCTAAATTTTAATTTATTGTCGTTTTGTCGACGCCACGTTGTGTATCACCTTCTAACAGTTTAACATGCGTTATGTAGATATTTAAAGTAATAAAATATAAAAGTAGTTTCAATCAATAAACGGCAGTCTAGCCTTTAGTTCGCGGGGTGGTGGTCAAGGCTGCTCACTTAGGTGTCCAGGGGCTAGCTGACCAGCAACGGAGAAAGGCGAAGGTCGTTGGTACCAGGGTAAGTATGTAGACAACAACTACATTGATGATTAATAATATAATAAGTCTTCAGTGTGTCTCTGTAGTTTATGCATTCATTTCAATAAAGTGTTTTGTGTATGACTTAATATGAAAGGCTGCGGGTCCAAAACCTAAACCAGTAAATTTTTCACAATCCTAATCATTCCACAAATATTACAAAGGTGAAAGTTTGCGAGTGTGCTTATACGCTTGTTCAATTATTCACGCTCGAGGAGTTGAATAGATATAGACGAAATTTGGCACACACTGGTCCTTAAATAACATACATAATTACTTTCCGATCGAAACTGGTTTTTACGACCGAAACCGATTTTCGGCAACAGTGTCAGTCCCTGCCGAAACTGAAACTGAAACTTTCTTATAAGTTTCATGTTATGAGGGAAAAATAAAGAAAACGTTATTATAATCAGTCAGTCTTTATTTTTTTATCTTCAAATCACATAGCAATTTTTATCATATGGATACCTATGTGTGTACTCATTTAGTTATAAATGTGTTAACTCTTTGACGTTTACTACCTACTGCTAGAAATGATATGACTATATTTGTTGTTATTTCATTTACTTTTTTTTTTTTTTTTGATTGCCCGTCTTTATTATTTGTTTTATTTATTATATTTAATTTGACGATTATTGTTATTTTACAATTATGACATTGTTAACTTTTTCAATTTAATTTTTTTTTTTTTATTCTTATTTATACAATTATGACATTGTTTATTTTTACAATTTGACTTTAACAATAACTTTTATAATTTTTATTTTTTTATTTTAGCAATATTAACTCTGTAAAATTACATTTTGTATATTTTATTATTGTGAATTTGGGGACTATGTGGATTTTTTTTTTCTTGTTTTTCTCTAATTTTAATTAATGTCTGACAGTTATGAGTACTTTTTGCGGCCTACCCAAATGTCCTTTCTTTGGTATTGTTCGTCAAGTCGTTGAGCTCCTTAGTAGTCCTGAGTTGAGCTTTACGAATACTGACAAATGCTTGCACTGACTGGACAGGTCCACTCAGAACTGTGTGGTTCTTTCTTCAAAAGACCATCCCAGACACTAATCTGCACGGTTCTCATATGTTTTGACCATTACTTGTTTGCTGTATGGACTTTAAAAGAGACTTTGACCCCTGAGTTTGTTTCGGTGTTTCTTCTCAGGGTAGTCAGCTAGGAAACACCGGCCTCATCTAGTTAAAATTGACGAAAAAAAAAAATTGACGTGTAAAAGTGTTTTTGAGAACCTATTTGCAAAAATAAAATATCATATCATATCATATCATATCATATCATATCATATCATTTATCGATATTTATTTTGCAAATAGGTTTTTTAAAAACACTTTTACACGTCAATTTTTTCTTCAGTTTAAACTAGATGAGGCTGGTGTTATATCACGTAATAAACCTTATAAAATTCGAAATAAATCACAGGAAAACTCACAACAAACAGAACGAACTGCAAACATTAGCCAGTGACAACATGATTAGGCGCGTGAACGCAGAAAAGGTCTTCGTCGTTCACTCGCTTGGATCGAAAACCTGTCCGTTCATAGTGCGAGAACTCCCGAATGCAATTTCAGTCGTAGTTTCGGAAGGTTTGCCGCCGAAAATGTTACTCGTTTTATTGCCGAAACTCGACCGAAACCGAACTTTTGGTGGGACACTGTAATTAATACCTTCTTATTCCGGGAGTAATTATGTTGCCTTGGGATAAATTTTAATATCACGCAGGCAGAAGCCGGTATACACCTTATTAGTTCCATCTTTGATATAATACCTTCTGGTATTGCGATATCTAAGGAGATCACTCTATTATTAAGGATACATTGGTTAAATATAGGCAGTAAACAGCGCATGCTTAAAGGTCTCTTTACGCTTTCGTCTGAAAGAGAGCAACTAGACTCTCCCAGTGGCCAAGAGGGCCGGCAGGGTACAGCAAAGGAAAAAGTCTCGCAAGACCATTAGAGGCTGGAGATGCACAAAGCAGCAAAAAGGACGCTTGAGACCTTTAAGAAGCCTGCACCGCCTCGCGCAACCCATTCTATTCAATAACTTTTGCAGGGCAAAAGTTATTGAATAAATTGGTTCGTCTACCTTCACGCTCTATCTAAAAGAAGACGGATTTTGAAAAACCATTTACTATTAAAATTATTCACTAGATCCCAGGCGCCTACACCTTCAGCTTACACTGCAGTCCTTGCAGTTAAGCTTGAAAATTTTATACCTGAGCTACAAATTAAAGTCCGCCCGGACGTTCCCCTTCCGAAACCAAACCGAAGGAAAGAAGAAAGAAAGTACCTGATCCGATTACCACAGTCTTCACAGCTAGAACTAATACAAATATCCTTGAGTAGGTACTATAGACCACTTTTCATACCGCAAAACTGCATGGTTCCTTTGGAAAAGACTCATCACGAAGCCGAAACCTACACAATCTGTATACAAAACTAATTAACATTGTACAAAAATTTTGCTGGGAAACAACTTTTATTTTAGTGTAAAAATAAAGCGAGTGAAACTTTGATTTTATTCCCGTAAAAAAGCATACGAGGGGTGAAACTGGCAGTTTGACGGTTTTTATGAAATGTAGCATCGACTAACCAATTGTACCTACTATATAATATAAATAGTTGTTTGTGACAGAGGTGAGTTGTGACAAAGAGTATTTCATGGAAACTATGACTGTTAGGAAACTGGCAATAGCAAGTGTAAACTCGAGTACGATGTCCAAACGATGTGAACCAAATTTTTGAATAAAAATTTGGTTGCATTTATATCGTGACAAATGACATTCTCGTGTTTATGCTATTTTTTCTTATATTACCTATATGGTTTTTGAAGTTTCAAAACGTGGCTTTGTCTTGCTTTATATCTAGTTTCGAAATTACGAATTATTATTCTGACCAGTGTTTTTTATGGTAGGTAAAATCATCAAACGTCATGTCCCGCCCTTGGGCGAGGCGGGAGACAGTATCAGACTAAAAGCCTACCCCGTTCCTTCGATGCCTATCATACCGGGGCCGAGCCTTCTTTTTAGAAAGCGGCCCTTAGCCCCCAATAGGCTTCAACCCTGCCTGCCTGCAGCTAGCCGACTGGACCTCTATGGTTTGCTGACAGCTCCTTGAGGCGCGCGGGAACAGTACGCGCCGTCGACGATTTGGGCTTGGTCCGGTCGGTTGTCGGACGGTCGGACAGCAAGCTACCCGTTGTTCACCGTCCGCAAGCCCGCGCCTGAGGTGGCTGGAAATCGGGATCGGAATCTCGGCTTTGCCTGTTGCGGTCAGCCTCCTCCTTTGCTAACATTACTGCGTTGCAGAAGGAAGCCACATCCTGACCAGGTCGCGATTTTTAGCAAAAGAGTCATGACAGGCTGTCACAACTCTCATTAGCATTAGCATTATCGTCATTTTAATGTTCCCACTGCTGGGACTCTGCCACTCTGGCCTCCTCTCTAGGAGACGATATGGGCCGTAATCCACGTCACGTCACAACTCTCATATTTGACTTTATTTTCTAGTTGGTTTATTTTATAGTAGGTATATGCTTTTTGTAATGTTTTTGTTTTGTTTATAATGTCTTTTCATTTGTTTTATAATTTTTATACCTACAATCTAAGATAGACGTACAAAGTATTCAGCAATTAAAATCTGTCTCGAATGACTGTTTTTTATGGAACTTGTTAGGGAATGTGACTTGTGAATGGCTACCAATTAAACACCAAATCCAATTATACGACGATGAGACAAAATCCCTTACTCCATTTAAATCCACAGATCAAGTCACGACATCTTCTAGCAATACCACTTCGCCAAGCAATACCGCCAATACACTTACGAAGAAAAACTTTCTCTGAAAATTACGACGTTTGACATTTTTGTTCATTTTGTATTGAAGAAATTTTTCCAAAGTTGGCATACATTTTAGTTTTGATTTTGATAGCAGCAGGCTATCGCATGTACTCGTATGTTTTACCTTAATCACATCCATCTGGCGGCGGCGACCACGCGGCGATGTACCATCTAAAGGATTCTTACTACTATTCTCTTCAAATCTTGTTCGCAGAGCCTACAGTAAACGTCAGCTGAGCGAGGTCAACGAACTGTAGGTAGTTAGTACGCAACGACTGACAACTACCTACAAGGTCATTGACTCGTTTACTTAAAGAAATTAATTTCGTTTATGCTTATATTAATTCGAGTTTTTGAAAACAGTACTTAATTTTTTTATTTTTTTCTTTACAAATCGGTAGTATTTCATGTACCGAATCGACCCTCCGCGGGATTAAAACGACTAAAATTTAACGGTGTATAGGCCGATGATACAAAAAAGAAAAATTCCGAAAGCACGTTTCACGTATTTTTTTTATTTTTTTTTTGTAGTGCAAGCTTGAAACCTCGTCCATCTCTTAAGCGTGATGAGGAAAGTATGAAAATGCAACCAGGGCCCTGGAACCAAGGCAATGAAGGAACGGGGTAGGTTTTTAGTCAGTAAAAGTCTGACACTATCTCCCGCTCCACCCAAGAGCGGTAGATGTCATTGGATGATTTTACCTACCATAAAAAAAAACCATTAAGCGTGAACGTAGTTGTGCTTGGATCAATAATTACGGCATGTGGAGCGGCTTGCGCTGTCCCTCTCAGTATACCGGCCGGGCCATGGCCCACTTGGCCTAAGATAACTATACATTAGCTTAAGTAGGAAGAAACCTATAGTATGAGCAGATAGGTAGTAATAGGTATTCGCATGCAAAACCTATTGTTTCAAATTTTGCACCTTCATATGTAACCTTCGCACACTATTCATTCATAAAATTATTACATCTTATCTCATATAAAAAGGCCAGATGCTAATGGCTGAAAGATTATACAACAAAACGCGCTTGTGTCATTATATAAACAAAGCCACTATTGTTTTATTAAGTGTATTTGCGGGTTAATTACATTTATGGTCTGAAATAAGATTGCGTGGTACGTTTTAATGGTGATGTTAACAATGGGCGAGTATTTCTGTCGGTACGTTCACCATTTGGTGGAGTCGCAAGTTAAAGTAATGTTACGGGATGGTTCGAAAGAGTTTCCCGTGGCCCCGGGACCGCAAAGCGCCACTGAATGAACTCGGGTGGGTTTCTTACTGCCTCTGTCGAATCCTTTTAATCTACTGAGACAATATCCATCGTAGAGCTATTGGAAAAATGCCACGAGAGCCCGATTGACCACTAGATGGATCCATTAATGGTCGCCAGTGGAGACGGATTGGCCATACGCTCCGATCACATACCCCTCTCGTTCCGCCAAGAGCTGGAGGAGTCATATCATGGGTATCTCACTTAAAAAAAAGTTAAAGTAACACCGTAAATGAATAACTCAACTAGGAATGAACTATCGATTAAGAATGCTACCAGCAAAGACATTAAATATATCTCTTTTCATTACTCTTACTCTGAAAGTAGGTCTGAAGTTGCCTAAGAAGCGGGTTGAAAGTGATACTTCCTTCCTGATAGAGGGATGAATCCCTAGGGAGAATCACTTTCAACTGTCAAATTATTAAAAAAAAAAAATAGTTCTATCTTCGCATTTCTATTGAACTATGTCTCAACTTTCTATACAGCCAGTCAATTACAGCGCGATGTAAAACTGAAATAACTTAAAGATATACTAAGTCCATATTTTTTTTAAATGACTTAATTATAAGTTACTTAAATTAATTCTTTAAAACTAACATAGGTACTTATGAGAAATATTTACCATTTTTCGCTGATAAAAATGAAAAATGATGGCTGAATAGCCGGTTGATTACAGAAAAAAACAAAATACTTAGACGGGAAAATGGCGTTCCGATCTTTATTGGTTTTTTCGAGTTGCAGAGTTTTGTTTATATATACTTTTTACTAAATCTCTGCTATATGAGATTTTGTAATTACACTATAAGTTCATCTGATTTAGTTAAGAATTTAACACCTTTCTTATGAGAAGAGGTAAAAGCAGTAGTGGAAAACCTTTTACCGGCTAAATCAAAAGAAACATACCTAATATCATACGACGACCTTTGACGACGATTCAGGTTTTTATTTTCCTTTTATTCGTAATGAAAAGCACAGTGTGTACGTCGGGTTTAAAGACTTATTTAGTCCCTCGAACTATAAGCGACCTCTTCAAACTCCTTCTCGGGACTAAATAATTATCTTTCACCCCTAGGGTAACAATGTACAATTAAATCTCTTCGGCTACTAGTATTATTATGTAGGCAAATAATATGAAAATGGCCGTCGTTGATATGGTTACGCGCAGTAACAGAGTTTTGGTTCGATCGCTATTTTGGTACAACCTTTATGCCGCGTATTGTACTTTTTTTTTTTCTATTACCTATTAATTTTGTGTATTGTCCAAAGTTACAAAAAAGATCACTTTTTTGGATACGTGCAAGATTTTTGCCGTCATTTTTTTTTTCTTATATGTATCACTTGACTTAAAGGTTCAAGTGACCAGTAAAATCCAAAAAAAAATACATTTATAATGTGGTGGTGTATCTAAGTATATGAAAATGTTCTTTGTGAACATAGTAAGTTTTAATTTGTAAATATGAGGAGCTGAAATGAGGAGATAGAAATATTTTCATATTTTGATTTGACAATGAACACAGAGTACAGTACGACCGACGGATCTTGGCGCGCCTGAAGTTAGGCTCTGCGAACTTTTGCACATGTACACTCGGAAAAAGAATTGTTAGTGGCATATTTTTTTTTAACGCGATACGAATAAGTTTTCTAATACTTTTAGTAACTTTTTATATACTTGTACATGTTTACTCCTCTTATTTAACCCTTAACTCTAACAATCTTAATAATAATGCAATAGCAGCATCTCAATAATAAAAACAACAATCAACCAAACAATTATCAACATGAACAATCAAGTAAAACTTTTTTAACCGCGTGTACTCAAGGCAAAGATAGCAGACAGGAATGCTGAAGTGTGACAGAGAACACATTACTGTACCGAGCATTGCAGAATATTCACGAAGCTTTACGAAATAATCAAAAAGTCTCATTTTTAATAAACACATTATTGTACCGAGCATTGCCGAATATTCACGATGCTTTACGAAATAACCAAAAAGTGATTTTCGAATATGAAAAACATTATTCATGAAAAAAAATACGCAAGAAAATATGGACTAGTCGATATGGTCGAACGACTACACCCTTACCTAAGGGGTAAATAGAAAAAAAAATGTTGTTTACATCACCCGGATAATACTAACGATTCGATTTCAAACTCATTCATAAATATCAGCTCAGCGGTCTAGAGGTGTCAAAGTGTGTAAACATATAGTCGTAAACTGGTAAAATCTTGATTCAAGACTCTTCCTTGTGGCTTTGCCGTAGTTAGATAAAAGTAGAAACCAGTTAACACAGGCCTACACATATGTACATATAAGTATGTAGGTACTTATCCACCACAGAGAGAGTGAAAGGTCGTTCAATAAAAAAAATGCAGTATAAAGCTATCAACTCACATAATTATTACTTAATCAGACTGAACTGGTTTCCATAATCGATTATAAATTATCAATACTGATGCCTAATCGGTTTGGCGTCGACACGTTCGTCGTTCAAACAAGTTTCAAACATGAGACCGACCATTGTCTTAGTAATATGATAAAATACCAAGCAAAAAATATTTTAACAAACAAACAGACAGACTGAGTTATTTTTATATTTATCTTATTTATTAGTATGAATTTAATATATTTAGTAATAAATAATTTGTTCCATCATAAATACACCAAAAATTGTTAAAACTCAATACTCAATTCTATAATGCATTCCACAATGTAAACTTAGGTGGTAAACATGAGCATATGAATCATCAATCACGGACCCTGTCGGGCACAGCAAGGGTATACAAGGTGCTTGTTGAGTACTAAAATATTCTCTTATTCTTGTCATGACTTAAATGACAAAAAATACCATGTAAAATTCTAGTCAATAAATAAAATTAATCAGTGACTAAAATTGAATGAGACAAACAATGCTATGTCACGCACACTTTACCACGATTTTTACTATTATAAACACGATAACACCTAATTTAGGTATATATTTATGTATACTATGATTTTTTATTAGATGAAGTAAAGTGACAGCAGTGGAAAATGCCCAACTGTCAAATAACAATGCCCAACTGTCAAACAACCATTGTTATAGCTGTCACTTTACTTCATCTAATAAAAAATCATAGTATATGTAGCTTCTGCCAGCGGCTTCGACCACGTGAAAGTCGGTTTACCCCCTTAGAGGTTATTTTTTGTAGTTTCGTGAAATCCGTTCTTAGCGGACGTCTACACCCTATAAGGAACCTACCTGCCAAATTTTATGTGTTATCGTTTCTAAGATTTCGTGATAAATCAGTGAGTGGTATTTCGCTTTTATAAAGATAGATTATACCTATATAAAATTGTTTGTGTATGAAAAATACTTAAGAAGGTAGGTATCCCTACTTAATAAAATAAAGCAAAACAGTATTTTTGTTTGTTTAAACGCACATATCTCTAAAACTACAAGGCGGATTGGAAAAATCTATCTATATGGGATAGCCAAGTTTATAACATGTCGCTGGGACCCACCAAACCGGAGCAGTGACCCAAGACGCGGTTAAAACGGCGGAGCCAGCTAGTAAGTAACAACTGTGCAGAGAAAGTGCTGATGCACATCAAGTTTAACTACGTTCAACTAGCCTCAAGCTTTTTATGGTAGGTAAAATCATCCAATGACAAATCCCACCCTTGGGCGGAGCGGGAAGTAGTGTCAGACTCTTACTGACTAAAAACCTACCCCGTTCCTTCATCGCCTATCGTGCCAGGGCCGGGTATTCCGAGGGCTTCAAATTTTTAGGGTGCATTTGCCCCGGCTGAAACCTCTATAAAATAATTTCAAATTTCGACATTAAACCTATTACTCACAAGTTGAACCCCAAAAAAAAAGAACACAGAAAAGAACAAGTTTTTTTACTTAATTTGGACTTTAATTCAACTCGATTAGGTATTATGATTGAAAAGCTGTCTTTAAAGATTCTAATAAAATATTATCTAAAGAAATGATTGTTGTAGAATTATTTCTTTTATTACTCGTATATAAAGTACGGCCAACGAATCTTGGCGCGTCTGTAGTTAGGCGAACTTTAGCGCTCAAAATAAGCGCGCCAAACAAATGATTTATAAAAATAAATGCCAATAACAGTTGTTTACAGCAACAACAACTGCTACTGACATTTATTTTTTCAAACCATTTTTTTTTTTAGGAGACGCGCCAAGATGCGTCGGCCGTACTGTACATAGTAAAGTATTTTTCAATATTTTGCAGAGAAAAAAAACGAATAAGTATTTATTTTTTAAAATGAGAAAATAAAGTAGTAAGCAATAAAAAACATTTTTTTAAATGACATAATATCACATATTAAAGCACATAAATTTTAGCAGCTTGCGCATGTTTATTTAATTCGCAAAATACATTTGGTCAGTACTCTTAGACAATCAGTTAACTTTAGTTAGTCCGACACGCTCATAGCTGGATTTTTATAGTTTCTAATTGTATAACGTCAGCCATTAAATGTAAGATGCACGCACTTGAAGAGCATTATATAATAAACGGAATAATTAGATACAGCTGAAGTAAATCTCATTAACCAAAACTGCTTCGTTGGATTGAGTAGAGTGGTTTGAACAAGGTTCTTTTTTAGAATCAACCCGGATCCTGAAGTTAAGCTATGCTTGGTTCCAGTTCCAAAGTTACAATGATTATTCATTTAACCAAAAAAAAAAATTAAGAATTGGTAGCCTTTGATATAAAAACCTATTTACATATCGAATATCTTAAGTTCGTCACAAAATAATCAAATAACACCTCTCTCTTTGGATGGAGTGAAAAGGAGTGTCAGACTTTTATTAGCTTATGTTCCTTCACTTGCCCATAGTGTTATAGGATCGCGGTGACTCTTTCAAAAGATCCTGTAGCCCACGTGCATGAAATCCTGCTCTATGTCAAGGGCGTCACCAGCCGATGAACAAGGGGGGGGGAGGGGGCTAGTAAATATAGATTTTTTTGTCACAATATAACTCTTAATTGCTAGCCTCATTTCCATGGTAACATATTGGATGGGCATTACATTATGGAAGAATGGTGCCTAAACTAGGCTCAAGGCCTGTATTTCAGGTCACCATAGCAAAAGTATGAATTGTAGTTACTTACAGTCGAAATCTTTTGAAGCTGTAAAGCAAGTGAAAACTTCAACATTTTAGTAGTAAAGTTGGTGGAATACCTACATTAAAATGTTGCTTTTATTTAATCGAGTTTTTTTTAAATGACAAATAGTTAAACAAATGTTTCGAATGTGGCAGATAAGATGAAAAGACAATTATTTTTCTCTTTTCTCAAGGGGCCCCCCTGCCCCCCTTGGCGACGCCCTTGCTATATGTATATATCTAATCTTCTGTTAGCTTTCTACAATGCATACCAATCGTGTAGTTATGTTTTGTGTATTTAGTTTCCCTAATCTAACATTAAAATATTGGAAAATTACGGCGAGTGCCTACAGTTCCACGTGTGCCTCATGGAGATGTCGCCAAAACCGTAAGGGCCTCGCGAGGTCGAAGCCTACTGGGGCCACGGGTTACGCAAAACGGTATCCCGGGGCCCTGAAACGAAGGCAAAGAACAAGAGGTCAGTAAAAGGATGACACGCCCTCCCGCTCTGTTCAAAAGCAGGAGAAGTCATTGGATGATTTTTCACATATAAAAAAAAATATGTTGGAAAATATCACTGTCGAAAGAAACTTGCAGCTCAATTTTATTGATTATACAATCAATAAAATTGAGCTGCAAGTTTCTTATTGGAAACGTATGTTTCCAATAAGAAACTTAAAAATTTATTGATGTCAAGGACATCGTTCTTTCAACTTTATTATTTCTAGCAAGTAGGTAAGTACCTATAAATCTACTGACTTGTCGAGGTTCTATTACTTCGACAGAACCTATCTATTACCTTGTCGAGGTTTTATTATTAGGTTCTATTGTATGTTATTCAATAACATGTTTTGAATGGGGATACGGACTTTTTTTTCGATGGGAAAATTATCCAATGACATCTTCGCGCCCTTGGACGGAGCGGGAGATAGTGTCAGACTTTTACTGACTAAAAACTCACTCCTGTTCCTTCATTGCCTTTCATACTAGGGCCAAACCTTCCTTTCAGAAATCGGTCCTTGGCCCCAGTTGGCTTCGACCCTGCTGGGCCCATACGGTTTGCTGACTACTCCAAGAGGCGATGGGAACACGGATAGAGACACAGCATCGAATCAAAAGCAGTGCCGTAAATAGGGCGGTGCCACCTGTGCCCAGGCACAGGGCGTAGACTCTAGGGGGCGCAAGACTTGAATGGCCAGACTAGGCAGGACTATTATTTTTTCGTTTTGCTCTTGATTGCTCCTGATAAGTTCCCGCAGCGCCCCTAGTGCTCGATTTCAACACATACGTACCTACATGCCAGTATCATCAAAAACGTCTGTTCAATTAGATAAAACATCGCGCTCATCTTATTTGTGTTTAGTGTTTATCGGAGTCAAGTCAAGTCAAAATTAAATCTTAAGCATCAGGGTGGGCAATGCATTTGCACTAGTGAACTTGCGTTTGAGTTTTCATGAGTGAGATACATTGAGTGGTATAATAGGCGAAGTGTCCACACAAATAGGGCGCAGTTATAGAAGCTCGCACAGGGCGCAGAAAAGGCTATTTACGGCACTAATCAAAAGTTACAAGACTACTCACGATGTCACTTCAAATGTTTAACCTATCTCCTTTGCTACAAGAGGAAATGGGTACCTACACAACTAAAACAAACCTTCTAAAAAAAAAAAACAATTACACGAAGGATGAGAAAAGATGAGCTGTGGGCCAGAAGAGCCACTTATTGAATCTCAATAAAAGCAAGATGACAGACGGACCGGCAGACCAAGGCAAAGGCGGAAGGATAACCTTGACAAATACCTTAAGAACCGGCCCTAACACTCACTACTGTCCTCAAGCATTGCTTATGCACAGTATGCACAGTAGTGTTTGAAAAACGGAGAGGGAGGACTTCGCCCTGCTGTAGAACATAGGTTAATAAAAACAACAGTAAGCTAACTCTAAACTACCTACCAATTAGACAAAATACGATACAATACCTACTCACTGCATATATAACTTTTTTTTTATTAATTATACGAAACCTGGTTATAGTTTGTTCAAAATCACCTTGTCACAGTCACTGAATCGATTCCAATATTTTTTACACCATGATATATTTTTTACCAAAAATATTTAAAGAAGGTCACAAGCTGGACACCACCGACACTAAGTACAACACAGGTCACAGCTGAAAGAGATACAGTTTTCATCGCCGGAAGACGCGCTAGCAGCGTTCGAGAAAGATATGGAAGAGGTGTCTGCGGCGAACTAGAAAAAATGTTTCGAAAATTGGTTCAGAGGCTAGTGGAGAGTTCATTGAAAAGATTCCAAAAAAAATGTTTTATCCACAGAAGTTAGTTTTTTAGTTTCTCAAAATTTTCTGAGTGTCCCACGTATTTTGTATACACAGATATCTTGTTGATATTATCTAGGCTTCTATAGAAATCCAAACATTTTGTTGTACAGACTGTATCTGCTATTATACGTAAACTTTGGCTCTCCATAATGTACTCAAAATTAAAAATATTAAAAAGAAAATCTATAAAAGCCTACATTTAATCGAAATTCTGAATGACGATAATTTTAGTGATTAAAAAACACAATCATATTTCCAGGTGCACGTTTTGTGAAATATTCAAGTAAATCACGGAATTACCGAAAAAGAGAGAAAACGCCTGAAAACTGTGTTGATACTCGTACAGAATTACTCTGTTGGTATTCGAATAAAATACTGCATACATAAAAAACAAAAACATTTTTCAATCAATTCATTAAAAGTTGCATTTTCTTGTTGAAAATTCAACTTTTGTTTTGCATCAACTGAGTGCACACCTCTGTTGGAAAATCAACGAAATACCTTCCTACCTTGCAGAATACGTAGTCAAATGTATCAGCAGAAAATGGATGTCCGAATGTGATATGCCTAAAAGCATCTGAAAATAACGATTTCCTCTTGCAGTAACAGTTTTACGTGTTGGAAATGGTTTGAACATGTAAGGGCGTCCAATCCGAGATACATTTTCATTATTTTTCATACAACCGCTCTTATGTAATTATGACCTTATTACAAATCTTTCTCTTAAATATATAGATATCTTGTGGGTATCAAGTATCTAGGTTTCTATTGAATCACTTTATGTAAAACTAATCTAGTAAAGACCTCTGAAAATGTGCTATTTTGCGTGAACTTTGAACTTTCTCAATATAATTACATATTTAAAAAAAAATATCCATGGAAATTTTATATATTATTTCATTAAAATTTATTTTTTCCAAAAACTTTTAATGATTTAAAAAAGAAGCATATTTCATGGAACAATTTTGGTGAAATATTCGACCAAAAATACCACCTCAGCGGTTACTGCGGTCGCCTCCTTCTGCGGCGGTCGCCTCCTTCTGCGAAGCAGTAATGCTAGCAAAGGAGGAGGCCGACCGCATCAGGCAGAGGCAACGGGGCGCTCACCCCAGCCGCCGCCGGGATTCCGATCCCGATTTCCGGCCACCGTAGGCGCGGGCTTGCGGACGGCGTGCAGTGGGTAGCACGCTGTCCGATCGTCCGGTAACATACCGGACCGAGCCCAAGTCGTCGACGGCGCGTTCTGTTCCCGCGCGCCTCAAGGAGCTGTCAGCAAACCGTAGAGGCCCAGCCTGCTAGCTGCAGGCAGGCAGGGTCGAAGCCTGCTGGGGTTAAGGGCCGTTTTCTGAGAGGAAGGCTCAGCCCCGGCATGATAGGCAACGAAGGAACGGGGTAGGTTTTTAGTCAGTAAGAGTCTGACACTACTTCCCGCTCCACCCAAGGGCGGGATTTGTCATTGGATGATTTTACCTACCATAAAAAAAAAAAAAAAAAACCTCAGCGGTTACTACACACTTTGTATCATAATGTTATTATAGTACATTATGATACAAATGTTACTAAAACTCTTATTGTGCCTAATATAGTTATGAGGCACAGTAACAAATAAAGTAACTTGACTTGATGAACTTCTTTTTGGCGCGTTTGTTAAGATTGCGAGGAACACGCCTGTACAGACGTCTCCACTCCACATAATCTACAACTTAGCTATCAGATAATTATCTGATAGCTAAGTTGTCTATTATGTAGATTTGAATGATGTTGAAACTACAAACACATGTTAGTGCTCGTTTACGGAGACGCGGCGCGTTGCGCAGCGCATCGGGCGCTCCGTGTTTTTGTTTGCGCTGCCCGCTTCTGCAATGTATGACGAACGCAACGCGCCGCGTCTCCGTAAACACGGCCTTACTGTTTACCGAAAACAAGTCTGTAATAGCAACTTACCGAAAATAAAATACATGTCTTTTGATATTAACCTGGTTTTTAAAGTAAAATGTTTTTCATTGTCACTGTCTAAGAAATCATAAAAGGGCTAGATTTTTTAGACAATAGCTTGGGACGGGTTACATATTTTCCTTAACATTTTACCTACGAGAATTTGTAACGTAACTGTTTTTGTTACAAACAAATAAAATTAATAAAACATGAAACTTGTGGCCGTGATCAAAGCCTAACACCATGTGACGTGTAAATGAACGCCTAAATAAAAACGCGCTATGGATTTTTAGCGCTCGGCTTAATATTTACATAGAGCCAACGATACACCAATATTCACTTTAAATATTTGCATGCACACAATTTTTAAGGTACATTTATAGAAAAGCCTGGTAAAATATGATGGTATTATTCATGTAGATAGGATACCTATTGACCAACTAATTATACTTACTAGAAAGTTAAATAAATTAACTTAGGTAGCAGCAGGCTATCGCAAGTATTTTGTACCTCAATACTTCCCTCAGTCACATAATCTAGCGACGTAGATCTAAAGGAACCTCTTCAAATTTTCTTTTTCACAACTATCACAAATGAATAAGTTAGTTAATAGTGTACTTTTTTCCCGCGCATAACCTTTGCAGGTTGAAGGAGAAGCAAAGGTATCAAACCGTATACATACTAATATTAGTAATATAAAAATTCAAATACTTTTGAATTTAGAACACAAATAATTGTTAATTTGTTGGTATTAACCATGTATTAACAAATTATTGCTTACGTAATCATGTCTATTTATTATATTCTGTTCAAGAACACAATTTCAATTTTCATTAAATAGTAAAACCTTAATAATAACCGCAACTGCTTTAAAAAAAAACAAAATCACCCTTGACCGTGATGAAACAGGAATGAAAAAGCTCTTGTTTTGATAAATTGAAAAAAAAAGCAAGCGAGTGATAAACATGCCATATCGAACCTAATCGTAGTGCGATAAGAGGCAGTTTTCGAGTAAGTGTATTGAAAAAAATATACCTTTCGATAGATAAAGATACCGTTCGAAAAAAATTTTACTGGCGGGAAATATTGCAACTAGGTAATTTAAATGATCGCTTCTTTTAGGATTATAATATATATAGACATGTTAGGCGTCTAAGCAAAAAGTTACGGATGCTTTTTTTTTAGGGTACTTAGTTAGGTATTGTATACTACACAACGTGTGGACCGCCCGAAGGATATGGAGGTGTGATCCGTTTGGGCGGAATACCATGGCGGCATATCGTGGCGATCGGGGGCGATGACCTTTCGTGTCGGGCCTCTAAAACAGAAACCCGAGGTCCTTGAACGCAAAGGGCAAATGAAGGAAAATAGGTGTGATTTAAGTCAGTAAAAGTCAGACACGTAATCCCACCTTGCCAAAGAGCGAGAAAAGATGATTTCACTTCGCAAAAAAATATTGAGGATGACCTAGTTAATTTCGAAAAGTGGTTGATCGAAGAAAAGTTGGGACAGTTTGTCGTGTAGTTTAAGAACATAAATGTGACCTATCTAGAAGCATAGATATAAGAACGTTATATATCTATGTCTAGAAGTAATTTAACAATGCAAGTAGGTACGTACCTGCACGAATTATAAAAAACCGGCCGATTGCGACTCAGACTCGCATGCGAAAGGTTCCGTACCGTCTATAGAAAAAAATCGCAAAAAAAAAACAGGTTTGTTACCTAAGAGCTAACTTAAATATTTATTTTATCCTGATTTTAGTATATTTGTTTTTTTTTTTATGTATCATGATCATCGCTGCAGGATTAACAAATACATCATATGGAATTATAAATAAATACATCATATTATTATAATATGGACATGCCATTTTATCCATAATGTGCGGGAAGTACCGGAAAAAGTTCCGGGATTAGAATTATGGACTAAAATAAAATAAAGCGTCATACTGTCAAGCGTTATTTCTAATTCAACAGTAAGGGACAAAATACGGTGTAACTATTCCAAGGTATTTTTGTATAAAATAAAATACTGATTTCTTTCACCATTAGATAACACTGGCAGCGTAGATTGATATTATTAATACGTTTTTCACCTTAAACACAAATTCGTGCTAATTTCAAAATTCCGGAATAAATATCACATTAAATATGAAGTTCCGGTATTTTAGAGGCATATCCATATTATCCCCTACGTTTGACGTCAACGACCTTAAATCAATCTACCTACTCCGACCTCTGATCATATGTGAAAATTTCAACTGTCTAGATATCACGGTTCATGAGATACAGCCTGGTGACAGACAGACGAACCGCGGAGTCTTAGCAATACAGTTGAGTTTTTTAATCTTTAGTAACGGAGTCCTAAAAAATCAGTTGTTTTGTAACTGGAACGTACTCGTGTGTTGTCATTCTGAACTTGGAATAATGATTATGTATCACACATACAGTTTATGTAACAAAGAAAGTGACCTCTCGGAACAGCCTCACACAAACTTGCGCAGTTACCTTTTTAGCAAGTGTACTATAGCAGCTGATTTCATAACTACTTGTTTATCTTGTGTATTAAACGTAGTTACCGCCTTCCTTCTCACGCTTTCAGTAGTGCAGATAGACGGACAGATATCATTGATTTTAGTAAGACTGACTTTTCACCAAGATTTGATAGGTAGCTAAGCAGTAGAGTAATCTAACAAATGAATAGGAATTCATAGATAAAAGTTCTAAAATTAACGTTGACGTCACGGTTGGCGCAGTGGTTGACTGAGTGGCTGCTGGGCTGCGTGTCGCAAGTTCGGTTCCCTTTTGAGACCAATATTTTAATTATAACGAGTATGGGGGTCATGAGTAGGTGCCATATATTTTAACCTCGGCTACAGGCTGCGGATGCAGGCAGCATTTTTTTTTTATAAACTAGTACTTCACTGCACTCCTACCTGATGGTAAGCAGTGATTTTGCAGTGGTTTTTGTGAAAACATTTGCTGTCGAGCTTCGGCTGCGAGTGCTGTCGCGACCTGCAGTCGCAGCCGATCGCAGACCAATGTGCCAATGTAGTACTGCGGCCGCAAGTCGATGCGCATGTAGTTACGTCACTCCAACCTGTTCCGACAAGTCCCGAAATAATCGCTACTCGGAGCCGAAAGCGCTCTATTGAATGGAATCGTAAATTTGGCAGGGGTCCGTAACGATACTTCAAGAGTCACATGGTCGATGAACGGAAAGTCGACTGAACGTTTTATTGAATAGAATATATTGCAAAACAACCTTTTATCGCCAAACGCTACTTCGACTGAACGATTTATCGAATATTTATTAATCACTAGCTTTTGCCCGCGGCTTCGCTCCCGCTCTACCCTACTCTACCCAAATCTACCCTACTCTACCCTACCCTACTCTACCCTACTCTACCCTACTCTACCCTACTCTACCCTACTCTACCCTACTCTACCCTACTCTACCCTACTCTACCCTACTCTACCCTACTCTACCCTACTCTACCCTACTCTACCCTACTCTACCCTACTCTACCCTACTCTACCCTACTCTACCCTACTCTACCCTACTCTACCCTACTCTACCCTACTCTACCCTACTCTACCCTACTCTACCCTACTCTACCCTACTCTACCCTACTCTACCCTACTCTACCCTACTCTACCCTACTCTACCCTACTCTATTTTTCTCGCCGTAAAAACCATCCTTGAACTTCAACGAACATTTTAAAAAAAGATTTGGCCAAATTGGTCCAGGCGTTGTTGAGTTATGCGCTTACCAACACATTTTGCGATTCATTTTTATATTATAGATTATACTGCTCTTTCGAATGAGTTTTAAATGTTATATATTTTAATAATTGAATTTAAACTAAAGGGTCTTTCAACAAGGACGGGTCGATATTGAAATTAAATAAAACAAGCTGTATTTGAGATATTAAAGAAATTATTTTTTTATTTGAAAGGCCCATTTATGCCATTATTTATGAAATATGACATCGCTTGAATGTCCACCGCGGTGGCACGGATCCAAGAGGTCCAATTTTCAATTACTCTACTGCAGGCATATGCTGGGCTTGTTAAGTTACCTGGTTGTCCACATAAACACATGGTCACCAGGCCATCCGGGCCATTGAAGGGATGTTTTGTTCCCGCACCCAGCTATGCGCTGGCGTCTAATGCCCGCTATGACCTGACGTGATCTCCTGACGTGACCCATTTGCCAACACGTGCAGCAAAGAAATTAATTTCTTACATGCGTACTTATATTAATTCGAGTTTTAGAAAAAAAATACTTCATTTTTTTAATTCTTCTTTACAAATCGATAGTGTTTCATGTACCAGATCGACACTCCACGGGATTAAAACGATCAAAATTTAACGGTGTACTATACTAGTTTCTGCCAGCGGCTTCGCCCGCGTGAAAATCGGTTTACCCCCTTAGGGGTGGAGTTTCGTAAAATCCGTTCTTAGCGGACGTCTACAGTCTACACTCTAGGAGGAACCTACCTGCCAAATTGTAAGTTTGTTTTAAGTGTTTTTTTTTTATGGTGGGTGAAAATCATCCAATGACATCCCCGCCCTTGGGGGGAGCGGGAGATAGTGACAGACTCTTACCCTTCGCCCCAGTAAGCTTCGACCCTTCTGCATGTGCGGTTTGCTGACAGCTCCTTGAGGCGCGCGGCGTTGACGACTTGTTGACTCATTTGGACCGCATCCATACATTTTGACATGCTCGAGCTACCCGCACCACGAAAATCTCTAGTCTAGTTATATAAGAGTGATACTTTTATAAAGAATTTCATTTCACTATAAGATAGAGAACAGCTCAAATAGATGCCTACTCAGTTCTACTATTGTAGAACTCCGAATCAGAATCAGAAACAGAACTGTTTTTATTTTACAGATCTTAATGAATGCACCCTGAAACTATAATTATATTTAGTAGGCACCTAAGTAGTTATCTAATGTAATTTTATAAGATGAACTACGAGGAGCATCTATTGAGTAAAGAGAAAGAGAGAAAGGCGGCGATGCTGCCGCAGAGCACCGTCCGTCCAATGAGCGTCTGTTTATTATTAATGCGACATTGTGATTGGCCACTAGTGCCCGCTGCCCGCTGCTGCCCCAATCGCAAATTTCCATAACTTACTATTCTGGATCTTATTAACTTTGATATAATATATGTAATTAATACCTTATTTAATGTTACACGCTATTTTTAATTTACAATAGTCTCAGTGTCCTAGGTCCATGGTGTCGACTTGTTGAGTCATACTTAAGGATCTGTTACACCACTCGATAAAACGACCGGTTTTGTCGACGTCGCATAGTGTAATAAGGCTCAGACTGTCTTACTCGGGAGTAAACTTGTCTTAAAGTCTGTGTAACTTGTGCGGAATATCGAGTGGTGTAATAGATGCATGAGTACAAAAAGACAGTTGGTCAATGTAGATTAAAAAAGTAATTTGACGTTTTTTACGTCATTTTCGTCGACGTTTTCCGTTTGTGAATGAAACACTGACTGACCTGACATCTGGCAATCTACAAATTCGTCTATGATTTTGTTATTTTGTAAATGATAAAGGAAAGTCTTTTATTTATAGATTATAATTCGTTAGCAATCAATTTAATTTTCCATAACCTCGTTCTTGAAATAACGCAAGAATGGCTCCGGTAAGCAAATTGGTTAATTTTTTCAGACATGACTAAGCAAATGGTTTAGTTTATCATTATTTATTCAATGTGCTCTTACGAGCCGATACGGTTATTTTATGCCTCACACGTATCAAATCCTTACGGATAGTCCATTATATAAATAACCAAAACTTTTCTTTAAAATCTTTCAATGAAAATAGCACTGTCCAGTTTATGTGACCACTATTTAAATTATGACTTTGAAATTGTAACTTGGGGGGTTAAACATAGACTTTTGATTTCACACTGAATAGATTGCAAAGCAATATGTATGATTGTTGTAAGAAATTAGAGTTTTTTATTTTGTAGCCTTTAAAAGTTTGGGGTCATTCAACACCAGATTTATTTCCTTAAAACAATAAAGAAGTATGTAGGAACTCAAGGGAATGATGATAGCATGATGTCTAACAGGTCTAAGGAAGGTAAAAAATTGTACTAACTTCGAGGCTGAAGAAGAAGATAATCCTGCCTACAATATTATAAATATGAAAGTTCGTATGTATGGATGTTAGTTATTTTTTCACACAAAAACTACTAAATTGATTTCGATTAAACTTGGTACCCGTCTGGGTAGACCATGTTCTGGAATAACACATAGGATACTTTTTATTCCAGGATTATGTTGAGGATAATTTTCTACTATTATGTAGGTGAAGCCGCTGACAGCATCTAGGTAGTTACATCATTGATATATATGCTCAATATTCTGTAATATGTTTTAACAATTTCTATTTCAGCCTCCAAAAGGAAAAGCCCCCACCAAAGGTGCTAAACAGATTTTAATGGAAAATGTGTCAACTATTAGCTTTTACCGTATCATGGCACTTGGCGCAAGTGCAGTTTACGGAGTTATCTCTGTTGGCTTCTTTTGGGATAACTTAACCACCGGAATTATTGTAAGTTATCTTCCTCTTAAACAACTATACTATAGTACATTATTTGATTATATTATAGTCCTATATTATTTGGCTATAAACAATATTTATTCTGTAAGTTCTTTTAAAATAACAGTACTGTCTTGTTTTTTTCAGTTCTTAAACATTCTTGTTTTATCAATATACTTAGGGTGCTACCAAATGATGAGATACATTAGTCGGCCTACCTATTCAGACAGCAACCAACTTATTGACCCGGGCCTTGATTTGAATATGGAGGGTGGCATGGGCGAGTAAGTACTTTAACATATTATATATAGGCATTATTCCTGCCATCTTAAGACTAATGAGTTAATATTACTGTATGGTGTTTCAATGGTAAATATTATAATTAAATATAATGCGAGTGTTACACTAATATTATAAAGGCGAAAGTTTGTATGTAAATCTGTGTTTGGTTATTACTCGTTCACTCTTCAACGGCTAAAGAGGTATGGCTGAAATCTGGCCTAAGAGTAAACAATGACCTGGAAAACTAGCAGGTCATATACCAGAAGTATGTACTCCAGAGACAAGAATTGTGCCGAATTATCTTAAGAGAACATTTCCTTAGAAGTTAGTGCGAAACAAGAATTGGTTTGAATTGACACTCATATTATAAAGTAACTAGAATACTTTTTATCCCAAGAGTACAGTCTCCTGGTTTATTTTTGTAATTTCTGATGGCAGCAGTTAGTTACTGTAATTATCAAAATGTAGAGAGTGAAAGTGATAGTGCATAGTCATCACAAATCATCATTATGATATTCTAGTATATATTATATTTTTCTAGTGCATGACAAAATGAAATGCTATTTATCTAAATCAGCAATCACATACATTATCAATAATTACATTTTCATATTGAATTATATGTATATTTTAATTATAGACTGGCCTGTTGGTCTAGTGGTTAGTGGCCCTGACTGCTATGCCAGAGGTTTTTGGTTCAATTCCCACTCAGGACAAATATTTGTATGATGATCCATAAAAATATTTGTGTGATGACCCATAACACAAGCTCTGCTTAGCTTGGGACTAGACGGTGTTGTGTGATAGTTGTGGAATATATTATATATTTATTATTATATATAAGGTGTTAAAAAATTAACTGCAAGAAAAGTAAGAACTGGTTTAGAATTACAAATAAAAAAAATTAGCGAAAAAAAGATTTTTAAATAACAACCCGTTTCGGAGATATGCAATATTTTCACTTCACACAAAATTATTGAATATGCGTACTGTACACCGCACTGTGCTCCGGCGCGGCCGCCCCGCCGTAGGTACGCGTGAGTCGTTCACCCCTGTGACACGACACGCGACGGCGCAAATTCGTAAACAGCTGATTCTAATTTTTCCATCACATTTCTCAGACTTTGGACTGGCAAATTATCGAGCTTACTTACAAATAGCATATTTTATTATACCTATAGGACTATTAAAATCACTGGTAGACTCCTAGGATTGTTTGGACAGCAGGCACTCGTCGTTGCTCACCATACAGTTCACGGTAACGGTTACGTGCCGCAGCTAAACTTTGACCAGTCGTAATGTAGCACACTACCATATCTAAGTACTCTCGATTGGAATACGTAAACGGCATTATTAAAAGCACGAAACTGCACGAACGCACGTATTCGCCGTAATGACACAAGAAAACACCCTTACCGCGCGACGTATTTCGGACAACTAAGGGTCGGGAGGGGTAGAGAGAGCTGCGGGAAGAGTAGCGGGCGGCGGGGGAACCGCTAGCAAGCCGCTCGCGCGCGGTACGATGGCGGCCCAAGCCGTAAGCGCAGCCCCGGGTACAGCGCACAAAAAATATTATACTAAATTATTTTATTTATGTGAAAAAATAAAAACGCTAAAAAAAAATTTTTTTTTTTTATGTGTTCGTTTTTCGATGGCGAGTAAGTGGACAAAATTCTTGCAGTTAATTTTTTAACACCTTATATATTTATAAAAAATCGTCACATAAATCATATTTATATTACAGACACTTATATCCCACATACATACTAAGAAACAAAATGTGCCATGACATAAATTGTTAGTAGAACTACACACCGTTAAATTTTGGTCGTTTTAATCCCGCGGAGGGTCGATTCGGTACATGATAAAAATGAAAAATAAAATACTTTTTTTTCAAACTCGAATTTATTCACGCATGTTCGAAATTAATTTCTTTAAGTAAACGTCAGCTGAGCGAGGTCAATGAACTGTAGGAAGTTAGTACGCAACGACCGACAGCTCAACAAGGTCATTGACTCGTTTACTTAAAGAAATTAATTTCAGAAAAAAAGTACTTAATTTTTTTATTTTTGTTTAAAAACTAAAGTTAAAATTTAACGGTGTATTGTTGTGTTTTTGTGTATATGTTACCTAACTACGTACAAGATTTATGGATGCAGGGTACAGGTCCACTGTCTTCTTAAAATGCAAACCAAAAAAAATATTTAAAGTTGACACTCTTAATTTTTTTTTTCTCTCAAACTCCCAAATACGAGCTATTTAGCTCAAAAACCATGATTTTCAAACCTGTTGTCGTAGAATAGGGGAAAATAAATAGGCCGGAGGACAATATACTTGATGTATTGCTTCTATGGTGACGGTGGTTGAAAGAGAGGGAATCCTGTGTTCCAACAGGTTTTATGCTTTTTAGTAACGCCCTCTATTCTCAAACTAAACTGAGCAGCGCCATCTGTGCGCTGTCGTGTGAACTATTAACGAGAGACGATTGTCTAGATAAAGGGCTAAACAGTAAGGTTTCTTTTTAGTAGTAATATTTATATTTGAGATTAGATGGCGCTTTAACACCTGTTAATATCCATTACTGATTAATTGTAAAAATATGTGATTTATTAATATCATTAGGAAATATTCTTGTCTAAATAGTGAGACATTTAAATGGAGATTTTTAAATTTTGCTTTCAGTGTCAATTTTGAACCTTGAAAATGTCTTAAGTACTAACAGAATTACAAAATAGTTATTTACTAAAAAATATTAATTGATTTAGTTATTATTAAGAAAATTAAAACAAAAAGAAATGTCAAATTATTAAGAAATTATGGGTAAATAAAATGATCATTTGTACTGATTTAAATTTCCTTTTATCATTACAATAATAGCATATTCTAATAGAAAAACATTTCCTTTGAAATTAACAAATTAAAATTTGACTTAAAATAGCATATTAAAAAAAAAACAAATCTCGGCGCACGAACGCCACGATTTCATTCGCCCAACCATATTCATCATCGCACTCGCGCACTGAGATTTGTTGTATTTTTAGTGGCCCCGGTATGACATGATAATTTCCAGAACCATAATAAATCATTTTAGCCGAAGGATGTCCATAGGCCTCCCCCAAATGTCGCCACAACGAATGGTCCTGTGCGTCTCGCATCCATCATAATCTCACCACGTCATCGGTCCATCTTGTGGGAGGCCTTCTAACGCTGTGGTTTCCGGAAAACGCAGAACTTTTAGACGTTTCGGCCATATCGACATTCCGTTCTACGAGAATCGCATCCTGCACACTGCCACTTAAATTTGGCGATTCTTCGGACTATATCAGCGACCTTAGTTCTCTTGCGGATATCTTCATTCTTAATGCAATCACGCAAGGAAACCCCGAGAATAGCCCTTTCCAATGCCCTTTGGGTAACTTTAAGTCTTCTGATGAGGCCCATTGTAAGTGCCTAAATTTCAGTGCCACATCTCTGGCAATACACACTTGCTATGATTTTTGTCTTGAGACACTGGTATGTTGGACGAGAAGATACCGAGCAGCTTGCCCAACGGAATTTCAAATGGTTTTCAACAATAGACATGTGATGCATGATTAAATGTATTCATATTATATTAGAGAAAAGCCGAGAATTTCAAAGATTTGTGCAAAGCTGAAGTGGATGATGGATCAGCTAGTTAATAAATAATAACAACATGGCTTAGCAAGCACTGTATATTTGCATACTTCAATTATTCTTAGCATTTCACTGAATTTCATGTTGTGATTATTTACTATATAATATACTAGCGACCCGCCTCAGCTTTGCACGAGTGCAATATTTTGCATGTATATAACCTTCCTCTTGAATCACTCTATCTATTAAAAAAAAACCGCATCAAAATCTGTTGCGTAGATTTAAAGATCTAAGCATACATAGGGACAGCCAGCGGGAAGCGACTTTGTTTTATACTATGTAGTGATGAATAGATAACTATTCACTTACACTCACAATGTTTATTTTTCAGACACGTGAAAGATATAGTGATACTATCATCCATCACACATGTGCTCGCTGCAGTATCCAACTACTTCTGGCTGTTGCTGCTGCTTCTACCGGCTCGGGCTTTCTGGCTACTGTGGACCAACATCCTCGGCCCTTGGTTTTTCCAAGAGGGACCCCAAGACACGGAACAAGACGAAAAGAAAAAGAAAAAAATGGAAAGAAAGATGAAAAGATATCAACAGTAACACCAATATTTTTACAAGCTAATGTATATGTGTAAATGCTCAGTTCAAATGACACTGTTGATTAGTAGAATTGTTTATAGGTGAGAAACAATTTTTTGCTATAAGCTAAGGCTTCTTGTTAAAATATTATATTTTCAGTTAAATTTGATACTATTTAAATATTTATGTTTTTATATTTATATAATGTAGGTATTTATCAGGTGCAATCTTCTATTAAATCAAATGCTATATTATATTTTTATATCATAAAATCAGTCTGCATTCTTTTACTCACATAGCATGTATCTGTGCTACTGAAGAGAGCTCAAACAAAATGTCTTATCTTTTGAGACAATATTAGTGTTAGTGTGTGTTGTCAAACCCATAGCCAATACCTCCAGCCCTTCCATAACATAATTTCTAGGTTAATTCAAGTTTTTGTGTATTGTGATAACAAATATGAGAACCATAGAAGCTATGTTTAAATTTTTTCAAAATATGGTTTTGTTTACCAGTAGCGGCTTTCTACATTCATATTTTTCTTAGCACTTTTTCTTTAGGTACCTTTACTTTAGTATTAATAGATCTAATTTATTTTTACAGTTTCAACTTGACAGTGCATTATGTAAATGTGACTGTATGCATAATACTGTATGTCAGTGCTGTATGCCTTCTATTAAAAATTAGCAGATAAATGAACAGTAAATATGTTGTAATTCCACCATCATATTTGTTACGATTATACATATCATTGATCTAAATCACTGCGTCAGTATTTAACGATAGTAGCAATCGCAAATGTTAAAATAAATATATTCTATTTAATGAAATGAAAAATAATTTTACAAATTGTTGATGGTAATAAAGACAGAAATAGTGTAATTTTATACTTTTGCAGATACAAGATATCATTCACGCACGCTAAATACATTATTTATGTAAAATAATCGTGTAGAATTATAAAAATATATTAAAATCACGGTTTTTTGTGATTAAACTTATATTATGTCATTAATAATGGAATAAGGGCAGGAAGAAGAATACTTAAATTTTACTTAGCAAATAATTGTATTTCCACAGCTGTATAATTATATATAGCAAACCCGAGCAAATTAGTAATAAGGGTCTATTTACACGGTATTTATTTTATACAAGTTGCGTGTGCAACCTCTCTACATTGCGGAAAAAATAGCCACTTGCCGACCATTAAGTAAAGTTACATTATTATAGTATTTTATTATTTCTTGTAATCTGAGAAATCACTTGTTACAGCATAAAAGCTTGTTTGCGGAGACGCGGTACGTTGCGCGGCGCGTTGGGCGGTCGTCGTCCGTCGCACATTGCCATGTTTGTGTTCACGCGTGCGATGACGCGGCCCGCTGCTGCAGTGTATGACGAACGCCCAACGCGCCTCGTCTCCGTAAACAAGCACAAACTTGTTGACTTGTTGAGCGCTGAGATTTGAGTTGTTTTCCCTAAGACTTTCATAGCTAACTGACATTCAAAGGTGCTAGCCCTGCATTTAAAAATAACCAGAGTAGGGTAGAGTTGCTACTCCAACCGTTCAAAAATGCTTCGAGTTGCAACCCAGGGTCGTTCTTTTATAACTCGAGTAGCCAACCTAGTAGAGTTAACCCAACTAACTTTAACTCCGAGCAGGATATATTGGTGTAAGCGACCATAAATTACACTTTCTTGACATTGACAGTTGACCTCCACGTTCGCGTTCAAAAATGCGAGTGTTTAATTTACTCTAATGACATCATTAGAGTTAAATCTAATCTCAAATTTGAACGCAGGGCTAAGTGTGCTTTTGGGTCTGGGTATCTTGTTGAGTACCTACCTTTCCACTTTGACTAGAATTGCTCAGAGAATGCAAGTCCTTGATAAGTTCATTAGGTAAATTGTATTAAAAGAAATAACAAATGGGCGCTACCGTTTTTACAACCACTTACAAACATCTAACTTCCGATAAGGCTAGTATATTTACCCGTTTGAGGTTTTGTGCACATGATGTCATTAATGCTGGCTTGCCGTGCTATCCGATCAGCGCTTCTACTGCAGGATAGGCTATGGTGTCCGGAGCGGTCGACTGCTTCACCGCATTGACATCGATGTGGAGCTCCATTAGCACCCACACGCAGGCATGTGGCGGAGTGTGGTGTGGTGAGCCTGTAGCCAGAGACCTGACTCCCATTCACCCACAGCCAGTAAGCGGGCACGCTCAGCAGTTTTGTTGGACGTATTAATGAGTTTATTCCGTACCAACCTGCAGAGTGGCTCATCCCACTGTCTCTGGGAAGATGGATTTTCATTCATCGCCTTGTCCACGCAAGCCACTTTCAAGCGATCACGGCGTCGGTTAAGCACGGCACCTCCCAGAGATGGAGTTAATATTCTTTCGATTCAATGTTGGGAGCTGTGTACCGAAGACAGGAACGCCGGTAGACTGACACCAGAAATTTTGCCGATGCCTTGCCCACCAAAGCGAATGTGTAGTGTGGCTTGCACCCGCGCTCGGTCACCCAGAGCTACATTTAAGATAGACGTTAGAGTGTTTATTTATATATTTAGGTGCATGTACATTATAATTTAAACGGGAATTGATCACTTTTCCGATTTTTTTTTTGTTCGAATGTCATTTGACTGGAAACCATTGACCGACGTCTTTTCTGCTATATGCATTATTTGACATATTTTTATATCATCGAAGTATCATGTGTCATAGGTATCATTTTACCGAATTGCTATTGGCCGAAACCTCTCAGAAACTTTTCGCGGCCCGCGAGCTGAGGAGCAGCTAATTTGAAGGCCCGCCGCCGCGGCCGCCGGCTAAGTCGGCTAGCAAGCCGAAGCTGCGGTGGTGAGCGTTGAAACCATCTGCGACGATAAGCTCGCGTGGGACCACCCAAACCCCGCAGCGCCGGAGCCGTGACAAAAGACCTTCCTTGGTGGTTTATTGAAGGTTCAGAAACATAACATTTCGAATAAATTTTATTTTGGCTGAGTGTAACATCGGTGAAAAGTTTTTGGACGAAATGAAAAGTTGGAGTTGCAAAAAACATCGAATTGAGAATAGGTCAACTGATACAGTGGCAGACGTGACTTCGATGAAATAAAAAAAAAACGAAACGATAATACTTAGTTGAAAAGTTTTAGGTGAAATGAAATTCAGTCAAACGTTTTTTGAACTTATGATAGGTAACCAATTTAAACAGCATTATTACTAGCGTCGACATTGCAAATTATTTGTAGTACATATTCAACTTCAACTCTTCATTAATGGCCTTTGTGGAAGAGACCACAGTTTTGCCAATAACACGTACGAAGTAGTACATATTTAGTTTCATGTTTTTAGCGTTTTGACAACTAAATGAACACCTAAAAATAATTTCACCTGTATTGTCAACTATCGACTCGATCGAGCGTTGAAAATGGAACAGTATACTTAGCACGACACGAGCATTAGTATAAAGGCTGAATTACACATGCCTGTAACTGGCTCAAAAGTAGGCAAGTAAATCTACATAAGTACATTATTATGTATATAAGAGATAAGTATTTATGAGCTATAACAAGTTCTTATTGATGAATGTCATTATGGCATACTACTTGCATACTTTTGTACCAGCTACAAGAGTGCGTATTTCGACCTTAATTTTATATCAAGAGTCACAGTATGTAGGTAGTTCCTAAACGTAATATTAATATAATAAATGGCCTCACACGTTCCAAACTTCCAATATGTATAAAGCTTAGTGTTACAAGTAATTTATTTTTCAATACACTTACTCGAAAACTGCCTCTAATCGCACTATTATTAGGTTCGATATTGCATGTATATCACCCGCGTGCTTTTTTTCAATTTATCAAAACAAGGGCTTTTTTCATTCCTATTTCATCACGGTCAAGGATGTTTTTTTTTTTAAATCAAAGAGGCGGATATTTTTAAGGTTTTAATATATAATGAAAATTGAAATTGTGTTTTTGAACAGAATATAATAAATAGACTTGATTATGTAAGCACTAAGCAATAATTTGCTAATACCGACAAATTAACAATTATCTGTGTTCTAAATTCAAAAATATTTGAATTTTTATATTTTTATTAGGATGTATACGGTTTGATACCTTTGCTTCTCCTTCAACCTGCAAGGATTATACGCGGGTAAAAAGTACACCTATTATTAACTAACTTATTCATTTGTGAGAGTTGTGAAAAAGAAGATTTGAAGAGAATCCTTTAGATGGTACGCCGCAGATTATGTGATTGAGGTAAAAAATGCGTGCGACAGCCTGCTGCCATCAAATCAAAACTAAATTGTAAGGTAACTTAGGAAAATTTTCTTCAGTACAAAATGAACAAAAATCCGTCGTAATTTTCTGATGTATTTCTTCGTAAGTGTATTGAAAAACGTCGTTTGATACACGTAGAGATTTGTCACTGCAGCACTCGGCTCCATAACACCCTCGCCTGCACGGCTCGGGAGAATTTCACCTTGGCTGCAATGACAAACTTTCCCCACTTGTATCAAAATGTACTATTGTCATGAGCAGCGAGAAATAGATATATAGTAGATAATCTTACATAGGTTTTTATAGGAAAATAATGATTTACAGAATTGGCTGATTGGCTGCTTTGAGCATTGCTTAAGTCCAGGGAGATGTTTGATACTTTAGTATATCCCGGATGGTTTCCACTGCCTTCACGACTACCCGTGCCTTAATGTGTGTTTTCGCGAGAAGCGAGAACCTTTATACATTGTTATTGACTACACGGTTTCTCACTTGTTGTAATTCAGAGCGGTCAAGATACAACTATAAGTAATGAAAGTTGTAATCACGTTACTCCTTAAAAAGTAGTAGCTTAGCTAATCTCATCAAACCTCACGTATCCGTATATATTTGCATTATGACAAAAAAAATTGTTTACTTGATACCAACCTGTCTAGTTTAACGTCCGATAGCATGGGTAATTTGTCCCTTTCACTCTGTATTTATATTTAAACTTTACTTTGTGATACTCATTTGTGCACACACAAATAAGTAAATACGTTTATATAATATTAATCCACTTTTCGATACTATTAGTTTTAGCACTAAATCTGTACTCAAAATTATGAATATTTATTGCGGGAAGGATCCTAATATTACGGATCTGATCTAATTTTATGGATTCATAAAATAAACAAAATGGGGTCTAGTATGGAACAGTGAAACGCACAAGCTTCACCCGTTTTGTCTGCGTAGGCAGGTTTTTGCACGGAACACCATGTGTGTATATAGTTTTACACGAGTTCCGTAAACAAAACCTCTGCGGGCAAAACTGTGGTGAGGCTTGCACGTGTGGTAGGCCCGTACAAAGCTGGTTCCACGTTGTTTTGTTGTCACTTTGTATAATATCGACGGCGAAGTGCCAATAACTCTTCGAAGTCAAAAATTTTCTCTCCTCGTTAAGAGATAGTACTATAAATTGACTCATAGGTTTAGTTTGGTTTTTCCGCAGCTTAATTTGATACAGTTGCAACTAAATATCCACTTCTGAGATTTCACTAAAACACGCGGAAAGATCGAAAGAAAGTAATTTTCTCAAAAATTTCATTGGCACTTCACCGTCGATATTTTACTGTTATCTTTTCCTAACCACATTTTTTTACTAATTCTACCATAGAACAGAAAACTGATTATAAGAGGGGCCTTCGCATAAATTGTACCTAACTAAAAAAATCTATTTTTTAGTTACAATATATATTGTAACTAAAAAATAGACATTTTAACATTTACATAATTTATATAGGTAAGTAAATAATATTGGTGAATATTTTGGTTAGGGTTTTGTTATGAAGCTACCTAAGTAGGTACTAAATAAATGAATTGAATTATTTGTAACTGTTGTTGATTTATTTATCTAAACTACCTACATATAATAGTATTCCAAACTCTTCTCGGTAGATAAGCAGCATAATCTCATCGCCACACAAGGTAGGTAAATATGCTATTATGAATGACCAACGACTTATTTATCGAGTCATCCTACTCGGCAATCTTCGCTGAGGTAGCCATAACTACAATAAAATTCTCAGTTTCATTTTACCCGAAGAGTACAGACCTTGTGACAGCGTTGAGATGACGTCAGAACAAAGGAATTGGAGGCGTGGCCAACTCCAAGCATACACGCTTCACTTAACGATCGTAACTTGGCGGTTATTCCGAGATCGCGTCTGTTACAATGATTCCACATATTGTCCAGTTGCGCAGACACTTGAGATACAAAACTACACCAATTTTACATCACATTATCCACTAGGAGTCAATTTGCGAATAATTAAAACAGCCACTGAAATCCACTCGAAGAAATCCCGCCAAAAAATCCAAAACAAAGAACCTAAGGTAGTGGATCAAAAACAAGGCAGAAATGTTTCAGTTGCTAATTCACTATCGAAATGGTTTTTAAGACCCTAGGACACGCTATAATCATAGTGGTAAGTCCCCTCTTTAAGGAACAGCTGGAGAGCATGTCAGGGCGTCCTCACCTTCCACATGACGCAGGTCCTCACCTACATGGTCAGTTCTCCCGAACTTCCCGAATCCACCAACTGATTCAGGCTGAAGAAAGACCTGAGGGTCTCCATTGTGCAGAACGCCCGGAGGACAAGGTGGAGCGGACAGGAGTGTATTATGTAAAAGCTGTTTACCGCGCACCCATGTCCTCTTAAGAGTGATCGGGACTCGGACTGCGACTACCATGCGGCTTGTGGACGACGAGGATTGGGTAGGGTAGTTCGTCCGGCCGTCCGGTAACCATTCGGACCGAGCACGAGTCGTTAAAGATTATATTATTATAAAGCAAAACCGTAGAGACCTAGCAGGGCCGAAGCCATCTGAAGCCATAGGTTGACTTCTGAAAGCTAAACCCCGGTCCTGGATCGCAAAGGGTAACCTAAGGAACAAACGAGTGGTTTTAGTCAGTAAAATTCTGAAACGAAGAGCGGGAGAATTCATTTGATTATTTAAATTCCTACCATAAAAGAAGTGTCGTGCCTTGGGTCAGTCAAACGTTTTGAAAAGAATACAATAAAACCTTGCGATATCTTTTTTTTTAAGGTGGAAAATTATCAAATAGGTATTATCTCACCCTCTAGAGTAGGGTGCTAGGGTGTATCAGACTTTTACTGACTTAAACCACTAGTCCTTCAGTTGTTCTTTGCGTTTTAGGTAAGACCACGAGTTTCCTTTTCTGGCCCCCCCATGGCCCTAGTGGGTATCGACTGTTTTGGGCCACTACAGGTTGTTTTGATGAACACCTCCACCGCATGATCCACTCGCCTTGTGATATCTGCGGTGGGTTTTTGGCAGTTGGGTAAAATCTACTTAGGTGCCTGCGTACAGTGTAGGTACACGTACCTGGTAGCCCTGACCGCATTACACAGGCCGTAGTTCATTATTTACCATGATTTTCTGATCATATCCACCACAGGTCAAATAAAATTACCAACAGTGTCAGGTAGCTAATGCTTCATTGTTAGGGTTCGGTGTTAAATTCTCGAAATAATAGATATTTATTAAAGTAAAAAATTATAGTTATTATATTATTTTACAGTTTTTAATTGTAATACCACCATTAAAAAGTACGTAGGTACTGAGTGTGGTACACCTCAGCCAAACTTAAATAGTTCAAGTTGTACCTACAACGTATAAATAAACAAAGCAATTTTACTTGTTTCGATAGTTCTGCTATGAACCTATGAGGAGTTTCGTTCCATATCTTCGAAGTTCATCAACAGATCATAACAATATTTCTATAGAATCAACTTGGAATGATACCTAAATACTTAATATTTATTTTTCAATAAACTTCCTCGAAAACTGACTCATATCACACTACGATTCACAGAGAATATAAGCACTACGTTTACTACGATTAGGTTCTGTATCCCATTCCCATCAATATCACCCTTATGTTTTTTTTTTAATTTTCCTTATCAAGGCCTTAGTGCCCTTGTAGACGTCAGTTTTTTTTATATATAATTCAATAGACAACGGACCGCCAAAAAACAGATAGGTATCCTTGTACACGTATTTTACCTATAATTTTTCCGCCGGATGAATCACAGCTTAAAGTGCGGTCTATAAGCGCTAGTTTTAAACTGATTTTTTTGATTTATTTATTATACACTTTATTGTTGGCATTTATAAGAAACACATCTAAGAAAAACTTTAGTCTGAAATACAAATAATTGGCGGCCATAACGCATTCCGCGGTCTCTTCCAGACAACCTTGAATGGACTGGATTCTCAGAACAATAAATGTTTTGCAACAAAAATTTATTACAAAATACTATATGTAAATAGATAAACAGGTACATACACATGCTATATAATAGATACATAAATACACACATACCAAAAATATAGGCAGTAAAAAGATATGGGCCGGAATACTTTGTGTGCCTAAAGTTATTTAGCTCTGATGTGGGTGTAGTACAGTACGGCCGACGGATCTTGGCACGCCCGAGCTTTGCGCAGAAGGCTGCGCACAAACGTTTTTTTAGGAACAAAATGGTGGCATGAGGCGACGTGAGCGGGGTCGAGATGTTGCCTAGAGATTGACACTATGAAAACACAATCAACCGTTTATCGAATCAAATATCGTACGTAATCGATTTTATCAATTTGGAATTTATTGATTTTTGTATTTGGAGATATTGAACGAAATAAATATACAAACATAGTGAATTCTCTTGTTAGTAAACGAAATTGTAACTTTAATACTAATAAAAAACGAATAAAATTTTATTTTCTTAGTTAAAATGCATGATTTAGTTAAATATCAGTTACCTATAGGCAACTACTAGAATAACTACTGTTTGGGAATATTTTAAACCTCCTTATAATATTGAATATAAATATATTTTTATAACTTAATTTCAATCGATTTGAACAAAAATCGATTAAACAACACTCTCAGACACACTTATTGGTCATCCCTTTTTGGTTATTTCATAAAGCTTCGTGAATATTCGGCAATGCTCGGTACAATAATGTGTTCTCTGTTACACTTCAGCATTCTTATCGGCTATCTCTGTCTTGAGTAAAAGCGGTTAAAAAAGTTTTATTTGATTATTCATTTTGATACTTGTTTCGTAGATTGTACTTATTATTAATATTAAGATTCTTGTTTTTATTATTAAGATTCTTCTATTAAATTCTAGTGGATCCACTGCTATAGTTAAGGGTTAAATAATAGGAGTAAACATGTACAAGTACCTATATAAAAAGTTCGTAAAAGTATTAGGAAACTTATTCGTATAGCGGTAAAAAAAAATATGCCACTAACAATAAACTTTTTACGAGTGTACATGGCTACATGCGCAAAAGTTCGCAGAGCCAACTTCAGGCGCGCCAAGATCCGTCGATCGTACTGTACAAATACATACAGCTGAACATAGAACCTCCTCCTTTTTGAAGTCTGACAAAAATAACAGATTACACTAAAAAAAATCTCCAAAAGGATCAAAACAATTAATTTTTCTTTAATTTAGCATCCATTTTTGAAAACGTAGGTAGACGGCACTCAATTTGCAGAAAACCGGCTATAAGTCCGGTGCGTCTACAAGCACCAATAGACTAGCGTTGATGACCGCTCTTTCTTACACTGGACCGATGTCCGTCGCGCGGTGGTTTACCAGGCGTAAATTTTTCGCTGGACCTTTATCCGGTGCGGGTACACACATTCATTGTAACTCATACACCACCGCAAAACGGACAACGGTCCGTTGTCCGTTGAAAAAAAAAAGGTCAACGGTGATTTTTTTTTAAACAAAGAGGCGCAGATTTTTAAGGTTTTAATATAATAATGAAAACTTGTGTTTATAATTATCATAAAGAAATATAATTATTTACACAATACTTTGTTATTATCAACAATTATAATCATCAATTATTTGTGTTCTAAATTCAAAAATATTTGAATTTTTATTCTTGATATTAAAAATGTATAACCGGTTGTAAAATACTTGGGATCAAGGTACCTATTATAATAGGTTTAAGGGATGTTGCCATAATAAAATAAAAACTGTATTCAATTAGAAGCTTCGAATGACACCTGTTTAAAATCAGCTGGTGCTCACTAACAGATTTGAAACAGGTGTCATGTTTTGGGAGTTTTACGCAATGCCCTTTGTTAAATATATTTATAGAATCGTACAGAGTTTGTCGAGCTGAATTCAAAAATGTATAACAGTCATAGATATCCGGTATCCGTGATAACAGTACTGTGTTATAAAGGACAATGGGCAAAAATGTATGGAAGCTGGTATACCCCTCCAATAGCTATGAGATATATATCGTTAGATAGGTCTTTTTAACTGGAACAACATTTACTATGACAGCTTTGTTGAAATGTTTGTCCATTCTGAGTTTTAGGTTAAAAACAAAAGTTAGGTTAGGTTAGGTACTAATTGGTACAACCCACCAATAGCAAAGAAATATATGTCGATAGATAGGCCTTTTTAACAGGAACAACAATTACTATGACAGCTTTGTTGAAAGGTTTTTCCGTTCTGAGTTTTAGGTTAATAAAAGTTAGGTTAGGTTAGGTACTAATTGGTGCACCCTACCAATAGCCAGGACATATATGTCGTTGGATAGGTCCTTTTAACTGGAACAACATTTACTACGACAGGTTTGTTGAAAGGTTAGTCCATTCTGAGTTTTAGGTGAAAAACAAAGGTTAGGTTAGGTTAGATGTTAAAAACAAGGTAATTGGTATACCCCACCAATAGCTAAGACATATATGTCGATGGATAGGTCTTTTTAACTGGAACAACATTTACTATGACAGCTTTGTTGAAAGGTTTGTCCGTTCTGAGTTTTAGGTTAAAAAATGTTAGGTTAGGTTAGGTACTAATTGGTACACCCCACCAATAGTAAAGACATATATGTCGTTGCATAGGTCTTTCTAACTGGAACAACATTTACTATGACAGGTTTGTTGAAAGGTTGGTCCGTTCTGAGTTTGGTGTACCAATTAGCACCTAACCTAACCTAACTTTTATTTTTAACCTAAAACTCAGAACGGACAAACATTTCAACAAACCTGTCGTAGTAAATGTTGTTCCTGTTAAAAAGACCTATCCAACGACATATATATCTTTGCTATTGGTGGGATGTACCAATTAGCACCTAACCTAACCTAACTTTTGTTTTTAACCTAAAACTCAGAACGGACAAACATTTAAACAAAGCTGTCATAGTAAATGTTTGTCCGTTCTGAGTTTTAGGTTAAAAACAAAAGTTAGGTTAGGTTAGGTGCTAATTGGTACATCCCACCAATAGCAAAGATATATATGTCGTTGGATAGGTCTTTTTAACAGGAACAACATTTACTACGACAGGTTTGTTGAAATGTTTGTCCGTTCTGAGTTTTAGGTTAAAAATAAAAGTTAGGTTAGGTTAGGTGCTAATTGGTACACCAAACTCAGAACGGACCAACCTTTCAACAAACCTGTCATAGTAAATGTTGTTCCAGTTAGAAAGACCTATGCAACGACATATATGTCTTTACTATTGGTGGGGTGTACCAATTAGTACCTAACCTAACCTAACATTTTTTAACCTAAAACTCAGAACGGACAAACCTTTCAACAAAGCTGTCATAGTAAATGTTGTTCCAGTTAAAAAGACCTATCCATCGACATATATGTCTTAGCTATTGGTGGGGTATACCAATTACCTTGTTTTTAACATCTAACCTAACCTAACCTTTGTTTTTCACCTAAAACTCAGAATGGACTAACCTTTCAACAAACCTGTCGTAGTAAATGTTGTTCCAGTTAAAAGGACCTATCCAACGACATATATGTCCTGGCTATTGGTAGGGTGCACCAATTAGTACCTAACCTAACCTAACTTTTATTAACCTAAAACTCAGAACGGAAAAACCTTTCAACAAAGCTGTCATAGTAATTGTTGTTCCTGTTAAAAAGGCCTATCTATCGACATATATTTCTTTGCTATTGGTGGGTTGTACCAATTAGTACCTAACCTAACCTAACTTTTGTTTTTAACCTAAAACTCAGAATGGACAAACATTTCAACAAAGCTGTCATAGTAAATGTTGTTCCAGTTAAAAAGACCTATCTAACGATATATATCTCATAGCTATTGGAGGGGTATACCAGCTTCCATACATTTTTGCCCATTGTCCTTTATAACACAGTACTGTTATCACGGATACCGGATATCTATGACTGTTATACATTTTTGAATTCAGCTCGACAAACTCTGTACGATTCTATAAATATATTTAACAAAGGGCATTGCGTAAAACTCCCAAAACATGACACCTGTTTCAAATCTGTTAGTGAGCACCAGCTGATTTTAAACAGGTGTCATTCGAAGCTTCTAATTGAATACAGTTTTTATTTTATTATGGCAACATCCCTTAAACCTATTATAATAGGTACCTTGATCCCAAGTATTTTACAACCGGTTATACATTTTTAATATCAAGAATAAAAATTCAAATATTTTTGAATTTAGAACACAAATAATTGATGATTATAATTGTTGATAATAACAAAGTATTGTGTAAATAATTATATTTCTTTATGATAATTATAAACACAAGTTTTCATTATTATATTAAAACCTTAAAAATCTGCGCCTCTTTGTTTAAAAAAAAATCACCGTTGACCTTTTTTTTTTCAACGGACAACGGACCGTTGTCCGTTTTGCGGTGGTGTATGAGTTACAATGAATGTGTGTACCCGCACCGGATAAAGGTCCAGCGAAAAATTTACGCCTGGTAAACCACCGCGCGACGGACATCGGTCCAGTGTAAGAAAGAGCGGTCATCAACGCTAGTCTATTGGTGCTTGTAGACGCACCGGACTTATAGCCGGTTTTCTGCAAATTGAGTGCCGTCTACCTACGTTTTCAAAAATGGATGCTAAATTAAAGAAAAATTAATTGTTTTGATCCTTTTGGAGATTTTTTTTAGTGTAATCTGTTATTTTTGTCAGACTTCAAAAAGGAGGAGGTTCTATGTTCAGCTGTATGTATTTGTACAGTACGATCGACGGATCTTGGCGCGCCTGAAGTTGGCTCTGCGAACTTTTGCGCATGTAGCCATGTACACTCGTAAAAAGTTTATTGTTAGTGGCATATTTTTTTTTACCGCTATACGAATAAGTTTCCTAATACTTTTACGAACTTTTTATATAGGTACTTGTACATGTTTACTCCTATTATTTAACCCTTAACTATAGCAGTGGATCCACTAGAATTTAATAGAAGAATCTTAATAATAAAAACAAGAATCTTAATATTAATAATAAGTACAATCTACGAAACAAGTATCAAAATGAATAATCAAATAAAACTTTTTTAACCGCTTTTACTCAAGACAGAGATAGCCGATAAGAATGCTGAAGTGTAACAGAGAACACATTATTGTACCGAGCATTGCCGAATATTCACGAAGCTTTATGAAATAACCAAAAAGGGATGACCAATAAGTGTGTCTGAGAGTGTTGTTTAATCGATTTTTGTTCAAATCGATTGAAATTAAGTTATAAAAATATATTTATATTCAATATTATAAGGAGGTTTAAAATATTCCCAAACAGTAGTTATTCTAGTAGTTGCCTATAGGTAACTGATATTTAACTAAATCATGCATTTTAACTAAGAAAATAAAATTTTATTCGTTTTTTATTAGTATTAAAGTTACAATTTCGTTTACTAACAAGAGAATTCACTATGTTTGTATATTTATTTCGTTCAATATCTCCAAATACAAAAATCAATAAATTCCAAATTGATAAAATCGATTACGTACGATATTTGATTCGATAAACGGTTGATTGTGTTTTCATAGTGTCAATCTCTAGGCAACATCTCGACCCCGCTCACGTCGCCTCATGCCACCATTTTGTTCCTAAAAAAACGTTTGTGCGCAGCCTTCTGCGCAAAGCTCGGGCGTGCCAAGATCCGTCGGCCGTACTGTACTACACCCACATCAGAGCTAAATAACTTTAGGCACACAAAGTATTCCGGCCCATATCTTTTTACTGCCTATATTTTTGGTATGTGTGTATTTATGTATCTATTATATAGCATGTGTATGTACCTGTTTATCTATTTACATATAGTATTTTGTAATAAATTTTTGTTGCAAAACATTTATTGTTCTGAGAATCCAGTCCATTCAAGGTTGTCTGGAAGAGACCGCGGAATGCGTTATGGCCGCCAATTATTTGTATTTCAGACTAAAGTTTTTCTTAGATGTGTTTCTTATAAATGCCAACAATAAAGTGTATAATAAATAAATCAAAAAAATCAGTTTAAAACTAGCGCTTATAGACCGCACTTTAAGCTGTGATTCATCCGGCGGAAAAATTATAGGTAAAATACGTGTACAAGGATACCTATCTGTTTTTTGGCGGTCCGTTGTCTATTGAATTATATATAAAAAAAACTGACGTCTACAAGGGCACTAAGGCCTTGATAAGGAAAATTAAAAAAAAAACATAAGGGTGATATTGATGGGAATGGGATACAGAACCTAATCGTAGTAAACGTAGTGCTTATATTCTCTGTGAATCGTAGTGTGATATGAGTCAGTTTTCGAGGAAGTTTATTGAAAAATAAATATTAAGTATTTAGGTATCATTCCAAGTTGATTCTATAGAAATATTGTTATGATCTGTTGATGAACTTCGAAGATATGGAACGAAACTCCTCATAGGTTCATAGCAGAACTATCGAAACAAGTAAAATTGCTTTGTTTATTTATACGTTGTAGGTACAACTTGAACTATTTAAGTTTGGCTGAGGTGTACCACACTCAGTACCTACGTACTTTTTAATGGTGGTATTACAATTAAAAACTGTAAAATAATATAATAACTATAATTTTTTACTTTAATAAATATCTATTATTTCGAGAATTTAACACCGAACCCTAACAATGAAGCATTAGCTACCTGACACTGTTGGTAATTTTATTTGACCTGTGGTGGATATGATCAGAAAATCATGGTAAATAATGAACTACGGCCTGTGTAATGCGGTCAGGGCTACCAGGTACGTGTACCTACACTGTACGCAGGCACCTAAGTAGATTTTACCCAACTGCCAAAAACCCACCGCAGATATCACAAGGCGAGTGGATCATGCGGTGGAGGTGTTCATCAAAACAACCTGTAGTGGCCCAAAACAGTCGATACCCACTAGGGCCATGGGGGGGCCAGAAAAGGAAACTCGTGGTCTTACCTAAAACGCAAAGAACAACTGAAGGACTAGTGGTTTAAGTCAGTAAAAGTCTGATACACCCTAGCACCCTACTCTAGAGGGTGAGATAATACCTATTTGATAATTTTCCACCTTAAAAAAAAAGATATCGCAAGGTTTTATTGTATTCTTTTCAAAACGTTTGACTGACCCAAGGCACGACACTTCTTTTATGGTAGGAATTTAAATAATCAAATGAATTCTCCCGCTCTTCGTTTCAGAATTTTACTGACTAAAACCACTCGTTTGTTCCTTAGGTTACCCTTTGCGATCCAGGACCGGGGTTTAGCTTTCAGAAGTCAACCTATGGCTTCAGATGGCTTCGGCCCTGCTAGGTCTCTACGGTTTTGCTTTATAATAATATAATCTTTAACGACTCGTGCTCGGTCCGAATGGTTACCGGACGGCCGGACGAACTACCCTACCCAATCCTCGTCGTCCACAAGCCGCATGGTAGTCGCAGTCCGAGTCCCGATCACTCTTAAGAGGACATGGGTGCGCGGTAAACAGCTTTTACATAATACACTCCTGTCCGCTCCACCTTGTCCTCCGGGCGTTCTGCACAATGGAGACCCTCAGGTCTTTCTTCAGCCTGAATCAGTTGGTGGATTCGGGAAGTTCGGGAGAACTGACCATGTAGGTGAGGACCTGCGTCATGTGGAAGGTGAGGACGCCCTGACATGCTCTCCAGCTGTTCCTTAAAGAGGGGACTTACCACTATGATTATAGCGTGTCCTAGGGTCTTAAAAACCATTTCGATAGTGAATTAGCAACTGAAACATTTCTGCCTTGTTTTTGATCCACTACCTTAGGTTCTTTGTTTTGGATTTTTTGGCGGGATTTCTTCGAGTGGATTTCAGTGGCTGTTTTAATTATTCGCAAATTGACTCCTAGTGGATAATGTGATGTAAAATTGGTGTAGTTTTGTATCTCAAGTGTCTGCGCAACTGGACAATATGTGGAATCATTGTAACAGACGCGATCTCGGAATAACCGCCAAGTTACGATCGTTAAGTGAAGCGTGTATGCTTGGAGTTGGCCACGCCTCCAATTCCTTTGTTCTGACGTCATCTCAACGCTGTCACAAGGTCTGTACTCTTCGGGTAAAATGAAACTGAGAATTTTATTGTAGTTATGGCTACCTCAGCGAAGATTGCCGAGTAGGATGACTCGATAAATAAGTCGTTGGTCATTCATAATAGCATATTTACCTACCTTGTGTGGCGATGAGATTATGCTGCTTATCTACCGAGAAGAGTTTGGAATACTATTATATGTAGGTAGTTTAGATAAATAAATCAACAACAGTTACAAATAATTCAATTCATTTATTTAGTACCTACTTAGGTAGCTTCATAACAAAACCCTAACCAAAATATTCACCAATATTATTTACTTACCTATATAAATTATGTAAATGTTAAAATGTCTATTTTTTAGTTACAATATATATTGTAACTAAAAAATAGATTTTTTTAGTTAGGTACAATTTATGCGAAGGCCCCTCTTATAATCAGTTTTCTGTTCTATGGTAGAATTAGTAAAAAAATGTGGTTAGGAAAAGATAACAGTAAAATATCGACGGTGAAGTGCCAATGAAATTTTTGAGAAAATTACTTTCTTTCGATCTTTCCGCGTGTTTTAGTGAAATCTCAGAAGTGGATATTTAGTTGCAACTGTATCAAATTAAGCTGCGGAAAAACCAAACTAAACCTATGAGTCAATTTATAGTACTATCTCTTAACGAGGAGAGAAAATTTTTGACTTCGAAGAGTTATTGGACAAACATTTCAACAAACCTGTCGTAGTAAATGTTGTTCCTGTTAAAAAGACCTATCCAACGACATATATATCTTTGCTATTGGTGGGATGTACCAATTAGCACCTAACCTAACCTAACTTTTGTTTTTAACCTAAAACTCAGAACGGACAAACATTTAAACAAAGCTGTCATAGTAAATGTTGTTCCAGTTAAAAAGACCTTTCCAACGACATATATGTCTTTGCTATTGGTGGGTTGTACCAATTAGTACCTAACCTAACCTAACTTTTGTTTTTAACCTAAAACTCAGAACGGACAAACATTTCAACAAAGCTGTCATAGTAAATGTTGTTCCAGTTAAAAAGACCTATCTAACGATATATATCTCATTGCTATTGGGGGGGTGTACCAATTAGCCCATTGTCCTTTATTTAAGGTTTAAAACACTTGGGTTAGGTTAGATTAACACATTCCTTGTGCCATCATCTTTAAAGAACTTTCAGCTGGTGCTTTGGAGACCTAAAAGATCTCGAAACTAACCTAGCCTTTGGTTTTTTTTATGGTAGGTAAAATCATCAAATGACAAATCCCGCCATTGGGTGGGGCGAGAGAGTGTCAGATTCTTACTGACTAAAAACCTACCCTGCTCCTTTCATTGCCTTTTTCCCAGAGCCCCGGGGTTCATTTTCACATAACCCTTGGCCCCAGTAGGCTTCGGCCGTGCTGGGCCCCTACAGTTTGCTTACAACTCCTTGAGGCTCGCGGGAACAGTGCGTGCCGTAAACGACTTGGGCTCTGACCGGTCTGTTACCGGACGGACGGGCAGCGAGCCACCCATTGCCCGCGGTCCGCGAGCCAGCGCCTACGGTTTCCAGAAATCGGAATCGGAATCCCGGCGGTGGCGGCGGTGTGAGCGCCGTTGCCTGATACGTTCGGCCTTCTCCTTTGCTAGCATTACCGCTTCGCAGAAGGAGGCGACCGGCTGCCACTCCTCCTCGCTCCGGAGCATGGCCTGAACCAAGGCCCGGCGCGAGATATCGCCGCCGCCGATCGCCCCCACAAGGACACGGCGATGGTCTTCCCAAGCGGGGCACACCTCGACTGTGTGCTCCACCGTGTCCTCCGGGTGGTCCGCACAGTGGCGACACCCGGGCGTCGTCTCCACACGAACCTTGTACAGGTACTTCGCGAACTAGGGTTGGTGCGTTTGGTGCGTTTGAGACCTAATCAGTCTCCTAAAGATACAGTTCTGAAAATAATTGATATCTTCCAAAAAAAAAACAATGACATATAACCCACCCAGTGTCTTTTGGTCGCCGCGTTGGTAAATATGATCAGTAGGTACATCTTTCTTCGGGGAATTCTGTTATAAAATGCAATAGATAAATAAATAGCATGCAACTATATCAGTGAAGTATATGTAATGGAATCTAATTTTATTAGTTTTTCTAAAAGTGAAAAGTTATTCAAGTGTCATAATAATTATGTAAATTTTTGTTTTCGCTCACGACCTCCTGCATCGATGCTAGGACAACACTAAAGCGAGTCACGCAGCGCCCACGCCGCCCACCCTCACTCTCTTACGTCTACGAAGCGTACGATTCTACGAGTACCGACATATCTCCTAACGCAAGGAATGAAAATAATTACAATACCTTACGTTAGGGGACCTAATCAATCTCTAATTTTTTATAAATGTCCTTGAATTCAATTTTAAGTAGAAAGCAAATATGTATATTTGTCCTACTTATACTTAAAGAATTTTACGCGTTAGATCCTCCCGCAAGGAGTGAAATATGACGATTTTATTTAACGCACAATACAAAAGTCCTGCAAGAGATCTGATAGATCTCGTAATGCAACGAACGTGTTAACTTAAAAATATCTCATAAAACCTAAACCCCATACTTTTGAGAGACGTCACTATAGTACAAAATTCTCGCCTTGATAAGATCTTTCGATTGAGAATATATATTTCAAATCTGTTGGTCGATGTAAGAGTTGGGGGGTCGTTTTGAAGTTAGGTTAGGTTAAAATAAAATAGTTTATGAAATAGTTTCGAAATATCGCCATATTAAAGAACTCTCGCCTTTCTAAGACCTTCAGATTGAGATAAATTTCAAATTTGTTGGTCGATGTAAGAGTCCTTTTGATGGTAGGTTAGGTTAAAATAAAATATTTTTAAAAACCTAAAACCCATACTTTAAGGTATGTTGCCATAATAAAAAACTGTATTCAACTAGACACTTCAAGAGACAACTGCTTTAAATCTGCTGATACTCGTCAGCAGATTTGAAACAGGTGTCTTATTTTGGTACAGTTTTATACAATGCCCTTTGTCTTATATTTTTGTAGAAACGTACAGAGCTTGTCGAGCCGTAATCAAAAATATATGACAGTACAATGTTATAAATATATTTAAGATTTAAAACACTTGGGTTAGGTTAGGTTAACATAAAAATATGCATCTTATAAAATCTAAACTACTTAAAAATCTTTCGATCGAGATACATTTTAAATCTATTGGTCAATGTAAGAGTTGGGGGGACGTTTTGACGCATCGTCTTTTGTAGTTACGTGACAAATATATCTTCGAGAGTTGATTCGGGGATTGAACTAATTTACAAAAGTTAGTTTGTACAAACCATCATTGTGCGAGTTCATCTCTCACTTGCCCAGTTTTTTAAGTTAAGGTCCGGGTCCAGAGTTGAGTTGATACCGGTAGGTACTGATTCACGTTCATAAACTGTGTGCTGAGTACGAGTTGTTTTTACGTTAACGCGATCGAAACGTTTACCGCGTTTGGCACTCTGATTGGCTAAGAGCTTCGAGTAGGCCAATCGGTGCGCCGAACGTCATAAACATGTCGATCGCGTTTACGTAAAACAAACTCACACTAGGCACTCTGGTTCCCGGTTAAAGAGAGTACTCATTCAATTATAATATAACCATACAAAGTTATTTTATTCACTAATTATCAAAATATTTTTTTTTATTAATATCTCATATCGTGAGTTTTTATTATTTACATAAATACAGACTAAAAATAATAATATTTACAAATTGGTAAAAAAAAGGAACTTATTGGGCATCAAAAAATTCATCCACATAATATCGATGTCAATGGGAAAAGTAAGTAACTATCATCGACCTATATTCTTGCTACATATATATCGATGGTAACTATCATAATGTTTAATTAAAATAGTAACTTTGTCTTCTATAACAATTTTTTTTTATACGTATATTTTTGTAATATCCAATAACCTACTTAAACATCAATTTTTCAACCTCCTAACTAATAGTGTAAACACATGCTCGAATTTAGTATGATGGACCAAATCCACCGGACCAAATCTCGCGATAAACGATCGGCCCAGTGCTTTGCGTACGCTGTCGTACGCTTAGCAACTGACTGACTGGCTTGGTAACTGAGATTTATTAATCCAAGATTAATTTAAGGTCAAGAAAATCGAGTTTTTGAATCCTATTAATGGCTCGATCTCAGAAAGTTGAAAATTGAGATTGTTTTCCTGAGAAATGCCACCAAATAATAATTTAAAATCGTTCAAAACACAATTATTTTATCTTTATAGTTATATAAATGTTTGTCTGACAGTTTGTGTACTTTTTGCGGCATATTCAAATATCCTTCCTTTGTTATTGTTTTTGTAGTCCATTTTCCTCAAGTAATTTTAGTCAAGAAACCCTTGAGCACTGTAAGATCATCTGTACCATCGACCGAACGGTAACCAACGGTTCGATCAACGGTCCGGTTCGGTTTCTTCCAAACGTCAAACCGTCCGTAACACGTAGAGTACGGGTTTGGTATGGAGCGAACCATATTCTTAGCAGACTGAAGCAAATAATAATAATCATAGTCCCGGGCTATTCTATAGATGTACTGATTTAGTACGGAAACGATCCAAATCGGTAGTCCATCCTTACCAAATTCGAACGTGTGTTCACATGCACACAGCAATATGATCGTATTTTAGTGTGTTTAGTGAGCAATTATTCAAAAAGTTTAGGACCATTCTCCCAAGAAAGTTTTTTCTGTAGCAGCAATAGTTAAAGTACCTGCCATTTTTATAGAAAATTTTAATTAAATAACTCCTTCAGCTATAGGCGAGAGATCAGAGAGTCTCTCACTTTTAATGTCTAAAACCCACTTGCATTTCTTCAGTTATCCTTTTCCCACGGTATCGTGCGATAAGGCGAGAACTACACTGCGCGGGACATCCGCCTCAGACCCCGATCTGGGCGCGTCCGTCTTCATACATTTTATATGGAAACTATACTCTACGTCCGTCAAATGTAGTTCTAAGAGTTTAGTTTCCATATAAAATGTACGGAGACGGTTGCGCTCAGATCGGCGACTGTGGCGGACGTCCCGCACAGTGTAGTTCTACCGTAACTCTTTCGATTCATTCTGCAACCCTGGTTGCTATACCTATAGACTCTATAGAGCCTCTATAGGCCCTATAGAGCCTATAGCAGGGGTGGCCAACTTAATACGACTCACGGTCAACCGTTTACTAACTAGACTCTATAAGATCTACTAAATACAAAATTATTCAACAATAAAATAAAAGAACCAGTCAACCTGCCTCGAATACGTTCCATTTTCTTTCGATAAACAACAAGTTATGGGACGATTAGACAATAGAATGAAGTAGGGCCAATAATTATAAAAGCTAGCTATCTGCAGCTTCACACTAGTACTCTTGGCCTACTAACTAAGATCGACAGGATTAACAGCTGGGATCGACCAGACAATCGCGATCGACTGGTTGACCACCCCTGGCATATAAGCTCTTACACACATAATCATAACAACTCCGTACCAAAGGTATGTACTATCGATGAATGCTGATTGTCTTCGGCTGCTTTGTGACTTAAAACAATAGACAGCTCCTGTGAGAGCGGACAAGGAAAGCGAGGCCACGAGAGAAAATTAGTTTAATTTTAATACAATAAAGTCTCGCATCACAAAACATTCTCATGATACACTACTTATGTGAACCAAAGCACATCGCAATACAACTCCACGTAATCCTTAAATTGTTGTTACCGCACTCGAAAACTAGGTTGCCGGTACAATTTTCGAAAGTCTGCTTTTTATTGCTGAACTAATGTCGTGTCATAGTCCCTTTATAGCCTTTTTTTTGTAAGAAATAGCTTTCCTGATAGTTCTAAACTATCACCTAAATAAGTATATCAATATTACGTATAATATTTACTAGCACTTATTTGCTTTGATAAACTAAAACCTAATGGTCATATTTATTTCATCATTTAGATACGTATTTGTGCCACATTTCAAATTTCTTAAACCTAGAAATATGAATCTTCTTTAAACAATCCTGAACATGTTAGTTTTATCCTTCTTTTTATCTTAAGTGTCTACATGTTGTTTCGGCATTGAGTGTGTCTATGTGTGTCAAATAAAATATTTTTCTTTCATTCTTTCTTTCTAACATTCTAATTTTCCATAAAGACGCCGTAAAATGAAGAAGGAAAACGTTTATTATTTGTCATAAATCACCATTCGTGACAATTTCGAAGATTTTAGCTCTTGTAAAAGATTTTGCTTACTAATGTAATCCCCTTTTCCCCCCTTAAAGTTGAATTTCCAAAAATCTCGCCGACGTCAGACTTTTTTTTTTGTTTTGTGTAAAATGTATATTTCTATTGCCAGTAGTTTCGGGTGTGCATTGGTATATCATTATTTCCTTTTATGTTTCTCTATTATTGTTCGTTAGTGTTAGTCAAGACTCAAAAACGGCTCTTTTTTGTTGTTTTGTTTATTCAAAATATAAATGTTTATTCTGAACAAAATTAGCTTTAAATTACAAAATTAATAATTTGTTTATTCTAAGTAGGTGTGGGTTTAAAAAAAAAAGAAAAATAGAGGAAATCCCGTAAATCAGTTGTTTAATCGAATAATTGAAAAATGGTAATTTTGTATAGAGATAATAATTATTTCTGCTGCCGCCCCCTTTTAAATATTAGTAGCCTGTTCTTTCCACTTTAAATTAATTTCGTCCATGCGTTAATTCGAGTTTTAGAAAAAAAGTACTTTATTTTTTAATTTTATCTTTATAAATCAATAGTGTTTCATGTACCAAATCGACCCTCAATGGCATTAAAACGACCAAAATTTAACGGTGTATAAAATAGGTATACTAGATATATAACACACACAACCCTAAGACTTGCAAGTTACATGCAAACCAAATTTGTTGGATTGCAGTTTGGTTTTAAGACACTCCTGCATTAAATAGCCCTCAGTTGCCACTGCAAACATAATTTGTCAAAATGGAGGACTAATTAACCGTTAAATTTAAGTATCATACGAGTGCTCCTTATGAAACTTTGTCCTATCTATCTGCTGGAGAGCCCCAAATGCTTTGGCACCAACCAGGATCAGAGCATGGCCACCCACTGAATCCATGATTGTCACTTTGTTAGTGTACCATATATCTCCACGAGAAAAGGCTCTCGATGTCTTCTTGATTTGGCTTGTTTTCTATTCTCTTCCAAAGAACTTTAGTGTTCGCGATCTTAAAAAAATGCTTCTGAGAAAATTTGTTTTGCATTGCAAAGTCAGTTAGTGTCAAACAAAAAAATAAGCAAAACTAACGGAATATCCTTTCAGGTTATATTTTTAGACTAAGGGCTGATTTCATCATTCAATATAAAAACTTAGTTCAATTAAACTGAGCTTAGCGTAATCTAATTTAAAGACCCGTGTCGAAAACATGGGCGACAACAAAAGAATTGAAACCGAGTTTAGCGTAAACTAGATTCAATTCATAGCCGTGAAACGAAAAATGAAGCTATAATCTTGATTAGGCGCTCAAACTGAATTGTTTCACGGAATTGTTCCTAAGAGATATCACCGCACTGGACCGGACACAGATTGCTTTTAGTCTTTCAAATTCCACACACGCTCCCTCTCGCTGAACCTAGAGCAGGAGGAGTCATTTGATATTTTCCCACGTAAACAAAAAAAAAACAAAAACTTTCGATGTTTTTTTTTTCAATAAACCACGATGACAAGAGTAAGGAGTTAAAAAATAAATGAACTACCTTTCTCAGGTGATTTTAAATCATACAATGCTCTAATTCAAGTAATTAATTCGATTCCTTCAAGGTGTATAATAGTGTAGTTGTTACATAATCGAGAGTCTTCACCTAAAACACGCAGAAGCATTTTAATTGCTCATTCTTTAATTAAGAATCCGAGTATATAAAAAAAAAATAGTTGAGTCGTGCAATTTGGAGAGAGAAGTTTTGAGAATGTCCGATTTTTTAGTTTAGCTGTAACATTATTGCACAGTATCTGTAATGATAGTAGAAGACGCAAGCGCCGACAGAAGGCAGAACATTACGCGTTTGTGCTTCGTCGAGCACGCTGCAGCGCCCCTGGCGGATTACTTGTGCGCCTACACGCTTCCACGTAAGTTTTTATTTATTTTTACTAAGTAAGTAAAAACAAAGTGATACATAAAATTAAATATTGCAAAAAATATTTTTTGGCAAGCTACACTAAGAAGTTTAAAATTTTTAGAAGTGGATGAAAAAAATAGAAGGTAAGTTATTTATCAAATTACCACCGATAAACGAATAAAAGATAATATTTATTCAACCTATTTATTAACTTTAAATTTTCCTACAAACTGCTCTTTGCGTCCTTAGTTTTACTCCTAATGCAACTGTGAGATAATTAATTAATCATTCATAGAATTAAAATAAATCACTGCACGTGTTTTCATAACAATTATCTAAACAAATAAATTAGAAACATAACTTCCATCGTAATGTTTTTCCACAATTATAATTAAAGAACTCAGTAATGAGTATATGCGTAACTTATAAAGATCGTTCGAGATGTGCAATCAATATTTTCGAAACCTCTATTTAAATATAATAACAAATATTACCATAATTTTTTTCTCATCCTTCTATAATAAATTTAATCGTGCAACTGCTTATAAAAAACAGTGAAAGTAAAAAAATCGAACAATCAACTTTAACATTTCATAAGACGAACGAACACCAAAACTACAAGGACTAATGTTTTGCTTAAAAAAAAAACACTTAACTTATGCAATGAACATGTGTTTTACTCGACGTCGGCTGGTTAATTATGTAAATAAATTGTGTGAAAAAAAGCGGGTCAAATGTGTGAAAGACCTCTTTCACACCACTCATGATAATATCGTTATTGTAATATTTGACAGTGTTAACGTTATCTGCGACATGATCATTTCTCAATTCTTAAAAGTACAACGCCTTTTATTAGTTTTTCGTAATTATACTTGTAAAATGAAGCATTTTACAAATAGAATTCCCAACTTAAACCCGTGTGTTGGTAGGCCTTAGCAGACCATTACATGACGAATATATTTCATATTAGCTAGCTGACCCGACAAACGTTGTCCTGTCTTTCATATGAACTATCAAACGCGCAAAGGTTAAAAACAAATTAAGAACCTTTTACAAAGTATTAGAAAAATTAAAAAGATAAATGAAATCGGTAAAATTGTTATCAAATTATGACGTGACCAAGAGAAAGAGGGATTCATTTATATATATATATCATAATTATACTTATACAAAAGACGATAAACGAATATTTATAAAGATGTACCAATCTTCTATTTTAATAAAAACAACACTCTTCCAGAATGAGATCAACCGTGACCTTATTAGGATCAGATATGTCGGATGATGGTAAACATATAATTAAAATTTGGTAAATAATGAGAAATACTAGCTAGTAAGGTACCTCTATGTCCACAAGGAAAGGCAAATAATATTAAATCTACTGATTATGTAAATAACGATAGAATAGAAACAAATCATCCGAAGCAGCCAAGCAACCTTGGTATCATTGAAAAGTCAAAATTTGATTTGTTTGAGAACAAAGAGCATCTCATGTCAATGTTGAATAATCATTGTATAACCTAATTATAATATTTTAAGTACTAACAGTAATAAATTCATAAGGCTCCGTTTGTAAGAAGAATCAATGAAAGAACTGTGAACAATTAAATCTTCAATCAATGGTCTATAATAGTAACAGAAATGCCTGTTCAACGAGTCAGTGTTCAAAATGTTAAAGTTACCTTGGAAAAGTAAAATTTCTTGAACATGTCAGCAATCTCTAAATTAGAAATTTTGAAATATAGTTTATGTAGATTAGCTAGACAGCGGAGGCAGTACGAAACATATTAATCAAAATTTTATAGTTCACCATAGATTATGAAATGCATTTTTAACAATGACCCAAATATTTCTCTCATTGCCAACGATAACTATACGTATCACTAGACTTCTAGGTTTTAAAATAAAATCGAAACCGTCTTTGAATCATAAATTTTGAACAGCCTTGTGCATCGCATTGATAATAATTATATTAATTATACATATCAACCTTGATGTACTCGTAGTAAAAGAGCGGTAATAAATAATCGATCACAATTTTTTCGCAAATAGACAAAGGCCGCTTCAGTTTGTTTAAGAAAACATTAAGTAGTTGCTAATTTCTTAAGTTGTCAGCAAACAAATAAAAAAGTTGTTAATTTCTAATGTTTGCAGACTAACAGAACATACACTTTAAAATACTCAGCGGTAATTATTTATGTGCCTATGATTTGTATGGTACCGACAAAGGCAGTGTCCTAAATGTTGCATTTTGGGCACATATACATTACGAAAATACGTTTATGTTTCTTACATAACTCTAAACGAGGTCTACTAGCGTGACTCCGTAACATACATGAATCAACAGCGTCGGGCACCGGTTTGTTCACATGCGCAAGAGCAGACAAGATGAGAGAGCCAGCCTGCGGTGCCCGGCCGGGTCATGTTTACATATCGGTTAATATCACGGTCATCTTTCCAATACAATGTCTTTTATAACAATTCCCATTCATCTGGCTTGAATGTATACTCGTACAGTCCTTTCGTAATCATTGATATAATTTAATCTAAGTTCGTGACATACCAAAAATAATGGTTTTCCTAAAAGAATGACCTCTTATAAATATATTAATTAATATGATATTCTCCCTGTTTGATTCGGATAATTCTGAAATTTCTCGAAATACGATCATGCGAACTTTTAGCGCCGGGACATGATTCATTATTCTCTTGTCTTTAGCTTAGTAATATTTTTATCCATTTTTCTCAAGTAAGTAATAGGTAGAGAAATAAATAAAATCCTCTTACAACTTTGTAAGAACTGTCAGATGATATAGTAAACCAACCGTGTAAGATGTGATTAATCATGACATTTTACAATGGCGACAACAGATTGTAGCGGTTCATATGTATTATTATAATAACTATTCATAATTTTCTACTATTTATCACAAGCTGCCATGCGAAGTTATTAGCAGGTCATTCTTATGTTATGTACCTTAGACTTCCTAGAATAGATTCCAAGGTAATCTATTCCATGAAGACATTATCAACGTGACACTTTTAAGGAACATAATAAAATAACAGGACGTTTACTCGTACATTTTACCTTCTTTTGATACAGGAAATGATTTGGTTCAAAACGACAAAATGTGTTTCGCTTCCTACTTCACATATTAGGTACATTTCCGTATTAATGCAAGGTTTAATAAATTCTAGCAAATTAATGAGCAGGTAGTTCTGTAAAATAATACATTATTTTATATATAGATGTATCTATTTCATTTCATGGCTCTATGAAATTAAATGTTGTTATATTCTCAAGTAGCATTTTCAAAAAAATATTTCTCAAGATGAATACAAAGTAACCCACTTTTGAAATGCTTAGCCTCGCGACTGTTTTTAAATTAATTATATTATGAATGTTCTACTGCTTCCTAAATTCATAAATATAGAACAGTTTTCTTATAGATTTTGCTACTCTTACAGCGTCTAGATCATATTTCTAGTGTATCTACTTACTTCTGCTTTGTTGGGTATGACAAAATCCTCAGAGAAATAAAGAGATCTTCTGTTACGTGAAGTAACTCAATAACAATTATTCAGTGGTGCGTGATGTTCGCTCGGTTTATCTAGTTTATATTGAATATTTCCTATAAATGTTGAGGTTGATACTTGCTTGAAGTAAACATGCGTAGGTACAAGGTTAGAACTAGAAACTTGTTCCATTAAGTGTTTACGCCTTCAATAGTAGGTACTGTTTAGGAGACCTACTTTTTACATCAGTTTAGTTTATAACGTTGCAAATTCTTTATTCATAATGATTCTAACATGTACTATCTTTTTCTATTTCATCATGATTAATTCATCAGCCATCTAATTCATAATTTTTGGATTTCTAAAGAATCTATACTTAGGAGAAATCACTAAGTACCTAAGAGAAATCATTAAGTCTGTCCCACCAAGTCCTACTTCTCTGGAACATGGGGGAAACAGTGCAAGTGAATCAACATGGGGTGTTTAATAGTCAGTAAACATCTGACTCTTCCTGTCAGACCCAGAGCGAGAGAAGTTATTTGATGTTTCAACAATCCCCGACCATGGCCTGTACCAAGGACCGGCGCGAGAGATCACCGCCGCCGATCACCCCCACAAGGACACGGCGATGCTCTTCCCAAGCGGGGCATACGAGTACCTCTACCGTGTGCTCCACCGTGTCCTCATTCCATTGGATGCTGAGAATTTAAAAGTACTTTTTATGAATCCAATAAAATGTATTTATTGCCTCTTAGATTATTTAGTCTATCTAGGTTATGCTAACCTTGCCTTGGTAAGGTCTAGACTTTAGGGTTAACACTTTTAATGATGCTTTAGGTTGCTAAAAGGCAGATTTTTTACTTTCAACAGTTTTTCTGGTTATTTATAATTTGATGATATTTATAGAAAGTTGTTTATTTCCTGGAACAGAATCAATAATTTTACAACAATGACCTCCTATTTTCGTTAGTACACACTATATCGCTCACCTAATTAACTATTGGCACATCTACAAATAAATGCAAAATTGAGTATTAACGGCCTAAGTGTTTAAATAAAATTATATAACTAATTATATCCTTGAATATCTATTATGGTCCATACTAGTAGTCAATTATGTAATATGAATTCAAAACTTTATCTCCATTTCTTATTATCTTCTTATGTACTTACAACCTTATTTTTAGGATAATGCGAAACCCGAATCACGGGTCTAGTATTTTTATGCAAAGAATCTATTTACAAAATTTCATAACTGTATCATGCAAAATCACAAAGTTATAAGCTTGTTATGTTACCTGATTGTCGACACAAACATATTGTCACCGGGCCATCTGAGCCACTAATAGGTTGTTTTGTTCCCGCACCCAGCTGTGCGCTGATGCCCGCTATGACCCGTACTGTACTGATTCTGAACCAACTATATTATGATTTTGCATATACTTACTAAAAAAATAATCTTCTTATAAATTATGTAAGAAGATTATTTTTTAATAGCTGTTCGTTAGTGTCGCTAAAATTCGAGAACCGCTGGACGCTGGACCGATTTGGCAAATTTTTGTCTTGAAATATTCGTGACACTCCAGGAAAGGTTTAAACGGTAAGAAATATACAAAAATAAAAATAAAAACGACTATTAGGTGGTACGAAGTTTGCCAGGTCAGCTAGGAATTATCATCATCATCAGCCTTTTAATGTTCCCACTGCTCGGACACAGACTTGCTCTCTAAGAGAGGGAATGGGCCGTAGTACACCATGCGGACCCAGTGCGGGTTTGTGAATGTCTCATATCTTCGAATTTTTGCTTCTAGGACATGCCAGTTTCGACCACGGTCTTTGTCCCGCGCATTATACGGTATCCGTATAATGCGCGGGATGTGCCAATATGTATATTGCTTGAGCAATATGTTATGATTACTTCGAAGACTTAAACCGCAGTCATTACGCACATAGTAGATATTTGCTAGTTTCCTGTTAAATGAAACTTAAATACTTAATTGTTAACTAGAACGTCCTTTAACGCGTTAATTGTACCACTCATTGGTAGGTAAGTGGTGGAGATGTAAAAAAAACAGTAAGTTAATCTATTTAATCAAGAAAATACCGAGAAAATGATTTCGTGAAAAGCGATACCTATAACAAATGTCAAAGGTGGCAATAACTTTTACTTTTGCTTAAAATAACCTTCAGAAAGTAAATAATTGTTTATAAAGCAATCCCCCTACGGGGAAGAAAAAGTAAACAAACAGTATCTAATAATAAAAAAAAAGTATAATTAAAACTTACAGGCTTACACTACACTAAATAAACATCCATAAGTACTTTGGTATTTTAAATTTAACAGTGCGCCCTGACCGCGTGGTAACGGGTTGCTGAATAGTAGTTGGCAATGGATCCGGTGGTGTTGGAGGCGCTGGTCCTGGCAAAGATGGGCCGCTGATTACTTTCTGTAGGGTTGACATGTCCTCGTCAGCATCGAAGGCGACGTAAGCCGGTTTTGTGCGGTCTATGCTGGCCTCTTGACGTTTCCTACTATTTTCTTGAGTAGATTAAATTAACTTTACCAACTCTCCTGATTGTTATTAAGATAAGCCTGTAATAAAAAATGACTTAAGTAGGACGAATGTCCGATTCGGAGTTTAGCAATAATGATTTTCGAAGCGGCTAGAAGCCTGAAATCCAGGTCAATTAGATTTCTCGATGAAACTGACGTTTTTTGTGCTAATTGCAATTTTTTTTTTTTTTGGAAAGTTTAACATTTATTACTCTACGAGTATTACATACATGAATAGTAAACATTTTTTTTTAAGGTTTTGAGTAGTTACGTGATTAGTATTTCCTCTTGTTTCCTTCCCTCAAGTAACAAATTTGTAAGAACCTCTAATTAACCTAATTTCAATACAATAGACGAAACATTTTGTTACACTTAAAAAAATTTTTTTTTTTCTTTTCTTTAAGTCTGGAACGACGCTAATTCATTCATAGACTGTGACGTATTTAAGTTTGTTTTTTTTCTACAATTTCTAATAGTTTTAATTACGTGAGGTATTGAAAAAAACAGAACTGCTGTGATTGCTCTACATAAAGTGGGAGTGGAAGCTACAACAATTTTTAAAACGCTGCTAAAGCTTGGTGTCATGTAGGTATATGTTTGTTCATCGTACCATAGCAATTACACCAACACCTTGTCTGTGGCTGACCATAAAAGATCCAGCCTCGTGTTGAGAGGTCTCAACAGACAGTGAATGCTATTTTTGCTATTAGGGCCACAAATCGTCGAAATCTCTTGGGGAAACAATCTTTTTCAATACACTTAGTCGAAAACTGACTCTTATCGCACTACGATTAGGTTCGATATGGCATGTTTATCACCCGCGTGCTTTTTTTAGTTTATCAAAACATGGCATGGTCAAGGGTTGATTATTATTATTATTTTTTAAAGCAAAGAGGCGGATATTTTTAAGGTTTTAATTTTTTACTAAAAATTTAAACTTAATTAAACTTAATTTAATCTTGTTGTACAATAAAGTGTAAATAAATAAATAAATAAAATGTGTTTTTCAACAGAATATAATATGAAGTGATATAATATAAATATATAATAGACATGATTACGTAAACAATAATTTGTTAATAACAACAAATTAACAGTTATATGTGTTCTAAATTTAAAAATATTTGAATTTTTATATTTTTAATATTGGGATGTATACGATTTGCTACCTTTGCTTCTCCTTCAACCTGCAAAAGTTATGCGCGGGAAAAAGTACACCTAATATTTTCTAATTTATATTTATGATTGTTATGAAAAAGAAGAGAATCCTTTAGATGCTACGCCGCCAGATTATGTGATTGAGGTAAAACATACTTGCGATAGCCTGCTGCCATTAAAGCAAAACTAAATTGTAAAGTAATTTTGGAAAATTTTCTTCAGTAAGTACAAAATGAACACAAATGCGTCGTAGTTTTTCGATATAAGATAGATTATTGGTGAACTTTTCATCGTATTTCTTTGTAAGTGTATTGAAAAACGTTGTTTGATTCACGTAGAGATTTGTCAAAATCCAAATAAAGTGTATCAAGACTGTCATAAATGAGGTAAAAAGATATCTTTTTTCTTAAAGATATTTTTTTTGATAATATACCATGGACTTTCCTGCAAGACTTAGAACCTGATCATAAAGGACGAATTATTCAAGCTTGTATGTCTGTGGTCTGTGTGTAGTCAGCTCTAAAAGTCACAACAATCTGGAATCTAAAACATCCTTTACGATCAGCAGTGGACATCATTCCAAGACACACAGTGCGAACGCTTAGGTACAGGCCTGTGTTGAGAGTTTTGTAATTAATGACCACCTGAAAAAAGAAAATGAAAATATTAGAACATTCTCCTGAATTTTCAATCGATTGTACACTTTAAAACTGGCAGGGCCTTTTAGTCCCTTTTTCATCAGATAAATTAACTTATTCGAGAAGGAATGCCCAAAGGACAATGGGCAAAAATGTATGGAAGCTGGTACACCCCTCCAATAGCAATGAGATATATATCGTTAGATAGGTCTTTTTAACTGGAACAACATTTACTATGACAGCTTTGTTGAAATGTTTGTCCGTTCTGAGTTTTAGGTTAAAAACAAAAGTTAGATTAGGTTAGGTACTAATTGGTACAACCCACCAATAGCAAAGACATATATGTCGTTGGATAGGTCATTTTAACTGGAACAACATTTACTCTGACAGGTTTGTTGAAAGGTTTGTCCGTTCTGAGTTTTAGGTGAAAAACAAAGGTTAGGTTAGGTTAGATGTTAAAAACAAGGTGATTGGTATACGCCACCAATAGCAAAAGTTTTGTGTACCAATTAGCATCTAACCTAACCTAACTTTTGTTTTTAACCTAAAACTCAGAACGGACAAACATTTCAACAAAGCTGTCATAGTAAATCTTGTTCCAGTTAAAAAGACCTATCCAACGACATATATGTCTTTGCTATTGGTGGGTTGTACCAATTAGTACCTAACCTAACCTAACTTTTGTTTTTAACCTAAAACTCAGAACGGACAAACATTTCAACAAAGCTGTCATAGTAAATGTTGTTCCAGTTAAAAAGACCTATCCAACGACATATATGTCTTTGCTATTGGTGGGTTGTACCAATTAGTACCTAACCTAACCTAACTTTTGTTTTTAACCTAAAACTCAGAATGGACAAACATTTCAACAAAGCTGTCATAGTAAATGTTGTTCCAGTTAAAAAGACCTATCTAACGATATATATCTTATTGCTATTGGAGGGGTGTACCAATTAGCCCATTGTCCTTTACCGAGTTCGCTCTCGCATATTGTCGAATCTTTTAGTAAGACATAAATTTAATAACTTTACAAATAAATCATTTATGATGTTGTCAAATTCTTAATTCACCGAATGCCACTTTCGCACGACGTCGCTAACAATACGGCTTGTCCACAATAAAATTCACAGTTTAATTCAGAAAAAGTTTCATCCTCATAAAGGATTATTCAAAGAACGGCAGATGTTAGGTTTGCTCGGCAGCTATATCTATAGCTAGATCGGACCCTGCATCTAATGACAATTCAAATAAGCTGAAATACATCCGTATAGGAGGTAGGCTACATAGTAGCTATCCTATCCTATCCTAGTAGGAAATTCCACTCCTTAGCTGTACGCGTAATGCTATAGGTATTTAGGCAACTCAGTCCATTGAATCTTCTTGCAAGCTGCGCCAAAATGTCCAGTCCACTATTCCAATTCCTCCTCTACCACTTCCAGCCTGTGTTAGGTACTTTAAGGAGTTCTCGTACTTTCCGATTATATGATGTACTAGCGAAATGGTGATATTAAATATATTATGCATGTACTAAACATATAAAATATCCTGTTGAATCAATCTATCTATTAAAAAAAAACTGCCTCAAAATCTGTTGCGTAGTTTTAAAGATACATAGGGACAGACAGCGGGAAGCGACTTTGTTTTATACTATGTAGTGTTGAGGTCATCATTAGATTAGATCAGTTCGAAGGTACCAGAGTCAACTGAACTATTCATTTAAACTTTTGTCACAGATGCTTATCTATCTTAATCGTGATACCTGTGTGTTTCTGAAGTTCCATTGGCCATCTATGGTCGTCCACTTAATTAAAAGATACGTTTTGAATGCAAACGCTTGACTTCTTGATGAAATTAACAATATTTATATGCAATCGGCCTCAGCTTAAAGAAATATTCGAAATTGTCGGTTATTCTCTACTATACTAAATATGATTATTATATGTAACACCTAAACCTACCTTATGAATCACTCTGTCTATTTGTGAAAACCGTTCAGTAGTATTTGGAAACATAATATTTGATTAGTTCCTGTTTGACTGGATTTTGATTAAATTAAGGGGATTTTCCTAATCGATTCATAAATGTTGAAGTTCTGGGAAGCCCGCATAAAGAAATAAAACCGAAAAGAACCTCTTCCTTATTTAAGCAATTAAAAAAAATGGTCACTCGTATGTAGTTATACTTTTATTAGTTTTGTCAAATTCTTCAAATCTTCATGGTCAAATAAAATGTTACATAATTAAATACGGTTTCGGGTACCTAGAAGGCTTTTATTATTATTTTATAGAAGGCTTTTATGACGTACGTGATAATTTTGAGATGACATTACGTGAGTAGTTTGTTGTAACATGGCTGCTCTGGGCTACTTCAGTGTATGTTCTTTTTAACTTCTTACAGTATACGCACTGGCTAAATGCCAGTGTCAAGTTTAGAAAGTACTTCGTTTTTTGAAAACAATACAGGAATTTTGTTTTTCATTAGAATACGGGATGTGAATAGGTTTCTTCTAGGTAAGCGCGCTCCATCGTCGACTGCATCGTCGCTTTCCATCAGGTGAGATAGCGGTCAATCGCGAAACTATCATTAAAAAAAAAAACATGTGTTCTAAGTACTGTAGTATTTTGCAGCAAATGTATCGAGCAATACTATAATAAAATTCTCAGCTCCATTTTACCGAGACCGTGCCTGATTCTATGATTCCACATTATCTAAGTAGTTATGGTGACACTTAGGATACAAAACTACATCAATTTTACATCACAATATACACTAGGAAGCAATTTACGAATAATTAATATAGCCACTGAACTTCACGCAAATAAGAATCCCGCTAAACTACTTCCCGCTTCGTCTTATTTTTGTGAGCTCTTTTTCTTGAGCGAGACTAACACACAGCTAGGTATTAATATTTATATCTATGATAGTCTTTGATCAATTTGTTAACAGTACCACAGAATCAGAAACACAGTACACCGCAAACTACTCCCTGTATTATTTTAAGTTCATATGATTCATCCTAAAATTTGCCTTTGATTTTTCTTCTAATTACTCAATAGTATATTATTTGGTATTGTATGTATGTATTCGTGTTATTATGTGTGTCTTATTAGTATTATTTCTGATGTTTGTGCACCGACAGCCTTATTCTACCTCCTTTCGTTCAATCCATCCAAAAGTTGTAAGAAATTGCCCTGTGCGATAAGACCGCCTATTGTATCCTTACTTTTAATAATGTTTGTTCTATATTTTTTGTTCATGCAGTGTACAATAAAGAATATAATAATAATAATTGTCTGGTAGATAACACTGTCAGAAATAAGACCGCCATTGTACCATTAGATACGTATTTAATTTAATGTGTAATTAAGATCTGTTACATTTTTGGTGCACCTACTTACAGTACAGTTTATTATACTTAATATAAGAAGTGCGCGTCAACTTCATAATCGAACTTTATGATCATACTCGGACTTACTTGTAATTGCAACATGTAGGTGCAATTACAAGTCCGAGTTGACTCAATTTGACTTAAGCGAATTACATTTTAAATGATGGTTTCAATTTACAAACTTTGATAGAAATACCTATAACGTCACTATTTTATGTTGTGAGGAAATCCCGCACAGTATATTGGTTATGTAATAACAAGATATCCATTAAAAAAAAAACAGCAAAAACTAGTCCTAAACTTGTTCTTAAATATTTATAGATTTTTAACCATTCGTTTCCATATTTTGCTGTTAAAATCTGTAGTTTCGTAAGCATTATAACCATATATTATATTATATAGATTGTTTTTATATTTCTATGATTATAACAATGGAAATGTAGGAGATGAGAGTGTAAAATATAGAATTCAAGGAGCAGAGGACAGCTATAGGAGAGACTTTTACACAGCAATGGGAAAGCTCATCACCTCAGCTAAAAAAACGGATTTTTTAAAAGTGAAATATGAATTTGAAATTAAGGCATTGGCGTTGCTAATTGACCAAGGGCCCTGAGGCAAATCACAAACTGGGGCCCCTAAACTGTTTAGGGTACAATATACTTGTATAAACATTTAAAAAAAATGCAAGACTTCTTTATTTAAAAAAAAATCAAAAGTTAAAAGAAGATCACATGCAAGCAATGAAAAGCAGACATCGTCGTCGTTAATATTACTTATAATTATATGATCGGCAATGGTATGATGGGCGAGGATTCTCTGCTTAGTTACCGATTTTTTTTGAATATGCTTTTATCTAATACTGCAGTGGTTAGATAGATATATGTATTCTTTACTGTACACCAAAAATAAAAGGTTTATGGTGTTGTGTGTGATGTGTATGGTTTTTTAAATGAATTGCTTTATCGAAGTAGAGTTGGAGCCTATTTTAATTGGAAGAATTTTTCACTAGTTCAATAAGCGGTTTTCCAATCAGGTTTTGGGGCCGCCCCGAGCTTGGGGACACCGGGGCGCTGCCCCGCCTAGCCCCTTAGTAGCTACGCCACTGAATTAGTGGGTCTTTTTAGGTTGGAAATCATCCAACGACTTCTCGCGCTCTTAGGCGGAGCAGGAGGACTAAAACTCACTCCTGTTCCTTCTTTTCCTTCGTTTCAGGGCCCTGGGGTTCTCTTTCGCACAACCCATGGCCCCAGCAGGCTCCGAGTTTTGCTGACATCTTCCTGAGGCGTGCGTAGAAAGTTGGAAACGTTAAGGGTCTATGTACCATCAAAGACACTTCCGTCTTACCACCGCTAAGTTGATTTTTGCTTGCACTCGAAACGAAAACTACAAAGGATTCGTTTAGTATTCTTGACAAGGTACCGATCACTTCCACCTCATACCTTGACATTGGCAAAATCATCGGACGTTCGTGGCGATGGCGCCATAACCCTAAAAAAATTAATTGAATTGAAAGGGTTTTGTTTGGAGCGGCGCTGCAGGATTGAAGCGAAATTTTTTTTAGTGATCAGGCAGATATGACCGTAATAGTACCGTGTGTTTCTGAGGCCGTTAGATATATTGCTATCCGCACTATTTCATACGAATCAAAATATTACCTATATCTGACCAAGCGAACGCACATTAAACAAATCATCTACAACAAGAATATAGCCGTAAACTTGTCGAAATGCACACGTATTAATTTCGACACATTTTTCTACATCGATATGACTATGTTGTTTGTTAACTAACAAAGCGTTAAGAAATTTTTATGCTAAATGGCGTTGCTCAAGTAGCCAACCATAGTCGTTTGAAATTTTTAAAATCAAACAGATCATAAGAATCATAACCATACCTTATTTATGTGTCCGGAAATAAAACTCGTTATATAAAACAATAAATTATAGAGTGTGCAGTTTCAGGCATTTGAAGTTCGCTAATTAACGCTAATTACTTGTTTCAGTAATATTTTGTGCCTAGTGTTATACTACTGCATTGTGCAAAAGGAAGTCACCTTTTGTTCGGTCACTTAATCTAGGTCATACTACTGAATAAGGTACATTCATGGTTCAGAGTGCCTAGTGTGAGTTTGTTTTACGTAAACGCGATCGACACGTTTATGATGTTCGTAGCACTGATTGGCCTACTCGAAGCTCTTAGCCAATCAGAGAGCCAAACGCGGTAAACGTTTCGATCGCGTTAACGTAAAAACATCTCGCACTCAGCACACAGGTCCGTTTTCAGAAGTTGCCGTACTCACGAATCAAGTTCTACACACCTACTCGTATATGTATAAATTCAACCTTTGATTCTACGTACCGTGCAAGGTAGGATTACAGTTACCTCGACGATCGATCCTGTTAACAATTTATAAGAATAGCATGTACCAAGACCAACCCTCGTTGTGTATGTCTGAACAAAATATGTATTAATACACCGTTCAATTTTAATCCCGCGGAGGGTCGATTCGGTACATAAAATACTATAACCTAGACCTGGACTACCGACCAGAGAGAGAAAATTTATTTCATGATTTCCCACCACAAAAAAAAGGTCCGTAAGTTAGTCGTAGCGCGTAGCACGTAGCGCCTAGCTCAATGCGCGTAGCGTGTAACGTGTAGCATGTAGCGCGTAACTCGTAATAGTACATTTTGATACAAGTGCTGAAAGTTTGTTATTGTGATCGCGGCGGAATTCGCACGACCCGTAAGCGAGTGTGTTATGGAGCCGTGGGCTGTTCAATACAATTCGACTCGTGGGGGTTGAAGCGCGGGCCTGCCTGATACGATAAACAAATTTATTACAATGAAATTGAGGCGGGGGCGAGCACGCGTTTTTTTCTACACTAGTGCGAAAAACAGTCCATTGTGTGCCTAAAAGCGGTGGGATAAGAGCGGGTTTTCGAGTAAGTGTATTGAAAAATATTTTGCATCTTCCCGTGTGCGGTGTGAATACTGTATGCAGTTATCCTAAAACAGTTGTATCTCTAGCTTACCACCTCTAAAATTGATATTTTATATAAAGGGTGTTTCAGTAAGAGTGCACTTTTCAAAATTGGATTTTTATTTTCATGCAAAAGGCTCCTAACTGAACTCTGAAATTTGACAGCTGTCACCTCTGTTTATTCCGATTATTAAAAATGGAAAGCTTTTCGAAAGAACAACGCGTTCAATTCGTAATGGAGCAAAGTGAAGTCTATGCCAATTTTTCGGAAAAAGTAATTTCCTCCGATGAAGCGCATTTTCATATGAATGGCTTCGTGAATATAAAAAAAAAAATCGAATTTGGGACTCAGAAAATCCTCACACCTTTGTTCCTCATCCATGAAAAACAAATGCACCCTCAACGAGTAACTGTCTGGTGCGGATTTTGGTCAGACGGCGTGATTGGACAACCTGCCACACCGCGCATGAAACAATCGACTTATTGCAGCAACGACTTCCAGAACACATCATCTCACTAAATTCTGATATCATCTGGCCACCAAGATCGTGCGATTTAACGCTGTGCGATTTTTTTCTTTGGGGTTTTGTGAAATCTCGGGTTTATGCAAATAAACCCGAAATAATTCCTGAGCTCTAATCGGAAATCCAACGCGTCATCGGTAAGATACAGCCACATCTCTGTGCAAAAATCATGGAAAATTTCATGAAAAGACTAATGGCCTGTCATCGGAGCCGTGGGGGTCAATTGCCGGATATTTTATTCCATACTTAATCGGAACATGTCTTTTTTACAATACAATAAAAATATCACAACTCTGTCATAAAATACTTGTTTTTATTTTAAAATGAAAAAGTGCACTCTTACTGAGACACCCTTTACATATTTTTTTTTTTTGACATGCGTCCGTTATCTTGTTTCATATGTAATTTCATGGACAATGGAGTGAGTTACAGAACACGCTTTTATGTCTCTTATAAAATTAAGTACGGTTTATTGATTCATTAATGTATACCTAGGTAACTTTTTTCTTAAATTCTTGGTTTCACACAACTACTCTTGAAGAGACAAAGGAGGCAACGATGACAAAGTTCCTATGATAACGGATATTAAATATTTATGATTTAATTTTATACACGTAACGTAGTTAACACAGCAAACATTTGACAAAAAGTGTGTGCGTGTGAGAAACTGAGAACATTAAGATATACCGGTTGTAATATCTAAAATAGAACTACAAATTTTTTTGTCTCACTCGGTCGGTCAATGATTGAGGCCCTTATTTTTATACGTTAGTTAACATAACAAACATTTAGCGAAAACTTTGTGCGTCATAACAAAATAATGTACCGGTTCTAATATTCTAGAAAGGACATCGACAAAAAAATTTGCCGCACGTTCAGATTTATGCTCTTCGAACAGGTTAAAATAAAACATGTATAACTTAGCTTTAAGAGCGTCCTTCCCGAAATTTTCATACAAACGCTCTTATGTGATTGTGATGTTATTACATATAGTTCTATGAATATTTTTGAAACACGGCTATCTAGTGGATCTAGGCTTCTATAGAAATCAAATTCTAAATTCACCTTCATAATGCACTCATTAATTTAAAAAATAGAACTATAGAATCCTAGCACATTTTTATAGATTGACTATGATAAAAATTTTATTCCAAAAACTTTCGAGAATTAAAAAAAAATATTCTAGTAGAAGTTTTTTGAAACATTCGAGATTATCGAATACCAACAGGGATTTCCGGCATTAGTTCTCTTTTTTCGCATTGTCAATTCATCAAACATTGGGATGTACTGCGTTGAGAGAAACAATGAGCTTCTAAATCCAGCTCACTTTAATAATTTTCGAGTGGGAAAGGGCCCTCTTAAGTTACAACAAAAGAGACTCTGCTAACCAGTACGGACCTTGTTACAATTTAATCGCGCACTGGCTACTTCGAACTACTAAACTATTCAAGTCTAGAATGTCCCTGACATATACAACTACAAATTAATTAAGCCATGAAAGACCAAAGTCTTTATATAACTGAAGGTCGACACAGTGGTAGGAACTAGGCAGTAATTGAAACATTAATAGATAATGATACAGAATGAGCCTGAAGAAAGTAAAGCGAACCATTCCAGTAGCACAGTTCTCGCTGAAAGCAAGACTTGATAATATTGAAGAACATGAAAAAAAAAATTGAAGTTATCTACTATTTAATTTTCAACATCACAATAGTATGCAGTCTTACATGTGATGAATACCTGGAGCTACCGCCAGAAAATAAAGTAGCTAAAGCAGACTTGGAATCAATGACACCGCAAGACGTAACGCAATGTCTGCTACAACTAGGCAGAGATCAGCTACCGCTTCCTGAAGCGGAATTCGTCTGGAAGTCAATTATAAAACACTATGAAGGCATCGCTAATATACCGGACGAAATACTCGGAATTCTCCATTGGATTACTATCGCCATAACCCCGGAAGACTACGCAAATATGACGCTAGGCAACATCGACGTCGTTCAAAATTTTGGACTGAACTATCAATTAAATCAGGAGCAACTTTCAGCACTTGCGACACGGGTACTTGAGGACTTTGCTTCCAAAGAACCGGAGGATTACACTTTCTATGATCTGGCCGCTATCCGTCAAATTCTTTGTGCATTTAATAGAACCACCATTTCGAGAATTCATGCTTCATCCTACAGAGAAGCTTCTCTAATGATTGGTAAGCTAGAAAATTGTAGTCCCGAAGCGCTGTCCGGATTCGCAGAATTGGCTGTCCAAGACTTAGCGTTTGGACCTGTCGAAGGCTGGACTGAAGACACAGTCAACATAGTTGGAAAAGTCGCTGACTATATACCAAAAGAATATATGGTAAAGTTCAGTGCCCGCAAAACACCGGCTTCAAAAAAACATTAATAAAATTACTACTGCAGTTATACTACTCATATGCGGATAATTTAATTAGTTTTGCCTAATTATCTCATGTTCACTTTATAAAATTCTCAACAGAGTACATCAAATTGATTTGGATAAGGTCATCAACCACTGACTTTTATTAGTTTTGAAATTTAGCAATTTTGGATCTTACGTTTACTTTTTAAGGTTACAATTTGAAGGTTTGCTGATAACATGGCCAGTAAGAGCACGCAGCTGACTTGATATCCTTGGACTAGAACCGTTAGGACGAAAAGGCAATTGAACGGAGAAGAGATTACACAATCAAGTTGTTGCCGAAATTTTTTGAACTCTAGATCATCTTCATTGTTTCATAAATTGTAAATAGAAGATCAACTGCTATTATGGTCATTATGCATGATTCTATTAGAGCTGTAGTTAAAATGAACGTTCGTGCAACGAAATGCAACAATTTCTTAGCGTTCGATACGTTAACAAATCGCTGGTATTTAGTAATAAACTTTTGTAAACCGGATATTTAGTCAACGGCGAAACCTTCAGTTTTTTATCTGCTAGTTCCCTATGTTCATGTAACATCGCACATGTTAGTATTTTATAATGTAGACAATGCACCGTGTTATTATTGTAGCTATATTAGGTACAGATACCTACAGCCTACAGTAATAATTCATTGACATTTATTAGAGACGTTTATTTTGATGATTAACGTGTTCATAAATTATGTATTTACTCAAGATTAATTTACTCAATAAAATGTATTTACGCAATAAAGTCAATACGTATAGAATCGTGGTGTATAATATTATATCATTTCCACTTAACCTACCAATTTCGTGTGGCCAAATTGCGTAGTTTTGTTGAAACCGCAGAAACTGCGCTGATTCATATCTCCCTTGAGTGAAAACCAAACTCACATCCGTCGTAATTTTATTAAGATGGAAGACATGGTCGAGAAAATTATAGCAAAGGGAAAGTTAAACACAATAAGACAGCACGAAAACAATAAAGTTATTAATAAAATAGTATTTGCGATCAATGAGGGCATTGTTGAGTATGATGTAAAAGCAAATAAGGTACGTCATTGCGACAGGCGCAGCCGGTGGACCGCAGTTACTTCATAGTCTTGACATTCACCCACGCGGCACGAGCACGCCCATCAACTATATCAATGAACAAAGTAGCCCACTTATAGTAAGTAACTGTCAGTGGCTATTTTATTAAGTGTTTGTAGCGCAGATTTAGGTTATACGCAATTGCTCTTATGTAAAGGTTTTATGTAGCTTCACTCGTTTTACTAAATTTGTAACTTGTAACAGCGGTTTCACCTGCGTGTAGTATACACCACTATTTTTTAATTATGGCAAATAAACAAAGGGCTTATTAGAAAAGGTCTTGTTATTATTTAAGTAAAGTCTCAATGCATAATATTCATAAACAGCAAAGTTATGAGCGTTTGTTTATATCCCAAAATCTCACTCAATTTCTGGAAAAATTGTACAGGTTATTGTTTATGAATGAAAGAATGTCAATAAAAATGGAAAAACACTGCGCTTAGTATTTTCTAGTAGTAGTTGTTATGAATAATGATTCAATTATGAATTTACCAATAATGACAAATTTTCGTGGACAATTTTGGAATTTCGTTTTTTGTACTTTTGACTACACAAATATGATCAGTAACGGGTACTAATTGAGCCCCATTTTTTTGTGCACTAATTAAAAAATAGGGGTGTATATCCTAATTCTGATACAGGGTTTATTTCATCCGTCTTGTTCATTCATCCAAGGGTAGCTATTGGTAGTTGGACTAGATATATTTTTACCAACAAATTTTATAGAACTTTTTCTTCAAGTGGTTTATGTTCAATTTCCAAAAATATTAAAATATTGAGTCGTCGTCGGGTGTCATTCTGAATTTCGACAGTTAATTATTTCGACAGTCTCAATTTTGAAAATCACTAGTTCGACTACTCATTGCTTTGAGAGAACGTTTTATTCGACTAGCATTAGTCAGACACAGCAAATTTCGATTGCTGAGGTTGTAGAGTGCCCCACTCTTGCTCCCCGCAACTCCGTGCCGGTCACTGCAGCTCCTCCATGCAGCGCCGTACGAGTCCATCGCCGCGTCCCGCTGCCTGTTCTTGCAGCCCCAGCGAATGCGATCTATAGGGATTTCGCTAGCGTCACCGCGAGCGCCCCTGGCACTCCTAATCCGAGACCTGTGCCAAACAATGTCGAGAATGACGATAGTTTCGTTATGGTGCAAAGGAGGAAGCGTCGAACGCAAACCAACAAGAATCGCTGCGGCATATAGCGTGAGTCTGCTTGCCGCTCCGCTGAACTCTCCAGTGTACATCTCCCACCTGCATCAGACCACAAAGGTGGATGACAACATGGAGTACGTGCGCCAAAAGTCGAAATTCGCACTGAGGGTACAAATGCTGGAATCGCACCATAACGTCAATTTCAAGGCGTTCGTAGTGCGAGTCCCGAACAGTTTTCTGCCCCTCGTGTAGAAGGAAGACTTTTGGCCGCACGGCGTGGTATTCCGTCGCTTCCGCAGACAGGTGCAACAGAACAGTACAAAGTGAATTAGTGCAGTGGAAATGTTACTAACATAGTCCTAAGTTTTATTTACTAACAATAAACTGTATTTACTTTATCTGTAAGGTATGTATCTAATGTATCTATGGGCCAAGATCCCTGAAAATAAATGATTATTATTATATTATATAACACACGCCTTCGAAAAACATTATTTCGACAGAACACTTCTTCGATATGCACTTGTTCGACGGACCTCTTTTTCGATGGAAAAAACGTTTGTCATAATACTAAGTACTCTAAAATGCAAAAAAGACGATATATAGTTGAATTCTGTGAGGTAGGTACAGAATAAAAACAAAAATAATAATCAAATAATAATTATATAAATCATAAAATTATAATTATTAAAAACCTAAATTATAATTAAAAACATAAGTTTTTAATTATAATCTAGGTTTTTAATAATATCTAACGCCCTAAGTATAACAAATCTCTGTCAATCAAAGTATGAAAAAAATATAATTGATCCAGACCATAAAATGGAATTCAATTTTGATTTATCGTCACAATTCAGAGTAGACTAGCATTAGCTAGTCGAATATGTTCTGTCGAAGCAATGAGAGGTTGATTTTCATAACTGAGACTCGAAATAGTTAACTATTGAAATTCAGAATGACACACGGCGTCGTCTCAGTATGAGATCTAGGCTACGATAATTTTCGAAAGAGTTACCATTGCTTACGAACGCAAAGAGCAGCTGAAGAAACATAGACGGATTTTAGTCAGTAAAAGTTTGATGATCGAGAGGTTATCGCAGGATCATGAGGTTGGAACCTCAAAAAAAAAATGAGAAAGGTCTTTAACACTTAATGGTACCCATCCATATTCTTGTTTAGCAATGGCAACACAAGAAGTTGGATAGCAAAACGAAAAAACCAAATCTCAGTGATGACTTACAGCATCTCGATTAAAACATTTTTAACAAAAAATAATATTTAATTACACGGGGCAATAACATACCTATATTTTTGAAGACAGTCATTTAAAATGTTAGATATACTTATAAGATATTTTATTATGATGGATGGTGATTGCAGGTAGATTTTATTATTTTATTTTATGCGGTTGAGAACTCATGACAGTAATCAACTAAATATTTAGAGATGTTTTTATATCTATAACCCGGAAACTTAAAGAGCTCTTGAATCTAATTACTTTGAGAAAATAAAAACATTGAGGGATGGAAGATGTGAATGATGACACATGTCATATGGATAACAAAATAAACTTTTTCAGAAAACAAATTAAACCGATTAAAACAAAAAAGTGCAAAATAACTTAAATATCAAAAGTCGGTGTTTCTTTAATTTTCTCTTTTCGTTATTTAACACGTTCGCTGCGGATCCATTTCATTTTAGTCTTTCAGTCAGTGCATGAGGTAAATAACTAACTAATAGAGGCAAAGTTTAACTTCTTTGCAATGCGTATGAGACCTTTCCGGCCTCACAAAATTATGTTTCTAAAAACACCGCCTATATACCTACCTACATACAAAAAAAAATACATGCATCCGAACGTAAACCTCCTTTTGGTAATCGATTAAAAATAAGTAGAAGACATAGGTACTGATCGGAAACCCAGGTAAAAATTACCCGAGGTGCTTAAAAAGACAGAAGAGATTGCTAGATACATTTACAAATTCATTATGTAAAAACAGACAACAAAGACACTAATAAGTACTAAATAAATGTTATCGTGAACAAGTTTTGTTTTGTGTTTTAATATTCATATTAAAACGACAAAACTTTATTCATCCTAATATTATTAAAAATAGAAATTGAAACATTTTTGAATTTAGAACGCCGATAACTGTTAATTTGTTGTTAATAACAAATTTTTGTGTAAGTAATCATGTGTATTTATTATATTCTGTTCAAAAACACAATTTAAATTTTCATTTAATATTAAAACCTTAAAAATATCCGATTCTTTGCTTTAAAAAAATAAATCACCCTTGATGTAATAGGAATGAAAAAAGCCCTTGATGTGATAAATTTTAAAAATGGACGCGGGTTATATACATGCCATGTCGAACCTAATTGTAGAGGCAGTTTTCGAGTAAGTCTTAAGTCTATTGAAAAATATATTATGCACTAGCTGTGCCCGCAACTTCGTTCGCGTGAACGACGAAACTTATCAATGAGTTTTTTTGTGTAAAGTGCTATTTGTGTAGAACATTATCTATCGAGCATACGAGTACTTACCGGTATTAAAACTTCTGTCTCGGCGCGGGCCTTTTGTGGCTAATTACAATAGAAACGGGGGACGTAACCTGCGACAAACTTATTATTTGCGGTTGGTACAGTAATCGGGCTTAGGGATCGAACCGTAAAATTAAGTTTGTTTTTTATTGTATATACTTTTCCGGGATAAAAAGTACCCAGTGTGGTGCCCAGGATATTAAAGAATAATTATACCAAGTTTCATCGTAATCCAACCAGTAGTTTTTGCGTGATGCCTGAACAAACAGACAGACAGACAGACAAAATTTTTTTTAATGACTTTTTTGGGTTCGGTGCCATTAATTTTTTTGATATTTTCAATGTACAGAATTTTTACTTCTACAGATTTATTATAAGTATAGATATAGATTTGTACTAGTGCGGAGCTAAGTTTAAAAAAAAAAAAAATAATTAGTTGGGTTCTTAAAAAATAATATGCAAGCCTAAATAATGACAGTAGGTACTTATGCACCATTAATTTTATTTAGGCTTTTGTAAATCATACAATTGACTTAACTAATGCGTTAATGACTATTGCGAAAGACGAACAAACGGATTACTGTCGTAGGATGAGGCTCTATGATAATTTTATTAGGTACCTTCTTACAAGAGCTATTGAATATGAGACAGGGTTTTCTTTTGTGACAGTAAACATACTGACACCTAGGGTTGCCAACTATACTGTTAAAAACAGTATCGTGCTGTTTTACTCTGCATTATATATACTTAACAATAAAGTATACAAAATACTGTTTTCAGCGTCAAAATGCTTTCACTAAACTCGTAAGTGTTAGACTGAGACGCTCACAGTTGTTTATTTATCAACATCAAAACTGTCACTCACTGACACAGACATGCGAGTGTGAACGATTTCAGAAGGTGTGTGAAGTTTAAAAAAAATAATATTTAAAAAAAAATGTATTTAAAACATTAAACAAAAAAATACTGTTCAATTTTCTAAAATACTGTTTAATATTCTTCTCAAATAAAAAAATAATACTTCATTTTTTGCAAAGAAAGTTGGCAACCCTACTGACACTTTACTGAGAGTAAAAACAGATTGGTTCAATTATATAACATGGTAATACCTATGCAAGCAATTTAGATCCAGTGGTAACGCCCCGACATACGAGTTGTAGGTCGCAAGTTCGAACCAAACTTTGTGTAATTTATTTCATAACCACTGCTCTCAATACGGTGGAGGAAAATATCATGAGGGAACCGGCATGATCTACCTTTTTTTTTTTTTTTTTTTTTTATTTCTTTAACAGTTTTTTTTTTTTGTTTTTCTACAATGTTTCCTCGCCAAACTTTACAGTTTGATGGCGAGATACGCCCGCTTTTTATAACATTTATCAAAACAGTTTACAAAAACAAACAATTCAAACAATACTCTAATTTTTTTTTTTTTTTTTTTTTTTTTTTTTAAAAAAAAAAAAAAAAAGCTAAAAAAATAAGCTATTTAGGTATACCAAACAGTTCAACCAGATAGATGCACCTAACTGTTTCAGCCTTAAACATACATAGGTACTTGTATAAAGTAAACATGACGACGTGGCCATATTACGTACCTATTTAAATCCTGCACTCCCTTAAAATGTCTTTACCCAAAAATTTTCCCCCAAACCATCGAAAGGCACATATACACCGTTAAATTTTAGTCGTTTTAATCCCGCGGAGACTCGATTCGGTAAATGAAATACTAATTTGTAAAGATAAATTAAAAAATTAAAGTACATTTTTTTCAAAAATTCGAATCAATATATGCATGTACGAAATTAATTTCTTTAAGTAAACGTCAGCTGAGCGAGGCCAATGAACTGTAGGTAGTTAGTACGCAACGACCGACAAATACTTACAAGATCATTGACTCGTTTATTTTCAATCTTTTTGAATAAGTGACTGCCTTTTTAAATAAACAAAATATTGGCGACCCCTAGCACCGTAACATTGCTTTGAGAGGACTCGCGCACTATGCTCTTGCGACCACCTTTTTAATATAGCCGTTTAATTTGAATGTTTCAAATCGCACACAATTTGATATAGAACAAAAATCTGAAATTGTATTCAAGCATAAATAGGTAGCTTTATTACTAAATTGTTATACTTTTTTGTAGCGTAGGATCAGTAATCCTCATATTTGACTTTTACCTGACACGTGACCGCGACCCCCTAAGCAAAACTCTGTGACCCCACAGATTGAAAAACACTGACTAAAAAAAAAATTTACATGCGTATATTGATTCGAATTTTTGAAAAAACGTTTTTTAATTTTTAATTTTCTCTTTGCAAATCGAAAGAAGGTATTTTATGTACTGAATCGACCTTGTGCGGGATTAAAACGACCAAAATTTAACAGTGTACATATACTTTTGCCAATAATTACCTATTCATTGACAAATAAAAAAATAAAATACAAAAAGATATAAACGGCATAAATCGTATAAGAACAGTTATAAATCTTATATTATTAACTGTTTGTTGTAAGAATGTTTTTTAACAAGGTACAAAAAAAAGATGAAAGGTAAAAACTGTACAAAAATTGAATGGCCTTATTATCATTACTCAAAAGCACCGGCTATTGCAAACATGCGTCAAAGATCATGAACTTATGCAGGTTCAATGAACTACGCGTGATACAATCACGCTCAATTCAACAAATTGGAATAAAAAGTCTATTTCGAAGAGCACAAAAACTTCACGAAAATAACTTAAAAAAAATATTAAGAGCTTGTTTCGGATTTGTCAGACGTATGTCTTCGTGTCTTATTCGCCGGGGTTGTGTGTTTTTGTCTGGGTACTCTATCTCGTTTGGCTCTTCAATCCCCATAGGCGACAGAAGTGCTGAAGAGTTGGAATATTTGATTTTGGTTTTGCGACCCTGGCAGAATAAACACGAGGGTGTTTATTGGAATTTAAGTTTAAATAACTCTTGATGTTCCGACCACACGTTTCTTTATCCTCCCATTTTGCTAAAATCTTTGTATAACCGGCTATTATCTTTTCTTCTGCAGTACCAATCTCAGCAAGATGACGACCGCCAGTATGTTATTGACAGTGGCGACCACATGGAATGTTTCTACAGACAAGATAGACAAAGAAGGATGTCTGGGTGTGGCTATAAAGCACGTCACTGCTGAAGCCGCCAAAGAAGTCCGGGAAAGCCCCTCCACAAAGGAACAGGCGCTCGCCATCATGAGGGAGTGGATACAACAAAATATTGACATCAAAAATGTCCGGCAAGGTAAGAAATGATACCAATTTATCCGGCAAATAAAAAGTTTTTCTCAATTCTTCTTTCTCTTCTTCAAATAAATCCGGTTTGGTTTTGATCAACTACAAAAAGAAGAGGAACATTCAATTCAGTAGTTTTTTTTTTTTTACCACAGAACTCCGTAAATTATAAACCGATTTGGAAAATTCTATTTTATTCGAAAGGATAAGGCTTACAGACTTGTCCTATTTTTCCTAAAATCCATTTTTAATGAAATACTTAGCGCTGGAAGAAGGCCTCCTACAAGGTGGCCCGATAACCTGGTAAGAGCCGGACCACACAATGCGTTGCGGCGCCGCATCGCAAATATTTTGACGAATCGCCGGAACGTACGAGCGGGGTAGCGTCACACGTGTGCCCGCCGATTCGTCAAAATATTTGCGGTGCGACGCTGCAACGCATCGTGTGGTCCGGCCCTAAGGGTTGCAGGAATCCGATGGATGTGAGACTCTTTGGATCGTTCAATGTGGCGACACTTAGGGCCTATGTCCAACAGACGATGTCTTCCAGCTGAAATGTTGATGATGTTGATTTTTTATGATGGGATACTGGGACACGTATGAAACATTGCAAGTAGGAAACTCCTCAAATATTATAGCTTTGAAGTGTTACTCACATTTTAAAATTCAACTCCTTTAATACATTCCTTTGATTTCGATTTTTAACTTTTGTTAGATTTGACAAACCTTTACAAGTATACCGTAAATTTAAATTCCCTCATTTTACTTCCTCTATTTATCACAAAAATATTGTAAACGTCAAACAAGAGAATATAAGCCCGCTCAACTCTGCTGTGTACCCGGCACAATTTCGCACGGGTGCAATGGTGGTATTTTAAATATATTATGTATTTATTATACATATAAACCTTCCTCTTGAATCATTGTATCTATTAAAAAACCGCATCAAAATCCGTTGCGTAGTTTTAAAGATCTAAGCATACATAGGGACAGACAGCAAGAAGCGACTTTGTTTTATTCTATGTAGAGATTTAGTTGGTTGATTGACCTTTACTTCGTTAAAATGTGAGTGATCTATCTACTAGAAACCCTGAACATCCAAATAGAAAGGATGTGTTGCATATCTCACATTGCTAATCTATCCGATCATTATAATAACGACTTCTACTGTCTGCAATAGTGTGAATTGAACTATCAATAACACTGTTCCGACTATTTTGTGAATATTAATATCTATTCTTTTTGACTTTTTACCATAAATATCAATAACATCTAAAAGACAACTAAATAAAAATATTAAAATCTCTGTCAAAAGTTTTAATTAATTCTTCACACAAGATTAAAATATTTCTTTTTTTAAATGTTAATAAGATTTCGAATACGAATAATCACCTTTTTAATTTTGCACATGATGTACCTACTTACTACATAATCATAAAATAGCTGAGAATATATTCTACAGATTAATATATTAATTAATTATTATAATATATTGTATAAAAGATAGGTTTAGGAGAACTTTCTTCAGGCATTTTTATCTGCACACACGTGTGCAGATAAAAATGCCTGAAGAAAGTTCAAAATATCGTACTTTACTGTCTTCTTGCCCTTCAGCCAATTTATTTCACGTGCGTAGTCAACGTTTCCTCGTGGCTTTCTGTTACTTCTTCATGCTTAATTCTTTGCTTTGGTCATCGATATTTTTTCTCAATCTACGCATTTTTTCTGTTCACATGTTGGCATCATGACCTTGTATTCGCTCAGTATGCTTAATTGTTTTATTATGCTACAATCGTATACGAAATATAGTTGATATTTGAAAAATTTATTCTGTAGATCCTGTAACTATTATTTTGATCTTTCCTTGACGGTCAACGAGTAAAAGATAACTGTCCAACTAATGATAGGATCTGCTACACATAGACCTATATAGGTAAGGTCCTCTTGTATCCTACGCAGCTATATATTAACATAAGGAGGCTACAAGTCGCAATATAAGGTAGGAAATATAAACAGGAAGCTGCTACAGACATTGTTGGCAGTAGTGGGCACAACTTACGTGAAACTAGGTTTCACATAACAATTAAAATAGGTACAATAACATTATCTCGTCTCACTAGCCCAGGCCGAACAGATTAAAGCATTGAGCCCTATCTATGAATCCAGTTTTGTAATATAACAACCACCATATTATCAAATAACCAGTTCAAATATTCAGTACGCACATTAGTTATTATTGCTTAATGTAGTAGGTCAATAGAGCGGAAAAATGTAACAATGAATCTTACGTAGTTATTGCATTCTCCTTGCAATGAATGTCATACGTAGCATGACATGCGCTGCCAGAATTTTGAAATGAAGTAGGAAAAGAGGTTTTTCGCAAATCTTTTGCTCTGTGGGCCTTGATAGGGTTTACAATGAAGTAACATGGAACTAACTAACGGTGATCTATATATATAAAAGGAGAAACGTACAGCTAAAACTACAGAGCCTAGGATCGTGAAATTTTGTAAAAGGTTTTTTTTTTGCATAAGGTTTCCTTTTACGACACGCAGGCGAGCACAAAGAGACGATTTTCCAAACTTCACCCCCTAAGGGGTTGAAAGTTTGTATGGAGCAACCTATTTTTATTTTACACGGGTGAAGCCGGTGGCAGAAGCTAGTATTGTTACATATTCACCTGTTACAGATGAATCGTTCCTACTTCGGTTTTTACGTCACAAGAAGTATAGTATACCGATGGCTCAACAAACACTGCTGAAGTACTTGAGTTTGAGAAGATATTATCCGGAGATGTTTAAGAACCTAGACTGCGACGACCCCAAACTAAAGGAAATTCTCAACAACGGGTAAATATCATGTAGTTTGTCTATACAAAAATATTAGCATATGCTCTAATTGCTACACATCAACTGTGTAGGTAATTATTCTAAATAATTGCTTTTATTATTTTTCTATGTGTAACCGGCCCATAATTATTATTTGAGGTATATACGCTTGTATCTGAGAAGCATACAAAACAATTTAATAGGTACATAAGTTAATATTCTAGGTACAAGCCTAACCAAAATAGTCAAATAAAATTACTCTAAATTGTAACAAAGCTACCACTAGCATGATTTCTGATAACGCTAGACTTGTGTAACTTGGCTTCATTTTATTACATCCACATTTCTTGGTCCATCAGATGTGCTAGTAGAAAGTACCCACGTACCAGAGAGCCTTGAACTTTGTCTGCTGTCTAAGGTTCCCGCATTGCGAATACACCTCTTATGTAACTTTCGCTGATATAATTCCATCTTGGAATTTCATAACCATTTCCTAATTTCAAGGTACATAGTGGTTTCACCGGTTCGCGACAGCAAGGGTCGCCGGGTCATCGTTTACAATATGAGTAAGGAGATTTTTGTTAAGTATGTCGTAATAATTATATGCAAGCGATGCAACTGCGAATATCACTCATTTATTATTTAATATGATAATGCGAATTATCTATATTGCGAAATTGACATTGATCTTAAGTTGATCCATGTTTTGATTATGAAATTTTGAACGCGTTAACGTTAATGTCCGCTACTTCTCTTAATCTTTGGAAGTGTTCGTTAGGTAAATTCAACGCTTACAAATACAACTGCTGGGACATGTGCCGGGCGCACATGCTGGTGTACGAGAGCCTGCTGGAGGACTCGCTGGACCAGATGTGCGGCTACGTCCATGTGGGAGATGGTAGCGGCGTCACCGGCGCGCACATCACCACCTGGAACCCCACAGATTTCGCTCGCCTCATGAAATGGGGAGAGGTAAAGTTCAACGTAACATCAATATAAGCTTAATCCTTAAAGGAGATATGAATTGAGAGTTTAAGCAATAGGTAGACTATGAATGCTCCAGCTCTCTCAGACCTATTCTTCGTTAGGGGTCAGCGATGACATTCAACAGGAGATTAATCAAGGATAGATATGTCGATATCTATAGTGATCGTTTGTTTTCGAGCCTTGTTATTGACATAGGTATGAAGACGAAGATGGGCATTGCGGTTAGATAACCCAGGTTACCTAACCTTACAATTTCCGTGAAACAATTTTCAGTTGTACCTACCTAGGCATCCGATGTTGAAATTGACCTACAAAATAAAGTAGTATCTGTGTACTCATCCTACTCTTACATAAAGTACCTATGTTGTTGAACAAAGGGAGCAAGGTCGTTTTCTCTGATGATGTAAAGTGGATAGAACTTTCGTAAAAATGACATGTTGAGCTTAAGTAAATTATGTAGGGGTCTCGCAATATGACGGGTACTTCAAGTATTAATGTCAAGCGTGTTCATAATCGGCCTAGCCTTTTCCATTTCCTCTTGTTTACGTCACAATGCAGTTCAATTAGTAACACCAAGATAGACTAAGGGTTCTTAGGTCATAACTACAGCATGCAAGCAGGTTGGTACATATTCTCAAAAAATAATGTAACTAGGTTATAGTAGGTTGCGTGCTTAGTCGAGTCACGTATGCAGGACAAACAAACATGATCCATGTGCTCTTTGATACCCACTTACAGTAATTATGGTGCATTATATGTTGCAGCAATCGGTGCCCATGCGTCACAAGGAGTTCCACTGTGTCAATGTACCGAGTGCTCTAAAATATATCGTCGATTTCGCGGTTAGCAAAGTTACGCCGAAGATGGCTGAGAGACTCCACGTAAGTATTTTTTTTAATTTGTACGGATGGGTACCAACTTTCAAAAAGCTTTCAGGAATAAAACCGAGAAGTTTAGTATTCTTCCCTCACTAAACCTATCTCAGCAGGCAACTGCACATAAGCCATAAGCCACATGGATGCTTCTATTATTGTCGGCCTCAGGAAGACTAACTCCCAGAACCCCTATTGTGCATTGGTTATGGCTCGTGGCAGTTCCTAGGATAATCGTTCCCAACCTTTTCAGAATTCCGTGTAGAGTGCCTCAGGTGGCAAAATTGGAACCCTTATCTCTTTATTATCCGTCTGTCAAGATCCTTCTACATAGGAACGCGTGGCGGTATCAGGCTGAGATTCATACCAAATACTTTAAGTATTTGATATTTTGTGCTGCCCCAAAAAAACTTCCAAATCGAAAACTTCATATTGAAAGTTTATGCTCTGTTTATGGCAATGGCGGATTAGCTATATACCAAAAGTAACAAATGCTACGGGCCCCGCACATTCGGGGGCCGGGGCCGCCTTCGGGGCGCCGCGCCTGCAGAGCCCCGCGCCACCTGATCGTTACAAAAATTAGTCAATGAATCAACATTACATGTGATATAAGTGTGTAATGTAGGAGGTTACCGTCGAGGCGGTATCAAGGCCCGAGCCTTGGCGAGGGTCTTAAGAGAGCCAACAACGGTAACCATCCATTACTCACGTGTATCATACAACTTTTTTCAATACACTTGTGAAGAAAAATAATTTAGTAAACTGATATTACAACGGTAAAACTAGTAAAATTTTTCATAACAGGGCGGTAAAAAATTAAATCTTTTTTCATAGGCACACGCTAAGCTATGGCTACATGGTCTTTTGATCATATTGCTTATTCGTCGTTTGTTTTCTTGTGTGAAAAGTTTTTACGTTAATGTCATTCGTAGTGACAACAGAATATGGATGTAACATTTTATAATGTTTTAGTAGTATTTGATTTAATTTAATTAATACAGCCCATGAACTTCACTCGAAAAAATCACGCCAAAAACCGCGCGTTTCTTAAAATGATGGCCATAAACCACAAACTATTTTTATTTTTTTGGATTCAAAATTTGTTTCGCAAACAAAGAGGTTGAACAAAACGGTTATTGCTACATTACAGCACTAGTGCGTAATGGTAATCAAAATGTTACAGTTTGATAACAGGTTATATACCTAATAGTAGTGCAATAAGAGCCACTTACTGAGCAAGTGTATTGAAAAATATTTTATATAATCTATCTTAATAAAAAATAGTCTACCTAGGGGGCCCCTTTATCGAATTGCTACAGGCCCCGCATTGGCTTAATCCGCCATTGGTTTATGGTGCAGATTTTTATGCCTGCAAGTGAATCAAAACCTTCAGGGGACACCTCGTTGATCTAGAATCATGAAAATTGAGTAGAAGCAATGCCATAGGTTTAGGTATAACAAGTAAGGAAAAAAAAAACTAAAACTGTGTTACATCACAAAACAATTTAAAAACTCTAGTATTGTAGGTATTATACGTTTTGGGAACTGATTTTAGAAGAATGATACTCGTAGGTCAACATAATCGAAAAGAAAGCGGAAAAATTACTTCGAGACTTGATTTGGGAATTGAACTATATATATAAGTATCTACCTAAATTTGCACGAAACTCTTGTGTTTCACTTCATAAAAAACACAGAACACACATTTATAGAAACAAGAGTACAATGGACGTTCATATCACACAGGGCAATATTTTACAGACAACCTTTGGATGGACTGGACTGGATGGAAGGAGTTAGATTTGTGACTATCAGTGTACAAACATCAGAGATAATGCTAACAGGAGATATTATAATAACATACATACAATACCAAATAACATACCTACCTACTAAGTATCTTACCTATAAATATCAAATCTTTAATTGAAAAAAAACTAGAAAATTCAGAGTACCTTTAATGTAATGCTTTACCCATTTTCCAGCACACCTTACATGTATCTTAATAGGCAATTAGTACCTTTGTAGCGACATCTATATCGTCACAAATTAACTAATCCTGCATCGCGCAAGTAACTTTCTCCACGCGATTTGGACATAGAAAACAGCCCGAAATCATGTATCAGGCAGCCTACCAGATATAACACCTGTCTGGTCGGAGGATCCTCCCTTTTCAACGGAGGTATGTGGGACTTTACTCTCTGTTCCGCATACCTCCAAACCTTAATAGGTATTAAAAACACAAACGACCACCTTGAATTGTGAAAGATTTGATTTGTAAAAGAGCATTGTGCTGAGGTCCTCTTTAGTCTCAGCAATAACTACTAAGGTATATCGTTGGCAAATCGAAATTGAGTTATGTACTCGCTATTAATATAAATGTATCTGGCCCTCTCCACTCCAGAACCAAAAAACATAATTATTCTATTGCGGCTTTGAACAATTTCGAAGAAATCAAGTTTCCCTATCTCACATGCTGCTGCAAGAAACCGATCGGTTTCAAAAGGATAGGTTAGATCTGGTCCTGGTTTGTAATTCTTAAGCAAAACATACTTTATAAAAAGAGTACCACTGTACCTTAGTGCACTGAGAACGAATTGTTTTGTACGTTTACGCGATCGAAAAGTTTATCTACCACATTATTTTGGCTATCTGATTGGTTAAGAGCTTGGAGCGAGCCAATCGGAGCTCCGAACGACATAAACGCATCGATCGCTTTAACGTAAAACTAATGTTATACTTAACTACACTGAGCACGTGTGCCACACACGCATATCTGGGCGCGTCGGTCTCCATACATTTTATATGGAAACTAGACTTCTAGAACTACACTCGATCCACGCCACGCGACGCTATGCGACGTCGTTCTACGTACAAATCAGGCGTGTTACACGTGTGCGTCGGTCTAACGTTCTTGCTTAACTCGTACTAGGCACTCTGTTCCACGCCTGTGGCGTTTCTCGCTTGAGTATGACGGAATTAGACAGCTTTGAAACGTTCGAAGCTTTCTTGAATTCCTGGTGACACTTACTCGTACTAGCCAGTTACATGAAGAAGGAAGGGTAATTCATGATGAACTTTTTCTTCATAAATCGTGAGTGGACCTGGCAGAGTTCTGATGATATAAGTACCAACAACTAGAAATGAGATTTTCTTCATCATGGCGACGAAGAAGCAAATGTTAAAAATGCATATGTTATCAAGGCGTTGAAAACTAGACGTGATCACCCGCATGGATAGAGGCACATTTAATAACGATATTTAACTGGGAAAGTCTCGACTTATGAAGTCTACGCTTCGTCCAGCATAGAGCCAGATCCAAAAGTTAGAGAGCTAGTTAGTTCAGCTCGAACTTCACAATCGTTTTGAGTGCCTAAGAAGCTCCGTGGAGGAATAAACCGATGGTTTCGTGAAAATAGTTCATACAGTCCGGTCCAAGATCTCCAAGACAATCATGAAATAAGGACATAAGGCCCTCTGGTCCTACTCTGGAGCTCATGAAGGAGAGAGATTCTGCAGTCTTGATGACGGTGACAGACGACATGTGTAAATACCGGCAGCACAGTTGACGGATTTTGAAGTCCTTAAAAAGCTTTAATTTTTTTTTTATTTATTTAATGGGCTTTGTCGCTTAGCGACCACATCGCCCAGTAAAGAAAAAACAAAAAAAAAACTTACAGTCTACCTTAAGACAAAGCTTTAATACCGAAAGGATTAAAGACACGGTTGAGCGGAATAAGGGTCAAGCAATCTTTCCAAATTAAATTACTACTAATTCATTTGGAAATATTGAAATTTCAAACTTTTCGTGGACCATGTTTTAGCTATTGCGGATCACCAGTGGTCCTCAGGGGCCTTACTTATCATGATGTGTTAAAATGTATATGAGCGAGAAAGGGGGATGGAGCGGAGCAGGCTATATACCACAGATTATGCCCTACATAGCTCCATTTCTTCAACAATTGTGTGGGTCGTAAAATGGATCGCCTCGTCGTTCATACCGCGCACGTCGAGGGACTGTTGCCTGCTGCGGTCGTCCCATCCGATTATAATTTGGGTGTCTTCAAGGCTAGGTTAATATAGGCTCTTAATAAACTAGTGCGACTAACCATCAACGATTGCATCACTGCTTACCATCAGGTGGGATTGCAATCAAGCACTAGTTTACAACTAATAAAAAAAAAGTTTGTATTAGGGCCTCAATTTGGAAACCATTGCCTTGAGAAGACTACAAAGTGCCCTGGATTCAAGTTGCAAACACAAATCTAACATCATTGTTTCTTCCAGATTCACACAAACCTCAAACAACTCCAGCAGCAAGTAAACATCGAGTGTCTCCCCACAAGATACGGAGGTCCGTTGAAAATCGAAGATATGGTTAAGTTCACAGCGCAGCTGGTCAACGATCAGAAGAAGAAAGTCCTCGGACTCGATACTATGGAGATCATCAGCACACGAGGGATTATCTCTTCAAGAAAACCCGCCACCATTGTCGTCAACGGCGACGTCGCGGTACAAGGGAGCTTCAGAAAACTAGAGATAGATTAGGTTAATCCATAATATACCTATTAGTTAAAGTTTTTAGTTTTTAGGTTATGCTAGCTCTCGCCTTCGAGTGTTATCGACTATACAAAATATTTTAAGCACTGAAAATAGTAATGCTCTTATTAAATCTTATTACGTTATCTGTTAGTTCATTAGGCTAATTATTATTTTTAATGAAACTCTTACTTTGCATGTGTAAAAAAACTATAGGGTGGATGGCAAATAAGAAAAAGTAAATAGGAGAATTTCCGATCAGATTAATATTTAACTGTGCGAAAGTAGGTAAATGAAAAGGAAATAAACATACTGATGTACATACACTTAAAGAACAATAAGTACCTTCTTTGAGGTGCTGTCGGTTAAAACTAAATTAAATATGAAACTAAAACTCTGAGATGTTGCTAAGCTGATCATGGATTTGATTTTGACATCTAAATTATTTGTTTAATATAAGTCTGTGATGAATGATCACTTCCATAGGTACCTACACTTCCTAATTACAAAACTATTAAAAACCAACGCGTTTCTCTTCTGCTTTATATCCATAAAGTTGTAAAATTAAGTTCCATGACAAATTAAATTGTATGGCTTGTACTATACGGTAAGGTATAGAAAAAAGAACAATAAAGGATTATTATATTTATTTTGTTTACCTTATAATATACCTGAATATATCTGATTATCCTGTACTACCCGTCAAGGGCGTCGCCAAGGGGGGGCAAGGGGGCCCACGAAAGAGGCTTGCTTTACAGCTTCAGAGCCTAGTTTAGGCACCAGTCTCCCACAATATAATGTCCATCCTATATATTACCGTAGATATAAGGCTAGCAATTAGGAGTTATATTGTGGAGATATTTTTATTATTATTAAAAAAAAAAGACTTTTTTATTATTATACTTCCAACAGATCATCGTCTGGCGACGCCCTTGCCACCTGTCTTTGCAGAAAATTCTTTTCTTTTCCAAGAAAATACAAAACTCACTATAGGTGAGACGGTTTTGCAACCCGCCTACGCGCATGTCTGATAGGTGAATTGAGTAGCTGATGAGTCATAGAAACATGTCTCAAACGGCTGTGATCACGTAGGTACCTATAGTTTCAAGGTAATCAAAGGTCAAAGATACAGTTGCAGTCTACTAATAATGCAAATTTCTCAACCTAGTAGAAGCGAGTCAATAGTTTATGATTGATTTAATTTGTAGCACAAAATCTAAAATATGCAATATAGTATTTTTTGTTATGGATAAAGAAATTTTAGACATTTTAGCATTGGCGGAGTACAACTGCATTTCGAACCCCTGCTCATCCCTACTCTACCCTACTATAACTACCTTACGTTACCTACCTTCCTTACCTATCTACCTACCAACCTACCCTACCCTAATTTTCTTAATTTTTTCTTTCATAAGAACCTTTTCCTGACAATAACAAACATAACAAAAAGGAATTAGCGAAATCGGTCCAGCCGTTCACGCGTGATGGCGTGACAAAGGGAAATAGGGATTCATTTTTATATTTTTCGATTTCGGTTTTTATTGTTTTCAATCATAAAAATAAACGCGGCACGTAAGTTGAACCATGCCTTTCAATGCGCAGTTGCAGATTTCGGGTCTTAATCGAAGCGTGGCACAGCGGGGGGCTGCGTGTAAACAGCAACGACGGCCATTTTAATTCAACTTATTTGAGGAGTACAATGCCTAATTAAATCTGAAGGCCATCTTTGGGCTAAAATCATGATGTTGATGACATACTTAATATTTTTTTTAAGTCAAGATTGAATATGTTATTTGAATTAGTTCTTGGCAAGCATGGTTCATCGTCGGCTACATCATCGCTTTGCATCAGAGGAGATAAGAGTAACACAGCCACCAATCTCTGTGGGCTTAGCCAAGCTGATAAAATCTACAATCGTTAACGCTAGTAGAAAACTTCAAATTTATGGGAATGACATCATCTCAACGCTAAGTCACATGGCCAGAACAAAGTAATCGGAGGCGTTACCGACTCGAGGCGATCGACGAAAGAGATTCGAAACGTAACGGTCGTAACTAGGCGTGCTGATGTTTAATATTCTGCAAAGTTTCGTAAGCTCTTATAGAAGAGCTTAGAGGCATACATAATATTTGTAGGTATTTAAATTTTTATTATTAATTAGAAACTCCGTGACACCTTGAACTAGTATCTTTTTAGCGAGAGTCTTTACTTATTGAGCCCAGAGGTTGCGCGTGACTCGTGCTTTTTTTGGGATCAGAGAAAGGATCACTTATATTTAAAAAAGTTATGTTTATTTTTCTGTCACCCCAACTAAAAATATATTAAAATTATTTAATTTTAATAATTTATTTTTTTATTTGGTAGCAATATTAGGCGCTTTGCACATGGAGCAACTATTGCAGCAACTGGCAACTTAGCTGTTTACGTATATTACGATTGCACCGCGCACATTATACCAACTCGAGTTTCGAGTTCTGGTGATCGTCAACAGTTTTCAGGTGCTGTAATCGATGACTAAAATAATTTCTAATTGCTGCAACTAGCAACTGTTAAATATCATACCGGTTTTTAACGTTGCCGGTTTCCTCAACCGTCAATCGCAGGACCAAGGACCATGAGACAATTTGAGCCCTATCCAACAAAAAGATGTCAAACAACAAAACTAACAACGTTATAACAGTATTACTCGTACTTTGCAGAATTATCTGTTTATGGTAAGAGAAAACTATTTATAGCAGAACAACCCCATGGATTTTTCACAAAAATTAGTTTATATCTATAGATTTATTGACTTACAAGTCTTTTCGAAGTCATCTCATCTCTGTTGGTGAAAGAGCCCACGCTCCATATATTTTTGCCCATGGTTCTTTATCATTATGTCTTCTCTCTTTTGTGTTAATAAATTGGGATCTATCTAGAAAAAGGGATGAATCCAAAACCGACGATTGCTGCGAATAATTTGTCTTTGTTGGCGCCGTCGACGGCGAAGACGTAATAAAATGAGAGCAAGTGCTGCTTTTTCGATATCCATGGTCACACTGAACGCTGATCGCTGCGTAAATTGAGCAACTCGGCTATGAAAGTTGCTCACAGATTGCCATAAAATTGCGGCAACCGTAAACGTTATAGCAATATAAATATCAACTTTTTACAGAAAACTTTTAAAAAGTTGACAGTTGCGTCAAGTTGCTCCACGTTCAAAGCTCCTTAGATTTATCGGTTTTCCATAAGTAAGTCATTTTTTTATTAGATTTTTATAGGATGATGATGATGATTTTTTATGAGGAATATGGAAGGAACTTAATTTACGAAAGATGGATACTATACTAATACAGTAATACACCGCTCTCTACCCCTCTAGACAATACTGGGATGATTTTAAGTTGTCCTCAACTAATCTTTCCTTCAAATATTTTTGGTTGGTTTATATCATTAAGTTCAAATTATGAAACCAAAAGTAACACCTTATTAATAGACACAGACAACTCTAATAAAATCAATTGTAGACACCTGAATTTTCATACAAGTTTGTAATGTTAGTAATTACCGCTAAGGCGGTATTTAGATCTGACTGATCCGAGAGTCTTAAGAGAGCTGTGGTGCTATTCTCTAAGAAAATGCAGCGCTGCCTCAACGATGAACACCCAAATAGGATACATTGGATTGTCAACCTACTGCACCTATACATTGGATTGTTAATTCCATGTATCCTATTTGGATGTTCGTCGTTGCGGCACTGAGACTGGTTTGTTTCATCAATATCGTGTATCATAATAACAAAAGTCTTATAATTAATAAGTCCAGTTGCGCAGAGACTTTAAATACAAAACTACACCAATTTTATATCACAATATCCACTAGGAATCAATTTGCGAATAATTTAAACAGCCACTGAATTTCACGGGAAGAAACCCCGCCAAAAATTCCCCTCTTTGTTCTTTATAAGAGTTTCATCAATGATCATGTAGCTCATGTAACCATCATCAATCATGTAGTTTTTTTAGAATACATTAGGTATTGTGTTACAGCATAAATAAAACGTAGTTATTTTGTAATATTTTTATTACAATAATAATTATATAATAATATGTAGACAAAGACATTAATCTAACGATATCACATCAATTATTAGCGTAATATTTAATAAAACCTTCTATTAATACCTACTTATAAAAAGTCATTTCACTAATAACTTTCTGACTAATAACCCTCAGTTTCTCAAAAGAAAATTTATGAGATAAATCAAACGCGCGTTAAAAAAAAATCTGTAGAGTCAATCACAACACTTTACGCGTCTTCTTCTTCTTCCTGCCCTTACCCCATATTACTTGGGGTCTGCGCAACACGTCTTTTTCTTCCACTCTATCCTGTCACCCGGCACACTATCACTCCTTCACACTAACTCACTTTTCTTTCATATCACTCCTCACACAATCCATCCATCTCTTGTTCGGCCTCTCTTTTCCTGTCCATCCATCTACGTGTAAACTCAAAACTCTTTTAGTAACATGTGTTTCATCCCTCTTCTTCACATGACCATACCAAGAAAAACGATTTTCTTTCAACTTTTCAGTCACTGACGCCACTTTCAAACTTCCTCTAATATACTAATTTCTCATCCATCTCAACATTCTCATCTCCGCTACATGCAGTCTTTTTTCATCCATCTTTTTCACAGCCCAACATTCTGATCCATACAGTATGACAGGTCTTATCACGGACTTTTCGCGTAACATATCGATTATAATATGCACTGTCGGAGCCAACCCATAGAAGTTCGCAGTAGTAACGACTATGCTTGCTTGCAAGTCTGCAAATTGCAACTGAACCCGAGAACTTAGTAGAAACAAAAGGTACTTAATGCCAGGTAATACTCATTTAGAACTTTTTTAAACCTCTGGAAATCCACAAATATAAAAGGGAACACCATGAAAAATTATATTATTTGGCCGTGTCGTGAAAAACGAATTCTAGTTCTAAGTAGTAAGTGAGTAGGGTGACGCCGTGACTTCACTTATTATGGCGTCAAGTGGTCAGGAGGAGGGATGGGACCCCGGGAGCGCAAGGCATTAAGTCTGCGCAGGCGCGAGTGTAAAACTGAATATATGACCAAGCGCCCGATAAAAATCGAAACATGATATAAATTAGTTGGCACGATAAAAAAATCGCGAATCTGACCCTAATTTACGATTCCAAACGAGTATATTTACGAGATTAGGTCACGAAAATATTCACGAATAGGTCACGAAGATATAAAAAAAATAAAGCTTGTTTGTAAAATGTAGCGTCACCCGCGTGGAAGTCGCCTTAGGGGTGGTTTCGTAAAATCCGTTCTTAGCGGATGTCTACACCCAATAAGGAACCTACATCATGCCAAATTTTAAGTTATTAAGATTTCGTGATTAATCAATGAGTGGTATTTCGCTTTTATAACTACATATATAGAATACACTACAGATATATCGTAATTGATATTATTTAATTGCTATTAGTCGACAAAAAAACGGGCGGTAAATGTAGACATCGTGTTCACACGAATTTATTTGTGTGGTGTCTCCGTTTATTTGCAAACATTTTCAAGCAAGCATAGTAACTACCTACATATTAATCAATTTTGCAAACATTTTCGATCGAGAAACTGGGCCTGAGTGTTCGCGCGCATTGGAAACTTTCAGTCAGCCGATAAAATGGTAGGTACAAATCGCATATAGAGTTAAAATTATTTTTTCAACAACTAATTTTAAAGCTGTATTTCCAATTGTGCGCTTTTGTAAAGCTTCATAGGTGTGTACCTAAATTCTCGGCCGCCGAAGTTTGTAGTGTGCCGACACTTTGTTTCTGGTGAGAAATTATTACCAACGTGTTAGGCTTACTGTCCACATTGGCGTAGCTTCATAGACTAAGAAACTGTCGACGAAGCGGCAACGGACAGTAGGCCTTACTTAGGGCAAACGCTGCGTTAAGCAGGCGCCCGCGCGGTCCCACACAAAACTGCTCCGTCGGAGCTCGCCACGCAGACACCCGTCGCGGGCAACCACGTCCCGCGCCCGTTTTGCTACGTAATAATACATTACAAGTTATTCATCAACACGACTACATGCACACCGTTAAAGTTGAACTACGTTAAAGTTGAAATTGCGCAGGTAACGCTGCCAGGCCGGCCGCGCGTGCTCCCTTGCGCATTTGAATTAACTTGAAATATTTCATTTATGTATTATGTATGTATGCATGATACGCAACTCCAAATGTACCCTGGGGCAGACATAGCTTGGATAATTACAATATTTGGAATTTTAAACTTAATAATAGCTTCTACAAGCATATTTAGTATAAATAAATAAATTCGGTAACAATAACAACACCGACATGACAACTGGAGAGTGCTTGAGTACATGTTCACAGAGGGTATGTGTCAGAAGTTTCTATAGCCTAAGGGCTTGTTTACGGAGACGCGGTGCGTTGTGGGTCGTCGTACATTGCCATATGTTAGTGTTCGCGCGTACGATGACGCGGTCCGCTGCTGCAATTTACGACGAACGCCCAACGCGCCGGGTCTCCGTAAACACGGCATAATGCCTATCAGAGTGATTAACATCCGCAAACATTCAAATATTACTGGTTTTCTAAGAAATCTTTAAAACAAATCTATTTACATTGAGGATGCAGAACAATATTATTATGTTAATGTTGACTATACATATTTATAAAAAAATATCTTTAAATCTAAGTCTGAAATTGATATTCATAAAAATTATTACAGATAAATCGAATCTTCACTTTATTGTGTTAATCATCAACTCAATATGTTTTTAATTCAATCGATAAAATGCTTTATATTTTGCACTAAAATGCAAGTAGGTATAGTCTGGTCACACATCAACTATTGAAACCTCCAATGTATGAGTAAGCAGACATTGGAGGTTTCAATGTATGAGTGTTTTTGTTGAATAGCATACGTGTCAAGCATTCTACATTTCAATTTCATTTTATGTAGCAAAATATTACGCAATATTTGTTTATCATGAACACGGGGCTTTACTTGATGATAAAATTACATTTATTTATGAATTATAAATAAAAAAATGTAATTTTATCACCAAGTAAAGCCCCGTGTTCGTGATAAACAAATATACCTAAGTTAGCACAGATAGTTCAGAAATATACGTTTCTTATCATGTGATGAATCTTTTATAAATAAATTCACTGTTCTAAATTAATCTGAATCTGACTCATAAAGTTTTCTAATTTTAATAAATTGTTTCCAGTTTCATAAAACACTTGAATACACATCCACAGTCATAAATAAAACGTTAGTAATAAAAAAAACAGCTTAGAATTAATATAATGTACCTAAACGATAAATACAAAAAATATAAATTGCGGTCAAGACTTTTTGCCAATAAAACACGGTTTAACCAAATTGATTTACTTTTGAAAGGCGCTGAATGGATTTACATACCTACTATCAATGACAGGTTTTTTTTTATATTAATTAAAAAAGGTTGTATACAATTTGGGGATGAAAATATAGCAATAAATAAAATCGCTGGCAATACTCAAAATATGAACAACTTTAAACTTTTACTATGGGACTCATGACATATTAAACTGCATAACTGGACAAAATATACATGAACAGCTGATTCTATTTCGCGAATTTAGTGTCAGTCCCAAGTTATTGATAATCGAGTACATCCAGTTTCCGTATTTTTGTTTCTAAAACAAGCCGGTTTCCTCACGATATTTTTTTTTACCGTTTTGAGAATAGTGGTGTTAAAAAAAAAATCACAAGTAATGCGCCTGGTTTGGTTTGAGCATGCGACTTACGTTTTGTAAGTCTGAACAATTACCTGGCCCGCCACTGCACACCAAACATAACCAAAACTTCAAAGACATTTTACACCGACCAATCCATAAAAAGCTAAACTACCTTGGCCTTTGGCTTTGGAACTAGTTTAAGGCAATTTAGCTTTATATACTCACAAGTTTTTGTTAACTTCTTCGCCGGAAATTAATGAATATTCGAGTCAATTATACCAATATGCTTAGCATTTCCCAAATGTGTTGGCTTCGGCTGGATATTAGTATTTTGTATCATGGAGCAACTGCTTTTCTAACCACCAGAACCCCAGTAACTGGAATAACGTCGGGGTCCACGTAGACACAACAATTGGAGGTGTAAACACCCAGAAATTTTTTTCAGGTATGCAGTTGTGCATTACTCGTGTAATTGCTAATTTAATAATCAATTTATTCAAATATTTAAAGTTTAAATAACCTTTATATACAGAAAACGTATTAAATATTAATTAATAAATAAAATTAGATTAAATTATGTCTTAATCAAATAATAATAACGATTGCACATTTTATATAACACATGATTTGGATTGGATAAGATTAACTAATATTCTTAATATTAAATAATAATTATTATGCATAACAAAGGTGAATGCTTAAAAAAACTTAGCTCCAGGGGAAAACCTTCAAATATTATCAATAGTAATAAGTAGATAATAAAACAATAACCAGCTTCTATCGTGAAAAATGTTTAATGTTTTTTTTTGTATGTGTGTTTCCAAAGTTTTATTATTCAGGTTGATTTTAAAAAATAGCTATTTTCGAAACGATGATGACGCGCCACGCTCGGCTTTGGATGGAGCCCCACAGAAATACAGACGGCAAACTATTCCAATAACTAGTATATATTTATATGTACCCAAATATTGAAACGATACCTACAACGCCATTTATCGATTCATAATCAAATAATTATTTAAATAATGTTCCTAGTACTAGAAAAACTATAACGTTTAAACAGCTTTATTTATTACTAGCTAACCCAGCAAACTTCGTACCGCCGAATACTCGGCTTTTTTTTTTCGTGTGTTATCCATATTTTCTCACCGTTTATTCGATCTTGAAATATTCGTGATTATCACGAATATTTCAAGACCAAAATTGTCCAAATCGGTCCAGCAGTTCTCGAGTTTTAGCGAGACTAACGAACAGCTATTCATTTATATATAAGAAGATTAAGTAACTAATTGCTTTTTTTCCCTTATTTTTGTTAAAATACTTGAAAATATATGCAGCATCTTCAATATAGCGAAAATACTTTCGACAGTTTGGTAACATAACTTAATAAATAAGATATAGTCAACTCGGTGTGCCAAATCATGTCGTACCTACTCATATTCCGAGACTATTTATCAAATCGTACCGTCTAATATCGCATAGAGGGAGCGCTTTCATCCTCCATCTCATAAGGGCAGGAGTGCCTCAGAGCTCCGTGCTATCCCCTAGTTTGCACGCTGGTTTCCAGGGATACATACCTAAAAAAGTAAAAAGGCACCGTTGGCTCTTTTCACTACCGACACGGCCATTTACTATACCGTCAAGATCCCGGTGCTATCAATCGCAATCTCTAATCTTCAGTAAATATTTTGGGCAAATAGTTCCGGAAATGGAGAATCGATTTAACTCTGTTAAGAGTCAGGCAGTCCTGCTACCTCGATCATTATGTATGGTAAATCGGTGCCTTAAGAAGCAAGCGAAATACCTCGGTGTGATCTTAGACCTTCGCTGGGCACGTAAAGCAGGGTCGTTCGCGTACCACTGTCGCTCCAAGTAGTATCTACTCCACTATAACTTGACCGTCCGCAGCAAATTCGACACTCAGGTACTAAATGTACAAATTGCGCACTTTCCCGGCGGTCATCCCTCCGATAATGACATACGCTTGCCCTGTCTTGTCCTATGACGGAGCTTTAAGAGTGCAACTTAAGGCTCCACCACTTCTCTTAGGATGCAAAAGCTACAAAACCAATTCTTCCGTAAAATCTTTGGAACTCTTTATTATGTTCGGAAAGAGAATCTACATACAGTTCTCGAATTGCCACCAACAAACAATTCATGAAACGCCATTCCAGGCGTTTCTTCGAAACTATAGTGAAATGCAGCCACACACACACACCACCACAGTGTTGTCTTTTTTAACCCAGAGGTGGAGAATGCCTTGTTGCATTAAGTCCGTCTATGTACTACTACCGTACATGAAGTTTAAAAAAAAAAAACGGTGCAACCCTCTAATTGCATCAGACTTCCCTCATAGGATTCACGGTCTTATGCATACTCTCGTCACTCCCGATGACGCAATTACCCTGCTCCATGAGAGCCACACACATTTTAGACGTCACTAAAGAAAGAAATCAAATGGAGATCTAAGATAAGATATCTAAGATCACAGATGAGTTTCTTGCCGGTTCTACCCCATAGGAAACGACCAATTGGAACCGTGCGCTAGCTCCTAACGTTTTATAGTACCTATATGTAGTAAGCCTAATATGAAACGAATATTTTTGGTATTGAATTGATGCAGAAATTATACACCAAACAATATTTTTCAATAATTAAAATAAAATTTAAAAGAAATCGACGCCTGAAAAATAAAACTAGCCGTTTTTATAAGAATGCCAATAAGGATGATGATCATATTCGGTTATTATTTTATTACTTATTAATATCGATAACTTGACATAAATCTCTATTCCGCCAATACTGTCAGCAGCAAGTGAGTCAGAGCATTCTCCTTTAAAACTAATATATAATAAATTGTGATAAGTGTGATGACATTATAACATATTATGTGTATCTTTGGAAATAATGACGAAAATCGATGTTTAGCAGATCTTTTAGCAGTTAATAAGCTTACTTTTATAAGGAGGAGTATATAATATTAGCTTAAAGATAACTATTGGTTTTAATACATCTAATAATAAATATCTATTGCACAACATCCAGTTCAGTTGATTGTCATAAGATTATTGATGAAAATCAAGCCTAGTTTAAACGTTACAAAGTTTATATAAACAGCAAATTATTCTAGAAGTAGATATTTCGTTTTAATGTGGCAACACCCGTCATTGTCTTGTCTTTGTTGAAGCTTGAACAGTAAAACAGCGAGTACGTTTCTTTTTACGTTAGTGTGGAGAATCACCATGGACGGTTTTTTGTCGATACTAGCAACCGGTCGCGGATTCCACCTTCAGACACAAATTTTGCATGTTTATTGCCCTTAGTGACAACCGTTTTAACCGTTGTGCGGTTTAAGAAATAATCGGAGAAACGTAGACAGCAATTTTGTTTCATAGACACTAATATTTAGAGATCTCCGGTTTTTAAGGTGAAAACTACGGGCTTAAGCAAATGGCACTAAATTCAACCCGCCTTATTCCAAAACGCGATCTAAAATAGTTCCGGGATTATTACTGGGTTTAATACCGATTAAACACTATTTAAATGTACATAGTTTTCGGGATTAATACTAAATTTAATATCAATTAAAAGTGATCTAAATGTATTTCCGGGACTATTATCAGGTTTAATGCCGATTAAAACTAGTAATAGTCCCGGAACTATTTTAGATCGCGTTTTGGAATAAGGTGGAACATATTTATTACTATGGCAATTATAATCTGTGAATGATCCTAGTGTTGCCTAGTATTTTTTCTTGTTGGCTGTCAATATATATTTTTACTCTCTCAAACAAAGCGCGACTTCAATAAATTCTTCTTTCGTAATTATTATTGATCCTTTCGCATGCTCTGGTATATAACTTAGCTATACGGATTTGATTCCCGTGTAGCGTAGGGATAGGTAGAAGTACTTATTACCTTACAGTACTTTAACTACAGTGCTAAAGTATAGTGCTATATATGTATAGCACTATAGTGAGTCCTATACAGTTAGAATTTGTTGGATTTTGAATGTCCGATTTACTCGGATTTAATTTCTTTGACTTTAACAATCCCGTAAACTGAAAACAAAATAAACTAAAATGTCGAATTCAGCGACATCTAGCGAGAATAAAGCCACGCTTGGACCCGTAGCTTTCACCTTAATTCAAATGGTTATTCAATAATCACTTCAATGCATACACAGCTAAAGTCGTTTTTGAATTGGTAGCAATGCGATGGTTTGAAATTATCTAATTATAAATTCATGTGTAAAGTTTAAACAGTGACGTAGTTTTTAATGTGTCCTAAATTCTATAACCTATTTATCTAGAAATCTTTATGAGAATTTATACTAAGACTTGTTTATCCTCTCTTTTCCCAGATGCTACATCCATTTCCTACTTCCACAATCACATTCAACTACTTACTAAATAAAAATAAAATCCACCTAAAAAGTCTGGAATCTTCGAGACCATTTGAAATAAAGCTCCATCTCCATGCTATCACGATAACCATAGACTAATGTTTGGTTACTGAACCTCATTTTTTATCTGAAAATTCATTGCTCCACTGAGGAAAGATCTTGAGGCTCTGGCCCAGCATGGGCGGTGTGTCGTTAATGTTTTTACCATACAGACGGTAAGATGGGTGCAAATACTGTTGGCTTTCCGATGCAGCGAAAAAATTCTTAGCAGTTTGTAACTGTCGACTTGTTGGTGGGGTTTCAGTGAAGTTTCCTGGAAGATAGAAAAGATAGATCAATCATTGAATAAAAAAATCAGATAAAGCAATGGCGAGAGTAACAGAAAGAAGAAGGTTTCTCCGGCAGTGGGACAGAATAGCCTAGAATATTTTTTAAGTATGTTTCTAAGATATAATTTGAAAATTCTTCAAACCATATCTTATTTATAAGTGACTTAAGACTATATTTAATTGTGATTAAATATTTTATATTGACTGACAGACAACGAAGTGGGCATGGATCAGCTAGAGGCCAGCAAATCTTAGAAACACCGTTTGACTTTTCACACTTTTCAAGCCGAAATAACTTGGAGTAAATTCAATTCATTCATTCCATTTCTTTTAAAAACCATTGAGTTATGAAACTATTTTTATTATATCACAAGATTTATAATTTTTTAAATATCTATTAAAATAATTCAAACGCAAAAAAAAATAACCTATATATACAATGTATAGTGTCTTATTTTATAAGACCTATAAACTATACTCATGTTTTACAAAATAAACGTATCTTGTATCAATAGATAGGTTTTTCCTAGAATTCTTTTCAAAGGTCCTTTATCGTAGTGTTGCAACTCTTCAAATTTACTTGTATACGAATAAATCGTTAAAATATCCGAATAATCGAACTTAGTTATAACGAGCCGTTTTTAATTTAAGCATCTTTTAGTATTTAATATCACTTAATTTTCATTTGACATCCAACTGTTAACGAAAACACAAAACTATACATTATGTAAGTATTGTTATTTTAAATCAAACTTTGTAGGTAAAATGACTCGTATTTCACCTCTTTTTAAACTTCGAAACTAAAGATCAATAATTTACAATGTCTGTTAGGTTAGGATGGAAAGCTCGAAAGATTTATCTCTTTTATAAAATTTTGACATTTACTAACTCACGTTGCTATGTCTTAAGATATTCAAGCCAAATCGAAGATATATCAATACGGGCTTTGACAGTAACACATAATTTTTGAAAACTGTAATCGATTAGTAAATACAAAGAAATAAAATCGATATCTCTTAACATTATGAAATTATAGTAATCGGTTTCTTTGACCTCATCCCTCTTTTGCAATCAGCTACAACTGTCAAACAGGATGGGATTTGTCTTTGGATGATTTTACCAACCATAAAAAACCCCCATCCCTTTTTTGCAATCTGCTACAACTGTCAAACGGTATTTCTTAGATTTGACGAGCTTTACAAACAATTTGTTTAATATTTAATAATAAAATGATCTAGTTACTTTTTCTATTAGTCCTTTTTTTAAATAATAATAACTCAATGTTAGTATTGGTTTACAACTTGCATGCCTAACCAATTATATTTGATACAGGATATTATTGACCTTATTATATTATATACGAGGAAAGTTAATTGGAGTAGGTAATATAGTCTTCCTCAATTATTCAGCGACTATTTCCTACTTCACTCAACGGTAATAAATATAGTTCGAGCCCTAAACAGTTTTTTTTTTTTTAAATGATATTAGGTTCATAAGTAAGCATCTTCCTTAGCCAGTTTAAGTGGATAATTTCACATTAGGTTAGTTTCTAAATTGACTTGCCAAGGTATTGCCAGAGTTGATTTTGACAGTTCATACCCAGAAATATGAGAGATTGCTCATTTTGTTTTCATTTTGTAAATCTTTCTTATTTTGACTTGTTATTGATAGATAAGTTATTACGATTACAGTAAAAATCGAATATGCCACATAGTGATACGTTTCTTTAGATTATTGTGCATTACCTATGAATGCTAGGAGCAGGCCCGTCGGCGTCGTGGTTTTAGTGGATTGTGGTATACATTTCAGCCAACCGAGATCTTCATACGTTTGCCCATTCGACGATATCAAGAAATTATACCGCACCGTGCTATTTGCGGCTGTGGCATTGCTCTGAAACAATAATGGGTAGGTTTTAGCGTTTCCTTTCCTAAATTAAATTGTTTAACAAACTCATGAAGCCGTTAATTTCTGCGCTAAATTTCTAATAAAAAAATAAATAAAAAAAAACCCTTAACCGCCTGCGGCAGATTGCACTGACGAGCGTTTTCATGTACTATTCATCAGGGTCATGTGTTTGTCAATGGGTGATCTATCTCGTTTAGCTCTCTAATCCCCATAGGTGGCAGAAGAGCTGACGAGATGGAGTATTTGGTCTAGGATGTGCGACCCTGGTGGAATAAACGCGATAGTGTTTGTCGGATATAACCGACGTACTTAAAAAGTTGATGAACCTTGCCCGAGTTGCCTAGAATCTACGAAACAAAATGCTAACCGCAGTTTTAGTGCTTCACACATCTTTAAATGTTATAGCTAGTCATAAATCTCAAGACCACATGGAAAATAAAATCGAATTAATCGAATATCGTTACAGTTATTATTTCACATAAAACAACCGCATTATTAGCCGTTTCGACAGTTCGCATATTGATTTATTTATTAAAAACAATAACAGTGTCGTTTACTCCATAATTGTGCATTTGATAAGACTGTAACTGTTGTAATGGGACATTGACTTTATAAAAATAATGATTATGTTATTTTTAGTGCAAAAAATGATACCGCATGGAAGGATAATGCTATTATACATTTTTTTATTGTGTTTTTGCTGTTATTTTGGTTACAAATAACGTCAGAACAGCATAGTATCAATTCATAACCATAATGTTAACAACAACCATATAAAATAATAATTAAAAAAAATACATACAGCCGAACATAGCACCTCTTCCTTTTCTATCCGGCGGGATCTCATGGCGAAATGGCGTCAGCGACTATCGCAACCTCATTCGGGGCGCGCCACAATTGGGGCGATAAGGTCCATCCTTGAGGCGTGGCTGGAAAGACCTCACGGCACTCTTAACTTCCGCACGACGCAGGTGCTTACCGAACACGGAAAGTTCGCTAAGTACCTGTTCCGGATTCGTGCGGAGGATTCGCCCGGGTGTCGCCACTGTGCGGAACACCCGGAGGACACGGTGGAGCATACTGTAGAGGTGTGCCCCGCCTGGGCGGAGCATCGTCGTGTCCTCGTGGGGGCAATCGGGGGCAGCGATCTCTCTCGCCGGGCCTTGGTTCAGGCCATCGTCCGGAGTGAGAAGGGATGGCAGGCGGTCGCCTCCTTCTGCGAAGCAGTAATGCTAGCAAAGGAGGAGGCTGACCGCATCAGACAGAGGCAAAGGGGCGCTCGCCCCAGCCGCCGCCGGGATTCCGATCCCGATTTCCGGCCACCGAAGGCGCGGGCTTGCGGATGGCGTGCAGTGGGTAGCACGCTGTCCGATCGTCCGGTAACCGACCGGACCGAGCCCAAGTCGTCGACGGCGCGTTCTGTTCCCGCGCGCCTCAAGGAGCTGTCAGCACACCGAAGAGGCCCAGCCTGCTAACTGCAGGCAGGCAGGGTCGAAGCCTACTGGGGTCATGGGTTAATTTCCGAAAGGAATGCCCGGCCCCGGCACGATAGGCTACGAAGGAACGGGGTAGGTTTTTAGTCAGTAAGAGTCTAACACTACTTCCCGCTCCGCCCAAGGGCGGGATTTGTCATTGGATGACTTTACCTACCATAAAAAAATAAATAAAAAAAAAACCTCTTCCTTTTCTAAGTCGGTTAAAAAATATAACGGTTGTCTATTATATAAAAGGAGAAACTGAGTGGCTAACATATCAACGCAAAGCCGAAACTTTTGGGACTAGGTGCGTGAAATTTTGGATAAGGTTTAGTTTTTCTGAAATCCTATGAAAGAATAGGATATAGGATTTGTATAGGATTTTCTAAAATGCATCTCCTAAAGAAATTAATGGGGGGCCCAAAGTTTGTATGGAGAAGCTTAGTTTGTATGGAGAAGCCTAGATTGTGTAGAGAAGCCTAGTTTGTATGGAGAAGCCTAGTTTGTGTGGAGAAGCCTAGTTTGTGTGGAAAAGCCTAGTTTGTGTGGAAAAGCCTAGTTTGTATGGAGAAGCCTTGTTTGTATGGAGAAGCCTAAGTTTATGAGCTCGAGAATTCGACACTAATTTTGATTTGATTGTACCACCTACTGTTTTTATGCTATGTCTTGTGTTGTTTTTATGGACAAATAAACTTATTATTATTATATTACTTTTTTAACCATTTCCCAACCATTTTGTTTTGGTGTCTAGTCTAATCAGCAGCACCTGAATATCAATATGTTAGTCTGTCGAATATTCAATGTGAGAGCGGTGACCCTTTTCAGAACATGGCCACACGTTGGAGTACCCCAACTGCCCATACACTTGGACTTAAGTAAGTGCCACCGATGCTGCAGTTAACGTAGCCACCTAGTTAGCCGAAAAGGTGTGTATATCAAAAAGAAGAGGAACATGAATTGACTGCTTATTTGACCGATATATATTTATTTATTTATAGGATCAGCATTGCCATTCAACGTGGCAATGCTGCTTGTCTTCTGGGTACGTTTCCGGATAACAGCGATATGGAGGAATATTTCGACGCCTGAGTGTATTTAGTGTTTTTGTATTATATTTGTACATAGTTAGGTCTACAATACATTCTTAGTTTAGTTTTTATGTACATAGGTTTAGTATAAATACTTAGTAAATTTATTTATTTTTTTAAGTTGGAAAATCATCCAATGACTTCTCCCGGTCTGGGTTGAGCGGGGAGGGGAGGGCGTGTAAGACTTTTACTGACTAAAACCTCACCAGTATCCTTCAGTTGCCCTGTGCGTTCCAGGAGCTCGGGTTTAAGAAAATCTCGATATAACAAAAATAATCAAGGGCTGTTTATTATTACTCAGATAACTTTTAACTGAGAAATAGAAAATATGTGAAACGACCATATTTATTTTTTATATAACAGTTTGAGAAATCAGTCATATTTATTCTTCTATTAAAATTATCTCACTATTGAAAAATATCGGTAATATAGTCAATAGACTCGAGTGTCGATACTTAAGTGCCCACTTATAGTTATATCACTCAATGTGAACTATCACTCCAAGTGTGACTTCTGAAATCTATTTTGGAGATAGTTATGTAATAGGGAATGAATATCGCTAATAAAACACTTCTAGCTGTGCTCAATAGTGCTCGTCACATTTACCAATTAAGAGGTGTACATACTTGCTTGTATACCTATTGGTCAACTACCAGTAGACAGCTCTTTAAGTAACTATTTGGATGACTTTATTAATTGTGTTTACTAGCCTGTAAACGACACATTGCAGAGCAAAATCCTTTTCATGCAGAGAAGGCATGAGCATTAAGGTAAAACTACACTGCGCACACGTGTGCCACACACGCCGATCTGGGCATGTCGTCTCCATACATTTTATATGGAAACTAGACTTGCAGAGCTATACTTGATCCACGCCACGCGACGTCGTTCTACGTACACGCAACGCGCGCGTAGGCTCGTTACACGCATGCGTCGGTCTAATGTAGGTCTAGCTTGAATTACTATGATTTCTCAAGGCCGGGTGGCTATTTCAGACTTATTAAAGTATTATAAAAGTCCAGTTATCCTCACGATTAGGTCCTACACTAACGTCAATTCTCATTAGTAAGTATTACAATAGAATAACAATAAGTAATATTATAAGTGTACCTACTTGGCCGTATTTGTTCCGACGTTCTCAGTCTTTGACCTAAGTTCAAAGACTGAGAAGCGAGAATTTAACAATCACGACATAATATATTATCTACATACACATAGATAGCAACTATAGATTCTGGCAGCGGCTTCGCCCGCATGAAAGTAGGTTTCTCCATACAAACTTTGGACCTCTCATTCATCCTCATAGGAGGTGAATTTTGGAAAATTTAAATTAAAAAAAAAAAAACTTTTTTTAGTGCTCGCCTACGTCATAAAAGGAAACCTTATGCAAATTTTCACGTTCTTAGTGCTCGATTACGAAGACGCGGTGCGTTGCGCGGCGCGTCGGGCGGTCTGTCGTACATTACTATATGTATGTGTTTGCGCGGCGCGTCGGGCGGTCTGTCGTACATTGCTATATGTTTGTTTGCGCGAGCGATGACGCGGCCCGCTGCTGCAATGTACGACGAAACGCCCAACGCGCCGCGTCTCCGTAAACACGGCCTTAGCCTCAGTAGTTTTGGCTGTGCGTTGATGTCAGCCAGTCAGTTTTTCCTTTTACATAATTAGATAAAAGGAAAAACTAACTGTTATAATGTATATAATTTTTTAGGATTTTGCAGGGCAAACGTTACTAAATGACTAATCTATCAACACATAGTTCAAACTACCGAAAGGTTTGCACTGAAATTTGATATGGGGATGAAATAGGGATAAAAACTTCGTATGAAGAACCTACTTTCACGCAAGGCGAAGCCGCTGGCTGAAGCTAGTAGATATTATGATGTATGTGTGTGTGTGTGTGTGTGTGTATATTAGATTTTATTGTTTTCCGGCATTGATTGGTACTTAATCGACCACGGTTTCGTTACAAAGAGGTAGGTACTCGATCTCACGTACGCACGTTAAAAACAGTTCATGTATGTGGACTGCGGCTGTGAGTCATCATGACCGATTTAAAATCTATTTGTGTAGTAAATTAGGTTATCATTGATACCTATAAAATTAACAGAACATAACTTAGGTATATGGGTTACGGCTACTTAGTAACAAAGTGACCTACGCAACAATCCGTAACAGAAATCTGAAACTAGGTCTATTGAGCAACTAATACTTTGGCCGCGGCCTCGTCCGCCACTGGTGAGCTACCAAGGAGCTAAGCGTCGCAGTGCTTAGGGGCCCGCAATCTTGGGGGGACCCCAAAACTGGTTAACCAACCTCTTATTGAACTACAAAAAAAAATCCCACCTTCGAAATTTAAATAAAAGAGATTACAACACCAATTATGGAAACTCGTTTTAGTCAAAAAGTAAAAGTCTGACTGACACTCTCTCACGCTTCACCCAGAATAGAAGTTATAATTATATGTAGTCGATGAGTTCCCACGTAAAAAAAACCGCGCAAGTGTGAGTTGGACTCGCGCACTAACGGTTCCGTACAAACCTACCTTTTTTTTTCGTCGAGGGGAAACCTTCAAAAGGCGCCCGGACTTTGGGGATAAGTCCGGGGAGTGTGAGACTTTTACCTCACTAAAACCACCCAGGTGATCACCATCAGCACGTAGAAGGGGCCCCGTTACTTCTCAAAAGACCATTCCGGAACCCTCTCAGTGCAACGCCTGTTACGGCACATCCCTGAAGTCCGTACAAACCTATCTATGAAGATAATTCAATTCCCGAATCGAGTCTCAAAGATTATTCCGAATCGCAAATAAAGCTTTTTTTTGATGACGTAATTCTGCAAATTTACAGTTTTCAGATTTTTCCCTATATTTTTGTTATGAGATCTTGCTTCATGCCAAATTTCAGAAATGTAGGTCAACGGGAAGTACCCTATGAATTTTGATTCCCTTGATAGCATCGAAATGTACGTTTTTTGTTAAATTAGAAGTTTGATTTCTTCAAAGATTCAAGGAACCGCAGACCTGAGTATATGGTTTAATTTCAACTCGATACCTCCACGTATTCCCGTGATAAAGGGTCTTGGCAGACAAACAGACATACAGACGAAGAATTTTTTTCCTTTCGAGGTACGGAACCCTAAAAAGGTAAAACTTTGTTATCCACTTATTTTATAAATTGTTATGGTGTACAATAAAAAAATAAAAATGAAGGAACCACATCTTTTTTTTCCCCTTGGCCGGTCACCTATCTACGCCACTGCAGTCCACCGTACATTCTGTCAGAAAATTGCGAGAATCCTTATTCCTTTTCTACATCAAAAGGGAACTTCAGTGCAAAAAAGTATCTAGGTGCAAAGGTTCTGGCTACGAAAAATTCCCGACTTACTGACTCATTAACACCCACGACCGACATCCCATGAGTCAGTAGAAGTTGGGGATTTTTAATATACATTTGTTTATTGTACGATCACGAGCAAAATTCATGCACTTTAGCCCTCTCTACTTTATTTTATATATAAAATTAAAAAATAAAGTACTTTTTTTACACTCAAATTAATTTTCGCAGGTACGAAATTAATTTCTGTAAACGTCAGCTGGGCCAGTTGAATGACCTGTAGGTAGTTAGTACGCAACGACCTACAACTACCTACTCGTTTACTTAAAGAAATTAATTTGGTACATGCGTATATTAATTCGAGTTTTAGAAAAAATCACTTCATTTTTTTATCTTTACTAATCGATAGTGTTACATGTACCTGATCGACCCTCCACGGGATTAAAACGATCAAAATTTAACGGTGTATAATCTTATCTAAGTCCTAATTATAAAAATATAATAATAATAATAATAAAAATTTTATTAACAACAAAAATACAAATTTGACACATGAAAGTAACATAACTGTCACACAGATAGTCAATTTAAAATTTGAACCCTGACTCCTAAACTAGGAAGATCCTGTATCTTAGGAGAATATGTCTGATAGCATAGCATAATCAGCCTTTTATAATGTCCCTATTGCTGGGACTTACTCAAGCCTCCTCTATAGGGAAGTAAATTAGGCCTGAATTCATCACACGGGGGCCCAGTGCGGATTGGTAGATGTTCTATGCCCATGTCTTAGAATCTTTGTTTCTAGGACATGCCGGTTTCGTCACGATGTTTTTCCTTCACCGTTTTGAGAGCAGTGGTGATGAAATAAATTGCACCAAGTAATACCTCTGGCTCGTTTCGAACCCGCGATCTACAAACTCGTGAGTCGGGGCCGTTACCGCTGGGCCACCACTGCTTACTATGTTATGTTATTAGCATTTTTATAAAAAGGTAAGCTCATTAATCTGATCTCTACGATTACAAAACTTCTTTGACTGACACAAAGTATCATTATCATTAAGTGTCAAGGTATTTTTTTTTCTGAAATGAAAAAATGCTCTTGTCTGAAAGGCTAATCGAGCGATGGCGCGTCACAAAAATAATCTAGGTACCTACCTACAAACTTACAATTTGGCAGGACTCCTTATAGGGTGTAGACATCCGCTAAGTACGGATTTTACGAAACTCCACCCCTAAGGGGGTGCGTCGTCACCTTCCGTTTGGCGCAGGTGCTGACCGAACACGGCAAGTTCGGTCCGTACCTGTACAAGATTCGTGCGGAGACGACGCCCGGGTGTCGCCACTGTGCGGACCGCCCGGTGGACACGGTGGAGCACACAGTCGAGGTGTGCCCCGCTTGGGAAGAGCATCGCCGTGTCCTCGTGGGGGCGATCGGCGGCGATCTCTCGCGCCGGGGCTTGGTTCAAGCCATGCTCCGGAGTGAGGAGGAGTGGCAGGCGGTCGCCTCCTTTTGCGAAGCAGTAATGCTAGTAAAGGAGGAGGCCGACCGCATTAGGCAAAGGCGGACACGCCGCCGCCGCCGCCGGGTTTCCGATCCCAATTTCCGGCCACCGTAGGCGCGGGCTCGCGGACGGTGGGCAATGGGTAGCTCGCTGTCCGTCCGTCCGGTAACAGACCGGTCCGAGCTCAGGTCGTCTACGGCGCGCACCGTTCCCGCGCGCCTCAAGGAGTTGTCAGCAAACTGTAGGGGTCCAGCAGGGCCGAAGCCTACTGGGGCCAAAGGTTATGCGAGAGTGTCACCACGGGCCCCGGGACAAAGGCGAGGAATGGAAAGGTAGGTTTTTAGTCAGTAAAAGTCTGACACTGTTTCCCGCCCCACCCAAGGGCGGGATTCGTCATTGGATGATTTTACCTACCACAAAAAAAAAAAAAAAAAAAAAAAACCCCTAAGGGGGTCCTCGTGGGGATGATCGGCGGCGATCTCTCGCGCCGGGGCTTGGTTCAAGCCATGCTCCGGAGCGAGGAGGAGTGGCAGGCGGTCGCCTCCTTCTGCGAAGCAGTAATGCTAGCAAAGGAGGAGGCCGACCGCATCAGGCAACGGCGCACACGCCGCCGCCGCCGGGATTCCGATCCCGATTTCCGGCCACCGTAGGCGCGGGCTCGCGGACGGCGGGCAATGGGTAGCTCGCTGTCCGTCCGTCCGGTAACAGACCGGTCCGAGCTCAAGTCGTCTACGGCGCGCACTGTTCCCGCGCGCCTCAAGGAGTTGTCAGCAAACTGTAGGGGCCAGCAGGGCCGAAGCCTACTGGGGCCAAGGTTATGTGAAAATGTTACGCCCCCTGGGACAAAGGCAATGAATGGAACAGGGTAGGTTTTTAGTCAGTAAGAGTCTAACACGGGGTAAACCGACTGTCACGCGGGCGAAGGCACTGGCCGACAGAAGCTAGTCATTTATAAAGCCACCAATCCAAATAAATTTCTAATCTAGCAATTGGGAACACGCGAATCGAGTTCTTCGCGGTGTAATATAATCGTATCAGATTCTAATATATTTACTCATTGGTTAGTACTTCTCTCTTTATTTGAACACAAGATCCTTGTGAACTACACAAGTACTTAGGTACTTATTCGAACATAAAATTTCCATCACTACATAGTTTACAACAAAGTCGCTTCCCACTGTCTGTCCCAATGTATGCTTAGATCTTTAAAATTACGCAATGGATTTTGATGCGGTGTTTGTTTTTAATAGATAGAGTGATTCAAGAGGAATGTTTACATAACACATTCATAATATATTTTAAATAACTGCACCCGTGCGAAGCTGGGGCGGGTCACTAGTTAGGTTATATAAATCAAGAGTGAATAGGGTTACTTCTGAGCAAGCATTCTTCAACGTCTACCACATCATCGATTGCATTCGGTGAGATGGATGATTATGTTTTTCATACTTCATACCTATATCAGACAAACGCGAGCACGAAAATAATTTGTCACATAATTATTTCAGACTGTAGCGTTGAAAAGGATAATAATAAAAAAGGATATAAGGATAAACGGAACATCGTTCCAGCAGCGACTATTGATGACCTCGGCACATAGAAAATCGCCAACGAGAGGCGTGACAGATTTTTATTTCTTTTGCCCTTCTTTTAGGTGGGAATATCATCCAATGACATCTCCCGCCCTTAGGTGGTGCAGGAGATAGTGTCAGAGTTTAACTGACTAAAAACCCACTCCTGCTCCTTCTTTGCCTTCGTTTCAGGGGTTCACTCACATAACCCATGTTCATTTGCCCTTAGGGTCGAAACACATAACCGCGTTGCAGTTCCGCGCCGCTAATATTGCGGATACCATAGCTTTATTAAATGGATATAACCAGTATCTTCTTTGTCGTTTAAAATAGATTAATGTCTTCTTAATAACAGATACATAAAAGTTTATTACGATCCATGGCAGAGAAACGTCCATCCACACTCAAAAAACTCAAATAACTGGTTATCCCTGTTAGTAGGACTCGACAAAAACGTTAAAGTTGCGTCACGGCGACGCGGAAAAGTGCGGTGGGCGGCACTGCCGATTTTAACGGCCCAGCGCCGCGCAACGCGCTCTGGTGTTTCGGCCCTTAGAGTTATAGGGCCACGGTGACTCTTTGAATACCGTGAAGGCCAGAGATACCGTGATGTGGCCTCACCACAACGTGTTTAAATGGCAGGCGAGTGAGCGAGAAAGAGGGATGGGGCTATACACCCTTTATAGCTAATCCCTTTTATAGTTTAGGTCATTAAAAGAGCTTGTACAAAGGCCTCTGGAGCACGAGTTTCGGTTGTCGTAACCATAGCCATAAATGACACATGTCACTTTCCACTCACACGCTTGGTATATTAGGAACTACCGGCCTGTCCTAGCTTTGTATGGGTGTTAGAAATCTCTGAAATTCTCGGCATTTGTTAACTTTAACCTAAACACGTGAACCATCTTCATGAATCACTCTGTCTATTCGTGAAAACCGCATGAAAACCTGTTCAGTACTTTTTGAGTATATTGCGAACAGACCGGCAGACAAACGCGGATATTTCGAGAATGCAGTTTTCAGCAGTAGTGAAGTCAATACAACAAGACAAGTGTCTAGTATCACTTTGATACAATAGCATTATTTACGAGTATCAACAGTGTGTTTTGTAAAAGTATACCTACCTATCTAATAACATGAAACGATAATAATAGAAGAGGGGACAAATAATATAGAGGATAAAGTGAGCGCAGTGTAACATGCAATTGCCAATGATAAAGCTATATACTCGTAGTTTTTGCAACAACAGAAACAACATGACTTAGCTATCATCCCGATGATACCTTAGCAAATGCTATACTACTACGTCAGAAGCCCTTTGCAGCGATGATATGAGACTTAACCTTGTAACGTTTTTTGTAACATAATTACCGACGTAAGGTCTGCTAGACCACCATAGTTTTACTACCAAAATTACAGTACTTCATTATATTTTTTTATACTGTTATAAACATAAACCTATCAGTTCACTCATTCATAATGCTACTCCATATTTACTTGACCGAGTTACCCAAAGACTAAGGAAACGCACACATTTCTGCATACGACATTAAAAAAAAATGTTGACGTTTGCAAAATTAAACATAAAAATCACGGACATAGTTTCATAGGAAATAAAAAAACTTTTACCTTAAAATATACTATATAAAAAAAAAACTACACGGCGCGACGGCGCGGCGGAGTCAAGATCAATTGAAAATGTCTAAATCGATTGACCTTATTAATTTGATTTCTTCGGTAGGTACTTCTGGGATATTATATATACACATCAAAAAAAGTTTGAGATCACTTTGATAATACGAAATCGTTTTTGTTACGTTACAATAAAACTTCTTTTTTCTAAGATTCTTCGTTTAAAAATCAAATCTTTTAACAACAAAAGAATTTAAATTTAATATCAATTGCTTTTCTGTATAAAAAGAGATTAAATCCTTGTTTACGCTCATTCAGAAATCTGACCAACTTAATTCAAGCGTTTTTTCTGACTTTTCGAAGAAGGAGATACTTTTCATTCAAAAAGATGCCGAGGAGATTATCAGAAGTTTTACGAGCAAGAATTGTTACTTTGGGGGAAGAAGGACATTATACGAGAGAAATAGCACGCAGAGTGGCTGTATCCCAATCCTGTGTCGTGAACACGTTACGAAGGTATCACTTTGTATAAAACCATTGCTATTGATGGAATTTTCAGGTCATTTTGAACAAACCATGGCCCTCGGTTCGTAATGGTTGACGATAATGCACCCGCACGTCGAGCTCAACTAATCAACGCTGCTCTGCGTGAATATGACATTTCCAGGTTAGACTGGCCGGCTCGCCTGACTTAAACCCAATAGAGCACGCGTGGGATGCTGTCAAGCGAGCTGTTTGGAACCGTCAGCCATCTCCCCAGACAGTGCCAGAGATCAGGGAAGCCGTTATTCAAGAATGGGACAGGTTACTGCAAGAAATGCTGGATAACTTAATTCTCAGCATGCCAAGAAGGATTGCCGCATGTGTTCGAGCCAGGGGATGACTTAACTTGTACTAAATAAAAACAATTTCATAATAAATGTTGGCAATATTTAGTTGAACCTCTTTTTCTTTCAATTATTTATTAGTTGAAGGTGCATTATGACTTTTAAATTCAATTTTTGTTAGTTAATTTATTTATTTTTTACTCTAAAAAGAGTATTTTTTATTAAAAAAAAAAAGATGTTACGTAAGCAACATTCCTTTAAAAAGTAAAATTTAAATATTATTCCATCTTTTGTTAGTGATCTCAACCATTTTTTGATGTGTGTAGGTGGTAGGTAATAAGTTTCTGTTCAGAGGCTATTTAGTGACCTCTCTTCGCCACAATTAATTTCAGGTCGATAATTTCAGAATTGGACTCGAAACTGTTCTTTATTTCGATTTGAGGCCGTTTCATACTGAAGAGCTTTGTTACTTTTTTGTAAAATAAGGGAAACCATATACTTAATCGTCAAAAGTTGTATCAATAAAGTTACATAAATACGGACGAGTGATCTCACAAACCACTAGCGATCTTTCATCTTATAACAATCAAAACATACTGAAATAGCAGACGCCAACACTAAGCTACGTGATGAAATAGTCTGTTAGGGTTGAGGCGGTTATCTTATGGGCATGATTGCGGCCAGATGCAAAGAATCGTGACCATAGCATAAGCACCCCTTCGATCCCGCCGTGTGCAATCGCACTGTTATTCTCTTTCTCGCTCTTGTAAATAAAGGTTCTAAGTGACAGAAAAAGATAGAAGCATAGGAAAGTGCGCACCGGTGCGGCTCACCGACCACATGTCGGTACGAAATGGATAACGCGCATATGCGGAAAATGCATATCAATGTTTCATAGATGCAGCTCAAAACATTCGGTGAAATATTTTGCTTTGCCATCAAATCGATGAGAATCGCCACAGCACGACGGGAGCATTAATGCAGTCGCCAAATTGCCAATCAAATTGACAAAAAGAAAAAATAAAATTAATTGCAAACATTGGATGATTTTACCTACCAAAAAAAATAAATCTAAATCCAGAACCCAATCCATGTAGAGGGAAAAAGCGTCAAAAATAACGTAGCTGTATTTACCTGCATTTCCAGCAGTAGTTTGGTGCATGTTTCTGTACTGTTACATTGGTCAGTGCCGGTGTGTACTACTGTCACAGCTCTCAGTCGGTATGGGAATGATCTTAAGGCACTCTGGTCTTCATTACTGGGATCCCATTGAGATCTACTCACTAATTGCAAAGGATTTTCAACTGGAGGCAGTACATTTTCTGCAAAAGAAATTGTCATGAATTTGGTGATCTACATTAAAAAGTAGCTTAGTAACAATATGGAATAAAAAAAGCTACTTATATGTTTTTCCATTGTTCTTTATCTGACTGCATAAAACATAATTAAAAGAATTGCACACAATAACTTATAATCAGAGATTGGAATAGGTAGAGTACATTTTTAGACAGGTCTCTTGATATAGTGGTCAGTGGCCCTGACTGCTATACCGGAGGTTGTAGGTTCGATTCCAACCCAAGTAAAATTTTTGTGTGATGAGCATGATCATTTGTCCTGTGTCTGGGTGTAATTTATTTATTTATTATTATTAAGGACCTCCAACAAAGGATGTACACACTGCAGTAAGTAATTAATAAAGTAATTTATCAATAATAATTATTATTTTTATATTAAATTTACTAAAATTCATGAAGTTGATATTACCTCTTCTAAAATGTGAGAATCATAAACAAGAATTAAAACCCAGGATTATAAAAATGTAAACTGGAATTTTGAGTATAATTACAAATGATTGATTTCAAAAATTTAGTTAAAGATACTCTACCTATTCTGCCACACAATTTTAAAGCACAGTAAAGAACATGTGAAATGTGTTAACTTTACTGTGTTTATAACATGTGCGATAGTATTTAAATCTCCAGTGCTAAACAATATTGCTGAAGCTATATAGTTTATTTATGCATTGACAGTGTGACAGATAACATTCAGCTACATGACAGCTAAGCAATGTAGTTTTTACATATTTTATCACAATCATCGAAATAAAATGATAAGATAAGACATTAATTTGCTAATAGATTCTTTTTTCCACTATCTATTGCAGCATTAAATCTGTTTTTATAATATATTTTTATGCAGAATAAAAGTAATCGAAATACATCATTAAAAACTCACCAGAATCATTCTGTATAACAAGAAGATATATTCCAATAATAACACCAGCAATCAATATAATTAGCAGTAAGCTAACAATAAACATGGTCAGCGGTGTTCTCTCTGACACAGCTTGGGGAAACCGGCGTAACAGTGGTGTGTTCTCCTCCAGTCTCTCCACATTTTCTTCCTCAATGCGGTTTGTGTTGTGCCGAGTTTCATGCTCTGCAAAACACTTGTCTACATTACTCCTTTCATAATCAAACTCTGTCAAATCCATTTCAAATGAAGACTGAATATTCACTGCTGACAGTGAGATGAACCAACTTAAACACTAACTGATATGATAAGTCAGACTTCCCATTGTTCAGACAATCATAAATAAACACTAACAGGAAGCGTAAATTCTGCATAACAGAGATAACCAAAATAAATCAATTACTGTTTAAACAATAAAGTGGTAACTCCACCATGATAATTATTATCTTTTTTGATGAACTAAGTCCATAAATATCTCCAATAAACTAGATTTATTAATATCCACTTTTTAGTAGCACTAGTCATAAATACATAATGATCAACTTAAACAAAATCTTCTATTATAATGTTCACACTGATAGATTAACAATGAAATGGATATGATGTCTGGTTGTCATACATCTAAGTATATCTTTTGATATCAGGTCTATATTGTGATATCATATCACACTGGTGTCATATTCGTTATGCATATTACATTTAACGTTTATCTACCTAACTACTAGAAGATTGCATCTAAGCATTTAATGATTCATCAGATTTTGATCTGTCTATGTAAGTTTTAACATTTTTTTTTCCATTTTTACATTACACCCCATAGGATTCCAATAAAAACATATGCGTTGCTGTAATATGGTGATTGTAATTTCCTATTTAAATATTAGTAATAACTTGAAACAATATATTCCTGAATAGGTACATGAAAATGGTACACAAAGAAATAAGTTATTATAATGTAATAATGCACTTACCAACAGAATATAACGGCTGCATCTTAGAGGCTGGAACTAAATAACCATTACGACGTGACCAGCGATTTGAAATATCGATTATTAATGAGGAACATGAGGATGAGGAAAATGTAAAGTGAACAAGTTCAGGAAAACCAAAATATTTTTATTTTATTTTAGCTGTCAAGAGGTAAACATCAATCATCAATGTCAGATGTCAGTCAAAGTTTGACATTAGAGAGTAGCAGTATTAACTCAGCATGGCACATATTAGTCGAACTATCATTAAGTCCTGTAGATATCGATTTTTCTACAAACATTTTTTTTTACCAATTTAATCATTAATAGGCAGTGATTCCGGTGTTGTATTTATTCTTGAGTTGGTAAAATAATGTACAGACTAGTACAGACGACCCGACCTGAAAACCAATCTCTAGACCAAACCAAGCAATCTAATGGTAGCCACACACGTAACAGTATGCTTGCGCAAGTTAAGACTTGCACAAGTATACTGAAACGTGTGTTGGAGATACTTGCGCAAGTTTCTGCACTACACACGTTTCATTAAACTTGTGCAAGTCTTAACTTGCGCAAGTATACTGTAACGTGTGTGGCTACCATAAGGCGTCCGTTATACGGTCATGCAAGCGTCAATCATTGCAAGTAATCATGTGGTCATGAACGATATTATTCACCGTCATTCAAAAATCATTCTCCGTTATTCATTGATTGATGGTGATTGATGGCAATGATTGACCGTGTAATGGGCACCTTACACCACTGCCAGCCGCTGATACAATACAACATAATAATTGTATCTGTACTCTATGGGAAATATGTCTAATTTTCTGTCTAGGTCTCGTAATTAATGGATAACACACACACACTCACACACTGCTCATCACTGCTTACCTTCTGGCAGGATCGCAGTCAAGCACTATGCACTCACTGTGCCACTTGTATGAACTCACTGTGGCGTGTGCGGCCCGTGCGCGTCCCGCGTTGTGCAGTCCGCGCCGCTTCCCGCGCCCGCGTGCCCTCTGTGGCCACTCAAGGAAGTTCTTGTGTTAGTAATTGCGACGCTGCCGGTCTGGCCGAGCACGAAGAGTAATTCGTAATTTATTTCAAATAAAAAAAATAATTGTAAAAAGTAGGACGGATCAATTAGAACTAAACCCGCTAAGTATACCAATTTCGGTATATCACACATTTAAAAAATCTTTACACAGTTTATAGATATTCTGTTATAATCATTGATCTCATATATATATTTGAACCCAAGATTCAACCTCAGCGTCTCAAAAACGTCCGCAAAAAAAGAGCGCATCATTAGAAAAAGTGCGCACCTGTCAAGTAGTCTCGCATGGCCCGTGTCACTGTCAGGTCACTAAAAATGCCGAAGTGTTCTTTGCGAAATTGTAAAAATATTACGTCAAAAACGTTAAAAAAGGATGGGATATCGTATTTTCGGTAAGTAAAAGTGTTTATTGATTTGTTTTTGTTGTTTTTATGATCTAATATATAGTGCAATATTTGATTTTGATTTAATTTGTCACAAAATTTCTCTCAACGGTCCATGTATAACACGGCAAATTTCAATGGCCTCATTGTCAGTGTAAGAACTATGCATAACATCCTACTTTTATTTTAGTCGCATAATACAAATGATCCTGTTCTAGTCAATGGAATCGATTTTTTTTTATTGTGTTTAAATTTTTTTTATTAAGTAATAAGTTTGAACTTATTCGTAATGTTTTTAACCAATATTTATAGTTTTCAATGGAATCCTATATGTAGAAAAAATACAATCGACTTCAATGTAAAAAATGCAAAGTAACTTTACTTTGGAAATCAGTGGTTCTATAATTTAAGTTTTTTTTTTTGACCAAGATATCGGTAACCAAACATAAAAAAATACATACAGCCGAACATATAAATGATAAATGATATTTATTTTGTAAGTAGGTTTTTAAAAACACTTTTTTACACGTCAATTTTTTTTCTCGTCAGTTTCGATGTTGATCTAGTTTAGATGAGGCCGGTGACTTCCCAGCTGACTACCCTGAGAAGAAATCTCCAAACAAACTCAGGGTTCAAAGTCTCTTTTAAAGTCCATACACAAACATGTAATGGTCAAATCATATGAGAACCATGCAGATTGGAGTCTGAGATGATTTTATTTAGAAAGAACCACACAGTTCTGAGTCTAACCTCCTCCTTCTTGAAGTCGGTTAATAAGGTCCTGTTGGTCTAGTGGTTAGTGGCCTTGACTGCATAACACAAGCTCTGCTTAGCTTGGGACTAGACGACGTAGTGTGATAGTGTTCTATTGTGTCTCTAATTACTGTATTCAAAAGGTGAAGCGACAAGTCATGTGTTCTTTAATGAAACTTTTTTTTTAAATATGGGATAACGTTTTTTTAGCTTTTTGTAGATAATTAACTTATCTTGAGTAAATTGAGGGCGAATATTGTACAAGACAAGTTGTTTTATTTAGGTACATATTTTATATTTTAGTTTTCCTTGTGACCCAATACTATGCGGAGAATGGACGTCAATCGTCAGCCGACAAAGACGTGAAGATTTTTTTAAGCCGAATAAGTCAAGTGTCGTTTGTTCAGGGCATTTCTTGGACAACGATATATATGTCACTGCAAAAGGCCTGAAACGTCTTCTTAAAAACGGCTGTTCCTAATATAATGGTAGAATTGTGTTTAGAACACAATTTAATAAACTTAATAAAACTAATTTAATATCGTATAAAAATAAAAACTATATAAATATTCGTCTCCACTCCATGTCTTGTTCAGCCGGCTAACTTTGACAGTAAAATTTTATTGTTTTTTTGCGTACTGCTTTGTAATGATAACTTTAACTAATCCGAATAAGGTTGAATTTGCAGAAGTATAGAGAACAATTTTTTTTATAATATGACATAACTACTTATGTCGAATTGTTGAGTGTTTGACGACAGATTCGAGCGTTACTTTTGTTCGGGACTGTTCGTCTAGGGTTTTCTTATGTCAATGGTTATAATCAAGTTATTCCGTTATATTCCGTTGTACCTCGTTAAAATCAAGAAAATCTAGGTATAATTAACATAGTCATAAACATTTACCATTTTAAATCTAAAAAATGGTTTATTTGGGTTTTAAGCCACTTTTTTCGTTTCAAATGCCGCCGGGATTCCGATCCCGATTCCCGGCCACCGTAGGCGCGGACTTGCAGACGGTGAGCAAAGGGTAGCTCGCTGTCCGACCGTCCGGCAATTGTCTGGACCGAGCCCAAGTTGTCGACGGCGCGTACTGTTTCCGCGCGCCTCAAGGAATTGTCAGCAAACTGTAAAGGTTACAGTATGCAGGGTCGAAGCCTACTCTAGCCGGTACCAAGGCAATGAAGGAACAGGATGGGTTTCTATTCAGTAAGAGTCTGCCACTATCTCCCGCTTCACCCAAGGGCGGGTGATGTTAATGGATGTTTTGACCCACCTCCTCTATCCGAGTAACTCCGACCCACTCCGACCGCACTGTGCCGTCATTGGCATCGAACGCAGCGACAGGGTGTGTTTATGAATTCAAGCAAGAAAGCGCTGTAACTGTAAGAAAATAAACGTAATAGACGACTTTTAAGCGATAGCACAGCTGCAGCTGCGCATTAGGACAATAAAGAGTAAAGTGTTCCCGCTTGAAATCAGAAAGTCTTCTGTTATTGTTTATACTATTTGCAACTTTTGAGCGATATTTACGTGTTTATTCGTAATGTGTAATTTATTGGTCTTGAGTTACATTGGAATTATTTGGAATGCCTTATTCCGTGGATCTATTTAGATGTCGGAATTAACTATCCTAGACCCAAACATATCCTCGTTCCATATGGAGTTATTTCACTGCCGGATATATTAAGCGGATGTGGATATATTAATCGGATATATCGGTATCTTTACTTGGAATGATATATATTACTACATAACCAATCTTTTATATGATATAGTTAGCCCATGCCTATTACCTCATAGATCGAATGTAAAGTTGGTCCTAGCTAGCCAGACCAGTCCATACCAGTCAGCTTTAGTCGATTTTTGTCCATAAATAGTCTGTATTTTTTGCGACGTTTGACTTTTCAGTTTTCAGTACTGGTTTTATTATCTGTTGCTTACTACGGTGAAACAGTGACTTCGTTTCCTTTTATTGATTTTAATATCTCAGAAAATAAAACTAGTGTGCATTCCTCATTTAATATTTATAAACTAAACTGTTTCAACTACTTGTTGACCAAAGTGCACCGAAGTAAAGGAATTATGAGAATCCAAACAAAAATCAAGTTGTTACCCTGACCCCTCGTGAAGTTGGTCAGTTTCGGTCGAGTTTGACGAAAGCGTTTCGTTTCATTATTCTACTGCATTGGATTTAAGTACATTAGAAAGCTCAAATGATTATGACGATCGATTTCAGTGTTCTTCACGTGAACTAAGTTGGAAAACTTAACTGTTAGCATTTACACACCTGAGACGATTACAAGAGATCGTCGGCTTTTGTATGGCTGTGCCTATTATTGTCACACCTTTCAGATAAGCCTACCTTTAGTACAGTTGTTCATTTAGTAGTTGTGAAGACCTGCTCTTTGTTACGGTAAGTACCTACGAAATTAAACTGTTGATCATAATACAAAATATTATCACCACAATGAGGCTGATCAATGTATTGCTGACTATATAATTATTATAGGCTTCATAGCGAATGAGTAATCTGCTCTGCTTGAAATTTACAACAAAAAGCTATTTAATTGGTGCCTATCTTGAAAAACTGTGTACCTACTCTAAAAACAGGTTTTTTATTTTGATCTTCACTTACAGTTTTTTGTAAATCTTTGTTTAGGCTTATTCTGATATTTAATTACCCAATATTTGTGTAGGAAATCTACAGCTCTGAAATGGTCAGTAGAGCAAGCAAAATATTCACTGTCTGCCATAGAGTTAATCATTTCCAAAAGGTACTTAGCCAAAAAAAAAGAGTGTCAGAAAACCTCAAGACAGGCTTGGCAGGTACAATGGAATGCCACATACCTCTTACTCAGTAAATATACAAACTTCTATTTTACAGAAGTTTCATAAGAATTGTTGCATTCAATCACTATGGAAAAAGTCTGTTTTATATAAATGTTTTATTTTTTCAATATGTCAATTTTGTTAACCTTGCTTTGCCACTGTTTATTTTGTTTTGTGATGCATTCTGCAATATGCGAGTTTGTTTGCTTTAATTCTTAAATTACCATCCTTTAATTGGCCTATACTGTCCACTGTTGGGCCTACTGTTTATTCCTTCCATTGTTCCCGGCTCTGGACCACTTCTAGCCAACTCCTAAGGAAGACCTCCAAGTTGTCCCACTATCTCCATCCTTAAATTACTTTTATTTTATCATTTTTTTAAGCTGTCCTTACTAAAAAACTAGGAAGAAACAAATATTTATAATTATTACTCAAATTTTTTCATAGTTAAAAACTTGGCTAGCTAATCTACACTGGTGTGGCTCAGCAAATTATTACAATTTTCTTACAAATATTATAGCATCCTCTACAAAATACCCATCTTTCCAGGATTGTAGAAGCATTCAATGATACGAGAATTCTATGACAGTTCCGATGAAGATGATATGGAAAATCAGTTTCAAATAGATCCAGAATGCTTGGTGCTGACTCGGCCTGACTGCGACATGCATAACCGGTGCTGTGGTGGTAAAGCTTGGTGTATCAGGGTGAGTCATAAAAAGAAAGAATTTAAGGTTTCTTGGTTATACCAGCAAAACCCAATACCATTTTTAATGGTTGCAGGACATTTGTGGCATTATCTGTGCTGTGCTAACATGGCTGCTGATACTATATGCGGAGTTTGTCGTCATGATGGTGATGCTACTGCCTGGTCTGTCCACATACCCAGTGTACAGCTACATCAACATATTCATCTTCCAAAGCTTGGCATTCCTGGCATTTGCATCACACCTGAGGACCATGTTCACGGATCCTGTAAGTACCAAATGTAATGTATTGTAAAATGCCATCAGTTACGAATTCTGCTAAAGAATACAGTAGACTGCCTGATTGTAAACTTTTCTCTGTAACAATTCATTTGCCACAGATATGTGATTATGTCTGTACAGATGTTTATTAAACATTGATTAATGTTTGTACATTGTTTTCTTTGGTATTTAAATTATGTTTGAAATAACTAAGATAAAATATTGTAAACTAGCTGCTGCCAACAGCTCCGCTCGCATGATAGTAGAAAATTATGCAAGGGAATGTAATCCTAGGACAAAAATATCTATCTTATGTTATATCCAGGATATGGTCTACCCGTTTACCAAGTTACATCTATATCCATTCAGTCCGGGATTTGTCATTGGATGATTTTACCTACCATAAAAAGTAAACCGTTCAGTAGTTTTTGTGTGAATGACCAAATAAAATTGGCCAGATCGTTTAAACATTAATATTTGATGATATTATGTCAATCCTTATTTGCCCATATCATGATGTAGGATTTCTATGGTAATAAAAGGTCTAAACAAAGTAGGCCAAACGAGGATTGAAATATCATCAAACTTTAATGTTTAAAGCGATCTGGCCAGTTTTACTTGGCCATATCATGACGTGATCACTTTCGCGTTTATAATATACGTCTAAAATTTTGATGTGAACTACGATTAATGTTTGTTTTATAGGGTGCAGTCCCAAAAGGAAATGCTACAAAGGAAATGATTAAGCAGATGAGTTTCCGTGAGGGTCAAGTGATATTCAAGTGCACCAAGTGCTGCAGTATCAAGCCAGAACGTGCTCATCATTGCTCAGTGTGTCAGCGCTGTATCCGGAAGATGGACCACCACTGTCCATGGGTTAACAACTGTGTTGGCGAGAATAATCAGAAATACTTTGTTTTGTTTACCGTGAGTAATTTGTAATTTTATTGAACCCCGAAAATCACTCTCTTAGGTGCAGAATCCGAGGTTGAGAGCGGAAAGTTAGGATAGATTTATCAAACAAACCAAAAATTGTACAGTTGGCTCTCTTGGAATACTCTTATTCACATCATTAATAGGTATCTGGAGTCTAATGTATGATGCTGACTCTTTAATCTATCATCGACATACATTTAAGACATCATTATCTTGTAATATGGGAAAAAGAAATGTGGGTTAGCCCATATATTAAACAAGAACAAACATGTATAGAAATTGCGTCTCATGGCATACCTAGAAGGTAACGATCTTAGTGACCGACAATTTGGGTTCCATCGCAATTGGTCTACTGGGGACCTACTAGTGTGTACTACCCACTTGATGGCGAGGCCGTTTCCTTATACGTCTCGAAGGCCTTCGACAGGGTACTGCACGTTAGTTTATGAGTAAGCTTCCAGCGTACGGCGTTTCTCCTGGTCTGATTGCCTGGGTATAAGACTTCCTGAGTGAACAGTGTCCAAATTGTGATCGATGGATGCTCATCGAAACACAAAATGACAAATTTTGAGGTTCCTCAAGGGTCTGTTCTCTCTGCAACTCTCTTCCTGCTGCATATCATTGATCTGGTAATGCCCGGTATCTATGGGTATGCAGATGACAGCACAGTTTTAGTGAAAATCCTGCCAGTTGTTTGGGATAGGAAGGAGCTTATCCAGTCAGAAAGAGAGGCTATCACAGAGCGTACGAATGTTTTTTTTTTTTTTGTGGTTAAAATCATCCAATGATATCTCCCGCCCTTGGGCGGAGCGGGAGATAGTGTCAGACTCTTACTGACTAAAAACTCACCCCGTTCCTTCGTGGCCTGAGATTCCAGGGCCGGGCTTTCCTTTCGGAAGCAAACCCTTGTAACCTTTGAGTCCACCGACCGACTTCAGCTCTTGAGAGTTCAAGTTTTCTCAGATCTCAACCTTGGATGGTTTATTGAGTCCAAAAACAAGGTAGCTACTAAGAAACTCGGCGTCCTTGCAAAGGTCCGGCAGTACTGCACACCAGGACAGATTCAAATGTTATATAAAGCACAGATCCGATCGTGTGTGGAGTACTGCACCCACTTATGGGCTGGTGATACAAAATGTCATTTGGTAGCTTTGGACTCAGTGGAAAGGCGTGCGAAGACGCTAATTGTTGATCCAGATTTGGTTAAGTCCAATCTGCACAAGCGTAACATAGGAGTTTTTTACAGGATTTACTTTGGACAGTGCGCTCAGGAATTGCATGATTTGATTTCAATATCACCTTTCTACCATCATTAAACCCGACGTACGGCAGGTATCCATCCTACGTTGTTGAAACCTCTACCATCCGAACTAAGCGTTTCGCCTTGTCATTAATACCTCGTAGATCGAAGGACTGGAAAAATTTGCCTGCTGCGGTCTTCCCGTCCGATTACAATTCAGAAGATGTCTTCAAGGCTAGAGTGAATAAGCTCTTAATAAGCTAGTGGCAGTGTAAGCTAGAGCCACCATCAACGATTGCGTCTCCTGCTTACCATCAGGTGAGATCGCAGTCAAACACTAGTTTATCCCATATAAAAAAAAAAACTTTGAAATTCACTGTGTTATTGTGAATAAAGTCTTCAAATTAGCTGAAAAAGTGCCGCGCGACGGTAGCGTGGTTCTTTGTTATTCTATATAATTAAAAACACGTACTTGGAGTGGCGGCCGCGTACCGGTAGACGCAGCGTTGGAAGGCCTCCCACAAGGTGGACCGATGAACTGGTCAGGGTCGCTGGAGTCCGATGGATGCGAGACGCACTTGACCGGTCATTGTGGCGACGCTGGGGGGAGACCTATGTCCAACAGTGGACGTCTTTTGGCTGAAATGATGATGATGATGATGAAAAAACACGTGGCCGCAGCGCGGTTGTAGCGCAGCAGTCGCGCGAAGAATTAGAATAATAGTACTAAATAGGTCTACACAGGAGCCCTTTGGTCAAATTTGCTACAGGCCCCGCGCTGCTTAATCTGCCACTGGCTGATTCCTTTTTTAATATCACTTTTCACATAATCCACCCATATTTTCTTTGGCTTATCTCTCTCTCTCCATCCATACACCACATTTGATACAAAGCTTTTATTTTTAAAGCATAGCATATAAGCCATTAGCCACAGTCAGAAATTGACAGATCTTAGCTTAAAATTTTCAGTCTTATTAACTATAATCCTCATTATCAAATACATAAATCTTGCTTCCGAAGTTATCTTCTTTCCTTATTAATGATACGAGTATGTACATTCTTTTCATATTAGTTTCTATGTTTCTAATCCTTGGACATTGTTTAAAACTGTCGTTAAAAATTATGTTTCTAATTAACTATTTAAGATTTAGATTAAAATAAAAAAAAATAGATTAAGATAAAAAAAAAACTAATTACTTGAGTAAAAGTAACTACTTAAGTAACAATTTTGTATTCTATAGTTAAGAAATATTGAAATTTTGAATGAAGATTTCTAACATTAAGTTATCACTTAATTCATTATTTCCCAAGAGGACGCCGGCGTCCGTACACCCATTGTCTTTCTATTGTGTCTCTAATTACGGTATTCAACACGTTAATAAGAAATTACTTAGCAACAATTGCTTAGAAATTACTTAGCGTCGCTATAAATACGGGTGTTAAAATCTTCACTCGTCATCATATTCAACTTAATATGCTTCTAAAATATACTGTCTGCGACATCTTTGTGTCTTTTATTGATAAGTTGTTTCTTTTCGTGCAGTTCTACATAGCAGCGATATCCATCCACGCGGTGGGGCTGGCGGTGTACCAGTTTGTGACGTGCATACGGCACGAGTGGCGTGACTGCAGCGCCTACTCGCCGCCCGCCACCGTCGTGCTACTCTTGTTCCTGATCGCAGAAGCACTGCTATTCGCCATTTTCACCGCCGTCATGCTCGGCACTCAATTGCACGCCATTTGGAACGATGAAACCGTAAGTATTCATGATTTAAATCGGTATCGATTGCCGCTATTAATGTAACTCGTTAAGTCGCACGCCATTTTATTTATTATTTCAATGCTGGGTATAAGACTGTTAACGGTATATCATATACAACTAACTTACATCGATTCTATTATTTTTGCAGGGTATTGAGCAACTTAAGAAAGAGCAGGCGCGATGGGTTCGCAAATCACGATGGAAGAGTATACAGTCGGTGTTCGGCAGATTTTCCATACTTTGGTTCTCACCCTTCACTCAGCCTTCGCCCAAGACGAAATTGGAAAGCTACCTGTACAGTGTTTAGATATGGTATCATAGGGTCATTCATCTATAGTTTCAGTGCGACACGTATCCGTTCGTCTCGATGTATTATCATTTTAATCATTGTAGCAGTAATTTTACAAGATCTATCTAAATGTTCAGACCAAGTGGCACCAGTGGTGTTACCACATATAACGTTTGTTGCTTTCAATACCGACGTTTCGAGCAACTCTTAATATAATTGAGTCACTCTTGTCTCACTATGATTGACTGACCGACAACGGAATTTGTAGAGTGTATAGATAGTTAGGAACCAAACGTCTGCATTTACTAATTTAATTGTTACAAATATTTATCACAAATGTCTGATTATGTGTGTGAAATTATTCAGAAATAGTTAAGTAATCGTAGCAACTGAGGAAATATTTAAAGAAAGTGACATACGGTTTAGGGATATTTCCCGTAGTAGTTGAGGCATGTATTGTACGTGTGTACGTTACGATGACGCATACGTGTCTCTAACAAACAATACGCTTGTCTGTCTTGTACGGAACCATACTAAATTATAACATTTAAATGTAGGCCTCGATGTTGTACTAAATTTTTGAATAAATGATAATATTGTTTATCAAGATCATCATAGATCTCTTAATTATAATAATGGTATTAAGTTCTTGTGCTATGATAAAAGTTCAAATCACAAATTATTATTAATTAAGTTAGCATACGTCTTTCTATTCGATTGAATTAATGCTTTATCTTTCATAGATATTTGCTTTCAAAGTGTAAATCTTGTAACAAAGTTACTATGCGAATTAGGTCTAATGTAGGACCAATGACGGGGTAGGTCTCTCTAAACTCACTTGTGGTGAGTCATCAAATGATGGTTTTGCATGAATTCAGATATTTGTCTTAACTACACACTCTCACTATGCTGGGTAGCACATACAGGCTGGTCGCTGTTGATTCCATATAAAGTTTTCAAATAAATTATTGTTATTGCGTAATCATGATTATTAGTAATTTAAAAATGAATAATTGATTGTGATTGTATTTATTTATTTCGTTGTAATTATTGAGTTCATTATTTTGTTATGGAATGTGAAGTTTATTTCTTAAGTATAGGTCGAAAACGGCCACGGGAACAAACAACTTGATAGTTATTCATATTTAAGTTTTTGATTTTAATGGGAAAAAAATTAAAAAAAAAAACTAGGTTGCAGCAGTTGTTATCTTAAGTGTAACATTACTATTATCCTTCCTTAGTAGAAGCGCTAGTGTAACCCGCGAAATTACTTGCGTTTTTGAAGTTAGTTTCAGGTTCTATGTTCATTAAAATATGATTTGTGAATGAATAACTTTTTCATGTCAAAAGGATTAGACGAATTGCAAGGCTAATATTGAATATTATATAAATCCGTAAAGAAATACGTGTTACGGTCGTAAATTATAAAAGATAATAAATGATAATGGTTTTGCAAATAGGCTGTAAGAAATACTTTTACACGTCAATTTTTTTTGTCAGTTTAAATTAGATGACTAAGAATAAACACTTAAACAAACTCAGGGTACAATGTCTTTTTTGAAGTCATTACAGCAAAATCAAATGAGAACCATGCGCATTAGTGTCTGAGAGGGTCTATGAGAAAGAAAAGAACCATACAGATTTGAGTGGACCTGTCCAAACTGCAAACCTTTGTCAGTATTCGTATAGCACATTTCAAGACTACAAAGGAGCTCAACATTTTGAAGAACAATACCAAGAAAAGGAAATTTCGGTAGACCGCAAAAAATATTCAAATTGCCAGACACGTCAAAACTACTGAAATCAAATTTTAATGAAAATAGAACCTGACAGTGATCTGCAAAATGCAAAATAAAACGTATGTGAAATTGAAATTCGTGGGCTACCCTGGCAGTTCCCCTTTGAATAAAGAATATCATTGCGCTGAACTTGGAGCAATAGTGGGATTATATTATTAATCTTAAGGCTTAACTTATTATAACTATTGGTAGGTCAGTTCGGCATGTAAATTATTTGATCAAACGCTTATCTTTTTGATTCGTTTGTCGCGATTACATTTTTTCATAAATCGAATACATGACATAATTACGTTCCAAAATAACTTGTAACCGCAGGTGTTTATTAACAATTCAGAGACCATGAATAGGAATTGTATTTTGATGACTGCATAATAATTTAGATATAAGTGTCTATTGGCGATTCGTATGTTGAAAAACTATCAACTTTGCAATAATGAAGAAGTGCTGTAAAAATGTATTATTTGTTGTTAATTACTATGTGTTAGCTAAGATATTCATTTTTGGGAAATAAATCTCTGATGGCTTTAAAATTTCGACGTTACGCTAGAGCTGACAATAAATGTCTGAATTAAATGTTTGGTATAATCGCTTAAATTAAAAATTGGATTATCAACAAAAACAAACAACAAACAATAAACATAAACAACAAACAAAAAACAACAAACAAACAACAAACAATAAACATTGTGGTCATGGTCATCAAACTTGGTCCAAGGCTCTGCTATTATTTCTGCTCGAAATTCTTAGAAGAGTGGTCTATTTAGCTACTTATTTGCCATCCGTCTGCTACCGCCTTCTCTGTTAAACCTTCTTTTTGGGACGGTCTTGATATATCAAAAGGTCGCAAATGCATTTAAGATCAATAAACTGTCAGCCGGAGCTTCATAAATCCGTAGATTCTAACATATCAAACAAATTATATTGGTGATAACTGATGTTAGATTAGTGGTCTTCGAAAGCAATATTGATGTTTAAAAAGCTGAAGAATATACTTCTACTATAGGTGTGTGTATAAGTGTGGTTGCTCCGGATGGTTACTGAGATGCATTAGGGCTCGTGTACACGATGCCGCCGCCGCGTCGTCACCGCTCCGCTATGCTGTGTATACGTACGCCACCGCACCGTCACCGCGGCGCTTGATTTTATCATACCACTATAAAGTTGTTAGTAATACATTGCTAGCTGCGAAGAGCACACGCGTAGCAGTCGCGGTGGAGGTGCGACGGCGGCGCGGTGATGGCGCGGCGGCGGCATCGTTTACACGAGCCCTTAGGCGTACCTGTATCTATCTATACCTAATTACTGGCAATTGTCTATTTTTCTATCTTTGTTACCTGATATATCAAGATAAACTTCACCTCTTCCGATTCACAAGATCGTTCTCTCTTGCTGGCGATGATGTATTGTATTCTTTTGCCATACTGTTGGAGCGCGCACATTCCAGAATGTATGACCACAATATTTAAAAAAAATTGCTAATTACTTTATTGCAGATAGCTTTGCGATCGAACTCTGTGTTGACTATTCTAGTGTCACTTTTTATTCTATCACTAATTAGCGACTGCAAGATTTAATTGTTATTTATAAATATAAGTATCATAGTGGTGCAGGAATCAGTCATTATAAAACATTTGCGGGTTTGTCACTATTACTATATGTACTTCTTAATTAAACATTTGGCTTACGTCATTGCGTTAGTAATGTACAAGACCTGTTATTTTAGCTACATATTTCGTATTCGAAAATATTTTTAAGAATGTAAGTTGTATTCTCTATATTTGATGAGAGTAACATATTAATGAAAATCTATGAGTAATCCAGTTTGGAGCAATAAGAAGTAATCCAATATGACTATATTTTTTAAATAATTGGATATTTTAACCATTTAAGAGTTTAAATGTATGTAGGTATACACGTCATAATTTAGCGAGATGTCACAAAGCGCTGCCGGAAAACATGACGTACAGAACTACAGAACAGTACGTTTGTTAGTGATGATTTAACTTGAAGAGAGGAGTTTCCTTGCGCCGCATAGACAACACATTTTATAAGCCGATCGGTTCTGCCATTGTGTCTTATTTTTCTAAATATTAAAATGTTAACACCAAATCGGAGTCCACTGTAGATTATTTCTGTTGAAAAGCTAGAGTAACATGTAATTTAATATTTATTGTATAATGATAACATAGTCCAGTGTGACGCACCAGATTTTGGCAGCTGATAGTGACATAGACGGATCGCTACCAGTTTTGGCTGGACATTAGTTAGCTAAGCACATAACAATAGGCGTATGTGAACATCAATTGGTAGGAAATAATTGATGATTTATTTATAAATTAGTTTGAAAAATAGTGCCCAAAAGCTTGAAAGATAAAGTAACATATTAAATATAAGTCCATATAGTTCGTACTTCGACAGGTTCAAATAATTAGCATAGCATAACAATTATAACTATTTTCTTAATAATTTTCACAGTTGTATATATTTATAGTTGCGTTGTGTGATTAATTATTGAACAAATAATTTACCTTCTTAGTATTTAAAGTCAGTCTTAATATTTAAATCAAACAGATGAACTTTGAGTGAAACAGTTTAAACCCCAGTATGTTATTTTTTGTAATGTCTTATGTGAAGTTTCGTGAACTCTTATTACTTAATTATTATGCGATCTTTCAAAAACACCAATACTTAATAAAATTACGGCTGCGAATTTGATATAAGTGTAATAGAAAATCAAAATGTTTTTCATTACTACGATATTTAAGTGTACTGTTGATATAGTTTTCTGGCTGTTAGTAAAGTTTAACTCAGATGTAACAGAATATACAAATTTTAAACGTTGTGCCTCTATGAAAGCGAACTCTCATAACAAAGTAAACTAGATGTACGTTATTTTTATAGTGGATACCGTAAAGTTAGGTTACTTTGGTCCTGAGGTATCTTTAGCCCTAGCTGGTTAACCAATAGAAAAACAGTAAACACAGCGTCCAGTGTTCCTAATGGTTAATGACGAATAGGATCACAGTGAACACAGCGTCGTGTATTCCTATTGATTAATGACCAATAGGATCACAGTAAACACAGCGTCCTCTATTCCTATTTTTTAATGACCAATAGGAACGCAGTAAACACAGCGACCAGTAATCCTATTGGTTAATGACGAATAGGATCACAGTAAACACATAGCGTCCTGTATTCCTATTGATTAATGACCAATAGTAATACAGTAAACACAGCGTCCAGTGTTCCTATTGGTTAATGACGAATAAGATCACAGTGCACACAGCGTCCTCTATTCCTATTGATTAATGACCAATAGAATCACAGTAAACAGCGTCTAGTGTTCCTATTGGTTAATGACGAATAAGATCATAGTGCACACAGCGTCCTCTATTCCTATTGATTAATGACCAATAGGAACACAGTAAACACAGCGTCCAGTGCTCCTAATGGTTAATGACGAATAGGATCACAGTAAACACAGAGCGTCCTGTATTTCTATTGATTAATGACCAATAGGAATAAAATAACACAGCGTCCAGTGTTCCTATTGGTTAATGACGAATATGATCACAGTAAACACAGAGCGTCCTGTATTCCTATTGATTAATGACGAATAGAGGAACACACTAAACACAGCGTCCAGTGTTCCTATTGGTTAATGACAAATAGGATCACAGTAAACACAGAGCGTCTGTCTATTCCTATTGGTTAATGACGAATATGATCACAGTAAACACAGAGCGTCCAGTATTCCTATTAATTAATGACCAATGGGAACACAGTAAACACAGCGTCCAGTGTTCCTTTTGGTTGATAAGCTTGGGTTAAGGTTATGCCCTAGGGCCAAAAGTGACCTAAGTTTACGGTACTGTTCGTAGTTGGTTCACTAGTATGTTAGATGGAAGCATCTATTAAATTTAGACAGTTATGCACCAACTATATAATATTACATGTAATACACCATAATCAGTAAAGGCCCTTGCACCACCAAGTGCATGTAAATGTACCAAGTTGTTTTGATATATTTTGTGTTGCATGGGTTATGCTGTAAGTAAATGTAACTAGAACTAATTATTTTATTGATCATGTTGTGTTAACTCCGTCGACCACTTGTCCAGTATTATATTATTTATTGTTTCTAACTATAGTCAATAGTAAGCACGGTGCAAGATGGCCTAAATATTTATTTACGACTCGTTGCTTTATATCATATTCTTACATTAAGCATAAAATACATGATATATTTTTTCGATTGTATTATTGATATTTACGTAGGAAAGAGTAGTGTATTTTTTTGTTTATATACCTGTGGGGTTTTAAGTGGTGAGGACAGCTGGTCGTATATCGAGTGATGCGAGGTTCGCACGGCGGTTGTCGTGTGGACAGCGGCCACGCCCTTGACCCAATGCGTGCTTTCGAAGTTATTGAGTCCTATTGGTTGTAATCACGCAGCTGCCTCGTCTCCACCAAGTTCTGATTTGGGGTCTTACCATGACGTGTTAAAATGACAGGCGATCGAGCGAGAAAAAGGGATTCAGCTTCAGCATTTTATAGCTCCATCCCAGTCGCGTAGCTAGGCGTAGGCGATGTGGACCCTCGCCCATGGCCTCGCACCCAAAGGCGCTTCGCGCAAGCCCTCGCTTCTTTAAGAATAAGGGTTTTTTTTTATAATAGCTCTCTTCTGACCACTTTTTCACCTGATGGTAAGCGACGATTGGTCGAAGGCTGGGTTGCGTCAGTGGCGGTCTCGTTTGCGAATTTATGAAAGACAAAGGCGCCTTCGCCCACGTCTAAATTAGTCCACCCTACGCGTCTGCTCCAACCCTTTAACAGTTCAATTTGGATCGTCAAATGGATTGCGTTAAGAGCTCGTGGTAGGTCTCTGCAGCTCGCAGTCTGGTAGAATAATTGTAGTGATCAACGTTTATGTTGTTGCTACGAAGTCGCCTGTACGCTACCGTTTTCAATCTGATATAGGTATTTAGGGGGTACTATATAATTATTATAAACCCAGGCGAACAACTGTTGTCTGTAGAGTGCGCGTTACTTTATTTTTAATTTCCTGTCTTCTCCTATTTTATTTCACAAATTTACGACAATATTACCTATCTGTCTTAAATATATTATACATTTATATTGACTAATTCTCAATCCATTTGACCAATATTATGAAATTACGGATCCTCAAATTCGAAATCAATAGGTCCAAAATACATTTTTTTTATAAGTATATAATATCTTTGCGTTACCTAAGTTGACCCTGACTTGTGTTGCGTAACTCTAGCGTGTGTTATTTAATTGCCAAGGTTTTACAATATCACTGAATTAAAAGTCAAATCGTAGGAAATAATAACCTAAGCATACATATAAGTTATACAATGATCCTTTGAAGTGCTCAATGTTTTATTATACTCTGGGATATAAAAATATACCTAATATCTATAATAATGTACCTACCGTGCGAGTATCAGTTGAATCTCATTGTAGTACGCGTATGACATTGTTGGTGGTTGCATTTGGGTCAACACTAAACACGCACTAGAGTAGAACCGAATAGTACCAATATGTACCTTAGTAGACATTACCACTGCCTTTTGTAAACGAAAGTGTACTTTGCAGTCATATTCAGTCATTATAATGAAGATACCTATTTATAATATTTCAAAGTAAGTAACAATATTTTGCTAAAAGACATAATGCATCATTATAGTATATTAGTAATTTAATTGCTAATCACAGACATTCTAAAATATGTAGAACTAAAATAATAAACCCGTTTTGAAATATAGTGTCCTAAATGTCATCTTGTCTATAATTATAACAAGTTTTCGAGGGAATTTATTTTCATTAAAGATAACATGTGGGATGAGATGTGAGTTTTTTTCAAAATCCTATTTTTTTTTTACCCCTTTTTGTGATGGACGAACACGATTTATGTACTACTTTATGTAGTAGTCGTGAACGACACACGTGTTCTGTGGTACAGTTGCGTATGAGAGACGTTGAGTATATGAGCTGTAATGCAGCGTGAGGTCTAGCAGTGCGCGGGCGCTGTCGCCGGCGGTCGTGTGTAACACCGCGCGAAGGGAAAGTATTGTGTTGCGGAACCGCGTCACGCCCCGCGGCCCCGCCTGCTACAGTTGTCGGTGTCAGCATGCGCTGCTCGGCCCCAAGGTGATCGACTGTGCTGCCCGTTGTCGAAACCACACTACTCTCATTCAATACGTTATAACTGTGACCTACCCGTCTGCCATTGCGCAATTAACACCGTCCCGGTGATCTGGTCATATTTCATTGACATCGATAGTTATAATAGTGCGTAACGTTTTTTTTTTACTGTTTTTTTTTTTAAGTTTTACTGTTGTGTAGACACTGTGCGGTTGTTCCAGATGCGGTTAACGTTCTTTACGATGTGTGTTTTGACGATAGTGGCGCTATCTATGTGCCGGCCGTACGACCCGGAAGACGAAGGCTTGAAGGACGTGCTGCCATCTAATGGGCAGTTCGAGGCGTTCTACCCGCGCGAGGCGCACGGCATTCCGAACGGTTCATCGCGGCCTGCGCATGGCCATGGTAGTTTCTACAAGCACCGCAATCCGGCGCTAGTCGACGTGAAAAATGCTGCCGCCTATGGCTTTCGCTTCGACGGCATGAGGAGATTCAATTTTGATGATGAATGAAGGGTCAGCGTATGTGTCATTGTTTTCTTTTTTATTTTGTTAATATCTATTCGAAATCTATTATATCATTATTTTATTGCCATTGGATATTAAAATTATAAAATTAATGTTTTTTTCCAAATAAAATATATTTTTTAATACTTTGTTTGTTAAATTTACTGGTAATAATACTAAGGTTAGCCACACTTCCTTTAAGAAAGCCTTGGGTACCTTTTTTTAGTTGGGAAATCATCTAAAGCCCAACGCTGCACGTAGATCCACAACTACCAAACTTGTTCATACAAAAGTAGACTCTAAACATCGGAATTAAGGCCTATAGTGGCGTGGATGTGAGAGGACACCGGTGTCCTCTGAGCTAGGGAAGATTAAGCGGGCGCACGCGCGGTCCCATACAAAAATGCATCGTCGCGGGCAGCCGCGCCCCGCGCCCCTTTTGCTACGTAATAATACATTAAAGTTCTCTATACTACATGCACACTGTTAAAGTTGAATTAGCGATACTGCGTAGGTAACAATCCGGTTTCCGCGCGTCTGCCCGCTTAACGCAGCGTTGGCCCTAATGACATCTCCCGCCCTTGAGTTCACACGTTTGTTCCTTCTTTGCCTTGCATTCCTGGGCCTTGGGGGGTTCATTTTCACTTAATTCATGGCCTCATCAGCTTAGACCCTGCTGAGTCCCTACGATTTACTAACATCTTGAGGCGCTTGTGGAACACTACGCACCGTCGACGATTTGGGCTCGGTCCGGATGATTACTGGATGACCGGACGGCGTGCTACCCATTGCTCGTCGTCTGCAAGCCTGCGCCTACGGTGGCTGGTAATCGGGAGAGATCGGGACCTCGGGATCGGGGGCTGGCGCGCGAAGGCCATTCCTTCGTGCGTGCGGCCGCCTCCTTTGCTAGCATAGCTTCGCAGAAAGAGGCGATCGCCTGCCATTTCTCCGCGCTCCGGACCATGGCCTGTACCAATGGCCTGTGCCCGGCGCGAGAGGTCGTTGCCGCCGATCGCCCCCACGAGGACACTGCGGTGCTCTGCCGGAGAAGCCTCAGGTACCTAAGTGATTGTTTAAGCAAATATGTGACCAAAGTGAAGAAGTTTATTTTGCTTTAAAGAATAGAAAATACCTACATTCTAGTTTTAAATAGTTTATAAGAAAATTGCGGACCCGCGACTCATCGACGCTCATCTTTACTCCAGCCCCAAGCGGATACCGGTGACCACACACCTATTGTATTTCTATTGAGTCTCTAATTACGGTATTCATAGGGTTAAATAATAAATATAGGTTCTTTTAATGATGTGAAAACGGCTGAAAGAGTAATTTATTAACTTATTTTTAACTTTTTAATAGTTTATTTTTGTGTTGGGGGTTTTAAATGTTTTTAATTTTATTTCAATTTATATTAATCGGGATACTCATTATTGTGATTACTACGTTTCGTTAACGTGGGAAATCATGAAATGTCTTTTCTCGCTTTAGGGCGGCGCGAGAGGATGTGTCAGACTTTTACTGACTAAAACCACATCTATTTTCCATATCTTTCCGTAGCAGACGTCTACGCCCTTTACGGAACCTACGTGCCAAATTTTAAGTTTCTAGGTGTTATAGTTTCTGAAATTTCGTGATTAATCAGTGAGTGGTATTTCGATTTTATATAGATTATCCATTTCATATAGTACTCCTTTAAATTATAAACTAGCGACCTACCCCAGCTTCGCACGGTTGCAATGGTGATATTAAATATATTATGCATTTATTATACATATTAACATTCCATTAAAAAAAAAACGCTTCAAAATCCGTTGCGTAGTTTTAAAGATCTAAACATACATAGGGACAGACAGCGGGAAGCGACTTTGTTTTATACAATGTAGTGATGAATATTTTTTTTCCCTTGATTTTGTGTTACGATAATGAGTTACATAACCAACAATGTACATTTAGGTATGGGTCCAAACTCGACTAGTTTAGATATTAGTAGGCATTCCAAAATCCATCAGGGCCTTGTCATCAGAAAAACTGAGCAGAAAAAATCAAAAGGAATCTAACGAGTCCAAACTCGATGGGTTTACTAGTTAGTAGTCCAGGGTTCCATCAGCCTCCACCTACTTCTAGCATCAGATCCTTTGTCATCACGAGAAATAAATAGAACTGGTTAAGATGAATCTAATGAGCCAAAACTCGACGGGTATCTAGTAGGCATCCAAGAGTACCATCAGCTCCAACCAGTACCAGCATCAGGTTATCATCATCATGAGAAATGTATAGAACTGGTTACGATGAATCTATTGAGCCCAAACTCGATGGGTTTACTAGTAGGCATTCCAGGGTTCGATCAGACACCTCCTTAACATTAGGTCCTCGAAACTAATGAGCCCAAACTCGATGAGTTTACTAGTTGGCATCCCTGGGTTTCATTTGCTCCACTTCTCGTCATTATGATAAATGTAATCTATAGAATTGGTTAGAAAAAAATTAATGAGCTCAACTGGATGGGTATGCAAGTCGGCATTCCAGAGTTCCATCAGCTACCTCCCAGTTCTAGCATCAGGTCTTTGTCAATATGAGAAATGTAAGGAACTGGTTAAGACGAATTTAATGAGCCCAAACTCGATGGATGTACTAGTAGGCATTCCAGGATTCCAATAGCAATCTCCCAGTTCTAGCATCAGGTCCTCGTCATCATAAATAAAATGTATGGAACGGATTGAGAAAGAAAAAGAAAGAGAACATGTTTAATCGGCACACAATGAAACACAACACAAAGTACCTAACGAACCTAAACTCGATGGTTTTACTAAGCATTCGTGGGTCTTATCAGTTCCACCCAATTCCAGCATCAGGTCCTCGTCATCATAAGAAATGTTAGGACGGGTTGAGGCGGATCTATCATACCCAAACTCGATGGGTTTATTCACAGGTTTACTAGTAGGCATTCCAGGGTTCCATCAGCTCCATCCAGTTCCAGTATCAGGTGCACCCAATTGTAAAACAAAGACTTGTCCTTGCAAATGTGATGTGCAAATGTATTAATAATAACTGTCAAAATAAAAAGGATTGCTTAAAGAACAATGGGAACAGTTTGTCATTGCAGCCGAGGCGAAATTCACCCGATCCGTACAGGCGAGGGTGTTATGGATCCGAGTGCTGCAGTGGCAAATCTCCACGTGTATCAAACGACGTTTTTCAATACACTTACGAAGAAATACGATGAAAAATCCACCCATAATCTATCTTCTATCGGAAAATTACGACACATTTTTGTTCATTTTGTACTGAAGAAAATTTTCCAAAGTTGCCACACAATTTAGTTTTGATTTAATGGCAGCAGGCTATCACAAGTATTTTTTACCTCAATTACATAATCTGGCGGCGTAGCATCTAAAGGATTCTGTTCAAATCATCTTTATCACAACTATCACGAATGAACTAGATAATATTAGGTGCAGGTGCACTTGTTTTCCCGCGCATAAGCTTTGCAGGTTGAAGTGTGTTGAAGGGGAAGCAAAGGTATCAAACCGATTCAAATATTTTTGTATTTAGAACACAGATTAACACAGATTTTAATTTGTTGCTTCTCGTATTAACAAATTATTGCATAAGTAATCATGTCTATTTATCTTGGCTCGTTCTTCGCCCAAAGAATTAGCATTGCCATTCAACGTGGCAATGCTGCCAGTCTTCTGGGTACATTTCCGGATGACAGCGATGTGGAGGAGTACTTCGACGCCTGTGTGTACTGTGTTTTTGTATTATTGTATTCATTGTATTGTACTCGTACATAGGTAGGTTTTAGTATAAATAGTTTAGTTAATATTTAAGGTTTTGTACATGTATAGATATATTTGTGTTTATATACTGAATATTAAAAAATATTATTTGTCTAATTGGAAATATCAGGGTTTGTACTACTCTGTCTATTTAGTATATTCTGTTCAAAAACATAATTTATATTTTCATTAAATATTAAAACCTGCGCCTCTTTGCTTAAAAAAAAAAATTATAATCACCCTTGACCGTGACGAAATAGGAATGAAAAAAGCCCTTGTTTTGATAAATTCAAAAAAGTACGCGGGTGGTAAACATGCCATATCGAACCTAATCGTAGTGCGATAAGAGGCAGTTTTCGAGTAAAGCGTAATTTAGATTTCTGCAGCCGTGTAATGCAGGATGCTCTGTGGCCAGTCCCTGGCGGGATCCAACGGCCATTGAAGATTTGACGGGTCAGCTGTGCATCGTGTGGCATCGGGATCAAGTGTGCATTATTTTTTTTTTTAAGTCCGTGGTTTTTGCCTTCTTTTCTAATTATTATATTTTCATATATTATTGGGCAATCCCAATAATATATGAAAATATAATAATTCAGAATCAATATTCTGACTGTATATGAGCCTAGATGTAATTGCAATTACATGGCGTTTATTTCTTATTTTAATTTTTCAAAATTCTAAATTACCGCTAGCACTAGCGTACTTGATAATTTTTGGCGTACTTTTTTAAATGTAGAATTTCTTTTTTTTTTATTGTTAACCTTTCTGTTATTTAATCAAATTGTTTTTTTCATATTAAAAAAAGGAAAATTAAACGTGTAGTGGCGGGAGTGATTCTTTTATTTTATTTCGCTATACTTATAGAATATAGGGTAAAACCCGGATAGTCGGCCCGGGGGTATAGTTGCCTTGATTTTACTCTAGTTTCGCAATGAAACACATGTTGAAAAAAAAAAAACATTTTATTTTTATTTGTCTATCGAGAGACTCTGCAACTACAACTAAGTTGCCGTGTCGCATGTCTCTGTACGATTTCATGAGACGGCTAGGTGCGATCAAAGTTTTTGCGGGATAAATGTCCTCTTCCTCGACGGGGCATCTATCCTAAATGTAATTTACATGGATTAGGCAACTATCCCCTATATGGGATAGTTTTCCCACATAGGGGATAGTTGCCGTTTTAGAGGTCTGTAAAAATCCCCAATACTCTGGAAATATCCAAGATATGTATATAACTTTCATAAGTATGAAGATAATAAACCAAAGGACCTACCCATTTTACAAATAATGAATCTTGCTTTTTGTGCAAAGAGGTATAAAGTAATTTCAAAAATGGGGCAACTATCATGGTTTTACCCTAACCATTAACATCACTTATAATATGTCATGACAATTTCAGTACGCAAAACATAGTTAGGATACTTTGTTTTATTACCGAGTTCCCTCGCCTACCTTTCACTTTCTGGCTTCATCATCAGATCACTTCAATGACACTATATAGCTAAAGTGCATCTCATGACAATTCTAATAAGCCTAAACAGAGTTAGGATACATTTATTTATTACAAAGTTCCGTTGCCTAACTTCCAATTTCACTGATGAACCCTCTCTCTCTCTTCCTTTAAATAGTCATCAACTACATGTGTCAACAAAGCAATTTTACTTGTTACGGCAGTTCTGCTATGAGCCCATGAAGAGTTCCGTTCCATATCTCCGAAGTTCATCATTAGGTGATGATAATATTTCTATGGGATCAATTCAGGAGATACTCTTTCAAATAAAAATAAATAATTTAAAATCTGTCTACGTTTGACCAAGAAATCAATTGTTTTTTCCTTCAATATCTATTTAGGTGCATATCTTTTTTCTGCAACGTAATTAAAGGTGGTGCTCATAGTAACAATTGAGATACAAACCAAATCCTTTACAATGGCATATGCCACAACTCTGTTGGACAATGAGCCCAATTTGTCCCATGGTCCTTTACTTTTAAGTATTATTATCTCTCTTATCCACAGATTATGTTTTATTTTTAACTTTATTGTTTTTAGAGTTCCCTACCTCAAATGGAAAAAAACGGAACCCATAAAGGATCACTTTGTTGTCCGTCTGTCTGTCTGTCAAGATCCTTTATCTTGGGAACGAGTGGAGGAATCGCGTTATAATTAAAATTATATTCTTAAGTTTGCGGTCCCTTGAAGCTGTTAAAACAATCAATCTTTTAAGATGACGAAAAAAAATAGATACGGCCGTTTATGTCGCAAAAAAACGTGTATTTCGTCACTAACAAGGGAATCAAAAATTCATAGGGTACTTCCCGTTGACCTAGAATCCTGAAATTTGGCATGAAACAAGAGCTCTAATAGCACTAATAATATATGGAAAAATCTGAAATTATAAATTTGTAGTTACGTCACAAAAAAAATCTTCGTAACTCAATTCGGGAATTGAACTGTTTTTATAGATAGGTAAATTTGTACGGAACCCTCAGTGCGGGAGTCCGATTCGCTATTTTTTAATTGACTTCCCTAAGATATATTATTTAATTTTCTGAAACAATTAGATATTTATTGTTACTTAAACAATTAATAAAATGATTCTTAGCATTTGTTCAGCCAATTTACTTACTGTTTCAGGGAATGGGTTGCTTTTTTTTTTATGGTAGGTAAAATCATCCAATGACAAATCCCGCCTTTGGGCGGAGCGGGAAGTAGTGTCAGACTCTTACTGACTAAAAACCTACCCTGTTCCTTCGTTGCCTATAGTGCCGGGGCTGAGCCTTCCTCTCAGAAAACGGCCCTTGACCCCAGCAGGCTTCGACCCTGCCTGCCTGCAGTTAGCAGGCTGGGCCTCTACGGTTTGCTGACAGCTCCTTGAGGCGCGCGGGAACAGAACGCGCCGTCGACGACTTGGGCTCGGTCCGGTCGGTTACCGGACGATCGGACAGCGTGCTACCCATTGCACATCAGAGGTCTTAAAGTCGCAACGACGATATTACACATTAAGCACAAATAATAAAATCATCTTAAAATTTATTATTATTATTTCCTTTATTAGTTCTCTATACATAAGTATTTTTTCAATTTTTAAATATTTCCTAAAAAACGTATAAAAAACATTTAAAAATATAAAAACAGCAGTTCACCGGTGTCGGGAGCAGGGTCCAAGCTACCGGTGGTTAGGGCTCCAGAGACAGGAGCCTCACAATGCGAGCCGTATCGAGGAGTACTGCGTGCTGTACCAGGCCCTTGATCCAACCGCGCAACGACAGCTACGATAGATGGTCGTAACGCATAGTAAGTAGTTATTTCATTGAATTTCGTCTTTTTGTGTACGTCCCTTTTTTCTATATCGGTATATTATAATTCTGCATCTTTACGAAGCAAGATCAACCAAACTGGGTATAAAGACACGGTCCTATTCTTTTTTTTCATAGTTTCACCCGAATTCAATTGACTTCCTGTCTAAAATCGGTTCAATTATTAACCTTAACTAGAACTCTGGGATCGTTAATTGTTTTTTTTGTCAATCACAGTGTCACTTTGTTGACTTCTCCCATTTAAGATTTCACGCTCGGTGTAGCGACGAGGCTAGGTAGTACAAAGGGAGCGGTGTGACTTGATAATGAACACGTCCTGGCGATTCGATACGAATGTCAGCCGCATCCTTCCTTGCCATTACGTGGTCAGCAGACCGCGAGCGCCGCCCTCTTCTCTATCTGCTTGGAGTCAGTGAGTCCGAACAACTGTCTCTTGTCAAAATATAGGATCTTTGGCGGAAAGAAGACCGCTAACAGTTTTTTAATTTTGTAAATGTTTACCATTGCCCTCTCTCAATGCACGTAAATTAAGCACTAAAAGATTGCGCGAACGGTAAAAGATAAGTAGTTATTTACTTGATTTTCGTCTTTTTGTGTACGTGTCATTTTCCTATACTTATCGGTATTTTACGAGTATAAATCCACATCTTTTAAGGACCGATTTTTCAATCATCAGTGAACTTCTATCTGAGGAATAAATATGGCGGTGTGACGTCAAAACGTCAAACATATTCTTCAGCTAAAAGTTATCTGGCGATTGAAAAATCGGCCCTTAACCGACTAATAAAAAAGGAGGATGTTCTCAATTCGGATGTTTGTATTTTTTTTTATGTTTGTCGCGCATAACTTCGTCGCTTGCCAATCGATTTGAAAAATTATTTTTTTATTGGAAAGGGTATACTTCCCAAATGGTCCCATAGTCGATAAGTCGATATCGGATGATGAAATCTTGGAGATACGAGGGAACTCTTCAAATTTTATACGAAAACGGCGATTTTGGTATTTTTTTCTACAACAAGTGAAGCATCAACAAGTGATGGCAGAATGGTTCTTATTGAACGCAAATCGTTCAATAAGAACCATTCTGCCATCAGATCTGATGATGAAGGCAATAAACAGGCACCGGAACTCCATAATAAGACAATGTATCCTAGCCGTGTTTGACCGTATTAGAATTGTCATGAGATGCATTTTAGTTAAAAGGCACTATCAAACTGATCTAATGATGGAGCCGGAAGATGGAAGGTAGACACGAGAACTTCATAATAAAACAATATAGCAGTGTTTGGGTTTATTGGAATTATAATGAGAAATAAGCACTCTGGTTTTAAGTGCATCGCAACTAAAAAGTGAGAAATAAAAAACTTTTTATAAAAAAATACCCGACTTCACTAGAAAAAAAGCACTAAAATAATCATAATAACTTTAATTTCGGAAATCGGTGTTAAATAAGAAACAAACAATACTGAGAAACACCGACTTCCGAAAATAAAGTTATTTTGATTATTTTAGTGTTTTTTTTTCCAGTGAAGTCGGTTATTTTTTTTTATAAAAAGTTTTTTTAATGGGACTGAAAACGAATCCAATGTTTTTCAATTCAGCCTCGATCTGAATCTGTATCGGTGTTAATTTGCCATCTCTTCACTCTTGACTGAGTTCAATGCAGGTCACTCATAGATCGATATTGGCTGAGCAACACTCTCTCACCCAGAACGCCCGATCAATTTCCCCACGATAAGTTTATGCAATTAATAACAGTATGTCTATTATACGTTTAGTAGATCATTTTAACCAGAGAAAGTATAGACGCAGCATTAGATACACCTCACTTTAAAAACTCTATGTCAAAACACTTAGCCGCCCTCAGAAAAAAGTGTGAAATTATCTTAAGTGGCCAGTATCTAAGAAAGCCCTTTTTAAAATCAGGCTAATATAACGGTACGTTCTAAGTGAAGATAGAAGTGTAGATAAGTTAATAAGATTATTATTATACGTCATGTTGAGGTCGGAGACCGGCTTTTAAGGACGGAATGTTTCTGAAACCGTGTATAAAAAACGAGTGGTCCCCAGGGATCGGTCATTCCGCGGTCGGAGTGGGTGCACGCATCTTCGTTCCCAAAATAACGATTTTTTTTTTTTGTGTTAAGGCTCCTTAATTGTTCGCTCGACTTGAATCAGTAGTTTTGAGTCCAGTCTCGAAGGGGGTGAACGTAGGGCTTCTCTCGTACAGTTAACGCGTCTCAACAGTGCCATGAATCCGGATACAGTCAGAGTGGTGAGTGCCATTGTTTCTTTTAATACACTTGCGATTTTTTTTACAATTATATTGTTAATCTACAGTGTTATGTTGTTAGAAAAGTGATTTTCAGTATTAAAATCATATTTTATTATAAACATTAAATAAAAAAAATATAAGTTATTTGTGACATAAATAACGTTGTTAACAAAAGCTTTCGTTGAAACAACATTAACTTTTTTTAACAATGTTTAAAAATAAAAAAGTGGACTACGCAGCCGACGATCATTCAATATGTTTATCACTTTTTCGTGTTTACATTATTCGTGCTTAATGATTCTCTATTGTTGAGTAAGATTTCAATTTATATGGCGGCAATAACAAGGCTCAATGGATAGTTGATGAGGGCAGGGAGAGTGGTCAGTGGTGCAAGTCATCCCGCTGGCTCACTCACTTGACGAGTCAGCTCGACTCGCTCGAAGCCGGCAGCCGTTTGTACATTAACATCTCTGTTGTGACACCTATCCATTTATTGATTTATTGTAATTGAGATATCGATTTTTATATCGGAAATTCCGTGTCATTTTATGACGTCTTTGGTCTTCGAGTTTGACAATTGAATTATTTAGTTTATACTTTCCTTTAAATTTGCTATTTAGATATTTTATTTTATTTAGTTACTTAAAATTACATAGGTATTGTGTTGACAATGGCACATATATTTCTAAAATGAATCGAATGATAGAATAAAAAAAAATGGCCGTAGTAGATAAAACTGAAGTTGATGAGCTAAATGCATTCGTGGGCAGTGTAGGCGAAGCGTTGAACATAAATTAAACATTTATGAGTTTGGGACTCGCTGGCACCATTTAACGATTATCTACGGACCGGTACAAATCTCTTTATAATGTATGTGGCGAAACAAGGGAATGCAGCGTGAGGCGTACACACTCTATGAAAGATTTTATGCCCCGACTGTACCTATTAAACTTCGAATTAATATCGAAGATAATAACCTCCCTACAGTTTAAAGTTATCTCTTTTCAAAATCTAATTCCGAATGGGAGGTTCACAGTCGACAAACAACATCCATGTTTATTTAAAAAAACTGTAATTAACGAATTTATAATTGAGTAGTTAGGATTTTATAACATACGATCATTAATCTTGAACGTTAGTCGTTGCGGATGCATCTAATTAGCTTCAAGTTGGGTGGAGAAAACCTTTGTGTATTTGAATTTGAATGTTTGTTGACTTTGTTATTTTTTCTGAGCTTGCGTTTTAATTTCTAAGTTTAAATGCTTTGCGAAATTTTGCTTTGCGCTTCGCCCGACTTAATTCCTTTCACTCCTTTCACACTTAATTATTATTTTACTCAATGGTCTTGTAATTTAGATCAATTGGGATCTTGAAGCAATCTACCCAATACGAATAATTGTGTAGATATAGAGGAGGTATGTTTTTTTAAATGAGAGTAAGATCGTTTTTCTGCCGATGTCAATCTCACACATGACCTGTTTATTAGTTAATTGCTTGTGTACATTCGGTTGCGTGATTGTTCGAAAAAGTTAGTCAATGGTCCTGGAACGCAAATGGCAACTGAAGGAGCATTTGGGTTTCTTTTTTCGTAGGGATTTTCTGAAAATGCTGGAATCTGTGTTTCCTGATGGCTACAACCCGGGAATCTTTGAATCAAGAGTGAAAAGGGTACTTCTAGGAAAGCGCGCTCCATCGTCGACCGTATCGTCGCTTTCCATCAGGTGAGATAGCGGTCAAGAGCGACCCTATCAACAATAAAAATATACTCATGGTCTTACAGCAAAGGACAAGGAAAAGAAGGAAGGACATAAGTGTGGTTTTAGTTAGTAAAAGTCTGACACGCCAACATTAGGTACCTTAGAGTAGGAGATGACATTGGATGTCTTAAAAAAAGGTCGTTAAAATCTGATACTCACTCCTGCGTGGACGTTCTCTGGGTGGACCGGAGCGGAAGAAAGATTATTTAACAATTTCCCAACTAAAAAAATCCTTAATAGGTATATTAATTATATACCCCTACTCACCTGCACGGCGCGTTCTGTTCCCGCGCGCCTCAAGGAGCTGTCGAAGAAGCCAAGCCTGCTAACTGCGGGCAGGCAGGGTCGAAGCCTATCGGGGTCATGGGTTAACCTCCGAAAGGAATACCCGGCCCCGGCTCGATAGCCTACGAAGGAACGGGGTAGGTTTTTAGTCAGTAAGAGTCTGACACTACTTCCCGCTCCGCCCAAGGGCGGGATTTGTCATTGGATGATTTTACCTACCATAAAAAACTCCTACTCACCTATTAAGGCCTTGCTTGCCGTTCTTACTTTTAGCAAACAAAATCTGTAATATTTCAACCGTCTGAAATGTATTGCATCACAATTTTTTTTGTGAAAAAGTTGAGTATTGTTATGTATTACCGACTTGTACAGGCACACCTATCATTGTGAATAGCGAGTTATACTTTCAATTTCCCCTTATCTTATGTGGAGTGCGCTGATTATTTTTTTTTTTTTTAATTTCTTGGCTGTTACGTGACTACCTGATGTAACTGTATTTCTCATTTTGTCTTATTTTTGTAATGACGGTGTTGCTATTAAGAGTATCTTTGTGTTTTTTTTTTTATTGAATACTGATTAAAGATTCTATACTCTACCTGTTTAGGTGCTTAACTAAATATAAACAATCTTCGCATGTCTTTTATCTAAAATTGTTTTCTAAAAATGGTTACAATTAGCTATTTACCTAAACTGATGTTATGTAATTAAATAAATTAAAATAATCTTTGTATGTCTTTTAAATGATTTTTTTTTTTTAATAAAAAGTTATCAAGATTGTTTACTTTTAGTTAACTACTTAAACAGATGTGCTACCTATAGGTTCGATTCATTCCTACCAGGAATACGGGATTGCTCGAAAGAGAAACCCACATTTTCCTTTGGTTTTTAAATGGTCTTAAAAACTAAAGGAAAATGTGGGTTTTAGTCGCTTTCTCACTCCCTTCAGAGCGGGAGGGATTATTTAATAATGGCAAAGAAAAATGTTAAGTGATCTTAAATTAATCCACAAGGATTTTTTTACTATTTTAATACCCGGCAAATAAGTTCAACCATTTACTATGGTTACATGCCGCCCACTTCGATTGAGACCCGACCGTCATGATGGTTCAACTTGTGTGATGAGTATTATAACTGATTTGACCATTGCAGATGGGTCAACTTATTTGCCGCGTACTTTACAGGTCAGGTATTTCTTAAATTTAAATTTTATACATATTGCGAGATGTTAAGTACATTTAAATATGAATAAAAGTGAAGTTTGACGTGATGTTTGTTTGTTTGTAGATGCAGTTTGTCCTGAGTTTGGCGCTGGTAGCGTCCTCAGAGGCGTTCTTCATGAATTGGGGCTCAGATTCCGCGTAAGTTAAGAACTTTCATATTTTAAAATCAAAGCATAATAAGCGAACATATTTTACGCGAATTTTCTTTTGTGGTATTTTACGACTGGTTATAAAATTGTGTGTAATATAATTATTTATATACTTAAGTTATTGTTATGGTAAATAACAATAACTTATATAAATGAATAAATGCTGCTGCATTAAAACATCTTAGAAATGGCAGTCACCTGGAGTCCATACTTCCATGACATTATACATATTATCATCATAAGCTCTTGTATAGATAAGTAGATATATAATATTTTTATAGTATTTAGCGTAGTGCCCAGCGCTAGGTAATTCTATTTTAACGTCTTATAACGTAGGCATAAGTGGTGGCCGAGTGGTAACGGCCCCGTCTTACTATTACTAGGTCGCGGGTTCAAGCCCGGCCAGGCGCATTACTTTGTGTAATTTATATCATCACCACTGCTCTCAAAACGGTGAAGGAAAACATCCTGAGGAAACCGGCATGTCCTAGAACCAAAAAATTCGAAGACATGTGACATCTACCAAGCCACGCTGGGCCCGCGTGGTGGATTACGGCCCATTCCCTCTCTTGGAGAGGAGGCCTGTGTCCCAGCAGTGGGAATATTAAAAGGCTGATGATGATGATGATAACGATTCGAACAACATGTGGCTTGTTTTACCTCGACAGTTCGAGGAACACTGATAGCGTACACAATAATTAACCAGATTTTCAAATTTATACAAAATTCTAAATCAGTAATACTGCAGTGGATTCCGTCACACCTCGGGATTCATGGCAATGAAATGGTAGATGCGGTGGCAAAGCGAGCCTTTGTTGAAGATATTCCATTAAATGTAGTTCCAATTTTCTCATATAACTTTAGTCTCATTAAAAAACATTGTCATAAATTGTGGAAAAGATGTCACGATGAGAGATCAAGAGAGAAAGTTATCTGTACAATACCATCCTACCAGAACCTTTAACAATACCCTGGATAGAAAATTATGCACTCAATAGAAAATACATTGTTACTGCCATGAGGCTTCGCTCTGGTCACATTCCATCGAGGAAGGTTACGTTCCTTTGGGCATCACATCTTCGCCTAATTGCGAAAAATGTGGAATTATCGAGGACGTAGGTGCGTCATATTCTGGTGAAGTGTGAGCGGGGCGAATGCCTCAGGAGAAATTTGTTTAGCACTTTAAATTTGTTAGATATCGGTATCTGCAGCAGTGTTCTAGCGAATCCTACTTCAGACGAGGCAACAATTTTATATAAAATATATTATAATCATTATATATAAGTTAAAATTTGATGGAGCGTGGAACTTTGTCACTAGAATGACTAAGAATTCTAGTGACAAAGTTCTCTAATTTTCAAAAAAGAGGATCGAAACGAAACAGTCGTAACTTGGCTAGGGTGGTCAAATAATGTTTCGGAATTGTTGTGTTTGGGTATTTAATAACTCACTAGATAATTAATTAGAGCGCTGAGCTCTAGACTAACTATTAGCTCCGTGCAAATTTGACATATAACGAATTTCTCAGATAGAGAGACTGTAATAAGCAAAAGCAGATACGCATCTACCGTGCATGTGTATGTAGGACAAGCACTCTCTGTCCCGTGTCCCAGAATGTTCTAAAAAACCCGATAACATTTATTTATATAAAACAGAGGGCATAGCCACAGAATTACAAATTTTCCTAGTATAGCTATGAACGATTTAAATTAGGCAGGTATATTATTGAAAAATTTTATGGCCAACGGCGTCGTCATGGCCCCAGAATAGGTTTCGACCCTGCTGGGACCCTACAGTTTGCTGAAAACTCCTTGCATACCAGGGTCCTGGAACTAAGGCAATGAAGAAACGGGGTAGGTTTTTAATCAGTAAGAGTCTGACACTATCTCCCGCTCCGCCCAAGAGCGGGAGATGTCATCGGATTATTTTACCTACCATAAAAAAGAAAACTCAAATAACCACTGAATCGTTGAACATGTTCAGCTCGTAATTATTAAGGTATTCGATAGCCGGTGTGAAACAATTACGTGTGGTCGATACTACTCGAAGTACTGGATTCCACGTCTCAAGCGACTTGACAGTTACCGTTCGCTCGTCGCATTTACACACTGTAGCAGATAAAAAAGCACACGTTTCCTTCTTATATTTTATGTGCATTTTCATGCCTCTAGTATATCGTGAACTTTTTTGTCAGTTTTTCTGCTGTTATGATTTTTATTTCCTAAACGTTTTACGTTACGTTTTTGTGTGGAGTAATAAAAAATATCGAATGTTTTTTGATAATGCGAGGTCCGTTTTTAAACTTTTGCTTAAAGAGTCTGCCGAGTCCATTTCTGATAGGCCAAAAACAAACATACGAGTAATTTAGCGTCATAATCAAAAGTATGTGCTAAATGGGTTTCTTTGCAAACTATCATGTAGATATAAATTAAATTACTTACCTATACTTTTCTCAAATATGCCTTGTGTTGTACTTGTGAACTTTTCAACAGCAATACATGGTCTTTTCTTGTTACAGAAGTCAGTCTTCCGCACAGAAGGCGTGGGTGCAGCCTTTACCTCCAAACATGTCTCCTGGCTACCGATACCAGTATACATACACCCCGTATGAGTCCCGCAAGGTGTATCAGATACAGGCTCCGCAGTACCAGCAACCCGAGATGGTGCAGCAGAATCTACAGCCCATACCGATCAGCGTTCCAGCGGGGTCCAGTCTTACCCCCGTGTCGCTCCAACATGTCCAACTCGTACCTTGTATGTGTCCTGTTGCTCCTGAGGAGGCTGACAAACTCAAGGAACAAGTTGGCCCCGGGCCCTACATGGCACAGACGTACAGCCAGCCTGCCTACACCGTCCCACAGCAAGTCACGGGCGAGAACGTACAAGCTGCAAAGTAACAATAGACTCACACTTATTATATTAGTTATCACCACTAATAACTCCCACAATTAACGTATAATTTATTTCTAATTTTTAAAGAGAGAAACCATCGATTTCTGATATTTATATCTAGAGTTAATTTAACAGCTTGTGCGAGGTTTTTCTTCAAAGGATCACGAAGACTGATAGACTAAGGACATTGTGTGTTCATTCATTCTTAATAAATAATATAACTATGTTCATGCGTTTTTGTTAATTCCTGTTTTTGAGGTGGGAAAATATCAAATAAATTCTCTCAGGGTGGAAATATCTTAACCGGTTTCGAATCCAGTTTGGCTGCACCAATAATCTGGCTAAATAATATTTCCTCCTCAATTCATCCCGAATACGGTGTCAGTGTTAAGCCCCTTCACAGAATATGCGTAGTTTCCTGGTCGCCATGAGCGACTTATTGCACTTTTCAGGATTTAGGTATACTAATCTGAAACGAAAATGCTGGTAGGACTAAATTTCAGTCAATATACAGGGTATACAAGATATTTGGTATATCTTCTTAATGGACACTAAAAGAAAAAGTAACTGGAACTCCTTTTGACAAAAATAGCTAAAAAATAGTACATTTTGATACAAGTGCAGAAAGTTTGTCATTGCGATTGAGGCAGAATTCTCACGAGCCGAAGGCGAGTGTGGAGCCGAGTATGAAGCCGAGGGCTACAGAGACAAATTTGCACGTGTGTCAAACGACGTTTTTCAATACACATACGAAGAAATACTTTCTCTGAAAATTACAACGTATTTTTGTTCATTTTGTACCTACTGAAGAAAATGATTCAAAGTTGCCATACATTTTAGTTTTGATTTAGATGGCAACAAGCATACAAGTATTTTTTACATTAATCACAATATATGGCGGCGGCGGCGGCGGCGGCGGCGTAGCATCTAAAGAATTCTCTTCAAATCTTAAATTCAACTTTTTTTTCACAAATAACACAAATAAATAGGTTAGATAATTGTATTTAATAGACTTTTTTTCCCGCGTTTAATCTTTGCAGGTTGAAGAAGAGGCAAAGTATCAAACTTTACTGATCCTAATATTAATAAATAGAAATTCTAATATTTTAAAATTTAGAACGCTGATAAATGTAAATTTTTTGCTAATAACAAAGTATGTGTAAGTAATCATGTTTATGTATTATATTTTGTTCATAAATACAATGTAAATTTTTATTAAATACTAAACCCTTACAAATATCCGCCTCTTTGCTGTAATAAAAATCACCCTTGACCGAGACGAAGTAGGAATGAAAAAAGCCCTAGGTGTGATAAATTTAAAAAAAAAACACGCGTGCGATATACATGCCATGTCGAACCTAATTGTAGTGCGATAAGTGGCAGTTTTCGAGTAAGTGTATTGAAAAAACAATTACTCTCATGGCATAGTACGATTCAAACGATTAGGTTCATACCATTAGGTTTGAATCGTACATACAATTTCTACCTCCTACCTAGTTTCGTTCATCTGATGGGAATGCTGGTAAAATACTGATTGTTATGCAGTCAATTAACCTGCGCATTTTCTCGAGTATTTAGAGTTAGGTTTTCAGACCTAAATGCAGCCTAATACATTTTGATTTTTGGCAGTTATTATGGGAAAGCATATGGGAATACCCCATATGCTTTCCCATTAAAACTGCCAAAAATCTACAAATAACGTGCGTACGAACGGCGTACCTAAGACACAAAGGAGTCCAGGTATCTTTTCTTAAATTATGGATTACAAGCTTTGCTTTACCGCGAAGATCGACGGTTGTGTCTGCGTTATTTTAGCCTTGGTGTAGTTTTAATTAAAAGAAAATGACTTGATTTTTCAATTATCTAAAGAATGAATTTGACGGTTGCAAAAGCAGCCAAGCCGCCATTTTTATTCCAAAGTTAAAACAATATCTGACTTGGTATAGAAAAGGCAGATCTTTTCCACAAATTCCAATATAGTAGAATTGAAGTTGAAGTTAAAAAATCAACGACAAGAATAACGTTTATAGTATACTAGGTTGTGCCAGCGGCTTCGCCCACGTGACAGTAGATTTCTCCATACGAACTTCGTTCCCTTAGGGGCAGAGTTTTGTAAAATTCGTTCTTAGAAATCAACTTCTATAAGTAAACGAATCAATGACCTTGTAGGTATTAGTCGGTCGCTGCGTACTAACTACCTACAGTTCATTGGCTTCGCTCAGCTGACGTTTACTTAAAGAAATTAATTTCGTACATGCGTAAATTAATTAGAGTTTAAAAAAAAGTACTTTATTTTTTTTATTTTTTTCTTTGCAAATCGAAAGTATTTTGTGTACCAAATCGACCCTCCGCGGGATTAATACAACCAAAATTTAACGGTGTATATAGATTCGTTTTTACAAAAAATACTGTAAAAGTATTAACGGGCATAATCAGGGTATTACTCATAGAAATATGAAAATTACACTAAATAAAGCCGTTCAAGAAATCGAATTTTGGACTAAATAGCGCATTTGTAACGTTTGGAATATATCTTGAGTTGAGCTGGCTTATGTCCCACGGTTTTGGAAAGAGTTTTATACCTGTATAAAAAGTTTAGACTATCAATAGTAAATTAGCTCGTTTATTTACCCTAAGATTAAACCTTTAATTATTAAAAAGTATTTAGATGGCACGACTAACCAATCGGAGCGCGTGATTTTGGAATGTTGGAATATGGCGGGAAAAAGCGCGTCTCTTAGTTTGTCGTACCATTCTTCGCATTCTAGCATCGTCGTGTTTGTAATTTTTCAAGAAACATTTGTTTACGAATCATATTTGTTTTTGTGTATCTATTGGAGAAATAAAATAAGTAAGTACAAGTTCAAGTGTCTGTTATTTCCACTTATTATCTCATTCTCAAAAGTCATAAATCCAACTAACAGAAAGATTTATATTATTTGAAATGATTACTAGAAAAATACAATAATATATTTATGAAGAAGTCTACACATGTTACACATATCTAAACTTTTTGTGAGCAGTCTTGCTGAACTGAACTTATAAAAGGAGCTGTCAAAAATTGTGGCGTCAAATTAATGTCACTGACAAAGAGAATACAATAACTACGTAAGATTGGCAAAATTGTGGTGTCTCTTCCACAAAGGCCATTAAATGAAGAGTTGAAGTTGAACTACGTAAGATATTTTACTGTTAATTCTCGCTAAATACTATCCAGCGTTTGACGGTATATTAATAGTTCGTACGTGTTATTGGCAAAATTGTGGTGTCTCTTCCACAAAGGCCATTAATGAAGAGTTGAAGTTGAACTACGTAAGATAAAATCGTGGTCAGTGATAAAATCGTAGTCAAGGATCTTGTATTTCAAAGAGTATAGTAATTTATATAGTTGTATATCCTACATACTTACAATTTAGAAGGATGTTCCTATAAAATATGATTCACAAAACCATCAGGAGTTGACGTTGAAGTTGATTCTGTGTGTAGCATGATAAAGCGTGGAAGCCAAAAGCGTATCTTTATTCTAAACTATAATACTTTTTAAGAATAGCATATACGCTATATACGTAAATGAACATTTAGGCATAAGGATTAAAATGTTTTCATCATTTAAATCAAAAAAACGTGTTTCGTTATCAAATGATGAATATCAAGAGCTCATAAATAAGCTCACCGAAGCCTACATGCCGATCGGTTTGGATGCCAATTACCATAAGCAAAAGGTGGCAGCAGTAAAGCAACTACGTTATATTTTGAAAAATTGCTCCAAAAAACGTCTTCAAGAACGAGATTTCAAGCCGCTACTCTTGTGTTCGTTAACGCTGGTGTACTACTTTGGAATGCGTATTAAAGTAAAGGCACGCAAATTATTTTTGCTCGGCACTTTCTCAAGGCGACTTTTTCACAAGGCAGAAGATGCATTTAGAACAACTGCGGACATTTTGCTACCTGAGTGTAGCGAAGCCTCTATTAAAATAACTCTGAACTTCTTCTCAGAAGTTTCCCTTTGGTCTTTCGAAAGTTTCGTTGAACAGATCCTGGACGTTCTGCTCTACTTCGATCGGGGACAGACGACGTTGTTTAACATGATGCTGACCGAAATCCACTACGTTCTGTTCACGGATGTGAAGGCGGAAATAAGGCATCGCATGAGAATATTTTATAATTTACTCTTAAGTCCACATTGGGTTATCGACAACAGGCAGCTTTTACCGTTCGTTACCCGTCTATTAGATTTTTTCACTTACACAATATCCAAAGAAGATGGAAGATCATCCGCGTATGCATATTTAAGAAAAGGCTTTGAAGTGTGCCTTCGTCGGATCTTCGAGAGGGCAGGAAATATGTACCGTATGTTAATTATAACTACTATGCTTAACTGGTTTTCGATGGTCAATTTGGATCAAGGAGATGTTTTAGAGTTCTCTACATTGTTAGACCATGCCGCAGATTTTTATGAAGTGCATGTGTACTCAGATAGCTTTGGAGAAGGATTGATCGAGCACGTGCTTGTGACCCTAGTAGGATCCGATGCAGCTACAACTAGCCTCATAGGATGCCGGCTTTTGTTAAAGTTTTTAGATCGACAAGACAACGCACAGTATCTCATAGTTCCTACGCTATTCTATGAATTTACTCAGGTTTGTTTTCTTCGATCTGAATTAAGAACTAATATTCTAATGTTTTTGTCATATTACGTGAATTAATATCCTTGTTCAGGTTCGACTTAAAATAGGACAATACGATCCCAAAGATAAACTTTTTATTCGGCAACACCGAGAGAAGTTGAATTTATACTTGTTGCAAGCAGTTAAACTGCATGGTACGAACATTGTGAACCTGAAGACAATCTACAGTATCATATGCTGTATAGTGCTGGAGGTGCCGTGCGGGCTGACGGCCGCCGCCGCAGCCTGCATGTCCATGGCCGTCCAGGAGCTGGCGCTGAATGACGAGAACATTCCGGCCCCGTGCCGTTACTGGATGCACGCTGTGGTAGTGTCCATCATGTCGCTCATCTGCTGGGTGCACAAAGCCCCGGTGCTGTACACCTACGTCAACCATATCGTCTCACGCCGTGCCAAAGAGGCGCCTCAGCTCAACCCACCGATGATGTACTTCTACAAGATTGGCAGGCACCACGTTACTTGGAATAAACCGACGCTTTTCTTTGAAGATTGGGAGTTGCGTTATGCTCTCTGGAAACATTTCCAGGGCGGTCAGACAGTGAGTTTTTTTTTTATTTTTCGTTTATATTGTTTTTTTTTTCCTTGGTATGACCCTGAATTTATTCTTTTCTAGGCAAAAAAATCAGCTAAAGTTAAAATAATCACAAGCTAAATTTACAAAACTAAGCGAGGTTTTACATAAAGGTAAAATGGTTTGTACAATTACCATTGTAGAACGGATTGTCTGTGTGCGATTAATGATCGTTACGTTTCTTATTTGATTACCAGAGTATCGGAGGAAGTAATTTGCGTGGCTCAATGGAAGGTAATGTGTATGAATTCTGTAGTTGCTGTTAGATTACTGCTTTTTGCTATTTCCGTGTTATTGCCATTGAATTTGTTACGTACTGCAAGTACGTAGTCGATAGATACATTTACCCATTTTATATCAAGCAATTGCGTAGATTTCACTCGCTGTGTAAACTACTCATTTAATCTAAACACGCAGTGAGTTTCCGTATTGTATCATTTTGTTAAGTTATATTTTATAGTGAATTAAAAATTTCCTACTTGCAATGCTGGTTCGTATAAGGAAATTATACTCGTATATTACCCTTTCCTTTCAAATTGTCTATAAGCCTACCTAGGTTCCTTACGTAGCGGTCCCCCGACTCTTTTTACGTTTTTTGTGTCGGGGGTTTTTTAATTTAATTTTTATTTCATATTTTTTAAATTATTCGCGGAACCCATTATTGTGATAACTACTTAAATTAATTTTCCTTAAATATTTTCAACTAGCGGTACCTACATTAATATTATACAAACGAACAACTGCCCAGTTCTAGCATCAGGTTCTTGTTATCATGAGAAACGTATAGAACTGGTCAAGCGGAATCTAATGAGCCCAAACTCGATGGGTTTACTAGTAGGCATTCTAAGGTTCCATCAGCTACACAGATCTTCATAAATTGTAGCTAAGAACTAAATCGATTACGCCAACTTTCAAATAAAAAAAAACCGCATCAAAATCGGTCCATTCGTGTAGGAGCTGCTATGCCACAGACAGACACACAGACAGACAGACACGTCAAACTTTTAAAATGTCTTTTCCGTCGGGGGTTAAAAATAGAAAAGTTCGCACGTCAACGTCTTGAGTGCTTAATATGTGTCGCTTATTTTGCAGACGCCACTCATTAGGAACCTAAATACGAGTAGGTTCACTTTATTTCACAATATTCCCTGCATAATTGCCTGTACAAAAACAGTTTCTTTTGCTGTATCAACATATACGCAGCATTCACTTTCAACTTTAACGTCACATCTGCAGCTGGGCATACGTTCCGAGTACCCATGACAATGTAAGACATAATTTGCTCTTCTCATCAGTTTCACTAGACTTACTTAATGAGACGGCGCTGATATTCTAAATAATACTTGTATTGTACTGTAATTGTTAGCCTGGACTCTTGTGTTGTCATGTTATCTTGATTTAGTTCCACCATTTTTATTAATAGGAGAAAACAATAATAATGCGAAATGATCATGTTTACACTCGTAGGTAAAGAAGAAGGGAAATTAAAAAAAAATCTTGGTACGGAAAATACTTCAATATTCAATTTTTTACGTATACCTACATATCAAGTATCATGGCTCGCGAGGTCGTCGGCTTATGAGATGTTTTTTTTTAGGTGGAAAAATTATCTCCCGTCCTTGTGCGGAGTGGGAGAGCGTGTCAGATTTTTACCAAAACCCGACACCCTTCTTTGCTTTCCTTCCAGGGCCCCAGAGTTCACTTTCGCACAACCTGTGGTCCCAGTAGGTTTCGACCTTGCTGTGGTGCTATTCTCTAAGAAAACGAAACGCTGTTCGACGTTGCCGCAACGTCGAACACCCAAATAGGATACATTGGATTGTCAACCTAATGGACCTATACATTGGATTGTTAATTCAATGTATCCTATTTGTATGTTCGCCGTTGCGGCAAAGTCGAACAGCGCTGCATTTTCTTAAAGAATAGCACCACTGGGCCCCTACGGTTTGCTGCCATCTCCTTAAGGCGCGTGGAACAATACGCGCCGTCGACGACTTGGGTTCGGTCCGGACGGTCAGATGGCGAGCTACCAATTGCTCGCCGTCCGCAAGCCCGTGCCTATGGTGGTCGGAAATCGGGATCGGGATCCCAGTGTCATAAGGGATGTGGACTCGACGATCATAGTACCGATAGTCGTATTAGCCAATGGCTTAATAGCCGCGATGGCTCGGGCGGCCCTCGTAAGATGGCCGGATCAAGGCCTTGATTCGGAAAACTGTTGAACACTGCTCATATTAATAGATTGTTCCTTCCTTTGGAGCTTTGAACGCCGGTTGGGGCCTCATTCCGATGCCGGTGGGATACTATTTTGAAATAATTTATACATTGAATGAATAAACGAATAATAATTTACGGATGTTATGTAGGTACTAAAAGAGTTATGAGTAATGTGAAAAGAAAGAAAGAAAGAAAGAAAGAAAATCAATTTATTTGTACGGAATGACGCAACTAAAAGTAGACAAACATAAAATTATATATGAAAAATATGCGCCACATCCGTGCAAAACGGCCGAACGCTCAGCATAAAGCTGCGCCCTCATGCACAATGTGATGAGCACACAGCGCTGGTTTTCAGCGTTGGCCAGTGCTGACAAAAAGACGCCGGAACGGTGCAATGTGCAAAAAAGTTAAAAATAAAAAAAAATAAAAAAAATATATAAATGAATTTTACATAAATAAAATAAAAATAAGGAGAATGTGTATGAATTGGCAACACCACGGCGCGCCCGTGACATTATGTGCATCATGAGATGCACATCATGTCACGGTCACGGTTATAAAATCTAAGGAGCAGCTTGATTACATGTGGCAATTTGCTCAGACACTAATAGAAATAGCACAAAGGCCAAATAGCCATGCCACAAACATTATAAAAAAAAAACACTAATAGAAAAAAATTACTCTGTGGTTAATGCCCCATTGGACGCCATAACGCGACCGTGACGTTGTTTTCGAAAAAGGATATGACCTAATGTGACAATTTGTATGTGTTATGATGGTTTTGGAAATTCAAATAATTCTTGAGTGCGATAGATGTTTTATGCGATAGTGTTATAAGTAAGTATTTGTGACAAAATGTGAATTAGACGGACCGAGGAGAAGCAAGCACGGGACAGGGTAAGATTTTAATGTTCACTCAGTGTGGAAAAATTCCAGGAACAAGCGATGTGGATGGATGAGGATGGAGAGTGAGGCCAAAGAAAAGATGGATGGATTGTCTGAAGAGTGATTTGAAGGAAAAAGAAGTTACTGATAGCATGGTGGGTGACAGGGCAGAATGGAAGAAGAAACGTGTTGCGCCGACCCCAGGTTTGTAGTTACGGTAATGGTTAGAGAGCAGACCTGGTGCTCACTGCAGGCGCGGGCTTGCGGACGGCGAGCAATAGGTAGCTCGCCGTCCGACCGTCCGGTAACCGTCTGGACAGAGCCCAAGTCGCCGACGGTGCGTATTGTTATATGCGCGCCTTAAGAAGATGTCAGCAAACCGTAGGGGCCCAGCAGGGTCAAAGCCTACTGCGACCATGGGTTCATTTATGAAAGGAAAACTGGCTCTGGTATAAAAGGCAAAGAAGGTTCAGGACTGGATTTTAAGTCAGTGAAAGTCTGACACTATCTCCCGCTCCGTCCAAGGGCGGGAGATGTCATTGGATGACTTTACCACTTAAAAAAAAAGCCCTGGTGCGTCTTAACCACTGTGATATTAGACAATAGGCCAAGATTTATAAAATCAATTTTATGGTTTTCGTCACCATAATTCGATAATTATTTAGAAGCATTCTATTGCGACTTACGCAGCGTGAAACAGCTTTATGAAAGGTAATTGTCTGAGCCATGGATTTGTGCAACGGTTCAGTTTCTTGGTAAACAAACAGTCGGTTATGCGGTCAGCGTGGTTGGATCCAATTAATTTACAGCTTTTAGTATTTCCGTGATTATTAAATCTAAAAAAATATTATTACGCTTAGTTTAAAAATTCGGTAACATAATAAGCAGGTTTTTTGCTCGTATTTTGTGCAATCTAATTAGTTGGGCACTGAATTGAAAATGATGTTGGTGTGCTTAGGACTTTACGCTCTGAACCCCCAGGGCGTAAAGTCCTAAGCAAATCCCGTGGTAATGTCGTGGTTATGTATCATGACATCACTACCTCGTGTTGATGTCGTTGTTATGTATGGTGTAAAGTTGAATGGTTTTTCTGGTGAAAGTTCTAGGAAAACTTCTACGACGTAGAAGGTAGTTCTGGAGAAAGTTCTAGGAAACCTTCTACTATGTAGAAGGTAGTTCTGGTGAAAGTTCTAGGAAACCTTCTACTACGTAGAAGGTAGTTCTGGAGAAAGTTCTAGGAAACCTTCTACTACGTAGAAGGTAGTTCTGGTGAAAGTTCTAGGAAACCTTCTACTACGTAGAAGGTAGTTCTGGTGAAAGTTCTAGGAAAACTTCTACTACGTAGAAGGTAGTTCTGGTGAAAGTTCTAGGAAACCTTCTACTACGTAGAAGGTAGTTCTGGAGAAAGTTCTAGGAAACCTTCTACTACGTAGAAGGTAGTTCTGGTGAAAGTTCTAGGAAACCTTCTACTACGTAGAAGGTAGTTCTGGAGAAAGTTCTAGGAAACCTTCTACTACGTAGAAGGTAGTTCTGGAGAAAGTTCTAGGAAACCTTCTACTACGTAGAAGGTAGTTCTGGTGAAAGTTCTAGGAAACCTTCTACTACGTAGAAGGTAGTTCTGGTGAAAGTTCTAGGAAAACTTCTACTACGTAGAAGGTAGTTCTGGTGAAAGTTCTAGGAAACCTTCTACTACGTAGAAGGTAGTTCTGGAGAAAGTTCTAGGAAACCTTCTACTACGTAGAAGGTAGTTCTGGTGAAAGTTCTAGGAAAACTTCTACTACGTAGAAGGTAGTTCTGGTGAAAGTTCTAGGAAACCTTCTACTACGTAGAAGGTAGTTCTGGAGAAAGTTCTAGGAAACCTTCTACTACGTAGAAGGTAGTTCTGGTGAAAGTTCTAGGAAACCTTCTACTACGTAGAAGGTAGTTCTGGTGAAAGTTCTAGGAAACCTTCTACTACGTAGAAGGTAGTTCTGGTGAAAGTTCTAGGAAACCTTCTACTACGTAGAAGGTAGTTCTGGTGAAAGTTCTAGGAAACCTTCTACTACGTAGAAGGTAGTTCTGGTGAAAGTTCTAGGAAAACTTCTACGACATAAAAGGTCTAAGACAACTTTAACGACGTAGAGGGTGGTTCTCGTAATAGTTCTAGGGTGACTTTGACGATGTGGAGGGTTATTTATAATGAAGCTAACCATTCTTCCATTCATGAAGTAATTTCATTTGATGGAATCTTTTCATGACCGTGTTTTGTTTAAAACTCATTTCAATATTAAATGAATTTTTATTTCCTTCCTTGACTCTTGTTTGTGGTCACGATAAAATTCGTGACGACCTGGCTGCAAAAAGTCGAGGATCATAATCCACAATTTATGCAAAGGTTTAGCTGTAAGAAAAACCAATTATGAGTTAAGCTCGCCTGTGTACATGACTAGTTCTATTTTTTAATGTAATTTAATTTGTGTGCAATTAAGAATATACTCGTATATAAGGATCCTAGCAAAGGTGATGATTTTATCACCGAAAAAAAAACAGCAGTTCTTTTTTTGCCGCCATGCAACCCGCCACCGGTACATGTTGAACGTCCCACCCATACGCGCAAAACGATTTGGGAACACATTCACTGTGCGTACGGCTAAAGACTGAAAATCACTGCCGCAGTCTGTGTTTCATGATAGCTACAACCTGGGGATCTTAAAATCAAGAGTAAATAGGTTACTTCTAGGCAGTACTAGGCAGTACTCTATCGTCGACCATATTGTCTTTTTCCTGGTGAGATAGTCAAAAAATAAAAAAATGGCCCGGGCGCTCTTTGGGGTTGTTATTCCGAATCGAGACTAGGTAAAATCATTTCTTAAAAGTCTGGAGGTGTTTATGCGGAATTCTGTCCATCAATTCCTGGATATTTTATTTTTGCTTATTTGCTTATCAAAGTGCAAAGATGAAAAGATTATAAAAAAAGCCATACATACATCGGTAAATCATTAATTTCTGGTTAACGTCTCCTCATTAGTGAATTGGATTTGTTTCTCAGAGTAATTTTCGTTATTTATATGTATGTATGTATTTATTTATATTCGTTTTCTATTTGTTTTGTTTAACATTAAGTTGCACCTACTATATTATGTTTCTGCACCACCCTAAGGTCGACTGGTAGAAAATGCCTATGGCGTTAAGTCCGCCTTTGTACAGTTTTTTACTTGTGCAAGAAGTTTTAAATAAATAAATAAATATAGTACTATTGGCATATTTATTTTTTAAACCTTTTTTTACGAGTGCACTGGTGCCAAAGTTCACAGAGATTTTTCATAATTTACATAAATTCCTTAGAAAAACTCTGACGACTTTTCGCTGTGTCTTCTGCCATGTATCAGCTCAGCACTATTGAGATTTGTCAATCGGCCTTAGCTTTTTTCCAACTAAATTAGGTTCGGCTTCCTTTTCTGACCGACTGATAGTTTTACATTAATTTAGCAACTGCCTTGCTGACCTCTATAGTTGATGTGTAAGCTTACCCTTTGTTTGCTAATACAGTCGTCAAATTCGGCGACGTAGGCTGCTGACCAGCCGAAAATTTGTGGTTATAGCCTAGCGTTGCATTGCATTATATTCTCTAGAGACTACGTGAGCATTCGTTCGTAGTAGTTAGCATTTTAGACAAGTCATATTAACTAGAGATCCATAAAAACCAACTCGAAGCTATACTTATCTGGTGGGGTCGGATTTTTCTAGACATTAGAGAGAGCTAGCTGCATGCGGTGTTGAGCTTCTGAAATGGGACGCTCGACCGGAGTACCCGCACATGTGTTAATGTATGCCATATATAAGTATTGATAGGCGCATCGGATTCATTGCTAGTTTGTGGTTAGACTCGGGCGCATCGTAACGCGGTGGGAAAGTGCAAATTTTCCGTAAACTAAGTGCGCACGCGCCGCCATTCAGCGAATTGTTTCACACGCGCATCTCTCCGCGACGTTTTTCCGAAGTTTCTTGCGCTAAGCGACACATGTTCGGCTGCTGTGCTTTTCACTACATTGTTATTAAACAACAATAGACATGATTATGGATTGTAGAAGTGCGGTAAGTTTTTCTTGCTGCGATGAGAACGCTTGTCAATTTGCATGTCACTCATTAACTTGTTTGGCTATATGTTAGCGACTAATTAATCATCAGACGATTTGTCTTGCGTTAACTCTCACGTTTTTAATTAATTGTTACTTATTGAATATGTGTAAAGTATGACTAATTTGTAGCCAATGCTATGCTCTCATGCTTTACTCCCGACCATGACCAAGAAAGACACGCATAGCTGAGTTTGCCGTGATGAATTGATTGACTGCTTGCACTCGTATTTGTATTTTATGCCTTATTCGGTTTATGATATTAGTATTTATAAGTTGCATGTTGCACTTTTCTTATAAAATTAATCGTTATATGTTTTATTGTAGTTACTTCACTTGTAATTGTCTTTAGAGCATTGCGTGATGTGGTGACAGGCTAGAAGTAACTAGAATATAAGTAAAATGTCGGAAATAAACGATTTCCACATTTTCTTTATCGTCGCTTATCATGATAGGACTTCCCTACATTGTGTATAAAAACTTTTGACACATTTCATAATTTTAACGTTTGTAAACACTACTTATAGCTAATGGTAGAAATGAATTATGCTATATTTGGCAATGTCGCTCAAATTTGATTATGACGGACGATTAAATGTCACTATGAATTAAACTGTGGAACATATATATAGTACACTCTTTGAACGGTACTTACACAGTTTTTTTGTAGGCAAATTCTCATGGATACTCTTTGCCCAAGGAGAGCGAAGCGAGCGAAGCATACAATTTAATTCAAACGTACCCCTGACTAGTAGGTTCAGCGAACCATTGCTAGTGGGCCGCATCAACTAGTGAGGCTGATCCACCTTTTGCGCTTGCTTTTTCATGCGTACTCTTATGCGCACTTTCAGGGTCATAAGGGTGCGCATGAAATAAGTGCGTACTGCTACACTAGGTCTGATGTACCATGAATCTTGAGATAAGATTTTCTAAAGTACTAGTTGATTTGGAAAACGTTGTCCTGCCCGATAAATTATCAAAGAAAAATGGGGGGCGGGAGTAGGAGGAAATTAATAAAAAACGATCGAGCCGTTTCGGAGGAGTTTGATAACAATCACTGCGACTCGAGATTTTTAGATAGGTATTAGTTTTATTTATCTTTGTGCATTTTGTTTTCAGATCTTGCTTTGCCTTGCGGTGCTCTTGACGATACTAGTTGCAAATACAGAAGGGTGAGTTTATATAATAATAGATATTCAACCTTTTTGATGTTCACTTTATTCTTTTCCTTATTTGCGGTCGCCTCCATCTGCGAAGCAGTAATGCTAGCGAAGGAGGTGGACACACGTGTGATGGAATGGAAATCTTCACGCCCCAGCCGCCGGGATTTCGATTCCAATTTCCAGCTACGGTACAGTAGGTGTGTGTTTGCGGACGACGAGCAATGGGTAGCTCGCCATCCGGCTGTCCGCTAACCGTCTGGACCGAGCCCGAGTCGTCGATGGCGCGTAGTGTAACCCAGGAGCATGTAACACAAGACAAAGGAGGAAAATAGGAGTGGGTTTTAGTAAAAGTCTGACACGACATGACATGATTCAGCACTTAGCACATCACTTTAAAAAAAAAGCTTGTGTTCTCTATCCATTTCTATACTATGATTTTTATTTAAATGAAGTAAAGTGACAGCAGTGGACAATGTCCAACTGTCAAACAACCATTGTTATAGCTGTCACTTTACTTCATCTAATAAAAAAATCATAGTATATGTAATATCGTCACTATTTCATCCACACGTGTTTTATTAACTCATCACTTGCCCATACAAACCCAAACAAAATTCTAAATAATGCTGTTGCACCTATAGTATTTTGGCTTCGTGAACTGGCCGTGTTGCGATGGTCCAGTGGTTAAAGCACCCGTGTCACAAGCATGAGGGTTCGGATGCGAAACAGGGCAAATGTCTATGTGAATATTTCATTTGTACGTTTTTAAGTTTTCTAGAACATTACTGTCACCCTGTACCTTGAAAAACATGTAAAGCCCTTGGTCCCGGTAGACATTTATAGATCTTTGATTCTTGACTTTAAATGATAAATAAATTATGATAAAAAAAGAAACAAAGAAGGAAATGTTATTTATTTTGCAAAAAGGTTCTAGAAACCATTTTTACACGTCAATATTTTTTCGTCATTTTAAACTAGATGAGGCCGGTGTTTCCTTACTACCCTGAGAAAACACACCGAAAGAAACTTAGGGGTCAAAGTCTCTTTTAACGTCTATACCGTAAATATGTAATAGTCAAATCACATGAGAATTTAGAGATTTGTCCGAGAAGGTCTTTTGAAGAAAGAACCATACAGTTTTGAGTGGACCTATCCAGTCAGTTGTCAATATTCTCAAAACTCAAGTAAGGAGCTTAACGACTTGACAGAAAATAATAAAATTGCCATTACTCGAATTACAAACAATAAAATTACTGAATAAAAAAAAGAGAGAAAAAGCAATCCACATAGTCCTCGCATTTACAATAATGAAAGAAAAATGTCAAACAATAATTAGAAAAATATGTCTAATTGTAAAATAATCCACTATGTCAAATTGTAAAAAACAAATAAACAACAATGTCAAATTGCAAAAAAAAAGATAAAATAAGCACAAATGAAAATAAAAACAAAAGAAAAAAAATATATTGACGCGTAAAAGTGTCTTTTTTTAAGTTTTTGAATACAGTAATTAGAGACACAATAGAAAGACAATAGGTGTGCGGACACTGGTGTCCTCTTGGGGCATGACAGTTTAAACGTATTTGCAAAATAAATATAATCCAGGTCATAAAATTGGAACACGCACACTAACACACCTCTTGTTGGTGTGTGATGCGTTCTAATTTCCGAGAAACCTCACCGCATCCGCCGACATATACGCTAGGCTACCTATATATCTAGCTCTTTGTCCGGCCCTGCAGATCCCCGGGCAGAGCTAGTTCACAGAATCATGATATTAATTGTATAGCCGTCACTGTATTGATTTTGAACCGAAACTGACGCGCAGTACTATGCGTACATATACGGCTATCTGCAAATTTGTTGAGTGACTCAAATATGTGCGCATGGAGTTCAGTGAACTGTTGCAGCTTAAAGAAAACGTTCATAAGAGACCATTCAATGAATTATTCGAATCATAGAAATTTGTTTTTTGCACCCACAGATATTTTCTTAAGTAGTCACTTTTACTCAGGTCATCACTTTTACTAGTTTATAAATACGATTGTCGTATCGTTGCCTTTAAGTTAAAAAGAAATGTTTTTCACTTACTTTAAACAATATATTGTTATTATCTATTCTTTATTTTCTCTTAATAAAAAGTTTTTGTTTCAATGATTTTCTGTTCGTTTGTTTAAGATTTCATGTGAACTGTGTTCTTTAGTATTATAAATAATTTATAATCTGTTTGACTTTTTTCAAGTTTATTGGATGTATTACTGTATTTGTACTGTGTTAGTCTATTTGTATCTTTTCTCAATTGTTCTACATCTGATTCTATTTTTTTTTTTGGCAAGATACCTATGTCATTTTTTACTTTATTACTTTAAAAGTAATAAGGTAAATAAAGTGCACGAGAAGTTAGTTAACTGTTGCAGCTTAAAGAAAACGTTCATAAGAGACCATTCAATGAATTATTCGAATCATAGGAATTTGTTTTCTGCACCCACAGATATTTTCTTTCGTAAGATATTGTTCTTATCTAATCCATAAATCGGCTTCTTGATTCTTGATCGGCTTCCTTTTGAGAAAGGGAAAGGTTCCGTTTCTCAAAAGGAATCCGTCTGTCTGACTGTCAAGACCCTTTATCTCGGGAACGCGTGGAGGTACCGGTAATTAAAACCATATAGATACTCAGATCTGTGGTGACAAAAATATCCGAAACTAGCGGATAATCCGAAATAATTTCAAATGCGTAAACGTATCCGAAACAGGTGTTCTATTACTCCAAAAAAAAACCAATAACAGTTGTTAACAGCAATAACAACTGTTATTGGCATTAATTTCTTTTAAACATTTATTTTTTTAGAGGCTCTGCGAACTTTAGCGCTTGTTAAAGTTCGCAGAGCCTAATTTCAGAATGGCCAAGTTAGATCGGCCGTACTGTATCATAGACTGTGCTACTTGTTAAAACATGGGAAACCATGTAAAACTCTAACCGCCTAATTCCAAAACGCGGTCTAAAATAGTTCCGGGACTATTAATAAATAAAAGAAAAAAAAAATTACTATGTAATTTTAATTGGCATCAGATCGCGTTTTGGAATAAGGCGGTAAGAGTTTTACCAACCACACGTACGGTGTTCCGTGTATAAGCCGACCAGGCAAAGCTGTGGTGAAACTAGTGCATGTGCTAGGCCCATAACGGCATCAGGATTGCAGACAGTGGCGTAGCTACTAAGGGGCTAGGCGGGACAGAACCCCGGGGCCCTCAAGCTTGGAGGGGGAGGGGCGAAGCCTGATTAACAAACTGCTTATGGAACGAGTGAAACGTTTTTTTCTTAAACTTAAAGATAAAGTGGCTTTTCATTTTTTAAATATGTATAATATATAGTATATTAATAAAACCTAAACAGTTTAGGGGCGTCAAGTTGGTTTTTGGCCCAGGGCCCTTGGTCACCTAGCTTTGCCAATAACTTCACGCACAAATGTGGAGTGCCAGTATGTGTCACACTATACTACCTATACTACAAAGCTGAACATTTGTGAGTATGTGTATGTTTGTTAGCTCTTCGCACTCGGAACGGCTGAACTATTTTCGATGAAACTTGGTACATTGGTAGATCATGTCCTGGAATAGCACATAAGATCCTTTTTATCCCTGGTTATTAAGGATCCTAATATATTCACTTTGGATAATTTTCTACTATCACGCGGGTTAAACCACTGACTTAGATTTTAAAGCAAAGCAATTCTCAGTCGACTACGAGCACCGTTGCAAGCGATATCATTTCTAACCGTTAAATGTACGACGTAATATTAATGACATATTTTATTTGGCAAACATAGCAAACGGCTCTATTGATTGTCCTGAATTACTCGGCAAAATTATTCTTCGCACTCAGAACAACCTACGTATGCGGCCTTTGTTACAGACACCATGCACATCGACAAAATACAGGCGTAACACATTCTATATACGCAGTGCTACAGCTATTAATAACTTGCCATCGCACCTGGGCATCGATCTGTTTTGTACTAGCGCTTTGGTGAAAAACTAAAATGACTAATTAAATAGTTGTTTATACGATTTGGCACACTTATTCTTATTAATTGTCCTTTACATTGTAAAACTTTCTTTAAATTTCTCTAGAGCTATTACTTTTAATCTTATTTTACTTCCGAGTCAACGTAAAATGTATGTTGATATATATATATGTGGAATTCTATAATTAGCGATTTTCCCCACCTATGTATAAATTTTATATTTGTTATTAGTCTGTAAGCTTTCTTAAAAATAAATGAATAAATAGCTATTATAAATATGAAAGCTTCGGAACCAGGATAAATTGAATGGATGTTCGTAAAATCTTTTTATTTTTTGATTGCAGTATTAAAATCTTGATTAATGGATAACCTGATAACCGTGTTTTCTATGTTCATAAGGTGCGACACAATTTTGCCCGATCCATACATGGCCTGGTGGGAAGCTATTTAATTTTTTTGTAGATAATTGTGCGTCTAGACATGTTTTCAACTTTTTCTTTCTATTAAAAATGTTATCTATCTAAAGCCGATCTCGATTACAACAATTAAAATATTGTTGAAATTGGAGAAAATAAAGAATAGATAACAATATATTGTTTAAAGTAAGTGAAAAACATTTTTTTTTTTTTTATCTTGAAGGCAACGATACGACAATCCTATTTATAAACTAGTAAAAGTCATGACCTGAGTAAAAGTGACTACTTAAGTAACAATTTGTATTTTATAGTTAAAAAATTGGTCGAAGTTAGAATTGTCAAAAGTTAGAATACTCAACCAAGTAATAGTCACCATTTCTTTGCTTAAGCGTTACTTTGACATTATTCTGGATATAAATGGAATACTTTGGATAGCATTGAAGTGGTTTTTGACTGAACATAGAATACATGTGATTTAGCCCTTTCGTGGGGGTGCTCTGCCGTGTTCTCGTGGCGGCGGTCGGTAGCAACGATCTCTCGCGCCGGGCCCTGATACAGGCCATGGTCTGGAGCGAGGAGGAATGGCAGGCGGTCGTCTCCTCCTACGAAGGAGTAATGTTGGCGTAGGAGGCGGCTGCACACGTAAGGGGACGGCCCTCACGCCCCAGCCGCCGGGGTTCCGATGCCGATTTCCAGCCACCGTAGGCGCGGTCTTGCAGAGGGCGATCGATGGGTAGCTCGCCGTCCGGTCGTCCGTCCACTGGAAGTTATGGGCCATGTGATCCTCAAAAGCATCATAAAAACCACACTAATATAGTTTTAAATTGTTAACAATAAAGAAAAGACATTTCAGACATTTTTGGACTCTGGTTTCAAATCCCAGAAATGGATACAAATAAGGTGAAAATAAAATCAATAAATTCAGTGGAACGTTTATTTTGAGTATGGAAAAGATGGTCACCATGCTTACAAATTGGTTTAGCAAATACACTTTCAACAACGCCCAATATCATAATAGCTTGGGCAGTGCTCCACAACATAGCAGTAGTAGTAAACAATATTTTTGAACTTGACGACACCCTCGGTGGACTGTTTCTGGGTGATCTGTTCTTCGAGTAATATGCCCTACCCAATGCCACTTAAGTTTGGCGATTCTTCGTGCTATGTCAGCAATCTTGGTTCTCCGGCAAATATTTTAATTTCTGATACGATTACCGCAAGGAAACTCCGTGCATAACCCTTTCCATTACCCTTTGGGACACTTTAAGCGTTCTGATGAGGCCCATTGTAAGCGACCACGTTTCGGAGCCATATGTCATCACTGGCAACACGCACTGGTCATAGACTTTCGTCTTGAGACACTGTGATGTGATGGACGACAAGATACCGCGCAGCTTCCCAAACACCATCCAGCCGAGTCTGATTCGACAGTCGACCTCTTTCTCGAAATTAGATCTACCCAACTGGACTGTCTGTCCGAGGTAAACGTAATCTTCCACAACTTCGAGCGTAGAGTCTTTGATCTTGATACAAATTCAACAACACAACAAATTACAACCGCGATATAAATGTAAGTACATAATCACCAACATCTCAGTCGATTCATCCAATGACTTCTCCTGCTCTAGGGTAGAACCTTCTCGATCTCGAAACGAGAGAGAATAGGTAAGCATCAAATTATTACTGACTAAAACCCACCTATGTTCTAATAATACGATTTATATTACAACATTTTCGAAAGACATAAGAATGGATTTTAAACGAGACAACTAAGATTGTGGGAGGAAACTACATAACAAATTAAACAATGGAAGCAATTAGAGACGAATAATTATATAAATATTAAGGGTATAATCAAGCTCGACTTTTAGAACATAAGGCCATTACAGATAATCTAAAAAAAGTATACAATAGTAGAATAAATTCGCTATGCAAACTGCATGTATCTAGAAAAAAAAAAATTAAATCCACAACTTACGCGGTACTAATACTCACTTATTCTTTCGGGGTAATAAAATGGTCTAACACAGAATTATAATATAATGTCCAAGTGAAAACAAGAACTATTTTGACACAACATAGATATCATCCATCACCCGAAATCTGCAATAGAGAGAGTTATAAAAGAAGGAAGAAGAAGATTGACTGAAAGATTCACATCTTCAAAAAAAAAAAAAATCTAAATCAATTTTTCAAGCGAAAGAAAAGCACCAGTAGTTTACACACAACATATTAGGAGATAGATAAACAGTATACACCATTAAACCTTAGTGAGGATGATAATATTGAGATAGTAGATAAAACGAGATAAATTGAAAATGAAGGCAACAAAAAGACTACATGGGAGACATGCCAATTATTTACTATTATTTACAACATATAGATAAAGAAGCTTCCAACAAATGGCTCGAACTAAGTAGACTATTCCCTGAAATAGAAGGTTTTATGCTGGCAGCTGCTAGAAAATTTATAATAAAAGTTAGTACAGTAAGAAACGATTTATGTAGAAAATACCACAGTAAACCTGAAACAATAAAATATATCATGGGTGCTATAGTATGTCAATGGCTTAGAACGATTATACTCACCGAAATAACCAACTCAATAACATCGTAAACCAAAAACTCACAATAAATCTTAAACTCATGCAGGACCCATACACACCATATTACCAATATTCACTTAGAGCGGCTTTAGAAAATCTATTTTACAAAATATATTACGACCACACTATAATTAAGTACATATCACACTAATAACAACAGACCCGATATAACACTTGTTGATAAAGAAAACAAACATGCATACATAATAGACATATCAGTCCCAAACACTAATATAATATTAAAAAAAACTATCACGGAAAAAGTTACGAAGTACACAGAGCTACAAGAAGAAATCACCAGAGTTTGGAAAATGAGTAGAGTCACAATAGTCCCAACAGTAATATTAATAACTAGTGTTATTCCAAAACAAATTTTTCAATAGTTTTATTGTTCTCAATCTGTCAAAACATACATATCTAAAGTGGGTGATCGACGTACGAACAATACCGCGGTTGTAAAGGACGTCGGTTTTACTCGCGGCTCGTTAGTGCTGATCGACTAGTGAGTAAAACAGTTTTCAACGACGAGCTGAGTAGAAAATGAAGCAAATTACAGGAAGAGCAACGAGCCAGGCTCGTCGTTCGTATTGCAATGATACACCGGCGAGCTTTACCGACGAGCCATTAGACCGCGGTTTTACTCGCCCGTCGTACTACAAAAAGCGGCCATCTTGAACACTTGTCGTATAGTTAGCAATTTTTTACAACTAGATTTAGATAATAAGTTAAATTCAGTACAAAGTCTTTTACCATCTTAAGCTAATAATTGGAAGCAAAAACCCGAGAAATCTGAGAGAACAGTAGAAAAATTCTGAGAAAAATTAACTTTAATACCATGATAATATTCTACAGCTTTCACACAGCCTCATCCAGCTCCGGCACGATAGGCTACGAAGGAACGGGGTAGGTTTTTAGTCAGTAAGAGTCTGATACTACTTCCCGCTCCGCCCAAGGGCGGGATTTGTCATTGGATGATTTTACCTACCATAAAAAAAAAACGAACGATGTTTATTGACACTTCAGTTTGAATTAAACTTAGCGAGGGGGATTACCCTGCCTTACAGAAAACAAGTACAGTAATATACATTTTAATTAGCAAATTATTTTATATTTGAATTTCCTTCCTTAAGTTGTTGAAAGAACTAAGGAAAATAATAAAATTATAATTGAGTGTAAGAAAATAAGGAACAATTATATTTATAATTATTGTGGAATAAGTAGATAGGCTTGAAATTACAACTCGGTACATTTTAAATAATAAGTACCTAAGTTAAGGTGTGATCACGCTGTGTTCTTTTGTTCATTCATAATTTAGATATTTTGCAGATTTAATTGCGTTTTAATTTTTAACTTAAAAACATATTATGTATAATATTTTAATTTCTTATAAACTTAGTATAATATTATTATTTTGTATAATATTTGAATTTCTTATGAACTATGTATATTATTATATTGAATAATATTTTCATTTGTTATGAATGTTTGTTCTAGTATAAACAATACAGAGTAATTTACAGCTTGGGGGCCGTTCAAGTATTACGTAAGCAGATTTTTGGCAAACATCTCTCTCATTAGCAAAAGTAAGTAAAGCTCATACCCCCCATACTTAAGTAAACATTGGTACCTACATGCATTTTTCAATGTACTCTGGTTTCTTTATTAGTTAATTTAATGAGCAAAAAGTATAAAAATAAGGGATTTTACCTACCATAAAAAAAACAGGCTTAAATAGAGAAACAAAAAGTCTATGACATCAGTCTATGACACACGAGTCTATGACTAAGTTTTCAATATGCTCAGTTTCGTGTGATTTTGAAAAATCGACATCGTTTTCTTAAAAAAACTAAATATATATATGTATAAATATATATGAACTGCTGACGTAATCACAATCCAGACCCCTATCCCCATGTCATGAAAAATAAGCAAAGCAAAGCCCCCCCTCCCTCTGTAGTGCTTACGTAATACTTGAATGGCCCCTTTAAGGAAAAAATTGTACTAAAGTTTGAGAGTCTAAGAGAGCTTATTATAGTAGTCCGATCCAAAACCTGGAAAACAGTCGTTGCATATTTTATGAGTGAGGCTGCTAAGAACTATGCTAATGACTTTTCTCCATGTCTTTTAGTCTCTCTGATTAAGAACGACAATGTATGAAAAAATACGGTGAAAATGTATATGTGATGTGTGTTCATGAGAGGATGTAAAAGTATGCATTAGTCGGTCGAATAAATAATGTGCACATATGCGCTGTTTGCACTCATTGGCATTTTTATTGATGCCAATCAAGCTAGCTGCTACTATTAGCAGGTTGGTTTATCTTAAGATCAATACTAATAATAGAGATAAAAATAAAGAAGATCCATTTATAAGTGACTAGCAATGGACGTTTGATGGTCTATAGATATCGGATAACATGTTACATTAAAAAGAAAGAAACAGACTTTAGTGAAGACAAAAGTCTCCTATTTCGGCATAAATGCGATATTTAAAAAAAATAACACAGTGTTGATAAGGCCTGGTAATGCCACGGACACACTCACAGACTAAAGATGTAATAAAATGATGAAAAATGATAAAATTACGAAATTATTAAAAAAAAACTAATTTTTAATAGCCTGTTTTAGGCCATTATTTGCAATTCGATATTTTCAATGAATATTTGACAGATAACACTATACCATTGACCGTTATTGTAAAAAGATTATTCATGCGAAGATGATACTACCCATACACTCTCATCTGTTGTATTATATAGGGTGTCTCAGTAAGAGCGCACTTTTTCATTTTAAAATAAAAACAAGTATTTTATGACAGAGTTGTGATATTTTTATTGTATTGTAAAGAAGACATGTTCCGATTAAGCATGGAATAAAATATCCGGCAAATGACCCCCACGGCTCCGATGACAGTCCATTACTCTTTTCATGAAATTGAAAACGTATCTGGCTGCCGTGCGTTTGTAAGCCAGTGCTGCGCTATTCAACACTGAATTGAACACGTGGTGCTTGTGACGTTGCCGCCCTGTTGTCGACCGTTTGCGGTACGGTTGCCGCACCGCGCGCTTTGTTTGAAAAATACAATCGCACCGCAGCAGGAAGTCAAAAAACGCATAAATTGAAAGCGTTCTAAAACTGTCCTGTGGTCCTTCAGTTGGCTTTTGTGTTCCAGGGCCGCGGTAAATTTTTCAAACAATTTTCACCTTATCAATTTTGCAAACAGCTTTTAAAAGCTGCATTACCATCATGTTTTCAAAAAGTTAGCATACCTCTATCTTCGCGCACTATGTCTAGTTATCCTCATTACAAAACGTACGTACTTGCAACGTAAAAATGTCAAAACTAAATATTCTGACACAGTTCGTGCCAATACGAGAAGAAGTACAACTCAAAGAAATCCAAAGAAATATGTAACAGGAAATGTTGGAATCAACTCGCGCGCATTGAAGTTGAAAGCTCCCGAAATTACTGGCCTATGACGGAAAAGTGCGCATTGTAAACCATATGTAAACAGTACAAGTATCGCTGTTACCTCAATTGCGATGCGCAGAATGCAGAACGGCTGACAAACGATGACAAATTGAAGAGTTACGGTAATAACTAGAGATCGACAATAAATTTGGCCAACTAGACGACTAGTTAGTGTTGCGATACGCAACCTGCAGAACGGCTGACAAACGATGACAAATTGACGAATTATGGTAATAACTAGAGATGGACAATAGATTTGGCTAACTATACGACTAGTTAGTGCTTAAATGGTCGAATAGTACGCCAACTAATTGCCGACTTTAAAAGTGTCGGTTATTATTAGATTGATTCAATTTATAAAGTTGTAAAACATATCCACAGTAACTATTATTGGTGGATATTAATTTATATCTTTTAGTCCCAGAAAAGGGAGTTTTTTTTTCAGCAATTTGTCTTCAGTAATATTTTGCTTTTAATCGCCGACTATACCTAAATGTGGCCGGTTGGACAGTTTTAAAATTTGTTGGTACATCTCTAGTTACAACTTAATAACATGCATGTGATAAGTTGCGGTACCACAACGAAGCAGTATAAGCATTCGTTTCCATAACCGCAAAAGTGGTGTACATAATATATCACGTTATTATTTGGTTTATAGCAAACGTAGTACCTGGTCTGTTGATATACGATATATTATAAGAGTTAGCAAAGCTGTCATATCAATATGATTAATGGAGATGTCGCTTTCAAAACTCGAATTTATTGTCATCAAAGATTTTTTGAATAACTTGATTTGTGTCGAAAGAGTTTCTTGCACGATCTCCACCGTACAGCGATCCATTTGACGACCTAAACTGAACTATTAAAGGGATGAAGCTGTACGGGGTGTACAGCTTCATCCCTCTTTCTCGCTCGCACGATTGAAATTTTAACATGTCATGGTAAGGCTCTAGATTTGTTTTTGTTCCTGGAGGGGAAAACTTCAAAAGGCGCCTGGAGTTTTGGGGAAAAGAACAATTAGTGTGGGATTCTTACGTCATTAAATCCACCTCGGTGATCACCATCAGCACATGGAAGAGGATCCCATGACTTCTAAAAATACTACCATGGAGCCTATGTACGACGCCTATCGGGGCACATCCCTAAGGAGACTGTGAGGGGTCCCTTCTCTGAGCCTCGTTGTACACGGCAGCACGTGATCACTGTGCAACAGTCTTTCCTGAAGAAACTCGGCAGGAAGACAAAGTCCCCACTCTAAGAACCCGTGGCCTCGGAGTCCCACCTACTTTAAAAGCTGCTATAAATGAGCATACTAATTGGATTATATTGTTCCCACCATTAGGGCACACTAGGGCTCTCGAGGAGACGGTTCGGGCCGTAATCTACCGTGTTGGTCTAGTGCAATTTGGCTTGATGTCTCATGCCTTCTGTAAATTTTCTAATTAAAACTTTAAACATTGAAGAAAGTTAGTGATCTTATATTCTTATATCTTTTTAAAAATATTTTTTTATTTATCCACAGACGCAACAAAAAGGTGGTTATCCACGTGCCCTACAAAGTAAAGAAGATAAAGCACACGCACACGGTGTTTAAGACGATCCACCACCACCACACTCACCGGGACCCGCACATGGACCACAGTTTGGCTACCATCGAGGAACATGAGCACTTCCACCATATGCACATCCACGATGAACCCCCTGTAGGGCAGCACAGCCAGCCAGTTCCCGGGATTGGCATCCCGGAGTTCCTGCCAGATGTCCCGTTAGACGTCGGGCTTGCGATCCCCGATGTCCCCTCGCACGAGATCAAGGGACTACCAACACGTCATATCGTGCCTCTCTATAGGAGAAATTAGGTGAGTAAAAGAGAATCGATTGTACTAGTGTTCGTATTTGTAATTTTAGTGGAAATGTGGCATAAAAGTGGCTTCAAAGAGTGACAATCCTTCAACTGATAAATTACACAGTCATACTGTACAAGCAGATCCATTGCCATCTTACAAAACGTTTTATTTTTGTTACTGATTGGTATGCATTTCTCATCTAATGGTAAACAATAATGTGGTCGACGATTCTTGACTTAAAGAACTACAGATAGTGACTATAAGGAAACACAGATTCCGCCAGGAAATTCCACTACTTAGCTCTACGCGTAATGCTATACTTAGTCAAGTCAGTCCATTGAATCTTCTCGCAAGCTGCGCCAATATTACCAGTCTACTTCTCCAGTTTCTCCTCTAACATATCCAGTCTGTTCCAGTTATTAGTCGATTTACCCAATTGAAAGGCATCACGCTACTGTTGTTGATAAACGGTCTTCTCTCTAGGACTTGTTTGCTCCACCAGCCAACAGCCCCACTCTGCCATTTCAGCATGCTAACCTACACCAGATTTTAGACAAATATCACGTTTGTAAAATTTGTGTTAATTAATGTTTTGAAAAAATAAAATCCCTTTCAACTATGTTGGTGATTCTAGTTCTTTTCCGGATAGTCTGTCCTTATCATATAAGTATTTATTGTAATGCGTTTTTTTTTTGCCTTTTGGAATTTTCTCTTTTCTAATTTTTAGCATACTTGATGAAATCCGCATGATATCAAAAATACCCGGTGTTTTCCTGATTGTTTCGTGTTACATCATAAACAATCGATTAGTTTCCGGATTGTTTCATTTTCTATTGTAAACCAATCACCATTACTGGTATATTACGTTATATTATTAACATTTATTACTTTGTGATTGTGACACAACTATAGCACTACATAGAAACAGATTGATGACAACGTTTACAAATTGTTTCACTATTCGTAAGTATCTACTAAATAACATATAAGCAATTAGTTTATATTTTGCAGGTAAAATATCGAGAAATGAATACTGATGCGACAAGCCATAAAAAACCTACAAAAAAGGTTAATAACTATATAATGTCTTCTTTTGAAAAATATAAGACTATAAACAAATGTTTGGTACTATTTTCAATAAGCTTATGTGGTAGTGGAGGCGAGCTGTGAACCATCTCCTTTGACAGAAGACTCCTGACTTCTAGCGGAAATATTCAGCATTGGTTTTTGCGCATGGAATCTTTTAGGTTATTTTTTAGTACATTATGATAACTGTAAGTACCTACATTATTGTGCATCAATTTCTGATCATCAGTGTAAATAATTCCAAATCTGTATATTTTCAAACGAGATTCTCTCTCCAGAAGTGTTATCAAATATAATAAGTGGGTATGAATGTATGGGAAACGTAAATATTGTACAAATAAATATATATTAACAATATATTGGAGATCCTTTTCGCGGTTTCTGTAATACTAAAGACTGACATAATTTCTAGAGCTTAAATTTATTCCTTATAAAGATCTCTTCATTATTAAAATCATCCACCACCATCAATTTTATTTTAGAGTAGTTAAAATTATAATGACAATCGGTTAGACTGTTATCGTACTCATTATTAAATTTAAATTAATTTAGTCACGTGCTTTACATAGCAATAATGAAAAAGGTAATGTGCACGCAGCGTAAACGTAGCTACGAGTTGGTGATTCGTAGCAGAATCACAGCATGCGTGAAGTGTATGTAGTAAACCGTATCAGTACCTCTACCATGAGTTTTAAGCAATAGTATTCGTCGCTACTCGATATCGACGCCGTAAATTTTTTGTACGGCAAATTTTGCAGCGCCTCTAGCGGTCCCTTGCAGAACCAAAATCACTAGTATGAGTCATCAAGTACAAAACCTAGTGAATAGGAACTCGCTAGCGACTAAAGTTTTTGGCAGTTTCTTATAGAAAATCGGTACCATGAGTTACAAATATGACAGGTGCTATCGAAAGGAACCGTTAATACAGTAGTAAAGTAACTCACTTGCATATAGAAGGGTGAAAGTTTTGTGAAAAGTGTCGCGTAACACAATACTTTATTTATTTGTGCATAAATATGTCCGATAAAACTTATATAACGTGGGATATGACGCGTCAAAGGAAATTTCCAAACTACTATACGAAAGGTCTTGGGTATATTAATGAATACTTACACATATTAGTGAAAATAATTTCACCAAAGAATATAGGTAGGCTCAATTTAGAAGCGTTCGAGGTTTATAGGGTTTGAAATCTACAATATGAGCAACACTTGAATCAAAGTTAAATTAGAAGTATGATAGAAAAACTTGAAACTTACTTGTACACGCATTTCATAAGATAAATAAACAATTTTTACGTTTTATGTGCACTGTAATTCCATTTTTTTCCATTTAAAAATCACAAAAATTCATAACATCACTGAACCATCAAAATATTTGTACAATAATTACATTTTCAATTGGCCGGGTTATAGAGAGAATCGGTGTTTCAAATTGGTAGGGTTTAAGGTCTATCTACCTTACTCTGTCATTTACTGCAGCTAGAAAGAGAGTGTGAAATTAGCTACGGTGCGATTTTACCGTATAAACAATAGAGTTGTCGCTAGCGAGTCCGTACGATTCATGGTACGAGTTTAATAGTAAACTTTTCGATGCATGTTTATTCGATATCGACTGCGGTAAGATGGTGTCGTTTTTCGATACTAACTCATGGTAAGGGTACAGAGCGAAGCAAAATTGTAGCGTAAGCCTAGCGGAATTGCGGCGTGTAATCATAGCGGCATGTAATTGATTCGTAGCAGAATCGTCTCAGCGCGTAGCATACTCGTAGCGATGTAAGACGTATGTCGTAGGTACTCACGTAGACGCAACGCTAACGTAGCTCAAAGGCAGAGTGATCGTATGGTTTTAAATTATCGAGTTAACTGAATGATGAGAAAGCGATTGTCTGACACTGACATGAATGTTAATTATTTAATTAAGTAAGTTATCAAAAGTATTATAACGAATAGTGTATCATAGCTGTATAGATTTTAGTTTTTCTAAAGTAAAACAATGTAAGTAATTTATTTTAAATATTTAATCTGTGGGTTATCCAAATGTATAATATTCAAATATTGTTTATTGTAGATAATTTTAGATTAATTATTATTTATTCGTATCAGCACAAAAAATAATTACTTATATACATGTTTAAATGCAATATTATCTAGAAATACATTTAAATAGATAGTAAGTATTAATCTAAGGTAAAACGGTTGTTATTAAAATGAATAAAGAAATGTATAATTTGTTTTATTTAAACCTGTAGATTTAGCGTCTGATAACTCGTTTTTTATTAAATGAAGTAATTGAAAATTATAAAATTTGTGATTGCATCACTTAAGACTAGCGGCATCACCTGCGTGAAAGTTAAAAATTATTCCAAATGTACATATTTTCGGGATAAGTCCTATTTGCTATTGTGTGCGATCATTGTACAGCGAGAGGGTGATGTCGCCATATTGGCATCACAGTCAGCGACTTTGGAGTGTTGTGTGACTTCATGGGATCGGCGTGGTGGTCGCCGTGGCGACAGTGTTCATGGGCTTGTGCTGCGACACCCTCAGCTCGTACGTAAACATCCGATAACCCCTGGGTTCAAAGGGTCATGGGAATGTTAGCGCAACCAGTATTCCCCACAAATATAGAAACATTATTAGGGTGGTTTTAATATTGTGCGGATTTCATCACGCATGCGGGATTGCTTCGCATGCGTAGCCCCCGCAAATGTCCTTTCCATACAAGTATTTATTGTATGTAATGCGTGAAATACGCACGCAGGACGCGGGGCGTGATATCACGTGCGTTTGCCCAGTAAGGCTCCGCAGAATCTGCATTTTAGGATTTTTAGGTGTTCACCAATCGAATGTACTCGCTTCTAGGATCATATGTACCGCTTTCTTTTTCAATGTCCCTCTGTACTTTTGAAGAAAAATGCGAAAAAAGGGGGCCGTGCCAGCCAAACGTTTTCAGCACGGCCCCCGTGTAACTTGAAAAATATAAAGCGTATTAAAAAAAATCTTAAACTCAAGGAATGTACTCTATTAACACTTTACATGTTTTTACATTCGAGCAGCAGCCCCGCATGTGGAGCAATCCCATATGAGTGATGAAATCCGCAAGATCGATATTAAAAGCACCCTTAGTCCAGTTTTAAACTAACCTTCGTGTTAGACAGTCTTTCTGAGTCTGTATCAGATTTGTAATTAATAGTGTTTGTTCTTGACCAAAGTTTCACTTAGAGTAAACTACCTTTATAGTTAATTAATAGATAAATACTATTTCAAAAATATCCGTTTAGCGTGAAGAACTAATAAACATACCCCGTTAAATTTTGATCGTTTTATTCCCGCGGAGGGTCAATTTGGTACATTAAACACTATTGATTTGTAAATATACAATTTAAAAAATAAAGTACTTATTTTAATCTTAAATTAATTTACGCATGCACGAAATTAATTTCTTTGGCAGCTTGGCGAGCTCAATGACCTGTAGGTAGTTAGTACTTACGCAACGACCGACAACTACCTACAAGGTCATTGACTCGTACACTTAAAGAAATTAATTTCGTACAAGCGTATATTAATTCGAGTTTTAGATAAAAAGTACTTTATTTTTTATTAAATCTTTACAAATCGACCCTCCACGGGATTAAAACGATCAAAATTTAACGGTGTATATACACACACTAACACACTCACAAACTTTGGGTGACTTTAAGCCTTCTAATGAAGACTCTTGTGAACGGCCATGTTACATAGCCATATGTCATTGGTGGCAATGCACTGGTCATAGATATTCGTACATACCTCTTGAGATACTGGTAAGTATAACGGATAAGAAAATACCGCGCAGCTGTTTCTTGAAGTTAGACTAATACCCGTATTAAGAAGTAATTACTTGTTGCTAAGAATTTTTTTATTAAGTCATTACTTGAGGTCATTATTTGTTACGTGCGGGAATTAAATCAGAGACACGCAGCGTAGGTCGCTTAAAAGAGTGGGTATTATCTCGATAGTTGGCGTTGAAGTCAACTTTTGTAGCTATGTTTTTAGTGTGTTATTGAAAATAGTATTCGTCGAAATCGAATATTACAATTGAATTTAATCAACTGTCTGATTCATCAAATATCCCTAAAACAGTGGCCGATGAACCGACGACGACCGACGATTTGCAACCGAAACGAAAACCGTAACTGAATGTTCGGCTCCTCGTCCAGTTTCAGCCGTAACCAAAACCGAAACAGACGTATTGATTAAAAATATTTCGATACAGTTATTCCTAATAATTAAACACGTAGACGAACTATACTGACAGTTTTTAGGCCTTCATCACAACCGTCTGCTTAAAGATGCTGTTTCAATCTATTCGAATACTCGGCCACTTTTTAGCCAAAACCGAAACTTCAGCCGAAACCAGTTTACTGACCCTGTTTCAAGCTATGGTTCGGAGCGAGGGAGAGTGGGCAGGCAGCGAAGGAGGCCTTAGCACGCGTGATGGAATGGACATCCTCACACTCCGACTTCAATTTCCAGCCAACGTAGGCGTGGGTATGCAGACGACGACCAATGAATAGCTCGCCGCCCGGTTGTCCGTTAATCGTCCGAATCGAGCCCGTTTCATCGACGGCGTGCAGTGTTTCACGCACGCCCCAAAGAAATGTTAGCAGAGTACGAGCCCAGTAGGGCCGAAGCCGCTATGGTTTTTTTTTTTTTTTTTATGGTAGGTAAAATCATCCAATGACAAATCCCGCCCTTGGGCGGAGCGGGAAGTAGTGTCAGACTTTTACTGACTAAAAACCTACCCCGTTCCTTCGTTGCCTATAGTGCCGGGGCTGAGCCTTCCTCTCAGAAAACGGCCCTTGACCCCAGCAGGCTTCAACCCTGCCTGCCTGCAGTTAGCAGGCTGGGCCTCTTCGGTTTGCTGACAGCTCCTTGAGGCGCGCGGGAACAGAACGCGCCGTCGATGACTTGGGCTCGGTCCGGCCGGTTACCGGACGATCGGACGGCGTGCTACCCATTGCACGCCGTCCGCAAGCCCGCGCCTACGGTGGCCGGAAATCGGGATCGGAATCCCGGCGGCGGCTGGGGCGAGCGCCCCGTTGCCTCTGCCTGATGCGGTCGGCCTCCTCCTTTGCAAGCCGCTATGGGTTGACTTCCGGAAGGCAAACCCTTCGTTCTGGAACGCAAGAGCAAAGAAGGATCACAGAGGCCTGATATGCTCTCCCGCACCGCCCCCTAGAGCGGAAGAAATTAATGGAAACAACTTTAAAAAACTGAAAACAGTTTTTGAGGCCGAATATGGCCTAAATTAAAACCGTCCGTTCTTTACCCTAAACTAACCTCCGACTCTAAATAAGTGTTTAACCTTTTAACCGCCTACGTCGGATAACCTACCTCTCTACAGATACAGATTAGACCTCCCAGTTTAGGCAGGGCGTGTATGTATGAGAATCCAGTGATCCTAGTGTTTGCGTGAGTCGGTGACGTCGGTGCGCTCAAAGAGCATGATCACAAATGTTATCCTTGTGGTTATTCTTGTCTATAAACATGCTCCACACAGGAGCTTCCGTCCAATCGCTAAAAGCACTTTGTTAGGGTTTTCTTTAGCGATAGCATAGCTTGCGACAGCTTTTTTTTTTCAGTATGGAAATCCTTATGGATGTCCTCCTCCCTTACGTGGGTGGAGGAGTATGTCAGACTCTTTCTGACTACAAACCTACTCTGCTCCTTTCATTGCCTTCGTTCCAGGTTCCCGGGGTTCCTTTTCACATAACCCTTGGCCCCAGAAGGCTTCGGCCTTACTGGGCCCCTACAGTTTGCTGACAACTCGTTGAGGCGCGCAGGAACAGTGCGCGCCGTAAACGACTTGGGCTCGGACGCGGATACAGTTTCATTTCTGCTGCCCCGTACTAGTGCTGACGCAATGCCCGTGGGTGTCGTTGCGTATTGGAGAGTAGCTTTAGGTCTCCTATGGAACACTATAGTCACTATTCTGGGTCCAGATTGATGGGCCGACCGATGGCTCCTAATGACAAAAGATGACGTCATCTCAGCCGAAAGACGTCCACGGTTGGACAAAGACGAAACTTGGGAGAGAAGTTTCGCCATAATTACCGGTCCTGTGCGTCTTGAAGTAAAACAGAATGGAACAAAAGTAATTATTAGGGGTAACGTTTTTAAAACTTTTTTTTTTTTGAATATGTACAAGGGACTTAAAAATTACCAGATATAAACCGTTAAATTTTGGTCGTTTTAATCCCGCGGAGGGTCGATTCGGTACATGAAACCCTATCGATTTGACCCTTTTTTTTAAAACTCTAATTAATTTACGCATGTACGAAATTAGTTTCTTTAAGTAAACGTCAGCTGATCGAGGTCAATGAACTGTAGGTAGTTAGTACGCAACGACCGACAACTCCCTACAAGGTCATTGACTCGTTTCTTTAAAGAAATTAATTTCGTATATCCGTATATTAATTCGAGTTTTAGAAAAAAGTACTTTAATTTTTCTTTACAAATCGATAGTATTTCATGTACCGAATCGACCCTCCGCGGGATTAAAATGACTAAAATTTAACGGTGTATTGTGAGGATGTATAGTATATTTTTCATCTCTATGATAAATCCAATTTAAGTTCCTCAAAAAAAAAAGTCTTCGAATCAACTGGAGAATCTCCATCTTTTAAAAGAGGTCTCTATCTGAAATATTATTTCATCGATCAATGACTCCTACACTACGGTATTTCCGGTGGCGGTTAACTAAAAAATGAATAGTTGCTTTTAATTATTGTAGAGTTTATCAGCCTCTATTGAACTAAAACTTACATAACAGTAACAAGATTTATTATGTCATAGATTTTTTATAACGAATTGAAAAGAAGTGGGTTATTCTGGCTGGCACATTTATTTTGAAATAAGAGAAAAAAGTACTTCTAATTTTGCCTTTAACTACCACGCACCGGAAGATGCACTGTTGGAAAACCTTTCAGAAGGTGGACATGGGTCCTCCTTTTGAAAGACTTTCCAACACTGCGTCATCATCGTGCCATCGGATCAGGTCATTGGACTTGATGAGGGTAGCGGGTTTCTGATGGATGTAAGGGCCAACGCTGTGTTAAGCGGACGTACGTGCGGTATACAAAAGTACAACGTCGCGGGTCACTGCATGCTCCGCGCCCCTTTTGCTACATAATAATAGTAGTTCTCCATCAACACGACTACATGCACACTATTAAAGTTGAACTAGGTTCGGTACGGTAATCCGCTTTCCACAACGGGAACTGCCGCACACGATACACACGCATAACGCAGCGTAGACGTACACGAGCGTTCGTTTTGGTGACACTTGGGGAAGGCACATGTTCAATAGACGTCAGACATGAAATGTTGGTGTTGATGACTTATAATTTCATGTTTTACGGTTTACAGTCCTAACAGATTCCCTAATTTTAACGTTTTAGCAGTGGGTATATAAGCCAGGAAACGATGAATATCAAAATCCCAGAGATTTACATCAACTTGGAAGCTCTAAAATAGTCTAACCTCTACGAACTAATAAAAATGAATGCAGTACCTACTATTACAAATATAATTAATAACTGTTCGATGTGAACATGCATATTCCTCTGAAACATAAAGTAATCACCTCGCTACAAATGCTACAACACACAAAACAAGTTTAGTCAATACTACAAAATCAATAAATTCAATCGTAACGAGTGATTAAATTTTAATAGGCGCACTCTGAGAGTTATTTATGAGCACGATCTGACCCTTAGCAGTTATATTTATTAGACGCCACCCCGCACTTATAGAAATAACTAATCGGTGTAATCGACCTTACTCAATAATTCTTTTATTTTTATTGAGTTCATTCAACGAAAGACTCGAACTTTAGTTGAATGGAGAATGAATCCGACGATATTACACAATAGCCAAGCGTGCACATTCCATTAAAGTGGGTTATCCAGAAAACTTTAACTGAAAACTAACAGCTGACTTGTAGTAAGAGTGCAACCGTAACTGTATTACAGCATCCAACTTGCGGTTAGATAGAATGCGACGTTTGGAACGGTAGTGAAATAGTTATTACACATAGTGGTCACAAAAAACGCAGCGGCCACCTTATTTCCGGGCGGCGAAAAGAGCTCTGCTCCAATGTAAATTAGAGCGACAATCGTCCCGTCGCGTACGCCCACTATGTCTTTTAGCATGCTTCGTCGACAATGGCAATTGTGGTCTTTTTGTTCATATTACGGGTTTATTTAAGTGAAATTGGATAAATGGTCATCTCACGATGTTGCGCGACTCAATCCGCTGCGGCGTGCGACAGTGCGGTGTTGGCTCGTGATGCTCGTCGCTCCACTGATCTAAAATAAAACTAAAAATTTGGAAGGAAAGAAAGTATTGGTTGTGATGTAAAGCAAGATGTGAACGTAGGTCCGTTCCGTTGTGTTATTAGTTCAGCTGCACTGGTCACCGCGTGTTGTGGACTGTTGTCGTGCCTGTCGTGCTTGTCGTGCTTGTTTCTCGTGCTGCTGTCATGGACGTGGCCAAGTACCTAGCGGTGCTGGCTGTGCTGTGCCTCGAGGGTGGCGAGACCGGTGGTGGCGGCGGAAAACACCAGTAAGCTGAACATTTATTAAAACCACTGACCTATTTAGAATTTGGCTAAAGTCTAAATCTTAGATCTAGAAGCTGTTACTCTGTACCTTTCTTGTGCTTGTCTTTAACGAATGGATTTGTTGAAAGTTTGTAGAACTGCGAAAGAACTTAAGCTATGCGATGATCTATTTACTTTGAAACTAGGTTGATGTGATTTCATGCTCCAAGAGAATCAATCATTATATTATCTCCCTATTTTGATTTGTTACTTTGCACCAGCGATTTTATTTATATTTTATATAATAAATTATAGATTTCAGATTACTTTACAACAGTATTGTTTTAAAAGATACGAGTATTTTAAGTTGTAAGTCATAATTAAAAACGTTTTTTTCAGTGACCACGTGCGGATACACATTCCGGAGTTCATTCATCACGATCACCATAAGAAAGTGATAACTATTCACCATCATCATCACAAGCCAAAGAAAGAGACTCATCACCATCACCACCACCACCACAAGCCTCAGATTCCGTACGGTCATCACTACCATCATCACCATAAGAAAGTTGCGACAAAGACTCTTACAGAGACGAAGGGTTCGAAGCATGGGCATCATCATGCTAAACATGGTCATCACGGGCATCAAGGTCACCACGGTCACCATGGTCACCATGGACATCACGGGCATAGTCATCACGGTCACCATCACGATGCACCAGTAGTGCCAAGCTACAGTTACTCGCCCAGCTCCGTGCCTTCCTACGAAGATGACTACTCTGCCTCATATTCCCCCTCATACTCTCCATCAGTACCATCATATGGCGGGGGATACGGCATCTCTGACTTTTCATCTCCCCAGTCACCCCGCGTTCATGGAGTCACACATACCGTTAAGCAAGTCAAAGTGTTTGATTCCTTGCCAGGAGCGTTACCAAGCAAAGGCGTTGGAGTCGGTCATGGTTATGAGGTGAAAGAAGAGGGTGAGGACGAAGATGATGTGTTTACTACTGTCAATCAGCTGCAGAATAGATTCCCGGCTACATTCGGCTATGTTCGGAGCGCCGCGCCGGAGCCCACGAACGATCCTTACTCGGAGCTGACTTCGCAAAGCGCTCTCCCATCACACTATGCAGCTGCCCCGGTACCGACCACAGCCCTATCTGGTGGCTTAGAAAGTTTCTCCACTGCTCAGAGTGATCCTTTTGCGTCGTCTGCCCCTACTCAAAGCATAGGCTTGTCCAGTGTTCAACCGTCAGGTGACTACCCAGTGACTTTCCAAGGTGATGGCTTCGACGGCCAACTGAACTCCTTTACAGGCTCAGATGGTACAGAGGGATCGTACATATCGCATGAGGATAACACGTTGAATGACGAGACTCCGGTGTCGTTTACTAGAGAGGCTGGTATACAACATACTACTAATACCGGTAATATTGAAACTATTGAGTATTAGATTTGTAAGTAATTTTAACAAAACTTTTAATTTATGAGGTGACCACAGCTCAGTATTAATTATGTTATGTTAAGCTGTTTTACATCAAAGTGTTATGTTGTAAGTAAAAACCATAAGTATAGCTGCTATGGTCATTTACACGATATTTTCCTAAGTGGATTTCGCCAAGAACGGTACAGTTTCCGTCAATAGTACATTTTGATACAAGTGCAGAAAGTTTGTCATTGCGACCGAGGCGGAATTCTCACGAGCCGAAAGCGAGTGTGTTATGGAGCCGAGGGCAGCAGTGACAAAGGGCAGCAGGCTATCACAAATATTTTTTTGCCTTAATCACAATATCTAGCGGCGGCGGCGTAGCATTTAAAGAATTCTCTTCAAATCTTATATTCAACATTTTTTTCACAAATAACACAAATAAATAGGTTAGACAATAGTATTTAATAGACTTTTTCCCCGCGTTTAATCTTTGCAGGTTGAAGAAGAGGCAAAGATATCAAACCGTTATACATCCTAATATTAATAAAAATAGAAATTTCAATATTTTTGAATTTAGAACACCGATAAATGTTAATTTGTTGGTAATAACAGATTATTGTGTAAGTAATCATGTTTATTTATTATATTGTGTTCAAAAACACAATTAAAATTTTCATTAAATATTTAAACCTTAAAAATATTCGCCTCTTTGTTTTAAAAAATAAAATCACCCTTGACCGTGACGAAATAGGAATGCAAAAAGCCCTTGGTGTGATAAATTTAAAAAAAGCACGTGGGTGATATAGATGCCATGTCGAACCTAATTGTACACAGTGTAACAGTTTTCGAGTAAGTGTATTGAAAAGTTAATTTTACAATGGTTATTGAATTCTTATTCTATTTTGTGTTTGATGCAACCAAAAATTTTTATCCGAAGATATGATACAAGATCGCTATAGCTGTCAAAACACTGACAGCTGTCATAACTTAAAAGACGTTAATTCTTGGAGTAAGTTGGTGCAGCCAACTCTAACCTTTGCAGGTTAGAATAGAATAGAATCGTTTATTTCTGAGTACATGGTACATTTAGAACTTAAGGAGAAGCAAAGGTATCAAACCGTACAGATACTGATATTAAGCTAAAACCGTATTTACAATATCGTATGTCGATGGCTGTAATATTAAAGGGAAAAAAAGAACAATTTTAATACTATCTTTCCATTGTTCAACGAAATAACCATGTTTTCACTACATAGTTATTAGATAAGGCATTGTTACTACTTGCTTAGTTATTGAAAGCTCTTATGTCACCAAACTACTTACATTAAAATTGACTACAACCCAAATAGTGAACGCCAGTTGATTCGATGCGCCCTAGATCCGGAATTGCGCAAGCTGAAAAAAAACGTCAACGTAACTAACTGTAACAGAATAATTTAATAAGAAAAAGAGTCTTAGTGTTGTGTAACCATTGTGAAACCATTCAATAATAATTGCGTCCGAGGAACATTGACTCAATTCCGGCTTATCATTTACTTAAAGCCGAGTTCCCGAAGAGATATCCTATGAACAAAATTGTCGAACCCATCAAATGTATCTTCTTTATTTTGTTTGTTTTGTTTTTATTCTAACTTTGTTGTTTATAGACCTAGTGGTTAAGGCTGTCTGTTGTCTACCAGTGAATGGTTTTTGATTTTTATAATAGATTTTCCTATTTTCATAAAGAATCTAGGCTAATCTATCCGCCTATAGCCCCTAAATATTTTGTAACCTCTCTTAATTATCCTACCAATGATACTTTAATTAAATAGATTTTAATTAGTTTTTTTTTTTGTTATCGTTGTTGTTAAGTTTTTTGTTGTTATTATTTTTATTTGTTGTTGTTATTTAAAATAAAGACCAATAAAGTTGTTTTATTTTATCATTTTTCTACAAAGCACAATACAATCCTGTAAATCCTGCTGCTTAATTGAGTGCCCTTTTTAAGCATCAATAATTAGTTGCAATACTCCTAAAACAGGAGGGAGGGGAGAGGGAGGGTTGTTATGGTTGACCTGTGGATGGGTGACCTTTCTTTCCTCTCTGACTCCTCTATGACTCGGAAGTAACGTTAAGCCTTTGATCCCAGCTAACTTTTGTAGATCTTTGACTGTCGTTACGGGTAGTCGGACACTAGCTCCCCCTAGCCAAGTTACAACCGTTTCGTTTCGATTCTCTTGCGTCGAACGCCTCGAGTCGGTCATGCCTCCGAGTTCGTTGTTCTGACCACGTGACTGAGCATTGAGATAACGTCAGAACAAAGGAATTGGAGGCGTTCGACGCAAGAGAATCGAGACGAAACGGTCGTAACTTGGCTAGGCCTGCAGGAATTCAGACTCTGGTCTTTTCAAAGAGTAACGTACGTAAGTAAAGTACGAGATAGGCAGACGCTCCATGTAATATAACCTAAAAAAAAATCAGATGAAGCCGATTAGGCGGAAAACATTGTTAGGAAAACGCTAGACATATAGGTGTAGCGTAATACTGCAACAATATGTTAAATTTAAACTGATACTACAAAATTAATGAATATACTAGGTACAAAAGTACTGACTATAAAATGGTTCATTTAATGAGCTGGGGCCTCGCTCGCATGCGAGAAAGAGGGATGGGGCTACACATAATATGTAGCTCTATCCCCTTAACAGTTCAGTTTAGGTCGTGAAATGGACCGCGTTAAGAGCTCGTGGTACAGCCTCAGGACTTTACAATACCTATCTTAAGAATTTTCTTCAAAATATTTACTAGAAAGTTAACTATTTGTATCTTTAAAAGATTTTTCAGCGTTTTCAAGATTCCATCAACCAGAAATCAGGAAATCCAGCAACCAGTTAAATACTAACTTCTTACCGAGCATTAAATTGTATTAAAAAATATATAGATTAGGTAGGTACATAAAAAAAAACCAGCCAAGTGCAAATTAGACTCGCGCTACGAGGGTTCCAAACAAATTTCCTTATATAAATAATTCAATTCCTGGATCTAATCTCGATGTTGAACCGCAAAAAAGTAAATTTTCTTGTGACGTAACTAGAAATATAGACTTTTCGAACTTTTCCTTCACTTGTGCTGTGCCTTACTTCATGTCAAATTTCAGGAATCTAGGTCAACGAGAAATGCTCTTTAAGTTTTCATTTAGCCTAAACGGAGCATAAGCAGCAAATTTCAACTTCATACTTCTACGCGTTCTTGAGAAAAAGGCCTTCACAGACAGGCAATTAATCCTTAGATACAAAACCCTAAAAATAGCAAAATAACTATTTTTTTAGAGTTAGCCTGTATGGAACAGGCTAACTCTGAAAAAATAGTCTAATAGCCTCGATACTAACAAAATAAAAAATAAAGATTATTAAATCATGATGCGGCAACGAAACCATTAGGTATAATTTCTAAAGTCATTTCTGATTTGATAATCAACCTCAAAATTTCGAAGCTATTCTAAATATAATATTTTTTTAAAATCTTACACTTGCATGTCTCATCAGTTTTTACCCGACTAAAGCTTCAAATAAAATTAAACCTGTAAAATTATGCAGTCTGTACTATAAGCGATTTCATTGCGGTCTGGTAGAAATAAGATCGGTAAAGTCTGTCTAAAAAATCAAACGATTTGGGAATTTTTGAACGAAATAAAAAAACTGTTGCTGGCAACACGAATTTTAGTTGTCACTCAAATGGGTATGGCCGGTACGTAACAGTTGATATTTTAATGTTATTTAGCCTCCTTTTGCAATAAAGAATAGGTATCACTTAAGAGACCAAACTATATTGTAAAGGAAAATATTCTGCATTTTTTATTTTTAAAAAGTTCCATAAACATGCTAAATCATTTAAAAAAATACTTATAATACGATACGTTTTATAAGGTTTTATCAGTAAGCAATGATCAAAACCTCTTAATCAACCTTGATTATTCAACCTGTATTGACTACATCAGATTTCACTGTATCCTAATAAATTACCCAAGTCGTTTGATTTTTTAGACAGACTCTACACATGCACGGAGTAGGCCGTGAAACTTCGGGAAATTTCGTGCTTCTACGGTAAAACTATTTGTATGTTAAATATATAGGTTGACTGGTAATTAGTGAACGATACTTATACATGTGATTGTAGTCATGATAATAAACAACTTTTACTATGGGACCTAACCCGAAATAGCAAAAAAAAATCTGCTGGGCAGTACATTTGTGTTCGCCTAACTGGTCAAAATGTACTGAACCTGACTGATTTTTTTCGCGATTTTAGGTTTGGTTCCGTTGTTTGTTATCATGACTACAATCACGTGTTTAAGTATCGTTCACTAATTACCAGTCACCCTATATTATATCTTTATCCTGTACAAATAATCATTACGTGTAATTGATAGTTGGTATTGTTTATGCTTTTCTACAACCATAAATAAATCTTATACTTAAAGCTCCTTTAAAACCCACCTGTTTTACATAAAAGACTAAAAAAAGATCAATATTTTAACACTATGTTTAGATGTTTATATAAAAAAATATAGTCTGTTTTTTCAATGTACCTAATCTATATACGAGTATATAAAACTGAACCCCTCCTGGTCACGCTGTAAGTTAAGAATGGCTTTACCGATTTCATTCATCTTTTTTTAAATGATTTTTAATACTTCGTAGAAGGTTGTTATATTTAAAAAAATAAGGAAATTGCGCAGAACTTTAAAGGGAAGGTAGGTAGGCAGGTAGGTAGGAATGGGTCGGTAGGGTTTGTAGGGTAGGTAGGGTAGTGTAGGGTACGGCTGGTAGGTAGGGTAGGATAGGGTAAGTAGGTATGGTAAGTACGGTAGGATAATGTAAGTAGGTAGGCTAGGGTAGGTTAGGTAGTCAGTTGAGGCGAGCAAAAGCTAGTCTAATGTAGAAAAAAATCGTATTACAGACTCACCGTGTTTGTTATTGTATTCCTCCGAATCTGCTAGACTGTTTTTTTTTTCGTTTGGTGGGTCTGAGAATAGGTTGGAACTTGTAGGCCATTTTTTACACTCTGACCGCAAAAAAAAAACACCTGTTTTTTCTCTGTTATATGACAAAACAACGTTTACCAGCTTAGCAAATATTAAATATCTTGTACTATATCAACACAATAATGAAATTGAGTTCTGTACAGGATTAAAAGTAAAGCAATCAAGTTAATGTCTGCGTAATCCACCGTCTGTCCTTAGAAATAGCTCCAGGCAAGGGATCTAAAAAGAGCCACCAAATTACTTCGGCAAAAGCAAACTAGCTAGCTTGATTAAAAACTACAGATTGGTTTCGGATGAAACCTTGATTAAAATTTTGTCCAGCAACTAATCTTATTTTGTAGGTACTTCAATTTTTTTCATCTTATTTTGATTGAAAATAATTTGCGTTCCAAGAATTTACAGCGTTTTCGTAGTAAGTCTTTATTCACTCCTCCTACACGAATTGACGGATTTGGTTAAATTTTGTTTGTTAAGGGCATTGATATACGTTACGCGCTAACATCACAATCAGAAAACCTGGACTTGAAACTCACACATCTACACTGCCTGAAGTCACGGATAGACAAGAACAGAAATAAGAGCCTGCGCTGCCGTGCTAGCGAAATAGCGTTAGCCGCCGAATGTGTGTGATCGTCGCGACCGATGTGAAATCGTGCCAATAGGCACAATTTCAGCGGTCCACGCGCTAGAGGCCAGTCACCTTTCTTCCGCTGTTTTGATTTAATCTAGGGTTAAGAGTGCATCACTCAATGGTTTCAAAATACAATTGAACCCTAGACGTAGGTAGACGGCACTGCAATCGAGTTATCAATTTTTTTTTTTTCAGATGGGAAGCCTATTTTCGGGCAGGACAACGACTGTTAGGAGAGCAGTGGTGGCCTAGTGGTAACGGCCCCGACTTACGAATCGTAGATAGGTCGCGGGCTCAAACCCAGTCAGGCGCATTACTTTCAACACAACACTATTGCTCTCAAAACGGTGAAGGAAAACATAGTAAGGAAACCGGTATGTCCTAGATCCAAAAATTCGAAGACATGTGACCTCCACCAACCCGCACTGGGCCCGCGTGGTGGATTACGACCCGTTCTCTTTCCTAGAGAGAAGGCCTGAGTCTCAGCAATGGGAACATTATAAGGCTGATGCTCTGCTATGCTATGCTAACGTCTAGGTCTAACAAAACCACTGGTATTGCTATACATATGTATATATAATAGGTACTAGCTGCCAACCGGGGCTCCGCCATGGTCAAGTTAGGACTTCCAAAATAAAGTTAAATTATCAATGTTGATTTTTTAGCTGCCTGTCGTGGGTTCTCCCTATTTTTTCTCTTTTTAACAACTCTTGTATGAGATAGAAAAAAAATTGAAATTGATCGAGCAATTATTTGTTATATTCAAAAAAATATAATAATAAAAAAATACCTATGTTTAATGATAAAAAGAAAATGATAAAAAAAATATGTGGGTACAACGATACAACAGCCAGATCAGATTTGAACCGCCGACTATTTGTGAACAGACGATCTGACCACTGAACTAACAAGCTTACTGAAGATCTACAAACAAGGGTTTCATAGCTGAGAAAAACCAAGGAAAGCATTGCATGTTAAAATCTAGGATCTCTTTACTAGAATAGCTTTTTTCAAATTTATGTTTTGATTTCTATTGAAGCCTGGATCCACAAGATATGCGGCTGCTCTATCGAAAAACAAAGTAACTAAAATTTTTTCACTAATCAATGTTTTTACATTTTTGATACTTTTAAAGCACAACGGATGTGGCTACGTTACACTCAAAACCACAAAAAAAGCTTTAGTTTTGGAAAAAAAATATCAACAAACAAAGTAACTACAGGCAAAAAAGACAAAGCGTCAAAAATAAAATTACCGAAAAACAAATCAAAGCACAAGTAGCATGTCAATTACTTAGTTTTTTAATTGTAAATTGATTGAATGTTTAGACCACGATAGTTGTATTGAAAAAAAGTAAATTATTTTATAAAAAAATAAATGTAAAAAAAGTGAAAAAAGAAATTGTCTATAGAAAAACATTAGATTATACACAATCTGTCATAATATTGTTGCACTAGGTAGAGGAAACTATTTCACGTTTTATTACATTTAAAAAAATGATGGAACGATCAAAACCACGTTTTATGTAAAGATTTTTCCTTTTCCTGTAAAATTTACTTTACTGTAATTACTTTGTTTTGCCGTAGAGCAGCCGTACGTATGTATTATGATCATAATCAAGTAAGAGCGGTTGTATGAAAATGTACTTCGGGTTGAGCACTCTTAAGTTTCGATTTCAACGATATCATCTTATGCAGTCTACGTCACAGGTAGCGACTATAGCAGCAATGGAGACGACTTGTTAATAAAATATTAGTTTTTCGCTTGGCGCCAGATATTTAAATAAAATCTTATAAGTAAGTTATCTATATATATATAAAAAAGTCGTGTTAGTTACATTATTTATAACTCAAGAATGGCTAAACCGATTTGGCTGAAAATTGGTGAAATAAAAAATTTGCTCATTTATTGGTAGGGTAGAGTAGGGTAGAGTAGGGCAGAGTAGGGTAGAGTAGGGTAGAGTAGGGAAGAGTAGGGAAGAGTAGGGTAGAGTAGGGTAGAGTAGGATAGAGCGGGAGCGAAGCCGTGGGCAAAAGCTAGTTAATTAATAAATCCCACGGTTATTTGTACAATATCATGAAATTCACCTATTAATATAATACCCAATAACGTAAATATAATAGACCATAGAAGTAGACAGCTGTTTCTAGTCAAACTGGAATAGACCCCGGAGGACACGGTGGAGCAAACAGTAGAGGTGTGTCCCTGGAACCAAGGCAAAAAAGGAACAGGTTAGGTTTTTAGTCAGTAAGAGTCTGACACTATCTCCCGTCCTTGAGACGGGGATGTCATTGGATGATTGTACCTACTTTAAAAAAAAAGTCAAACTGGAACAGAGGACATAATATGTATTTGCATTTATATAAAAGCATATAAACATTAACATCAACGATATTATTCATCGTGAGCTCTTACCGCTGGCGTACCTACGGTCCGCCGTATTACTTGTAGAACCTACTGGCTCGGTAGGTGACAATGAAAAGAGACCTCACGAAAGTAGATAGGCCTCTGGTGTGGGACGCAACCTGTGTCCATACCTTTGCACCATGCCATATTCTAAGTACGGCAGGCTGTAGTCCCTCAAACGGCGCAAATACTGTAATTTTATTGGTAATTACCGTTTTGAGCCGTTTGGAATCGAAATGCTTGGGTCATGGAGTCCAAGTGCGCGTCTCTTTTTAAAAAAAAATCACACCGACTGATTGACATTTCATGTGACCTGAGAGGATGGCACGTTCTTCGCCCAAAGAATTAGCATTGCCATTTAACGTGCCAATGCTAACGTGCTATGCTATTTACACACTTAATTCATTAATTTCACGTGCGCTGGTTAAAACTCCCTCTTTTTTTACTTAAATGTCTCTTAACCTTTATTTCATCTCCACAAGTTCATAAACAGCTGCTCCGAGATATGATTGATGAGACCACACCCTAACTATTATTTCCTTTGTTTTAAAAATAGGTGAAAAAGAACTAGTACGTACAACAATGAATGGCATTGATTAATACTAGTGTGGAAATATAATAGAACCATGGTTGTCGATAACTTTTCCCACGCTGCGAGGAAACGGTAAAAGGTTAGAGAAATTTTCGCAAAAAGTGTTTGGACAATTTTCATTTCGATTGAGTAGCTCTTGAATTGTAAAATTCTATAAGTAGATAATTAATACTTTTTTTTAAACTTAAAACTATACTGTATTATCTAAGGGCTTGTTTACGGAGATGCGGCGCGTTGCACGGAGCGTTGTGCGGCGCGTTGGGCGTTCGTCGTACATTGTAGCAACGGGCCGCGTCATCGCACGCGCACGCACAAGTACAAACATATGGCAATGTATGACGGACCGCCCAACGCGCCGCGTCTTTGTATTCGAGCACTCACTATTTATCATTAACACTGCTGGACATAGGCCTCCCTCAAATGTCGCCACAATGATTGGTCCTGTGCGTCTTGCATCCAAATGATTTCCATGACCCTCACCAAGTTATCGGTCCACCTTTTGGGGGGCCTTCCAATTCCAACGCTGTGTCATAGGTTGGGCACTTGCCACTCCAGAACCTTTCGGCCCCAGCGACTACTATCTGTTCTGCGAGCAATGATCAGAGTTATCAAAGTAAGTTAAGTAAGAGCTGAATATCAACATCATCTACAGCCAAAGACGTAGACCTCTCTCTTTTTAACCGACTTCAAAAAGGAGGAGGTTCTATGTTCGGCTGTATGTATTTTTTTTTAATTTTGTTTTGATCTGATGATGAACTTCGAAGATACAGAACGGAATTATTCAAAAAATCATAGCAGAACTGTCGTAACAAGTAAAATTGCTTTGTTTATACATGTAGTCGGTGACTGACTGAAGGAAGAAGGAGAAGGAGGGGATACATAGAACTGATCTGATGATGAAGCCGGAAGGTAGGTACCGAAATTCTGTAGTAAATCAGTGCGAACCTCACCCAGATTAAACTCTTGTCCTGAGCAGTTTTGCACTGGAGAATGATTGTAACAATATCAGCAAATTATAATTTGCTGTATATTTGTAAACTAGCTTTTGCCCGCGACTTCGTCCGCGTAGAAGTCGAAAATGGTTCTAATAGGATTATTAATTGGTATTTTTTACGTTATTAATTAAGTATGTAATTTTTTATCTTATATATATGTCAAAATGAAATTTAATTAATTGCCCTTTGCATTGAACTTAATTATATATCACGACAATGTACGGGCCACAAAAGCCCTTACAAGCGAGCTATCTTGTCTTCCGGTCACAACACGTAAAATGCTGTTGGGGTTGCCACGGAGTCAGTGAAACCGCTTTCTTTCACATCAAAACTCTCAGTGCAGTTGTCGCGCTACAGAATAACGCAGACGCAACAGCGCCCTAAATGCATTGTTGTACTGGATCCGCAGAGCATTGTAGAACTTCTGTGTGTAATTAAGCCCCAGGCCTCACGAATATAGTTACGTGCAATATGCTTTAAAAAGCGTCCTCTGGCTGCGGCTGTACATCGGGAGAACCGGCGCCAGCGAGCCAGCATATTGGCCCGAGCTGACAATGCGCTGCGCTCCCTCTCTATTTCTGTATCATATTTAATCTCATCCGTCACCTATCGTCCAGATGCCCCAAGTATACAAAGGTACAATCAATGCAATTCCACATTATTCAGTATACGTTTTTATTATACAGACATATAAATGCCTTGAACAGTACAACATCAAGGTTCTAATGGTGAAATCCTGTAAACACTCATTAATTGTTTGACATCAATACTTAATGATTGTTGGCTGACATTTAAATTGGGTTGTCCTATTGGAACCTTCTCAATTATTTATTTAATTAAAACTTACCTACCCCGGTACAATCTGTTTTCATTTAGTACGATTTCCAGTATTTATAAATGGTTCAATTAAATTGACTACGCTACGGTAATCTGCCTCTGTAGGCTACACGTACACATACTACCTACCAATAATACTGACTAGGTATATACGAGTACATACACAATTATAATCCTTTGATATATATATATATATATAGTAATTGCGATGAAAGTAAACCGAATCTAATGTAATAAGTTGCGTAATGTAGAATGTATCTTAATAAGCAAATAAAATAATAAAAAAAAAACCATCATGCAGCGTCATACATGCAACTTCCGCGTCTTGCCCCACACTGGAGAACGCATTGAAGGTACGGAACAAATCTAAGTAGGAAATAAAAAGATCAAGTTTTTTATAGTTACGTTTGTGCATCCAGACACGGAAAGTCACAAAACGAACAAAGATTCTATGCTAGAAAGTTCACAGTCGCTGTTTATTTTTTGCAACAAATACCAACAGCGCCTCGGTTTATTTTGTTTTGTTTAATTTTATACTTCTGCTGTGCGTACTAAAATATTGGTTGATTTATAACAGATAGACACGTAAACACGCTTCCAACTTTACAATAGAGGAAGAGGCACTAGGAGGAACAAGGAGGAAATAATACACGATCGGAAATGGTAATATTTTTTAAATAACAACAGATATAATATTATCAATAAATTCCCGCTTAAACCGGGATAAATTTCACAACAACGGTTCCTTACAACTAGAACTTAAGCTAACAGACAATCATTCAGACAGACGGACTTCACGGCTACAGTCAAACTGTAAAGCTACACACAACACAATCAAGTCAAACCTTTACAACGGTGTATATATAATGAGGCTACAAGTATTCACTGGACCCTTAAACTTACTTAAAGTACTTATTTCAGGCTGGACGTTCGACAATTCCGAGTATTTGCTATAATTTGTACTAAAATGTCATTGCTGTGTTGTCGAATTGTAAATCACGAATTAAGTTGTCTCGTGTACACTTGTTATTGAATTGTTCTTCACTCCTGATACCATGATACAACCTTAATGTTAACACTATATGTACAAAATCATTTGTGTGTTTTTGTCTAGTATCCTCCATGGCCAGTGCCTCCACCGTACGATTCCTCTTCTCCTCCTGAGAGAGCGTATCCTGAGTGGTCGCCTCCTCCAAAGCTGACTGGAGATTCTCCATAGCCACCATCACCGTGAGACTCTTCGGCCGCACCCCAACCGTGTCCTGGAACATAGTGTCATTTATATCACTTTGGTAAAAGATACACATCAACATGACGCTTAGTCATTATAAAAACATTAGCGATTTAGATAGAGGTCTCATTGTTTGTAATGCCTTTGTTCGTCTTACGTTAATTGTGGGTGCTATCTCTGAGTGTTACAAAGTGTTTTCTATTCTATCATATTTCACAATCTGACTTTTTTCAGTTTCGTTACAAAAGATTTGTGCAAAGTTTTTTGTCTCAGCTTCTTAGAGCTTAGAATGTTTTATTCTGAAAGCGAATTAATACAATATTAACTACTCGTAGTACAGAGTAAAAGAGATTTTGAAATCTTTGGATGAAATAAAATTCAAAATTGGTTGTGTTCAAGACTTTCATGAACACTAATCCGTCAGAAGTTAGTCCACGGCTTCAAGTGATCGTATTCTATCGAGAAGAACCGGCAAGTTCATAGTTACTCTTCATAGACATTTTTTCTTAAAACAGTAGCATAGTGAGCTAATGTTAGCGTAATCACCTACTTACGTCTACTATTAACAAAAGAATCCTCACCTCCTCCAAAATGCGGTGCTGGTTTTGGTTCTCCATAAGTGTATCCCAAGACTTCGTAGTGATCATCGCCTCCGCCCCCGCCGCTCTTGTGGTGGATGTGCTTGACGATGGTGTGCTTATGGTGATGGTGCTTCACGAACAGCGGGACGTGGATGATGACCTTCTTGTGTCCGCCGCCGCCGCCACCCGCCGCGATCAACGACGTCAACTCAGCCATGCAGACTAACGCCAACTGGAAAATGAGAGATGATTCTTTAGTTTTAGGAGAAAAATAATGTAATGGCTCTCAAAACAGGAAAGGGGATCGTGAGCTAACCGGCGAGCTAAAATCCGCGTACCAAAACTTGACATCTGTCCCTGTCACACCCTGGGCTAGCGTGATGGATTGCGGACTACAGCGAGATCCCGCTCATAGAGAGGAGCTTTTAGTTTTAGAAGAAGATTTTTTAAAAACTGCGTATCTTGAGGTCTTTTTGTGGAAATAATAACATGTAAATATCATTTTTGAATGACCGCATTAAAATTTACTGAGTTCCTAGTGCGTGATTGTTTTACGTTAGTCAGTCAATCAGACAAATGAACATTATAAACGTACATCCGTTTATAATGTCCGGTTGTCTGATTGAACCATTTTGTCGTCTACCATATGCTCATGAGAACCAGATTAGAGTCATTTATTTTTCTTTCCCATCCTCAACATCAAGCATAAATCTGATCTGCCGTAAAAAATGGAATGCCATATTATTTTCGTCAAATTGTAACGACGCTTTTACAAAAAGCCCCAATATTAACTTAATCTACATTCATTTCCGGGATCACATACCTACGTACTGTCCTGTACGTTCATTTACACATTGACTCTCAAATATTTAAGTAAAGGTATTTTGAAAATAAAATTAAGAACATTTAAAAGCGACTTATAACACTGAGACAGAACTCTTTCGAGCTTCGTACCGCGTGGGGATTCTATATGAAGAGTTTTGCTTATTGGAGCATTGGTGACCAGATCTTTTAACTTGGGATTTATAATATTGAGTCAAGATATACTGTGATGCAGCGGGATTCTTGAAAAGAGTCATTACGACCCTGGAACGTAAGAGATGGCTAAGTGCTTGTTTATGGAGGCGCGGCGCGTTGAGCGGTCCGTCATACATTGCCATATGTTTGTGTTTCCGCGAGCGATGACGCGGCCTGCTGCTGCAATGTACGACGAACGCCCACCACGCCGCGCAACGCGCTGTTTCTCTGTAAACACGGCCTAAAGGTACACCGGTGAGTTTTAGTCAGTAAAAGTCTGAAACACCCTCTCACTTTACCCAGAGAGGGAGAAGCTATTTGACGAATTGGTGTAATGTGTATTATGTGCTGTAAGCACACTTTTGCCTTAACTTTCGAGGAAAATAGAACTTTCAGTAGGTACTGTGTCGTATTGTTTTTAGTAAAATCGATTGTCGTATTTTAACCGTAGAACTACAGTAATACAAACTTACGCGATAATTGAGACTGAGCGATAATCGCGCAAATCGAATTCTCGTCAGTGTCCTCATTTTCCCTCTACTGGGATTCAGGCATCATCTCTATGAGAGAGAAGGGCTGTCCATAATGCAATCCCAGTGCGGATTAGTGGGTGCCACATGTCTTAAAGTTTTTTGTTCTGGGACATGCCGGTTTCCTCACAATGTTTGCCGTTACCGTTTTGAGAGCAGTTAAATACATAGTTCTAATTTATTTTTAATTTTTATTCGCTGAAGAATAGTGTGGGGATTCCAAGTCTTTATCGAGAGTTCTGTGACGCTAACACAAAAGATGATGCGAAGAGTTTTTAAAATCGCGTTACTCCAGGTTTGCGTAAGTCGGGCTAGCCTAGACCGTAAGTCAAGGTAAAAGTTTCCTCGGAAAAGAAAAACAAGTTCCGGAATGGAAACACAATCGCAAAGGCAAGGAATTACTAAATGATTTCGCTAGGCATAAAGGGCATTGCTTTTTAATAAAAAAAAGTATCGTAAACTTGAAAAAGAAATTCATAACAAGGTACGGTGAATAATCGCTAAATAAACAATAAATAAAAAAAAACCTCGGTTAGAACGTGACACTAGCGATGACTTTCTATCTGGCTGAGTATCGGTTATGGGTACCTAAATAACCGAGCAAAAATAAAAATAAGTCCCGTTCCGTGTAAAATTGTCATTACTTATTGACTGGTACGACTGCTCAGCAAAAGTGGACGCATTTTCTTTTATAAAAGATTCTATTATCTGGAAAACTCAGTACCGATCGAGTATTCGGAAGAAGATTTCTATAAATATTTTTTTACGATAATTATTAACAATTTACCGTTCTTCTAGTGAATTTTCACATACATTAGAAACTCATTTACTTATCAAACAAGGCTTAAACAATAGATGTGAAAATATCGCGATGACGTAAAGAGAAATTGTGTCAAAGTTCTTAATTAGATGTCGGCAGTTTTCTGTCTTGTCCACCAATGAGGCAATGTTGATTGGATCGCAATCAATATCCACCTCCATTAGCAAAATTATCTTTTTTTTTGTTGTGACATTCCAGTTATTGTAAACGTAAATTGGTATTCAATAAGTTGGTACATTCCATATTTCGTAAATGCAGTCTCATTGAGAAGGACCATATTGAAATATGTGTAAGATACTCCAGCAAGAATGATGTAAAAATGTTCACTGAAAACATTTAGTCTATTGCTAAAAGTTTTCAATATTAAATAAAGGTTTTTTCGGACACAGAACAGGTGGTTGTACTCACTGTTATGTAACGGATGTCCGGAACAACAAACATGGTCCAGTTTCGCAAGTCAGCGTGAATGATTAAAGCATGTATGTGTTGTACATTAATTAAATATCTGAACTCACCAGAAGACGGGCAGACATGGTGCAAGAAGATAGAGCGGTGAGTGACCGAGCGCTGGTGCAGGCACAAGGTGTGTGATAAAGAAATTTAAACAAAACTTCCTTTTATATCGCAACGTGGTCGCGTTTCGCGACACTGCCTCTCGGCGGCGTCGATCTAATGCGCGTGCGAATGCTGCCACTCCAATTTCAATCCTATCTCCAACAAACAGAACGCTTTATACGAAACTAACATTCTCCTTATAAAAACTGCACTGTTGCAATCGATTTTATGCTCGAAAATATTTACTTGCAAGGTTCATATTCCAACGGATGATTCTCTTCCCAGATATCTTCAAAACTGTATCATTATAGTGAATATACAGTTTACATTGTAGTGGTAGAGTGGTAATTCGTTTGTGGTTCCGAGATGACAGTGATGTTTGAGATCGGTGGGCTGATCTTGAGCGCGGGGACTGAGATACGCTGAGAGCTAATTGGGGCAGGATTGATGTCATGTATATCGAGCAGTAAATAAAGAACCAATATCGAAGTTTGTTTTATTGATAAAACCGTTAATATGGAATTATTTACAGGGGCGAGTGCGCCCGAGGGCTCGGTCCCGTTTCTTGGGAACAGAACTAGTTTATTGCTTTATTTGCCCTCAAGTAATGTTTTAATGGTGATCGGAAACTGTTCCCTGAGGATTGAAATGGAGCTTGATGTTTAGTTGATGACAGATAAATGTACGGATAAATAATATTATGATATCTACTAGTTTTTTCAGAAAACATAACATTCATAAAAAATAATTCAGACTCTTTTCTTTTTTTTAGTATTTGTGTGTACATAAATAAATAAATAAATAAATCAACTGCAGGTTACATCATCATCTTCCTGTCCTTATCCCGTTTTATATAGGGTCGGTGCAACACGTTTTTTCCTTCCATGCTGTCCTGTCACTCGTCATGCTATCACTAACTCCCTTTTCTTTCATATCACTCTGGATACATACAAAAAAAAGAGGCTTTTATGAGATTAAATGAATCATTACTACAAAAAAATATTTTTTTTTGTGTCCAAGTCTGATTTAAAGATTTGTGATAAGATATAAATATTCATCAGATATACATCTGTATCCATTTGAGGTACTAGTTCTCTAAGCAACTGCAGTAGTTATACAATCAGCGCATGCAAACAAAAAAAAAGTGAAGCAGGAAGAGATGTGCATACCTACATTCATATAACATACATAATATTACATACATATAAAGCGAAAAGTTAGTTGCAATAGGTAGAGATGTGCGAGCCCCGCCGTTGGCGAATGGAATTGAGACACTTTTACTATCATTCAACGAGAGGGAATCTGGTGAGAATATGAACAGCCATATAAAATTGCGAAACAATTCTAGAAGGATCTGTAACATGCAGTTATTCAATTGACAGAATTTGACGTAGAATTTTGGCATAGATGTTTACTGGGTCATTAAAATCCGACTGATAACTAATTCAAACCCATATTAGGATCAGGCTACTTGAATTATTTATTATCTTCAAGCGGATAACTCATTAGCTATACAAAGATTCATTCAAATCGTTGTCAATAGGAAAAATGGCCTCCATTGGCAACGGTGCCAGTGTTTTGGACCAAATGGTCAAGGACTAAAAAATCATTGCCCTATTTTAGAATTTGTCTGGATAGGAAGTGTCTATACTAGTTGGCTCCAACTCCATGTTAACGTTACTTAGTAAACCATTAAAAAATAAAGTAAAGAGAATTTTACGAAAGGGCGTCCACGACCTTGGCTGGTCAGTTTTCGAAATCTGTAGTGAAGGTCAATGTCCAACAGTTGAGATTTTACAACCAGTATCTAATAATACGCTCATAGTAAAACCTCAGTGAAATAGCCATTTTCTTTAACCGTAACTTGAAGCAAATCGTGTCATTTCTCTTTCAATTGAACCCGAAGTTTTCATTGATAATAAACTTTAGCGCTTGACTTCGAGTTATTTATGGAAACTAATTGCCAATTTCATACACTATTCAACTTACTAGTGTGTTAAATTAGGCGTGAACTTTAAATTGGATCTGAGTATAATATGTTTAGTATTAACAAGAAGAAAGCAGAAATTGAGACGTCCATTAAAGTCAATTTTATTCATAAATCTTCTACACTTTTGCTTCGTAAGTTGGTTACTTCGCTATAACCTATAATAATAGTTAGTTAGAATAGTGTATGAATGCGTCTGGCGACATCGAGCCTAACGCCATCCGCCCACTCGCCCGTAACGTCTGAAGCATTCGACTTGAAACAGTTTCCTATGACCACAGGAAGGTCAATTGAGGAAATACCCACGTTTCCTAACCTCACTAAAATAGTTTCACTACTCAGCGTCCAACCATCTATGTACGAGTGTTGATACTCACGTAAGAAGGCAAGCACCAACGCGTTACACTTAGATCATTTCACAGAGATTAGATTGTTGTCTGAGTGCAAGCATTAATTTACATACATATGTATAGTAGACGAGTAAATAATGTGTGTATGGTAAGGAAGTAGAATTGCCTTTATGAGAGGAAGTTTCCTCAACATTGTTCGCTGATGATGAAGTGCTGTTGATCATTGTGAGGGTTGCGCGACATATTGCAACATAGCAACCAAGCGTGGCTGGCTGCATTTCAGCGATGATTTCCTGAAATAGTCTGACGCACCGTGTGCAGTCAGATTTTCGTAAAGCGATGTCTTCGTCGCATCCTTGGAATTTACTGACCCGCGACCATCTCTAACATAGAGCTGTTAGAGAAATGCCACGAAAGCCCGATCGACCACCAGATCAAATGTCGTAAGTGGAGATGAATCGGTCACACGTTTAGAAGGGATTCCGATCACATACCTAAACAGGCATTGGAACGGAAACCTCAAGGGAAAAAGAAGCGCGGCCGTCCTCGGCAATGTCCATCGGACTGACATGAGGCGAGGTGAAGCGGAAAAGCTCAAAACCGGTCGCGATAGGTGACTATTGTCGACGCCCTCTGCTATAAAGCATCAAACATCTAGGCTTTTATAAAAAAAAAATTACAACACTTTCAGTCTCACCCTAGGACCAGAGGCCCTTCCACGAGCCCTTAAAGCGATCCATTTTACGGCCTAAACTGAACTGCTAGAGGGATCGAGCTATACAGGGTGTATAGCTCCATCCCTATTTTTCGCTCTCACGACTGACATTTTAACACATCATGGTAAGGCACCAGACCTCGAGACATATCATGTTGGAAAATAAAGAAGGCACTACCTAAGTTTTAGTTTCCTTTGTGTTCAAATTAGAAATGAAGATATCCGCAAGGGAAAAATTGTCCAAACTAAGTTGCAGTGGGCACGTACATTAATTCCAGAATGGGTGGCCCATGAAGCCAAAAGGATCTGCAGCTACGAAGGGTTATCGTAAGGCGCTTTGGCAGCGGGATAGGCCGATGACCTGGTAAGGAATTCTGCGTTAGTGCTGGATGCGAGAAGCGGTCGATGCGGTGATGATAAGGGGAGGCTTGTGTCCAGCAGTCATCTTCGATAAAATGAAGATGAGCTGCCGCCCCTTCAGAAGAAAATTCACTCTTGTCAAAGGAACTGTTAGTAGATTAACGTTGTGTTATGTGTAGATTCCATTTGCAATGTAATCAAATATTGATTTACCGCCGGACGAGGGATATTGGCTTGTTGTTCGGAAATGTTGTAAGCATCACTTTTCCTGCTCAAATTAGACGGTGATTGCATTTCTGTAGTGAATTCATCTACCTATGCAGCTACGCGTGTTCTGTCATTGACTGTTAGAAAATTTGTGTGATTACTAACAACCACATATATACTGGGAACACAACTGGGAAACCATGATGTCTAGTTATACCATAAAATGGTATAGGTTCGGAAAGTTCCTATTCCGGATTCAAGCGGAAGAAACGCCTGGGTGCCACCATTGTGCGGACCGCCCGGAGAACATAGTGGAGTATACGGTGCAGGTGTGCCCCGCCTGGGCGGACCACCGAGTGTCACGAACACACGTCCTCGTAGGACGATCGGCGGCGGCGATGTCTCGCGCCTCTCGCCGCGCGGTCGCATACTTCTATGAAGCAGGGATGTTAGTGAAGAAGGCGGCCGCAAGAGTGAAGGAATATACATCCTCACGTCCTAGCCGCCGCAATCGGAAACGCCCCGGGCGTCGCCCAGTGTGATCACCAGTGCCACTGAAGGTGCGGGCTTGCGGACGACGTGACGACCAAAGGGCAACTCGTCGTCCGTAAGTCTTATAGAGATCGAGCCCGAGTCGCCGAGAGGGCGTAGTGTTGGTAGTGTTCCACGCGCGCCTCAAAGCAATGTAGTATGCAGCAAGGCCTAGGGCCATGGGACAACTTTTAAAAAGGATACTCGTGGTCATAGAATGCAGAAGGCAACTGAAGGAACTTAGGTGCTTTTAGTTAATAAAAGTCTGGCACGGTCTCCCTCTCCACGTCAGTTCGGTTTGCGGGATTAGAAGATGTACCACTTAAGAGCGGCCAACCCGAGGTACATTTTCATACAACCGCTCTTACGTGATTATGATGTTATTACACACCTTTCTCCAGATACTCGTATTTTGGTTACACAGATATCTTGTGGATATTATCTAGGCTTCAATAGAAATCAAAACATAAATTTGAGTCAAACTAATCCAATAAAGACCTTTAAAAATTCGCTATTTTATTGAAACTTTGGCCTTCCATAATGCGTGTACACATATAAAAAAGTACATCTATAGAAGCTTTGCAAATTTAATGATGACAATATTGCTTAAAAAAAATTAAGAGTTTAAAAAAAAACACGTATTACTTGGAACAAATTTTTCAAAATATTCGAATTACTGAGCCAACAGAGTTCTCAGGCGTTCTCTATCTTTTTTCACGTTGCCTCTCATCAAACATCGCGTTGGATTGCGTTAGATGAAGTAACAAGCTTTCAAACCATGCTCGACGTTGACGACAGGCGAGCGGAGAAGAGCCCTCTTAAAAGAAAAAGGTACGCGTGCTGAAGCATGACTATATGAAAGTTTTACATCTATACTCTGTAGAAGTAAAAATTCTGTACATTGAAAATATCAAAAAAATTAATGGCAGGGGGTGTTACTAGACCGACACCGAAACCAAAAATGTGATTAAAAAAAATTTTGTCTGTCTGTCTGTCTGTCTGTCTGTCTGTCTGTCTGTCTGTTTGGTCAGGCATCACGCAAAAACTACCGGTTGGATTACGATGAAACTTGGTATAATTATTCTTTAATATCCTGGGCACCACACTGGGTACTTTTTATCCCGGAAAAGTATATACAATAAAAAACAAACTTAATTTTGCGGTTCGATCTCTAAGCCCGGTTACTGTACCAACCGCAAATAATAAGTTTGTCGCAGGTTACGTCCCCGTTTCTATTGTAATTAGCCACAAAAGGCCCGCACCGAGACAGAAGTATTAATACCGGTAAGTATGCTCGATAGATAACGTTCTACACAAATAGCACTTTACACAAAAAAACTCATTGATAAGTTTCGTCGTTCACGCGAACGAAGTTGCGGGCACAGCTAGTTTTGAAAAAAACTCAATTAATTATTTATTTAACAGCTAGTGTCCCACCATACCTTTAAAGGGGCGCATTTTTTTTTTTATATTAATTTTCAACTCTTTCATACGCGTTGCAGTAAAACATAGACGCAGTGTTGGAAGTCCTCTCACAAGGTGGACCGATGACCTGGTGAGAGTCACGAGCATGTGAAGAATGCGAGACGCACAGGACTGTTCGTTGTGGCGACAGTTGGGGAGGCCTATGTCCAGCAGTGGACTTCTTTCGGCTGTAATGATGATGATGATACATGTTGAAGTTGTTTTATATAACATTATTTTTAGTACCTATAGTTTGTTCAGAATCAGTAACTGAATCGATTCCAATATTTTTTACACCATCTTATATTTTTCCCAAAAATATTTAAAAAAGTTCACAAGTTGGACACCACCGCCACTAAGTACAATACAGGTCACGTCAGGTCATAGCGGGCATTAGGCGCCAGGGTATAGCTGGGTGCGAGAGCAAAACAACCCCTCAGTGGCCCGGATGGCCCAGTGACCATGTATTTGTGTGGACAAACAGGTAAAATAACGAGCTTATAACGTGATTTTTCATGATACAGTTATGAAATTTTGTACATAGTTTTCTTGCATAAAAATACTAGACCCGTGTTCAGCATAATATACTAAAAATAAGATTTTATAATTATTGCCTACTTTATGAAGTCGGAACATTTTATTATAATTGTACGATAACCAGTAAAAAAATAAAATAAAATGACAAAAAAGCTCTACTTTTTCTTAGATAGAGACCACTACACCAGCGTATATTACATATAGTAAAAAAAGAAAAGAAAAGTGATACCTATACGCAACTTGCGTTACAGTTATATAACTGTGTAAACTCTATAGAAGCTTTCATAATGGAGGTCCGTACTCAATAGGACACTACGACACACAGTGTCAAATAAGAAGTACAATTAAAATTACAATTAAGTAGGTTACGAGAGGCGAGCGAACACAATCATCTCGTTTCTGTTATCTTTAATCAAAATGTTATGAAACAGATGTTCATGTATTATTTTCAGGAATTTTAATTCATAATTATGTATCTAAAATCTTATTAAGACCTAGAATTATCTAGAAGGTTGGATATATCTTTCGTCTCTTTGTAGATTCAACAGATATTCTATTTATTAACTTAGGCACTTAACCCATGACCTGGGGCCCAAGTCTGCTATTTTTTAAATCCAACATTCCAACACGACCCCATTGTCATTTTGCCAAAAGTTCTTAATCTGCTAAATTATAATGTCGATCATTGGTCTTTCAGTGGTCTCGTAAACGAATAGTGGTAGATTGACTTTTTTGTATTCAAACAAATCTAATGGTATGTCACTGATCAAAGGAACTGTCAAAATTTTAGCAGATTACCCCATACGTCAGACATTCATATATCATTATGTACGAGATTACTTTGACCAAAATTTAACGGTGTAGTAAGTATAGTTTTTTCAAAATCAGCTCTTTTCTGAACCCGTGTTCAGAAAAGAGCTGATTTTGAAAATACTATTAAATAACTTTAATCTAAAGAATAAATATGGAGATGACTGTTTGACATAATTTAAATACAGAAGCTAACGAACTGTAGTTTTTATTCCTCATTAATTGTAAGTTATCTGACTATTGTGAAATTAGCTCTTAAAGCTGGAGCTTTATAGTAATTATTGATCTACCAGTCCTTGAAGATACAATAAGGGCAGCGATTTAGTCAACTTTGATCATTGATTTGATTGGCCTGTTGGTCTTATTGTTAGTGGCCCTGACTGCTATGCCGGAGATCGTGTTCGTGGTCGGGTTCGATTCCCACCCAGGACAAATGTTTGTGTGATGAGCCCGATCATTTGTTCTGTGTCTGGGTGTAATTTATTTATAATATGTATGTATTTAGAAATATATAAGTATGTTTATTTATCGTTGTAAATAGTTGTAAATAGCCGGCGTTGTGTGTGATAGTTGTGGAATATTATTGTTATTGGTTCTGAAAAATTGTTGGTTCCCGATGTAACATACAATTTTTTTTTAATTCACTTAGGTCAACAGGGACACATAGAAAATGTCAGAAGCTAGTGCACGGTTCCAATTGGTCGGTTCCTATGGAGAAGAACCGGTAAGGAACTCCATGGTTACTTTTGTAAACATTAAGCACGCAGGTAAACATTTAAGTGAGTCAAGATTTTAGAACATTAACGATAAGTATATTAACATATAGGTAAGATCCGCAGTACCTACACGTTTGTTGCACGTAAATGCTTATTTACAAAATGTAAAATATGAAAGATGTTTGAACTGTCTTAGACTTCGATAAAACATGTACGTCTTAGAGCGTTCACTACGTACCTTGCGCTCTATTGGGCTTAAAGACTATTACGACTATTAAGTTTTTAGACGTTCTCAACCTTCAAAATTGACTCAGAAATTAAAATTAAAAAAAAAACTTTTTTATATATCTGATTTGATTTGAACTTTTTTATAGTTCATAGGCACAGATATAAGCGTGCTATTAATTTAAATAATACCATGTGTAACTATTAGAAGAGTAATAAAGCAGTGGTGGATTCAAACCCAGCCAGGAGCATTACTTTGTGTAATTTATTTCATCACCACTACTCTCAATACGGTGAAGGAAAACATCGTGAGGAAACCGGCAAGTCCTAGAACCAAAAATTCGAAGACGTGACATCCACCAACTCGTACTGGGCCCGCGTGGTGGATTACGGCCCATTCCCTCTCCTAGAGAGTAGGTCTGAGTCCCAGCAGTGGGACCATTATAAGACTGACGCAATGTAAGGTGTAACTATTTAGACTAGAATATTTCCTAATGTTATTATTAAATTTATATTATTGTATTAAACATTAAATCATATTATTAAATCTAATTCAAAATTTATACTAAACCTATGTACACAAAAACTAAACTAAGAATGTAAACTAGACATAACTATGTACAAATATAATACAAAAACACCAAATACACTCAGGCGTCGAAGTATTCCTCCACATCGCTGTCATCCGGAAACGTACCCAGAAGACTGGCAGCATTGCCACGTTGAATGGCAATGCTGATTCTTTGGGCAAAAAATGAGCCAGCCCTCTGGTCACGCAAAGTGTCGATCAAGCGACGTGAAATTTCCTTGAAAAGGATACGCGCACTCGGACCCCATGAACCAAGCGTTTCGACCCCAAACGGCTCAAAACTGTAATTACCAATAAGGTTACAGTATTTGCGCCGTTTGAGGGTCTCAGCAGCCGCAGCGGCAGCGCCGGCACATCCTGCCGAACTAGGAACATGGGATGGCGCAAGGGTGTCGACACAGGTTGCGTCCCACACCAAAGGCCTACCCACCTTCCACGGCACCAACGTCATACCATCTGGTCTCTTCCCATCGTCACGCACCAACCCATTAGGTTCTAATACAGCAGGTACGCCGGCGGTGACAAGAGCTCGACGAATAATGTCATTGATACTAGCGTGCCGTGCTATGCGGCCTGCGCTCCTGCAGCAGGACAGGCCATGGTGTCCGAGGCTACCGACAGCTTCGCCACAGTGACACCGATGTGGAGCAACACAAGGTGCGCCTAAGCGTAAACAAGTTGCGAGCCGAAACGAGGCGTCATCCATCATAGTGCCTAGGGTGGATGACGGAAGTGCCTGAAGCCACCATTATTAAATCAAATACAATAATTCATTAATAGATGTTTAAATGGCTTTTAAAATTGATAGTTTTTGAGTCAAATAGCGAGTAAGTGGTAGAGAATGTGAGATATAACCATTTGAATGACTTCCCATATAAATGTAGGAAATCAATCACAATGAGGATATCCACAACAAAATTATAATGTTTACAACATAATGTTACGTTTAGAGAGACTGGTGATAGTATCTATTGATCACGCGTGTGCTGAACAATTAACCTCGGTTTTTTTTTTAAATTCATCCAATGACTTTTACTGACTAAAACACCTATGTTTCTTCTTTGCCCTTTGCGTTCCATGACCACGGGATTCCCTATCAGAATTGAACCCATGGTCTAAGTAGGCTTCGGCCCTGCTGGGCCCTTACTATTTTTAACCGACTTCGAAAAGGAGGAGGTTCTATGTTCGGCTGTATGTATTGTTTTTTTTTTATGTATGTGCACCGATATCTCGGTCAATTGTGGACTGATTTCGAAATTTTTTGTTTTGATTGAAAGATTATAATTCCGAATTGGTCCCATAAAAATATTTTTTTGATCTGATGATAAACTTCGAACATATAGGACGAAACTCTTCAAAAATTCATAGCAGAACTGTTTTTTGTATGTGTTTGTTCGCCGATATCTCGGTCAATTCTGGACCGATTTTGAAAATTTTTGTTTTGATTGAAATATTATAATTCCGAATTGGTCCCATAAAAATATTTTTTTGATCCGATGATAAACTTCGAACATATAGGACGAAACTCTTCAAAAATTCATAGCAGAACTGTCGTTTGTATGTGTTTGTTCGCCGATATCTCGGTCAATTCTGGACCGATTTTGAAAATTTTTGTTTTGATTGAAAGATTATAATTTCGGAAGTCGGTGTTAAATAACGAAGAGACCAAACTATTAAAGAAACACCGACTTCCGAAATTAAAAGTTATTTTGCACTTTTTGGTGGTTTTTGAAGTCGGTTGTATTTTTTTTGTAAAAAATTTTTGTTTCACACTTTTTAGTAGTACTTAGTACCCCTCAGCCAAACTTAAATAGATAGGTATCCAACGGCGCAAATCTTCATATGGCCACATCACCCCCACATGAAACAAAAGTCTTGCCGAACGGGGTGCGCCACCGGTGGGCACGGACAGGATTAGGTAGGAATTATGTTTTCTCTCTCTTTCTAATAAGCAAGTAATCGTAATATAAGGTATTTAAAAATGAAAGTATAGTGTGACGTGGCCACCGGTGGTACACCCCGCCGTATCAGAAAATACTCCGTGCTCCACCGGTGATATACGCCAATACACGCCGATCTGATCGTGTTAAACTAATAATGAAAGGAACGTAATCTTCTTCTATGTACCTAAAGTAGGTATACCTACTTAAAAGGAGAAATGACTGACTATATCAACACAGCTGAACTGATGGTGTTTTAATATCGTGCGGATTTCATCACGCATGCGGGTTTGCTCCGCACACGTAGCCCCCGCAAATGTTCTTTTCATACAAATATGTATTGTAATGCGTAGAATACGCTCGTAGGATGCGGGGCGTGATATCGGGCAGCAGACCCGCATGCGTAATGAACGCAATTAAAAACTCCTTAAGAGAGGATTCTCCATAATCCACCCTTCCACGGGATGAAACGGGGTTACAAAGTTTGTATGAAAAAACCTACTTTACAGGTGGGTAAAGCCGCTGGCAGAAGCCAATACTGCCGCCATAAGGAAAAAGGACGTTTCTACATGAACTACGAAACAGAGAAAAAAATAAATATATATTTAAAAAACTAAAAAATGCGCTGTGCAAAAGAAAATAAACAAAATAATAATTTTGTGACGCAAAAGTCTGTAAAAGAATTTGATCTATTAGGAATAATATGTAAATTTTGTCTGTAACTTGTATGTAACTCAATTTCGACAAAAATGTTAGATACGTCTTTTTTCCTTATGACGGCAGAATACTGCATAAAGACTCCCCGGTATCTATTTTTAGCATGGCTTTATCGATTTCCACCCACCTCCACGCCCGAATGCAATCTACAACGGTCATATAGCAGCTACATTCATCATGGTATACATCGTACAGGTACTTTATACCAATACACCGATAACTTCATTCGATACCAAAGGAACAATCAATTTATTACCTGTTCTGTAGAAATAGGGTGACCATATATTATAATTAGTCCTTAGATATCAGGATTTTTGAACTCTTCTCAGGATTGCGGCTCATTTTGCAAATTTCATGAAATATCAAGATTAAATTCAATAAAATACTTATTAAAATGTAAAAAAAAAGAACACTAAAAAATAATCTTTGGTAAAGCCCCTGTCAAAAAAAATAAAAAAAAATCTTTGGTAAAGCCCCTGTCAAAAAAAAACTAAAAAAGAATCTTTGGTAGAGCCACTTCGAGTGCGACGTACAAAGCGTGAGAGAGATCCTTGGTGTACAGTAAAAAATCTGAGGATTTTTCAATGGCACGAGCCTTTTCTCAGGACTTTTGATTTTTCTATCTGGTAACCCTATGTGGAAAGGGAATCGATTACTATCTTTTAAACACAAGGAATTTATAGAACTTATAAGACTGCATACCAACAAACACGGCACGCCACGGCACATTTGGCACAGTGGTTGAGCGATGGGCTGTTGCGGGTGTCGCAGATTCGATTCCCGCACGGAACAAATATTTAATTTGTGTGACCTACAGATATTTTTTACATGTTTATGAGCGCACGAATAAACCCAAGTATGGGGCAATATTTTTAAATGCAAAAAACAAAGTACAGGAATGTAGAGATACCAATATTTTTTGTTTCTTACATCTTTTTAGTTTTAGTACAGCCTTATGTGTACGCACTTATATGGAACCGTCGTCTTATTACAAAGCAATAACCGCTCAGCACATTTGCACCCTTGTACTGAAAACCCAGAAAGCACAATTCTATGAGCATTGCGACGAAGCGATCCAATATAGAAATTAATGGGTGATCGCTTTGTGTTAGGACGACGCGCGACGCTCGGTATGGCGATGCACTGCGAGGAATCCTAATATTAAAATAACATATCGATTTTATGAAGTTGATTAAAGAATACCTTAAGATTAAAAAACAACGCTCCAGCTCGACCGGAATTGAAAACAGAATTATTAAAAAAATATTACAGAAATGAAGCTGCCTGACAAGGGCGTCGCCAAGGGGGCCAGGGGGGGCCGTAGCCACCCCCTTGAGAATAGAGAAAAAAATTGTCTTTATTTTTATTATCTAATCTGCCACATTCGAAACATTTGTTAACCACCTTACTAGTAAATTTCAATATTTTAATATAGATGTCCACCAACTTTAGCACTAAAATGTTGAATTTTCCACTTGCTTTATAGCTTCAAAAGCTCTCGACTGTAACTATTATTCATACTTTTGCCATGGTGACCTGAAGGCCTGAAGGCCTGTACGGCCACAGTGTATGGCCTTGAGTCTAGTTTAGGCACCAGTCTCCCATAATGTAATGCCCATTCTATATGTTACCATAGAAATGAGGCTAGCAATTAAGAGTTGTATTGTGGAGAAAAAAACTGGGCTGGTCTGCCCGGCTTTTCGATTTTAAGAATTGGCAACCCTAGCTAATTAACCGTGTGGCAATTCATTTAAAAAAAATATCCCAAGGCAACGTAATCCCCGAGTTTCCTATGTCTTATTCTTGAACCTGGTCTACTCGTGTGTCCAGAATCATCCAGATAATTTGGGCCTGCTACGACATCATCTTCCTTTGGTCTTGACCAGGTCTTGACGCACATGTTATGGATCGTCAGACATTTTCATGTGTCCAGCTGTGTCCAGCACAATTCCATTTCAACATGGTAGCTCTAAGAGTGCCTTTAGCGACTTTTTATAAACGCATTTGAATGTTATCTCTTTGTTTAGTCTTGTCTTAGTTTGAATATTAAACATGGGACCTACTTATGTAACTTTAAGCATATTATTATTTAACTCCAACTTAATTTTATGGACCCTTATAATAAGTTATTCTATTTTTTTTAAGTTTCGGAAAGCCCTTTACGGAATCAATGCCAATTAATGTCAGTCTGGGCATTTAATGTGCTTTACGGAGATTTTAAGATAGTCATAAATTTGGATGTGACATAAAGTACCAGAAATACAGATAGTTAAAGCTCTGCTAGGGTGTAAGGTGGATTTTTATTTATAAGTTTGTTTGGTATAGATCTGATGCTACTGCATCAGACCTACCAGAGCGGCTGATAAGTTCGCAGCCTAAGGTACTTACTGATAACTCAATATCTCACTACTAATACCACTAATTGCGGGACTCATTGTTGTTATAAAATGCAGATATTTTTATAATTTAGTTCATAAACAAATTACTTTTAGAACAAGTAACTACACCGTGTCAACGGTAATTGGAAATTCTCGCAATTTAGAACAACGCGCTGTGATTAAATTCCTTGTAAAAAAATGAAAAACGCCTAAAAAAAATAATTCTAAGAAATGTCATCAGTTTTTTAGGATACAGGCCTTCAGGCGAAGGAAGCAACCACACGCGTGAGGGAACGGACAAACTCAAGCCCCAGCCGCCGGGCCCCAATCCCGATTTCGAGCGTCCATAGGCGTGGGTTTGCGGACGTAGTTCGACACCTGGCCGCCCGGTAATTCCGCCGTAATCCACGCGCGACTCAAAGCGGTGTGAGAAAAACCGTTGAAGCCCAGCAAGACAGAACTATAACATAACTCTACAAACTGACCGTTTTGTAACAGTTCGGATTACTAAAGGGATTTTTAAATAGCAAATAAATGACTGTCTCATTGACACTGGTTTATTATAAAACGACTAAAAATAAATCAACGAAATTGCACTTGTTTCATACAAGATCATCTCTATGATCAAATATGAAACCACACAAGAATTTAATTTAAAATTATATTATTAATTTATTAAAAACACTGACATGTTTTACCACTACGTGACGTTCAAAATATTTCACGGTGATGATGATGATGAGTAATTAAAAATCAGAATCGGTTAATTATTCATATACTTCAAGTCAACACAATACTCAAGGCCAATCAAACTTCATTTTTGATCATGCTGTTGCATGATTAAAAATGAAGTTTGATTAACCGAATTGATGTTGATTTTAAAACGTGGTACCACGTTTTAAAATCAACATCAATTCGGTGTGAGAAAAGGATAGTGCATTACAGCCTGTATAACTCTGTCTCTCTCTCAAACCGGAATTATGATAATTTTAAGACGTCATGGTAATTTCACTCCAAGAAGTTTCGTGACCTACGCATCATCACGGTTCATGATGAGCCTCGTAGAAATTCGCATAATAATATGTCTTTATGAAAAGCTTGCAAGTAGCATTTGATATTTTACGTCGTCGGCCACATCGTCGCTTATCATCAGGAGAGATAGTTGTCCAACGCTAGTCAATAAAAAACAGTAAAAACTACGATAGTAATTTAAATTACGTAACTTAAGTACATCAGAACACGTATCAAAATTTCAAACATAAATAGAGTTATACTCGTATAAATAAGCGATGTAATTATTTGTTACATGCCGTAGTTTTTTTAAGGTCCTGCCTCCCTAGGCAAGTTACGACCGTTTCTTTTCGATTCTCTTGCATCGAACGCTTCGAGTCGGCCACGCCTCTGCGTCACGCATATACGTCATATCAACGCTCAGTCACGTGGTCAGAACAAATGAATTGGGGGCGTGGCCAACTCCAAGCGTTCACGCTTATCGAAACGATCGTAACTTTTTTAGGGGGCTGATTCCTTTGTTCTGAACACGTGACTGAGCGTTGAGATGGCTTCAGAACAAAGGAATTGGAGACGTGGCCAACTCGAGACGTTCGACACAAGAGAATCGAAACGAAACGGTCGTACCTTGCCTAAGCCTGCTGTAAAATTACGCTTATGAGGTTATCTAAAGCGAAGACTTACCACCGATTTTTTATTTAAGCGTTGAGTATTTCTCAAACTCTTCTTTACTTATCCTGAAAGCCTGTGATTTGGCATTTAAGTAGAGTTAGGTACGTTCTTAACTAAAAACACTTAACTCGGAAACCCACCCTGACGACTGCGTCAGGTTGGGTTTCCGAGTTATGTATTTTCTTTAGTCTACGTAGGACACGGTCGTACGTAGGCAAAAGAACGCGATCGCTAATGCAAAGCGACGCGGTGTGAATAGAACGTACAATTGACCTTATTGCGGTGGTCTATGTGACCACCGCACGTGGGTGCGGAGCGGCGATGAATGAAGCAAAGCGGACGCAATTTTTGGTGCGATTTTTTTTTTGAGACCTTTTCCAGTACGGTGACTTGTTTTATATAAATGGCGGTTAAAACGGAAACTTCGCGCACGACGGTTGAATTCATGTGAAACAAAACAACTCTTCTACGTAATCACATCCGAATGGCAGAGATTTTCATTTAAGTATACAGGATTTTTTTATTTCTCGGTTAGTATAATTGTTGAATCTCCTCAGCTCAACTCAAATCTCAACTTGTGAGGTTGAAATACATACCTGACTTTGAACATGTATGAATTAACACTTAATTTACCTATCTATTGTGACAAGTCCAAAAGCATCGATTTATTCAACACTACATAACGAAAACACCGGCAGTGGTTTCGCCCGAGTGAAAGCAAAAATGTATCACAAGGGAAACTTACAGGGCCGTTCTAACTTGGCGAGTCTGAAGTTAGGCTCTGCGAACTTTACTCGTAAAAAAATAAAAAATAATGCCAATAACACACTGCTAGTGACATTTATTTTTTTAAACCATTTAGCTTTTGACGAGTGCATAAGCGCTAAACGCAAGACTCGCCAAGTTCGAACGGCTGTACTGTACTCCTGGGATAAAATGTAACCTCTCTGCTATTCCAGGACATAGTCAACTCGTATACCATGTTTCATCACAATCCATTCAACATTTCGAGCGTGAAAAAGTAACAAACCCACAAACAAACTTTCACCTTCATAACATCAGTTTGAATAAATTTCATTTTTCCAAAAAAAAAGAAATTACAGAAAAAGAAAAGAACCAAATCTGTAAATCGAAGCAATCCTTGATTCTTCATTATTATGATAAATAAGTAGCTCTTAAAACAGAATATTGCTTCCATATTTTTATGTTTATGATACTCATATGGTTCTTGGTGGGTGGTATATTGTTACTACGAGAATGGACCCCCGCGCGGCCGTAGTCCCTTCCCAATGATTTCCAGATAGTTTACATAATATCATCCAATCTCTTTTAACTATTATAATTAATTAAGCTCCAAATCCCGACGGTAGTCATTTTTTGAATGGCAACGACGTTTTTACTGCTTCATAAGGAATGTCTCCCATAACGGTACTAGCAGGTTTATGTATTCCTTCGGTAACTTGTCTGTGATTTTAGATAGATAGTCATTTTTTAAACCGTAACTCGTTTTAAGCGGCGTTTTGATATTTTGACGGTTCATAATATATACATATGTTATGCTTTTTTATATCATCGGTGATTGATATCTTACTTTCGGTTATTATTGTATTAATATGTTGGTTTTTAGTTAGTTTTTTTTGGGTTCATATCGTTGAACTGGTGCAATAGATTTTTATTTGTTTATTAAGTATATTATAACACCTTTACAGAAACGTCCAACGAGATATTATAAGTAAAAATTTAAATATACCTATAGTTAAAATATTATTAATTAATTATGATTATAAATTAGAAGTCCAGACCTCTCTCAATAATATTTTTAGCCGCTTTTACAATTGGTTGGTTTTGGCAAAATACATAATCGATAATATTAATATAATATATGTTAATTGGAAGGAGAAAGGGAAGGCCTTTGCCCAGCAGTGGGACACACAATAGGCTATCAAAAAAATAAATAAATAATAATATATGTTAATATAATATAAAACAAGTAAGATGGAACATAATAGAACATACAATATAACTTGTAATGTCCGTCGCATTCATTTAAAATATCCTTTGATAGTAATTTCCTTGTCTTATCCTTGTCATAATTTTTCAGAATTGAAGATCTCAATCTTTCTTCTCTTCGTTTAACCTCTGAAAAATGTGCATGTACGCATGTAGAATGCTCAACCATTTCGCGGAAAAACCTAGCGACAGCACCACCTAGGTCTAAATCGTGTTAACACATAACGGTGAATGGAGATTGCTATGAAACAGCTGACTATCGTATACTGTTAGTGGCTTCTAGACATAATCAGAGGCTTAGCAGTGCGAGCGCAGGGTCGACTAGCTAGCGAAAGTTTCGCTAACGTTCACTTTGCAAAGATTCGCTGTTCACTGCATAGATGGCGATATTGTTATTTACTGTGGATTGCGATCTTCTGCTGCCAACTTCAAAACTAAGTTTCCTGTGTAGATACTTGCTCATCAAACTTTTATTTATTCCACTGTATCACCATCTGGTCGTCAACTTTACATGTCGTAGTTCACGCTGCTAACCGGATACTTGACTTCGTTAAGTTACAAACTTGCTCATCAAACTGTACGGTATAAAGTTAAGAAACATTAACCAAAGTAACGTATGGTGTATCTTCAAGTTGTCAACACGAGGCTCCAAGGTAACGCCCGGCCGCAGTCGAGGAAACGACCCACGTTACAAGCCGCTTTACCGTAACACAAAAAATATTCAGATAAGCCGACTTTCTAATAAACCCTACTAGACAACCGAGCCCTCTTCCTTGTACATAATAAATCTTAAGGAGACCTTTCTCAAATGAAGCGGTTCCCAATGTTTGATAATTGTGTTGAGATAAAGTATTATAAATCGGATTCTCGGTTTCATTATAATAAATAGGGATTGTGGCGCAGGAAATATCAAGACATTTATAACTGTACAGCTATAGGGAGAGGTGATCATTTATGAGCTGATGTTTATAAATATTCAAGAAGCTTTTATAGATACGTTTTGTTGTAGTCGTTTAAAATAATTTTCGTTGTTGACCTTGGAATACTTTGATAGAACTAATGATTAGATGGAGGCAATATAACTATTTCATGGTATGCTTACTTTATGCTTACTAAAAAAGGGGAATATTTAAATAGGATACGTACAACTCTTCAAATAACAGTAATGGCAAGCGGTCTTCTTTTTCCAAATAGTTAAAAAAAACAATACATCACAAAACTTTTACACTCACTGGCCGATATTTTAATGTGGCCTAATAATCAGAAGAAAAAAAACTAGCTGGAGTGTGCCGGTGGGCTTTAGCATGGGCTTCAGATTGATGCCTCTCTGCGTAGGCTCGTATCGGACCTTTTTTACCTTTACTTTGAATATTGCCTCTCATAATAAGGGCTCTGGACCGTTAAAAGCTGGGGAATGCGCGACCCAGTGAATGAACTTAGATACCCACGTGTTTCGATTACGGATACGGTTTCTTTAACGACTATTTGTTTCTAATATGTGGTATGCGTCGGATGGTTTTGTCGTTGTTTCGACTTGAACTGGTCACTTTATTCGTTGTTTTTTTTTTCTTGTTTGTAATCAATACACCTTTCCTTTTTTTTTTCAAATAGATGCCTACGTCGCTATTTAATAAAATAGAAAATACGGAAAGTTTCAGTAAATTTAACATTTAGTGTTTTTTTCTTTGCAATAGATCGTCGTTATTTATAAATAGAAAAGCCGTAAAGTTGCTCATATTCATCATAATTGTGAAGCGTACTTATTATGTGTATTTAGTACCTATTCATTTACAATTTTATTGAGGAAATAATCAAGACCTTTTGTATACATATTTTTTTTTATTTTATTATGTGCGAGCGTAAATGAAATGAAATTGAAATTAATGAAGTTTGTTTGTTGATTGAAGAGTTTGATAAACTAGAATGTTATCTCTACTGCTTCCTAGACATAAAAGTGATAGCTAGGAAATAAGTTGGGGGTTCGTTTCCTATTCCATAATATGAAATTCTACATAGATTCGCATCGGCATATCCAGTGCAAAGATTTATCACTACGCCAGGAAGTCATTATTTTGTCATAGATATCGCACGTTCTAGAGGAAACAGTTCCTATAATGGAGTCTGCATAAACTACAAGACTAGTAGATTTCAATATTTTGAATTTCTGATGAATGATAGATATTTTGAAAATAGATTTAAAAAACACTTTTAAATTACAATTTTTTCGTCACTTTAAACAATGAGGCCGGTGTTTCCTAGCTGTCTAGAAACACTAAAACAAACTTACATTATTCCTGAGTGCTATAGACTATAAATTATTTATATAACATGTACATTAACCGAGCTATCACAATTTTTGTCTTGCAAGTCGGAAAAAAATACCTCATAAAAGATTTTTTACCTCATAAAAGAATATTTGCGTGCGCTGCCTAGAGAGTTGCTTAAAATTAAAAACAATGTATGGCAATCAGGTTGCGTCTTAATTATATCTACAAAAAAGTCCGCGATACCATATTTCTATCTTTTATATGTTATCTTTTATACTTCTTTATTTGCATTAAAAAAGTATTTTTTCGGCATACTTACGTTTGGTTGATTATTTGAGAAACTCTAAATATATTTATTTATTCTATAATTATATATCTATAATTTATTTCAGTATCACAAGGACATCATACAGATAAGATTTGCCATTTACAGTATGTCAATTGGTCATATAGTTTCGGAGATAATATAAAATTACTAAAACGCAAAATGCCACTAGCACAACTTTCATTCGTAGAGCTCTAGATCTATCATGTTTTGTGCGGACATTTTATCCATTTGCCCATAGATGGCTTTCTGCAAATACGTCATTTTTCTGAATCACGGTGTTAAGATTTTAATAGGTACCTAACTTAAATTGTATAATAGTAATTGATGGTTTGTATTTTTATATAGTACCTATAGCATATAATTTTATTAGTATTTGTGTTATGATGGATTAAAAATATATTATGTCATCGTACCATTTCAACCCGAGGGTGCCGTAAAAGGCGACTAAGGGTTAATTTACCTTGAGCAGACAAGAGCTTCGGTAATCTTCGAAATTACTGATTCGATTCCAAAAATTATTGAACTAATGGAAAGGTACGCAGTAATGTCGAGTGTAAACTTATGTTAAAACAAGAAATTTTCCGCGGACGAAGTTGCGGGCAGAAGCCAGTGCTATATATATATCTGAGTTAATAATATTATCTGGTTGTTTATTGTAAAAGTCGACAGTGAATTCGACATGACAACCAAACAATCAAGGCTGGAAGTTTCTATAAATAGTTTTATCTTTGTTATGTAACACCGACTTCCAAAATTAACTTTGTGTCGCACAATTTTATTGGTTTTTTAGGGTTCCTCAAAAAGATAACGGAACCCTTATAGGATCACTTTGTTGTCCGTCCGTCTGTCTGTCAAGACCCTTTATCTCGGGAACGCGTGTAGGTATCGAGTTGAAACTAAAAACACATACTCAGGTCTGCAATCCCTTGAAGGTGTGAAAAAATCAAACTTCTAAGTTAAAAACAAAAAAAAATACGGCCGTTTATGTCACAAAAAACGTATATTTCGACACTCTCAAAGGAATCAAAATTCATTGGGTACATCCCTACACCTAGAACTCTGAAATTTGGCATGAAGCCAGGTCAAATATATCTGAAAACTGAAAAGTAGTTGTCACAAAAATAATATACTTTTTTCGATTCAGAAAAAATCTTCGAGACTAGATTCGTGAATTAAATTATCACTACATAGTATAAAACAAAGTCGCTTCTCGCTGTCTGTCCCTATGTATGCTTAGATCTTTTAAATTACGCAATGGGTTTTGATGCGTTTTTTTAATAGCTAGAGTGATTCAAGAGGAAGGTTTATATGTATAATATATTCAATATCACCATTGCACCCGTGCGAAGCTGGGGCGGGCCGCTAGTGTATTTACCTATACACCGTTAAATTTTAGTCGTTTTAATACCGCCGAAGGTCGATTCGGTACATGAAATACTATCGAATTGGAAAGAAAAATTTAAAAAATAAAGTACTTTTTTTCAAAAACTCGAATTATTATACGCATATACGAAATTAATTTCTTCAAGTAAATGAGTCAATGACCTTGTAGGTAGTTGTCGGTCGTTGCGTACTAACTACCTACAGTTCATTGACCTCGCTCAGCTGACGTTTACCTACAGAAATTAATTTCGTACATGCTTAAATTAAAATGAGTTTTAAAAAAAGTACTTTATTTTTTAATTTTCTCCTAACAAATCGATAGTATTTCATTTACCGAATCGACCCTCCGCGGGATTAAAACGACCAAAATTTAACGGTGTACAAGATAGTTCGTACGGAACTCTCGGTATGCGACTCCCACTTGCACTTGCCTAGTTTTTATTATATATTGCAGTCTTAGCTGGTTATATTATATTTGTGAAAAGTTTAATATTTTACATTTTTAGGGTTTTAGGGCACCTCAAAAGTATAACCCGACTACGACAAAAAAAACGAAGCTGATAAAGTATAAAACAAGAATTTCAGGATACTGAAATAAACGAGGTTACTGGAGAAACAAGAACAGAACTAAAGAAGTCCGGTTCACTGTTCCCTGCACCGGATTCGTGCAAAAATCGGGTATCACCATTGTATGAATTGCCCAGAGGACGCCGTGGACCAAATGATAGAGGTTTGCCTCGCTTGAGCAGATATAGCGATTTAGGTGGATTTAGGTGACAAACACGTACCTCCAGAATAATTTTATTAGGTAAATAGGTACTAGCTCTGCCAACGGCTTCGTCAACGTGGAAGTAAATTTGTCCATATAAACTGCCTACGTCATACAAAGATCATATCCTCCAAGTTTCAGGTCTTGCGTTGATCCATCAGTTAATCATTCAAGACAAAGCATTTTATAAGTATAGATAGAAAAATATTGTAATAAAACAGTTATTGTAACACAAAGTAAACACTTAGTTTCAGTTTCGCGCGTAGCTGAGCGTTCTGGTCGTTGCGTGCCGGTCCGTCGTATTTCCTGCACTTACGCTGCGCCCGCGCCGGTGAAACTCATGAAAATGCGCCTCCAATCAGGGAAATGCGATCGCGAAAGTGATTTATTAATTCAACCAAAAATTGCAGCGTTAAACTAGATTGATAGAAGATTTTTGTTTACTTGTGTGGTTGATTCCATATTTTGGATTTTTAATTAACGAGTATTAACGAATCCGAAAAAGAAAACAGGGGTCCTGGAAGGCAAAGAATAGGAGTGGTTTTTAGTCAGTAAAAGCCTGACACACGCTCCACTCTAGAGCGGGAGTAGTCATTGAATGATTTCCCGAATTAAAAAAAATCGTTGCAGTGATTATTTTTTTCTTTTGCATTTTTATTGGAAACTATTAAACAGTTACCAGGCCTTATAATTTCTTTATGTATATGGACTGAGTAATCACTACATAGTATAAAACAAAGTCGCTTCCCGCTGTCTGTCCCTATGTATGCTTAGATCTTTAAAACTATGCAACGGATTTTAATGCAGTTTTTTTAAATAGTTAGAGTGATTTAAGGGGAAGGTTGAATAAGTAGATGTATAATACTCGTACATGCATAATATATTTAATATCACCATTGCACCCGTGCGAAGCTGGGGCGGGTCAATAGTATAAAATATATGTAGAAACTTAAAATAGAGTTTATATTCCCTTCATTTACAGTGTTTTAGATTTCCGATTTATTCTATTTGTCCCTCCTCAACAATCTAAATGCATTAAGCCAGCGGCCCTTTTACTAAAAAGTAAATCACTGAAGCGTGGCACCCACCTTAACTGCTCTAGATAACAATTTGATAGTTGCATGGGTAATAAAAACGTTCAAAAATTGGTCACAATTACCCTGCTTACCGCTTCGTAACATTTTAATAGCGAGTTCCCATTTAGTGTGGGAACAGACGGGTAAAGCTGCCTAGTGAGAAGATGGTTGCTCACGGCACTCACGCGGCTCGCCACCGCATATATGTAAGCGATGGACGATGGATATCGGGTCGTCTATGACCTCTTACCGTGCCTCTTACCGTGGGGGCGATGAAACCTCTTTTTTTTATTTAAATAAAATTATCTTTCGTTCAGACCTTTTTTTAGTGTTGCTATAAGGGTTCTGTTTTATCCTTTTGAGGTAAAAAGGAAAAACGAAACCCATCACTTTGTTTTCCGTCTGTCTGTCCGTCAAGACCTTTTATCTCGGGAACGCGTGGAGGTTTCCAGTTGAAAATAAAACCATGACTTACTTAACTCTGTAGCCCCTTGAAGCTGTGCAAATATCAAAGTTATAAGTTAAAGAAAAAAATGTTTAGTCGTATATGTCGCAAAAAACTTACATTTCAACACTCAAATTCATAGGGTACTTCCCGTTGACCTGGAATCCTGAAATTTGGCATGAAGCAAAGTTCCACATAAATCTTATTAATACTCATAATATTAAGATTTCTGTGGAATAGTTAAATCACAAAAAAAAAGCTATTCGAAAAATCTTCGAGACTCGATTCGGGAATTAAACTGTTTCATAGGTAAGTTAGTACGGAACCCTCACTGCACCAGTCCGACTCGCACTTGTCCAGTTTTTTTTTTGTTATTTTTAATGATGTTACTTAAATAAAGTGTAACACTAAACCTGAATGTCAAAAAAGTTACCGTAGCTATGCCACGTACAGAACTACTAAAAGAACACAGGTGAGTACCTGTGTACTTTTTAAAATAAAATAAAAATAGCAATGGAAACCAATTACCGCTATTTATTTATGATATTTATACAACCATACATTAATAACTCTATTCTAATTGTGATATTACCAATTAACTTTGCTATCGAACATTATCTATACAATCTTATTTTTAGTTTAAGCAAAACCCGAAACAAGTATCTAGTATTTTTATGTAAAAAATCTATGTAAAAAATTTCATAAATGCATCACGAAAAATCTCAAAGTTATAAGCTTGTTGTTGTTGTTCACACAAATACATGGTCACCAGGCCACCCTGGCTCTAATGCCCACAGTGACCTGCCGTGACCTGTGTTGTACTTAGTGTCGGTGGTGTCCAACTTCTTTAAATATTTTTGGGAAAAAAAAATATAACAGTGTAAAAATGATTGGAATCGATTCAGTTACTGATTCTGAACCAACTGTATTCAGGTTTCGCATATACAAAAAAATATGTATACTCACAAAAATAATAATGCATATACATTGCTATTTAAGGAAGCGGGTTTTGTTTTATTAAGTTGCCGGTCTAATGATACATGATGGACAGTAAGCAAGCATCAGACGCTAGAAAGTGGGAAGCCGACGTTTATACAACACTTGAATAAAAACAACGTGCCGGCTTGTTGCATATTGTTTATTGGGTATTTAGGTTACAGGAATTGTTTATCTAAACCTACCATTTATACAACCATTTTTTTTTTTTTAGTTTTTATCCACAAGGATACGTCAACCCCATTCTACTTCCTACTGGGGCCAAGGGTTTGTTTCCGAAAGGAAAGCCCGGCCCTGGTATCTAAGGCCACGAAGGAACGGGGTGGGTTTTTAGTCAGTAAGAGTCTGACACTATCTCCCGCTCCGCCCAAGGGCGGGAGATGTCATTGGACGATTTTACCTACCACCAAAAAAAAAAAACCCCATTCTACTTTAGTCTACTTATAGAATTGAAAGTGATTATAAAATATACAGTATTTATGCATAAGCATGTTCAGCCTTTTAATGTTCCTACTGCTGGGACTCAGGCCTCCTCTGTAGGAGAGGGAATGGGCCGTATTCCACCACGCGGGCCCAGTGCGTTTTGGTGAATATCACATGTCTTTGAATTTTTGGTTCTAGAACATCCCGGTTTCCTCACAATGTTTTCCTTCACCGTTTTGAGAGCAGCGGTGATGAAATAAATTACAAAAAGTAATACGCCTAGCTGATTTTGAATCCACGACCTTCAACTCGTAAGTCAGGACCATTACCACTCGGCCACCACTGCTCCAAATAAATATACAGTACAGTTTTTGTTTTTTTTTTTTTAATAAAACACCAACCCAAAACCATTAAAACTGTACCTTAAACTGTAAACAATTAAATAAAGACGTCTATATCACAAATAAGAGCCCTTGGAAGTCGTAACAAATAAATTACATGTTATCAAAGTCGGCCCGTCACATCGTAATACCGTCTAACAGAGAGTTACATAAGACGCCGACCGTCGCATGTCGAGTCTCACACGACACGACAAAGCAAACGTTTTGTTACACCAGTGCTTAATGCAACCGATTATGGCCGACTAGCTTATAACAGCGGCTTCGTCCGCGGGATATATGAAAAATATCCCAAGCGAACAGACCCTCGGGGAAAAAAGGCTTATTATTATTTCCCAGGTGACAATATATTATAATATGTAATAATTTGAAAAGCAACTGAGTATTTACAATTAGTAAAAGACCTTGATAATTATTAAATATTTTCGCAACTATTATATTGAATAAGCTTAAAAAGTAATTAGGGTGTTATAAAAAATACATATATATCGATGTAAAAAATAAACACTGGCAGCTGACTTACAAATAAACTTAACAAATTAGTTAAAATTTTATAATATTTTGGCGATTTATAATATAACAGGGTGCTATAGATATTAAAGATATAGATATTTATTTATTTAGGGTTTCAGCTGTAAAGGCAAAGTAAAAGTATTCAAACAAAATAAAAACACTCAACAAATTTTAACTATATAAACACTAATGGCAATTATTCCTAGCTAAATATTATGTAATTATAATTAATTGTACACCAAGATAATAAATATCAAAATTGGATAATAAATAAAAAAATACAATTGGCAATTGGATGGATAAAGATTGCCTGGACGCAAAATGCGCAAGTGCAACCCCACTTGGTGCAAAAATCACCATTCCAGGGTTTTTTTTTTTTTTATGCTAGGTAAAATCATCCAATGAGGGTTATGTGAAAATGAACCCTGGGACACTGGAACGCAGGCAAAAAGTAACAGGAGTGGGTTTTTAGTCAGTCAAAGTCTGACACTATCTCGTGCTCCGCATAAGGAGGGGAGATGTAATTGGATGATTTTACCACCTAAAAAAAATCAAGTATTTTATGTTTCAATACTGGGCACGGTCCACCCGTGCGCTGAGTTTTATCTAAATCCGTCCAGACGATAAGGCGTGAAAGCGTAAAAAACAAACAAAGTCACATTCGTATATTTATAATATTAGTTAGCAGTTAGGATAGGATAATGGCGTATACCGGACGTGAAAGCGTTTTAGGCGCTATTCCCAAAGCATAGCTTCGAGTTTGTGGAGCATAGCTTGAAGCTACGGCTATCCCCGGCCGGTTTGTCCACTTGTCAGGCTCTGATAGAACAAAATACGATCAAGAATGTAAACGGCCGCGGAAACAGTTCAAACACGAGAAAGTGACTAGTTTAGGCTGAGGTTTATTTATTTATCTGATGTCTTTGGACTTTATGATTGGTATTAAAGTACTGATATCCTTTGTTTAATGTTGTACAGGACTGGAACAATACACCAGCAGTCTTCCCGTCCGATTATAAATAAGGTGACTTCAGTGTTAGAGTGAATAGGCTCTTAAAAAACTAGTTCGATTCACCATCAACGATTGCGTCACTGTTTACCATCAAATGCGATCGCAGGCAAGAACCAAATAAAAAAAAAATTGTTGCTTTTAAAAATGCAAACCTACTAATGTTTGAAGCCAAAACTAGTCAATAAGGTGAGCTCCTTTTTTCATATAAAAATGTTTTGCTCCCATCTCTGTAGACCAAGAATATCATAAAGAATATTTTCAGCAATTCTTACACCCGTGTTTATAAACAAGTAAAACTAAGTACTTGAGTAAAATAAACTACTTAAGTAATAAATTTCTATTCTATAGTTAAGAAAAATTCAAATTTTGAATGGAGATTTTAAACGTCAAGTAATGACTTAATAAGATTTTACTTAGTAACAAGTAATTACTTCTTTATAAATACGGGTGTTAGAACGGTGTGCAACAGCTTAATGCAACGAAGCGTGGACGAAGTGCAAGGCTCTGCATCCACGGTCATGGATAGATGGCGATTGCTGCTGCGTGCTTAATACCCGCCACGTAATCGTTCCTTATATCTTCGTATCTATCGTAACCAAGGAATTTATACAAGACGTTGTTTTTTATATTTTTTTCTATAGGAAATACCGCTGGGCTTATTATGTAAAGGCATAGTTTAAAGAGTTTTGTTGTGCAACTTGCTTGGTGTACCTACTTATATACGTTGATTAAAAATTACGTTTAACTAGCTTATACCCGCGGCTTTGCTCGCGTGAAACCTCTTTGTACCAACTTCATGTTTAAATTTCGGAAAGAAGACTTTGCGACACCTAAAAGGTTACCCTAATTTCATTTTTACTGTGTTAGCTCACCTCATTTCTAATCAAATACAGATTAGGGCTGATTTCATCATTCAATATAAAAACTTAGTTCAACTAAACTGAGCTCAGCGTAATCTAGTTTAAAGACCCGTATCGTAAACATGGACGACAACAAAATAATTAAAACTGAGTTTAGCGTAAACTAGGTTCAATTCATCGCGGCGAAACGCAAAATGAAGCTATAATCTCGATTAGTCGCTCAGACTGCGTTTTGTTTAAACGAATCGCGATTAGTTTATTGGTGAATTTGGCTCTTAATGGATAGCGCTGATATTTAGCACGCATATAGTTATTTAAATGGGCTGCGCAAAAGCCATTTAAAGGAATTTCCATTATTGTTTATTAGGATGGGACTAGGGGAATTAAATAGGGGCCCAAAGTTTGTATGAAGAAACTTACTTCCACGCGGAAAAATCCGCTGACAGTTAGGCAAAAATATGAGTCTTGGTAATTTTTTCTAAGACTTGCTTTTACTAATGGTTATTCGTGATAGACCAAAATAGTCCCGCAGATCCGTAGCTGTCGCTCGAGTACCAAATACTGTCCAAATTCGGTAGGCCACCGAAGTATGATTGATTAAAAACAGCAAGCGTACTCGTAAAAGATCACGTATGCAGATTGAATAGCACAAATGTGCTAATTTATTTCAAAAGATATGTTTTTCCAGCAAACCTGGGCCAGGAGAGTTGAGTGAGAGATGTAGAAACAAAGCCTATAAACAGATAACAAAGCTTAAAATAGACTAACAACTCAATAATTCAACAATCACTCATTCAATTCAAACATTTATAAAAGTAAGATTTGTCAAGCATAGTCAGTGTAAATAAAAAATCAACATGGTTCATTGTAGATTTTTTATTTACCTGTCTTGTTAAATAAAAAAAAAACACAAAAATAGATGTAACAAAGTTTTAACTAGCCACTTCCTCTAACCTCTCAAGATAACTGAACCGCGAACAAAATAGTTCAACGAGTACAATGTTCAGGTAACCGAGAGGTTACTTTAACAAAAGTTTGTCAGAACTTAAGTACCGTATCGAAATCTAAAATGAAGCTCTTACGGAACAAATCGGTGCTAATAAATCATCTTTTATCGCTTAAAATCATTAACGTCAACAGTTAAAATAGTGAAGCCTAGCTTTTACCAGCAGCTTCGCCCACGTGGAAGTAGGTTTCCTTATTCAAATTTTGGACCCCCGTTCCATCCCTTTAGTAGGTGAATCAATCTTGATAGGAGTGAGTGTTACATGGCTATTTACCATGACTTGGGTTTTGCCCATGTTTATTTTAAGTTCCACTCTTTCGGAAGCTCTACTGAGAATACAAGCATTATGCTAAGCTCCTCCGTAGTCTCAGCCATGGATACTAAGTCTTCGGCAAACCGAAGGTGAGTGATGTACTCGAGCCATTGACATCAATGCGTAACTCAATCTATTTCAGAACCTTGAAAACATCGTCCATTGGTGCCGTGAACAGTTTCGGAAAAATAACGTCTCCCTGTCCCACACCCCGCTGCAAGAGAATAGGTTTCGAAGTCTGGTCTTGTAGTCGGACTAACATGGTGGCGTTTTTGTACTAACACTTCAGCACTTCGATGTACCGATAGTCAATTTGGTACCATTGTAGAGACTGCAGTACAGCCGAGGTTTCGATCGAATCAAAGGCTTTTTCGTAATCCACAAACGCTAAGCAGAGAGGCTGATTAATGATCATACACCTCAGTCTTCTGTATAACCTGCCGCAGCGTATGTATGTGGTCCATGTATTGGAAAACTGTTTGATTTTACTTATTTGTTGAATTCATGTCGTTTACAAGGTCTTGTTACATAGTTTTGTACAAGAACCCTGCTAAATAGGGCAACGCAACATTATAGTATCTTCATTATAATTACATAAGTATATAAAGTTGTCAATTTAAAATTTATTTTTACATTATCAATTACTATTATTGTCATCAGTTCATTACTAATTACATTTATTATTGAATATCATTATTACATTGCATCTTTTTCAATTATCGTGTATATTCTCGGGTAGAGACAGCGGTAAAAAATACTGAGCTGTATTCCTTGTCTTTTGCTAAATGAAATCAATAGACAAAATGTCTTCAATAATGACCTCATTATCATCAGCCGCAAGCCAACTGCACCCATGGCTGTTTAAGTCTCAGCTATCTTGTATAGTTTTAAGAATTTAGTCAGTCAGTTTCTCCTTTTACAGACTTTAGGAGGGAGGAATAAATAGCAGAAAATGCTACAAAGGCCTGAACGAAAGAAGCATGCTGGAAACTTCGAAATAGTGATTCCTATTCCGGAGAAACAGGAAAAAATTTTGAACATTATAATTTAGAAACGCAGTAGTTTGGATTTCAACGGCCACGAATTTCATCTGATGCAGTCTATGTAACAGGTTGGGACTAAAAAAACTGTACAGACGGCTTCTAAATAATTAAATTATTCGGTTACAGAGACAGCTCATTTTTATGAAATGAGTTAGTAGAATATTATAGCGGTATAACCCATGAAAATAGTTTGGACTCTTACACCCGTATTTATAAACAAGTAAAACTAATTGACCTGGTTAGGGTCGCTGGAGTCGTATGGATGCGAGACGCACAGGAACGGCCATTGTGGCGACGCTTTGGGGAGGCCTATGTCCAACAGTGGACGTCTTTTGGCTGAAATGATTATGATGATGAAAACTAATTACTTAAGTAAAAGTAACTACAAAAGTAACAGTTTGTATTCTATAGTTAAGAAAAATTAAAATTTTGAATGAAGATTTCTAACGTCAAGTAATGACTTAATAAGAAATTACTTAGCAACGAGCGATTTTTTTTTTTAGAGTTGCGATTCTTGAGTTTTCTTGAGTTGCGATTTCTGATAAGATTTTTGAAATAACGATAGGCATTAGTATCTTTTTGTATAGGTACTAGTGGTTTGGATTGTTAATCATTAGACAATAGGACTAACTAAAGATCGAACACCGTTCAAAAAGTAATCATAGCGACTCCACACCAATTAGCTAGAACAAACTTCGCTCTGCACATGCGCGGAGATCCGTCCACTATCTGGTAAAGCTTCATATTGCTGATAGGTAGGATGTACGAATTGAAATGTACTACACAAATATGTACATATATCTCTGTAGCAAGGAGTGTAATCAATTTTGAGTCGGATTGAAAGCTGATGAACCGAGTATTACGAGGTACGAGTTCCTATTATTTCGGGTCGGCTACTCAACTTTGATATACACCGTTAAATTTTGGGTGGTTTTAATCCCGCGGAGGGTCGATTCGGTACATGAAACACTATCGATTTGTAAAGATAAAATTAAAAAATAAAGTCTTTTTTTCCAAAACTCGAGTTAATATACGCATGTACGAAATTAATTTCTTTAAGTAAATGAGATTAATTTCTTTAAGTAAATGAGTCAATGACCTTGTAGGTAGTTGTCGGTCGTTACGTAATAACTAAGTAAAGTAAAGTACTTATTTTTAATTTTCTATTCACAAATCGATAGTATTTCATGTACAGAATCGACCCTCCGCGGGATTAAAACGACTAAAATTTAACGGTGTAGATCTATAACCATGGAGTTTCTTGCTGGTTCTTCTCCATAGGAAACGACCAATTTGGAACCGTGCACTAGCTACTGGCGTTTTATAAGTGCCCATGTAGGTCTACGTGAAATAAAAATGATTTTGATTTTGATAATTATTATGCCTATAAATTTACTATAGTACGTACACGCAGATTCGGCAGATTTATGTATCTTTATGTACAGACTTTAGCGTTTTGATTTTCGACATACCGATATACGCCCACTACTGAAAGACTGAATGGAGCTGAACCATCTAGAAAGACCTACACTGGACCTAATAACAAAAATTACTCAATACCGCCTAGGTATCAACCCCAAACATGGAACAAGCCAGAGGATTGGTTAGTATACTGTCAAGTTTTCTGGGAATAAGTTCAAATAATAATAAACTTTTAATCTGTAGCTTTGAAGCACTATTACTTACACAAAAAGTACTAAATCCTATATTGTACAAATACGGAACTTTATTAACCCAACGCCATTTTACATAGAAAACGAGAGTTCATTTTTTTAGCCGTAACTAACTAAACAAAATGCTCCATTACCATCGAAGCATAACCAAAAATTCTTGAAGCATGAATTTCAACAGCTTCTCCTTAGAAAATACATTGATTTTGACAGTGATATAGCTGTTAGAAATAGCTAGTGTAATATTAATTAATCAAAATGTTATTAGGTGCAGAATTTCCTCGAAAAACAAGCGATTTGTTATTGTTACCTGTATGGTTTTAAAATGCGGATGCAGATTAGTTGCGTGCAACGACGCATGCGATCCATTGCGAAGCCTCTCATATTAGATCATGTTCTTAATTCCTAATTCATTTTTAATTAATTCATTATCTATACGCGGGTGTTGAATGAAAAACTTAGAATTTATGAATAGCATCGAGAATTGTGTGTTGATTGGCAACGTGAGTTAATAACACTTTATGAGTACGGAGAATGTTTTGGGGAATGCCCGAGCGTATACGCTCCGGTTTTAATCGACTCTTTTAATAACTAATGAGTTATGGTTTCTGAATACAGAATTTTGTGTTAAGAAAATGTGAAACTCTGTAGAAGTAACAATACAGGTAGAGCTTGACCAAACTGTAGACTTCAAATTCTTAGTTCTGAAAGGAAAAAAATTGCAGCTTTAGCCTTATTCGAAGCAATCAAACCAGATTCTGGACCTGTGTATTAAGGGCATGGATAGTGCTAAAGGAAAAGATAAATCTAACCTGAAAGATCTGGCAGGATCTATGAAGAGACCTGCAAACTAGACACATGCTCTCTAGAACCGTTAAGCTTCTAGTTATTACCCTATCCATATCTATTTATCGACTATAATAAAATTTTATTTCCGACTATTAAATTTGAATAAAGTTAATGAAATCTGGAAGTATAAATAAAATCATATTTTGTTTGAAGAAGAAATCATGACATGTTTATTTTACATAGGCCTAGGGCACTTTTAAAACGTCAAAAGCTAGCGCACGGTTCCAATTCGTCGTTTCCTATGGAGAAGTACTAGTTGTAAGAAACTCCATGGTTACTCTTTTAAAAAAGTGATTGTCTACAATATTTTCATACTACAATATTACTAGATATGAGAAGACAATGTAGACCGGTCAGGTTTGTACCCAAAACTACGATAAAAATTGTAATACTTGAATCTAGAGAGTCTACGGTGTTCTCACATTATAAAAAAAGCTATACAAAAATAAAAATAAATCTGTCAATAAATTTAACATGTATACAATAATAAATCACTAGTAAAATAGTTAGGCTATGTTTTATATAATATAAAAAAGCATTGCAAAAATAATGTTACAGGAGAGTAATTTATTGTAGCTTTTATTATAATAGCAGTTATAGCAGTTCCTGGCAGTTTAATTATTGTTTGATTTAAAGAAATAAGAACACGTAACTTGTACCATAATTCTAAAAATTCACTTACCTACTTCACATACCGGTCCATTCCATAAAAATTCACATACCTAACGCAACTTCATCTAACGCAATCCGACGCGATGTTTGATGAAAAGCCAACTCGAAAAAAAACAGTAATTTAAAAATCTAAAAAACCCGACTGCTTTTCTGAGCATTCATGAAAAAGCCCTAAAACAAGAAAATCTGGCAGTCGGGACCCCTTCTAGAATTGAGAGCACATACCTATATTACATTGCAGATTACTCCAATCTATTGACTAGACGGCTGACTTTCTAGAATGGGTCCCGACTGCCAGATTTTCTTGTTTTAGGGCTTTTTCATGAATGCTCAGAAAAGCAGTCGGGTTTTTAGATTTTTAAATTACTGTTTTTTATTTTTTTAGTTTTATTTTATTACGATATCACTTTCAAAGTAATTACGAATCTAAAGACACCTCTCAAACTAAAATCCATCGAGCCGTTCAGGTCGCAGAGCGTGCCAAACATTTGAATTTGGCGCTAAAAATCCGCCATTTTGTTTTTTTTTATTTTGATATACCCAGTGTCACTCTCACAGTAAATACGAATCTAACGACACCTCTCAAGCTAAAATCCATCGAGCCGTTCAGGCTGCAGAGCGTGCCAAACAATTATACATACATACATACATACATACATACTTACATACATACATACTCTCGAAAAACATAACCCTCCTTCTGGCGCAGTCGGGTAAAAAGAAAGATAGCGCCTAAAAACTCTGTTGGCTTTGGATAATTCAGTTATTTACACGAATGTTTTACAAAACTTTTTCTAGGAAATACTTACGTGTTTTTTTTAAACCCATAAAAGTTTGAGAAAAATTGTCGTCATTCAGAATCTCGATTAAATGTGCAAGGCTTTTGTGGATATTTATGTTTTTTACCCGACTCCGAAAAGGAGGAGGTTCTATGTTCGGCCGTATGTATTTTGTTTTTTATGTATGTTTACCGATATCTCGGTAATTTTTGTTTTGATTGAAAGATTATACTTCTGAATTGGTCCCATAAAAATATCTTTATGATCTGATGATGAACTTCGAAGATATACAGTGAAACACTTCGAAAAATCATAGCAGAACTCTCGTTTTAACACTTCGATCCACAACTACCCAACTTGTTCATACAAAAGTAGACTCTAAACATCGGAATTAAGGCCTATAGTGGCGTGGATGTGAGAGGACACCGGTGTCCTCTGAGCTAGGACAGATTAATATGTATGGTCACCGATATCTCGGTCAATTGTAAACCGATTTTGAAAATTTTGGTTTTGTTTGAAAGACTATACTTTTGAGTTGGTCCCATAGAAATATTGTTTTGATCTGATGATGGACTACGAAGATATACAGAATTGTCATAACAAGTAAAATTGCTTCTTTATTCTTTATTCTTTATTGTACATACATACTTACAGTTTCAACAAACAATAAAAGGTCAGTGGATGTACATAGGCGAGCTTAACCCATAATTGGGATGTAGTCGGTGGCTGAATAAAGTAAGAAGGGAAGATCATACATAGAACTGATCTGATGATGAAGACGGAAGGTAGGTAAGAGCCGGAACTTTGTAATAAATCATTGTATCCTAGCCGTGTTTGGTAGGTATTATTATAATTGTCATGATGATTTGATGGTGGCACCGAATGGCGGAAGGTATCTATCTATTTAAGTTTGGCTGAGGGGTACTACAACCAAAAAGTGTGATATAAAAACTTTTTACAAAAAAAATACAACCGACTTCAAAAAAACACCAAACAGTGCAAAATAACTTTAATTTCGGAAGTCGGTGTTAAATAACGAAGAGACCAAACTATTATAGAAACACCGACTTCCGAAATTAAAGTTATTTTGCACTTTTTGGTGTGTTTTTGAAGTCAGTCAGTATTTTTTTGTAAATATTAATTGATGTAGAGCTCCTAGTCAGGCGCATTACTTTGTGTAATTTATTTCATCACCACTGCTCTCAAAACGATGAAAGGAAACATCGAGAAGAAACCGCGGCATGTCTCAGAACCAAAAATTCGAAAATTCGTGACATCCACCAACAACACTGGGCCCGCGTGGTGGATTATGGCCCATTTCTTCTCCTAGAGAGGAGGCTTGAGTCCCAGCAGTGGGAATAACGTAAGGCTGATTATGCTAGGTAGAGCTCAAAGCTAGAACTTGAGAAGACATTAGAAGACATTAATATCTGATGGTAGTGACCAAATTATTCGCTCGCGTACTCCTGAGCCCCTGGTGTTTGACAATGCTCTCAATGGCCTCGCTGCAGTATCCCAAAGCTTTGCACGCGCCTCTGTACGGGATAGTCGTTCGACATGGATGACTTTTAGGAATTTTCAAACTACGTACCTACTTTGAGTTCCTGTGAAATAACTGCTGGACATAACTCTCACATCCATCGCATCCCCGGAACCGTCATCAAGTCGGTCCACCTCATAGAAGGCCTTCTAACTCCAGAACCTTTCGGCCCCATCGACCATCTATCCTGCCCACTGCCACTTAAGTTTGGTAATTTTTCGAACATTGTCTGCAACAATGGTTTTACTGCCCGTTTCATTTCCATTTGAATAAATTTTGGCCTTCTGATTAGGCTCATGGCGATGCTCGTGCTTAATTATTAACTATAATTTTTGTTGTGAACACAGAACTGCTCTCTATTAAAGAGAGTAAGACGTCACGGAGCAAAGTACGGGTGAATCCCTTCAATAATAAATGCGAAAAAATACGAAGTTCTATCTCGAAATTTGCTTTTAAAATAAATGAGTTTAATAACTGAATTAAATTTTATTTTTTATTATTGATAGGTTCGCGCTTGACCGCTATCTCACCTGATGGAAAGCGACGATACGGTCGACAATGGAGCGCGCTTACCTAGAAGAAACCTATTCACTCTTGACTTAAAGATAGGTAGCGGGTTCAAACCCAGCCAGTCGCATTACTTTGTGTAATTTATTTCATCACCACTTCGGTGAAGGAAAACATCATGAGGAAACCGGCATGTCCTAGAACCAAAAATTCAAAGACATGTGACATCCACTATCCCGCACTGGGCCCGTGTGGTGGAATACAGCCCACTCCCTCTTCTAGAGTGGAGGCCTGAGTCCTAGCTGTGGGAACATTATAAGGCTGATGCTATGCTATGCTTCCGGGGTGTGCTGCCCTTTAGTTTCACAAACTTTGCTGTATCGGCCAAGTTTGTAAAACTAAAGGGCAATGCCGTGTATGTATATATCTTATATTTGCGATTGTAAGACAAACCATTTCTCTCTCGACATTTTCCTTCACCGATTTCGCACATATTCGTGCGTAAACAAAATAAAATACTTACTAAAATAATCTTCTTGCTGACTTACTTTATTTTACTGGCGGATAAACTAGCAAGTTAACTCAAATGTATATGTTACGCCTCATTTGTGGGCACACATTCGCAAACTGGCAAATTAAGTTTCATTACGCGTCCATCATTATTGTAATTTAACTTACAATTAATTAATAATTTCAGGCTTACTTGTTTGTGATTTATTGATAGGTGCCGATACATTTATCGATAAGTGTATGGTAATTTATCGATAAGTATTGTTACGGCGACGTCGATGACTTCGCATTTCCGCCTTCCAATTTTTAATGTAACCCGAGATGACTGTAGCCTGATTGCCTTGTCTATATTGAACCCTGAATATAGTTTGTTCAGAATCAGTAACTGAATCGATACCAAATTATATTATGTTATATTTTTTCCAATTAAAAAAAAAGTCACAAGTTGCACCCCACCTAAACTAAGTATAATACAGATTACGGCAGGTCATAGCGGGCATGAAACACCAGCGCACAGCTGAGTGCGGTAGCTAAACCACCCCTCAGTGGTCCGGATGACCCGGTGACCATGAGTTTGTGCGGACAACTAGGTAATATAACAAACTTACAACTTTGTGATTTGTCATGATACAGTTATGAAATTTTGTACATAATTTTTTGCATTAAAAATACTAGACCCGTGTTTCGGGTTTCGCATATATTATACTAAAAATAAGGTTGTATACTATAATCGTCTTCCTTCCCTTCTTTACTTATCGTCTTCGCCAGTGAGTTTTAACACAATACAGTATATTCATAGCGAAGCTTTCTGTCTATGAAATATTTTGACTATTACCTACCTCCTTTAACAAACATCCTCACCTTTGATAATATTAGTTTAAATTGCGCTACAATCAAGCTTGGTAAGCTTAGCAAAAGTATTGACAATGGTTCCGAAGTTATTTCCACAGATAAATAAGAGATCCTCTCAGGTTACATGTAACTAAGGGCAGTCTCCGGTTCTCAAAGCAAAATATACTCGGCATGCCTTTTCTTAAGCGAATCTATACGATGCTTATACTTGGGAGATATCCATACTAAGTATGGAACAAAGTCGTCCCATAAAGATATGTCGCGATTACTGGGACATGTATCATCCAGGAATCGCTCAAATTGGACATGTATCATCAGGCCTCGCTCAAATTGGACATGTATCATCAGGCCTCGCTCTAATTGGACAGGTATCATCAGGCCTCGCTCAAATTGGTCATGTATCATCAGGCTTCGCTCAAATTGGACATGTATCATTAGGCCTCGCTCAAATTGGCTGCTTGAAGGCGTTTACCCATAGGTGGAGCAGTCTCGGAAGCTTCGTGAAATCAAAGATTAATTTTTAATTCTCCGCCAAACGACGAAATTTAAGATAACCGTTTTTTTGAGTATCTACCTACATACATTGCATATGTCTGGTTACGCATTGTAATGTAAAATTGCACGTACATTGGAACTGAAACTTACAGATAACATTATCCTTTTTAGGATGACTGCATGGAAAGGTTATCCAAAAGTTTATTACTATAAAGTATGGACTATATATTGGAAAAAAGTTTTTTTTTTTTAATTGCAATAGAGTAAATAAAACCGAATCTTTTTAAGCAATTGTAAGTAAATTTTGCAAGTGAAGTTAAGCGAAGAGGAAGGAACAAGAGGATCAATTTAGCACGTCAAGCGGTGTTAACATAACTAATTATCAAAAAAAAAAAATTATGTATGTAATAGTGGCAAAATATGGATTAACAACATGATCATATCACTGGCCGTCGACAACACTGCTGCGCGCTGCAGTGTGCTGTGCAGACTGCAGCTAGTGTGCAGCGCAGAACACACACATGCGCTGCTCTGGACTCTTTCAGGCGTGAAAATGAATGTTATAAATAATCAGGCACACCGCGAACAATTATCATATGAGCTTGAAGGCCAGTGCGGTTTCCACTTGTGCTAAAATTCTAAAAAAAAAAGAAAATTAAGAAATACTCAATTCGAACTTGTGTCATCCGTCAACAGAAGAAGCGGCAATGGATTGGTTGAAATTGGTCGGTATCTCGTGAACCTTGTTGATACTATACTGTGTGATAGTGCTAAGATGATAGTGCGGACTGTGATGAGCAATTTTGTGATAGTGATAATCGAATTTTTGCTCAACGCGTGCTGTGAATGTGACTTAAAGGATTATGTTTTCTTATCGTATCATAAGTGATCTAGTAATTACACGTGCCGGAAAAAATAATTTAATAATTAGTGCAAATCTAAAAACAAAGGTAGATAACCTTTATGGTTATACACTAAAATTAAAAAAAAAGAGATTTATATAATGAAACCAAAAATATTGTTTTCATATATAAAAACAATTAAGCCCAATTAGTACTCAGTAATTGACGTAACGTGTTAAAAAATACACAAATTATTCAGAATTTGAAAATACAAGAATGAAGAATAAACGCGCAATAAATAATTAATTTATTTTACAAATACATCCTAGAAACTGAAAATCTATTATAAAACAAACACATTAAATCCTAAATAATAGAAAATTAAACAATTGCAATATGACCACAGACTTTATTTCACTTACTTTGTTAAATAAATCACTTAAAAACCGTATGATGTAATTAATTTAGCTTAACACAAAGGAATTTAAAAAAAAGAAGATGTTATAGGTAATAAAATAATGTGCTCTCGCTCTGGGCGGGGTAAGAGGTAGTCTCAGAATTTTACTGTCTAAAGCCCACCTGTGTTCCTTCAGTTACCTCTTAATGCTCTCTTCTCTTATCCAGTCATTGAAGAAACATAAGAGGATTTGAATCAGTAAAAGTTTGACACACCTCGCTCTACTCAGACCAGGAAATATCCCCAGACTCGAAAAAAAGGCCAATATTAATTGCAAGAACCTCCAGACTCAGTCGCCATGACACTGGAAAAGATCAACTACTCCTAATATTAATAAATAACAAGATAACTCACGATTTTGATGAATCGATGAGGAGTTAAGTTGGTGGAATAAGGAGTTGAATCCTGTAAATTTACACCTAGTCACAAATATGTTAAAGTAAATAATGTCGTGCAATTTTTTTTTTTTTCAAATAAAAACCATCACTATCTGATCGCTCAAATGAAATATAGATAAGAAAACATTATCCAAAAACAAAGCTTGTAAGACCGCTTGGTGACCAAAATATGTAACAAGTAAGAGTATGATCCAGACATGAGAAATAGCAAAGCATAGGATCACTCTTATAATGTTCCATCTGCTGGGACTTAATACTCCTCTTTAGGAGAGGGAATAGGTCGTTATCCACCACGCGGGCCCGGTGCGGGTTGGTGAATGTCACATATCTTCGAATTTTTGGTTCTAGGACATACTGGTTTCCTCACGATGTTTTCCTTCACCGTTTTGAGAGCAGTGGTGGCTAAATTAATTACACAAAGTAATGCGCCTGGCTGGGTTTGAACCCGCGACCTACAACTCGTAAGTCGGGGCCGTTACCACTTGGCCACCACTGCTCTATTTGATATATGTGAATCAAATCCTATATCCAACACTTAAAAAAAAATTGTACACATATACGCATTTGCTATGTAAATCAACAGCAATAAATAAAATCTCAAAGGCTATGATGAAATGTATGTCACAGGGATGAAAATCAGTGATTGCTATAACAGATTTCTGAAGCTTCGGCTTACCATGGACTGGTCCCCATGACTTTCTCCCCATGAATTGTGATTAGGGCTTTTAAGACCATGAGAGCGTGGATAGAGTAAGAGCGAGCCTTCTACTCTTCCCAGCATAGCATAGTCGGTTCTTTCTAATCCTTCTGCTAAAACACAGGCATCTTTTCGAGAGTTAGTGCCACACCTTCCTTCCCAGTATTTGTAGTAAATAAATTAAGTTAAGTGCGATTAACATAGAGTTCAATGTACCGTCTCTCTATTACAGTTCGCTCTTCTGGTAGCTGTAGCATCAGTTCAGATCACGGCAGATGCGCCTAAGTGAGTACCTTCTTAAGTTTCCTACATTCACAATTTACTTATGTTCTTACTAGCACCGCTTCTTCATTCCATTGTCCAACAAGCACCATTACTCTGTCGCGTGACTTGTCGGTAAATGACCTTTAAGTCAGCTGACATAACACTATGTTTCCTAGGAAATCTTACACAGACTAACGTACGCCATGATACAATATTTTCTCACATCTTTACACTATTTATAGATTTAGTTTTGCTAGCGAATCGATGTTGCATTTTATCCTATTATAGACATGTATTTGTTCGTTTTATAAGTACATAAACTTTATTGTTTTAATTAATGACTTTATGTGAAACTAATTAATCTGATGAAGGACACTTAGCAGCCCATTGACTAGCGAAAGTGTGCTGATTACACGCTGTGCGACTTCAACTGTAAGCATTGTCAATGTCAGTGTGCCGGCGATTGTGCTCAAATTGTCATGTTTCACCGCTTAGCGATAATTGCTTGAACGTTGAACTAGCTCCAACCAGGCGCATAATAAGCGCTGCCTATTAGAAAGTGCAAGTCGATCCTCACCGTTGTCGTACATTATACCCACGTTACGAAAAAATAAATGACACAAGTCGAATTGTGAGTCGTATGTCGAGTGTGACGGAGTGCGGATAGGCAGCGGCGTCGGCGACGTCGCGCCGCCCGCGACAGCGAAAGCCGCGCGCTACCGAGTCACGCGTCATGCCATTGACACTGCACGAGACGGAACAACTAGCAGAAAAAACTCCGTCGCTCAACATGCATGCGATCGATTACCTCATCACAGAATACCGGCACTGTTATTTTTTCTTGTTGCAGGAAAAAGATCCGCATACATCTACCACAAAAGGTGAAACACATTCACCACCATAAGAAGATCTACATTACGAATCATCCAGCGTCATCCCAGTATGCACCGGCTTTCATGCCGAGCGCTGAAGGTGCGGTGGCAGTGCCAACCAACGTCGCGATGCCGGCCGTGGCAAGTGTGCTGCCGCTGAACTCCGTGGAGCTGTACGACGAGGCGCCCACGCGCCTGCCCGGCGTCTCGCCGTCGGCGTCCAAGCTGCTGCCGCTGTACCGCGCGCGCGGCTACTACGGGCCTACTCCGCACGAGTGGGACGACCAGGAGTACGACCTCGCTCCTCCCGCAGATCCGACGGACGGAACATACATACCCACTGCCTTCTCAGCTCCATCAGCGGCGCCAACTGCACTACCTAATTATCCCCCGAAGAGAGTCAAAATCGTAAAGGTAAATGAGCCCCCACGAAAGAAAGCCAGAAAGGTAAAACCGAAACGAGTATTAGTTCGAGGAAAACCAGGTCAAGCAGAGGAGGAACATCCGGTTTCAACATTCCATGAACATTTTTATTCTGACTTGGATGGTTCGGGGACTATAAGAAAAATAAAAAAGCCGCAACGAGTAGAAAAAATAATCGACGGTGATACCGAACACATTCACACCTATAGTGAGGAGCATATTCACAAGCTCGTGTATGAGCCTGACGGCAGCATGTCTGCACTCGCCGCCTCGCACCCTCTTATTCCTCTGAAGAACTCGCAAGCCCTATTAGCCATTCCATCAGACACACTTACTGGTTTCACAGCAGTCGGCTCTATGGGTACTCCGGGGCATCTAGAGTATACTGCTTATAATCCGCGAGAAGTCACTCACGATCACATCTTCCACGATCACGGAGAGATCCCTTCAGATGTGGATATTACGAAGGAACATATGGCGTACCCACCGAGAATGACCTACAACAGCCAAGGTTTGCGCATTGGACTGAATGGTAATAAGGGACTCAAAAGCAAGTACTCGCAAAAGTATTTAAAACCTCAACCTAAACCGACTCATTTATCAGATTTTACATATTACGAAAATATATACACCCCATATCACAAGCTTCGTAATCAGAAGCCAACGATTCCATCGCCCTTCGAGCCTTCATCTGAGCAGAGTTTAGAAGATTACAGGCCTATTCCCCACTTCAAACTAAAAGATAAAGGAAATATCAAGACTCGTAATGTAGTACCAGCACTATATTTTGGAAACGGAAAACAAGTGTCTGACTACCGACTCCAGCAGGCCAGTGGGCCAGCACCCTACTCCGTGTCGTCTACCGTCGTGCACGACTACAAGCCGAAACATTTCCCGGGACACACTGTCGATACGGTAGGCTTGTCTAAATTTAATAAAAACATATACAACTATCCGAGTAACTATGAATTCGATTCGTATGCTTCGTCGTCATCTAGTTTATATAACCCTGATAATACTGCTCTAAACTTTCAAGTTAAAAAAGGCAAAAAAAAATCAGTATCCACACAGAATATTCACTTTGGTGGGTTAGACCATCAGACAACGGTTGATCACTTAGAAGATTCCGGTGTTTCAGCGACGTCCCTTGACGCGTCCAATGGGGTCGTTCCATCAGCCGTAGGCAACTACAACAGCTATGCTCAGCCCAAGCCTTTAGAGTCAGCACCATCAACAGCTTACACTATACGAGAAAGTTCTCCAGTGCATCCGTACTACTCTGCCATGGCAGCGAAGGCCTTAAACGGAGACCAGCTCTCGTATGCCGAAGCTTCTAATGACAATTACCAGTACGCTGAAGCGCCACCGTCACCATCAACAACCACTTATGAGTCCACGGTAGCAACGACCACTGCTCCTCCACACGATTATTACAACGTACAAAGTGGAGAAGCTCTAACAACCGAAGCTACCACTTATGAAACGAGGCCTAGGAACACACAAATGGACCAAAATTCTGATGTTCTCAACCCGCATAAAGAACACAAGCCCAGGTATAAAATATTAGCTTTGCAGTCAACCGAGTCACTCGATTCTGAACATTATTACAAACACAGTGCAGACGGATCGAGTACCACAGGAAAACTCAAATACGGTGACAAAATTTGAACAGTAACGAAGTAACTTAGTGCTATTTAGTTTTATAAGTACGTGATCTTAAGTCTGAGTGTTGCACTGAATGCCGTGAGTGAAGTGAGTTTCAGTTTTTTACTTTGTGAATATTTCTATTATTTATACTGTCTTTATAGCTAGAATCTGACTTTGATTATAAGCTAATATTAGAGTGCGAACGACGACGGTATTCATGCATTTTATACGAATCTATAGGCGAAGTTAAAATATAAAATCATGTTAAGAACAATGAATTTTATTTCTTAATGAAATCTATAAATGATTCCAGATAGAGTAAAAGCTTTGAGCCAGTCAAGATATAACTAGTTAGTGGTTATGTACAACACGAACGCCTAACCAATACAGCACTGAGTTGTGCAAGGTAGAGATAGATTGCTACTGTCTATGTGCAGGCATCGTACTATTTATAAGGTAAGATATTTTAAATAAGCATTTGTAAAGTGAATTAATTTTAAAATATCAACACATTGGGCACGGTACAAAAATCGGATATTTTAAGTACATATTGTCAATCACATTAACTGCTCACTTTTTATGTCTTTACAGTGGAATTCAAGTCTTGAAAGACGAGCCGATTTATGTCAACATTTTTAGTTAACATAAATCGGCTCGTATTAAACCTCTTTAAAAAATTCTTACAACAAATAAATCAATCCAATTTGATACTTAAATAAAATAGCTTTGTCTGTTGGCTATATAGCGTAACATCAATATCAGGTTACATTTTTTTTTTAATTACATACAAAAACTTGACAAAAATTTGCTTTCATTAACTGTACAATTAATCACGGAAGTCTCGTTGAAAAATTGCCTGTCAATCCGTTGCTTGGTCATAACGCACGTAGGTAAGTACTATCTACTTTCTACAATGATTCATGAAATGAACTCGCGCATCGACTTCGTCTGTTCCTAAGCGCAATACTTCACTTCCCTGATCGTAAATGGACGTAGTCATAGTAAAAACTGCTAATGTAAATATAAACGTACTTACGTATACTTGTGAGATAGTAAAAGCGGAGCTTTATGCGGAAGTCCGTGCCGGTGAAGGGCGAGGCAACAGGGTTCGTTATGTAACCAAACAGACAGCATCAATAAATTCCTGATTGTGAACAGATTCTATACACCCGCTCAAAATTTATTTGCGAGATATATTGACAACGTCATGAGTCTTTCACCTAACTATTCAGTCATAATTTACAAATTCTGCTTGATGATTGAGCATCTTACACAATGATTTCTGAATATTTTAAAAGTTTGATCATTTCCTAAAAGCTCTAGACTAAAAAAATAAGATCCTAATGGCTTAATGACTGAGAAATATATACGTAACTATAATTTATTGAGTAGGTAGGTATTTGGCATATGCGATGAATCGAGCATTAAAAAAAATTAAGCTCCTTTTAATACCATGCCAAATTAATCTTTCGATTGCAATAAACATCTGAATGCCGCAGAAGGTAGGTTAAAGTAGTTTACGTAATTAATGTCTGTTCTCACGAGAGTGAAACTAAGTTTGCGTGTACATTCTTCCTGTTGTCTCAACATCAACTCGCGCGCAAGTCGTCCGTCTCATGCATCATATTCAGCGATTGTGTGACGTAACTGATCGACGACCGTTAGTCAGCTGGATGTAATGGTTATCTGAGTATCTATCTTTGGGTCAATTTTTATGTAGAAGACAAAGCGCCGAACTCACAGTTGTGGCAATTCCTTTAGCTATCCATTACGTCACGCCTTCTGATTCAGACACGTTATTATAATGATAAGTCTGTTCTCTTTTTATGCCTTTTGTTAGATCATTTCGATGTCACTTTTTGTTGTGTTATTGATAGCTTGTGTCGAATTTGATTGTAGTGTTTATAGTTTAAGTTCTGTATTATCATAGACTTTCCAAAAGTTAAGGTCGTAGCTCGTTTTTGTATCTTGCTAGATTGTGAGTAGTGGAGGGTGGTAGGCTTATAGGGCATTAGTATGACAGGTCAAGGTAAAAGTTAAAGCCAGTTAAAAATTAAATAACTTTTAATTAAACAGACAACAATAACTTAATCTACAACCTATTTACAATAACAAAACTTGTACTATATAGCACTGGATCACGATCCATCGGCGTCTGAGGACTATGACTTAGTTGGTTTATTAATACTACGGAGGTCATTACTTCCGTTTATGGTAAGGGCCACCACCGTGACCAGCTCCTAAGGCGTTCGTATAACTATCACCGCCGAAGCCACCGCCTCCGTGGCCCCCGCCGTGGCCTCCCCCGTGACCCCCGCCTATGTCTCCTAGGCTGAACCCACCGTGTCCACCGCCACCCCCGTGACCTCCACCAATACTGTAGCTGTCACCACCGCCATGACCGCCGCCGTGACCGCCACCGCCGCCTCCGCCGAAGGAATCAAAACCAATACTGGAGTAACTGTCATGACCACCACCTCCGCCGCCTCCGCCGTGGCCACCGATGCTGTAGCTGTCGTGTCCACCACCGCCTCCTCCACCTCCGCCGTGGCCACCGATGCTATAACTGTCGTATCCACCACCGCCTCCTCCGCCTCCTCCGCCTCCTCCGTGTCCTCCAATACTGTAACTGTCATGGCCTCCACCACCGCCGCCTCCTCCATGGCCTCCAATGCTGTAGCTATCGAGACCTCCGCCGCCATGACCACCGAATCCTCCGAAACTGGCACTGAAACCACCTCCGTGGCCGCCACCGCCGCCCCCTCCGTAGCCACCTCCTGATCCTCCGTGTCCACCTCCGAAGCCTCCTCCTAATCCACCTCCGAAGCCACCGCCATGGTCATGTTCATCGTGACCGCCACCGCCGCCTCCTCCGTGGCCACCTCCAAATCCACCTCCAAATCCACCTCCGAAGCCACCGCCATGGTCATGTTCATCATGTCCGCCGCCGCCGCCGCCTCCACCGTGTCCGCCGCCAAAGCCGCCTCCGAAACCACCTCCGTAGCCGCCTCCAAGGTCATGTTCGTCGTGTCCACCGCCGCCGCCACCGCCGCCGTGTCCACCACCAAAGCCGCCTCCGAAGCCACCTCCGAAACCGCCGCCATGGTCATGTTCATCGTGTCCACCGCCGCCACCGCCGCCGCCATGTCCGCCGCCGAAACCACCTCCAAAGCCACCTCCGAAGCCACCGCCATGGTCATGTTCATCGTGCCCACCGCCGCCGCCGCCGCCGCCGTGTCCACCGCCAAAACCACCTCCGAAGCCACCGCCATGGTCATGTTCGTCGTGTCCACCTCCGCCGCCGCCGCCGCCGTGTCCGCCGCCGAAACCACCTCCAAAGCCGCCTCCAAAGCCGCCGCCATGATCGTGTTCATCGTGTCCACCGCCGCCGCCGCCGTGTCCGCCGCCAAAGCCGCCTCCGAAGCCGCCGCCAAAACCACCGCCCAGGCCTCCGCCATGATCGTGGTCATCGCCTCCACCGTGGCCGCCACCGAATCCGCCGCCACCGCCGCCGCCATGACCACCTCCGAGGTCATATCCTCCGTGTCCTCCGAAATCACCGCCTCCGTGGCCTCCTAAATCACCACCTCCGTGACCACCCAAATCGAATCCCCCGTGGCCTCCGCCAAAATCGAGTCCTCCATGGCCACCGCCGTGTCCACCTCCGTAACCTCCGCCACCGCCTCCGCCGCCGCCACCATGTCCGCCGTGGCCGCCGCCGCCGTGGCCTCCACCTCCTTTCAAGTAATCGGCAAATCCTCCGTGTAAATGATCAACGATAGATCCTCCGTGTCCACCGCCGCCACCACCTCCGTGGCCACCGCCATGTCCGCCTCCGCCGCCTCCACCACCGCCTCCGTACCCGCCGCCGCCGCCGCCGCCGTGACCATGGTCTTCATGGTGTTCATGTATCACCACCTCCTTAGATGTGTGGTGCGGTTCAGGTATATGCACCCGAATATGAACGCTGTAACAAAGAGATACATTCATTGAAACTTATTCCTTACATACAACATGAAACAATCTGTGTATAAACTATGTTCGCATCGATACATGCTAGAGCGCTGACACATAAACACGAGCCACGTAAATGAGGAACAATAGATCGCATAGCAGCAGGTCAAACGTAATACAGTGAAAACCTCGTGCAAGGGTAGGTCTATCATTAAAACACAATAGCTCGGTTTTCACCATTTACCGCAATGAAGAAGCGTGAGAATCGTTATAGAAATCTCAACCAAATTGCTCCATCCACTATATTTTTTGCGGTTCCATCGTCTTATAGCGTAACTAATAGTTTTATCACTGATAGCACCTCGCAAATTTATATAGGGCTGGAGAAATCTTTTGAGATAAGGGAACATATTAATACTAACTGTTCATGTCCACCAAAAGTCGCCAGGCAGACGCCAACGCTAGCCAGTAGAAAGCAGCTCAGCTGAAATTATAACAGTAAATATTCATTTAGTTTTGCATAATTCCCATATATTACATGTTTACGAGTGTACCCTGATCCCTGATTACTACGCGGATATGTTAAGTATGAAAATGAAAGTGGTCAGCGCAGTTTATGTGCAGATGTAGTCTGCTATAATAAACTCGTCAGATGTGGAGATAGTGCAAGTACCTATAACAATTGTGTTACGTAAAGCTGCACTCCGCAATCAAAACTCTCTAATGAGACCTTATGAATCCGAATACACGGATTAAACACATTACTGTCTAATTATTTTCCTCAAAAGAATGTTTATTTACAGATTACGTAAAGGAATATTTTGATTATTTTTTCACTTGTTGTTTATAAAATTTAATTAGTAAACAATGGATTATGATAATTAAGGATCACTACTGAACCACGGTAACACTAAGATTGAACTTGATTTAGTAACTTGTCACTTGTTTTAACTGTTAGAGATATGGTCGATAACGATAGGTCACAGCAATGGTTGCATATTGCATATATCCGAGTTTCACTCATGTCCGGAAGTGTTCGTTATCTCGCGCAAGTAGAGATGTTACTCACGGCTAATCGGGAAGCCATGGTGCGTGGGAGTGAAGGTGCTCTGAGGTCGCCTTCTCCGCTTCTCCTGATGCCGACGGAACGAACGTAACTACTCTTATGAGTTGCCTCTATCGAGTAAGCCTTTTATATGACAGTGAATGTACACAACCCCTACTCCATGCGGTTTATTTTATATTGATAATATAACTTCGTAATTATAAATTTGACTATTTGATGGCATTATGCCAAATAAGGCTTTCAGAATTTCATCCACAAACATTTTTAGTATTACCCTGTGTAATTGTTTCTTGAACTAGGTGCTGCAAACACGATTATCTTGACTATGTATTTTTATTTCAGTTTATGAATCGCGCGGATTTAATTACTTCTTAGCACGCTACCGACATCAAAGATTTTGTTTCTAGGAATTACTTCTGGATATCTTTAATCTGCTCTACTTTTATGGGAATAAAACTAAGTTTTAATAAATTAACTTTGATGATGTAATTGTTTTGAACGCTATTGATTAAAGCACCCTTGGCGTAAAAGGCAAGCAGGAAGCATTCAAAACCAGGAGGAATTCATCTGTAACCTAAAAGACCAGGAGTGATCATTAATACGATTGAATCGCACATATAACCACGTAATTATTATGATATTAAGATAGTCCGGCAATCCGAGTCCAGTGCGTTACATAATCATACGTAACCATGAATGGAGTTCTCCCATAAACGCTTTGTATAACATAACAGCTTGTAAGTACAAATATGTGTATGTATAATATACCTTGCCTTTTCATGTGGATTGAATGTCCGCTAGTCACGTTTTATGACGATGACTTCTAGCTTGATAATGGTCCCAGGCAGTGAAACTGGTCTGGATGAAAACCAGAAGTAATAATCTCTCAGCAAGCTTTGATGTACCTACTTGTAAAAAAAAAAAACTTAATCAATTGATGACAGTATTAAATAAAGCATTTTAAGGTCATTTAGTTTGAGATTCATTGAAAGCCAAATTATTCCTGTAACTTTGATTTTCATCTCGAAATCGGTTTAAAATTCTTGTCATCTTTATCATCATCATCAGCCTTATAATGTTCCCACAGCTGGGACTCAGGCTTCCTCTCTAGGATAGGAAATGGGCCGTAATCTCGGGCCCAGTGCAGGTTGGTGGATGTCACATGTCTTCGATTTTTGGTTCTAAGACAAGGCTGTTTCCTCACGATGTTTTCTTTCACCGTTTTGAGAACAGTGGTGATTAAATAAATTACATAAAGTAATGCGCCTGGCTGGGTTTGAACCCGCGACCTACAACTCGTAGTCGAGGCCGTTACCACTCGGCCACCACTGCTCTAAAAATTTTAAATCAAATTTCGTGTATCTACATGTAAGTAAATAGGTAAAAACCTACGCCACTAGACATTTGAAACACTGAAGATACCTACTGTATATTTTATGACACCCACGTAAAGATAGGAATGTCCTAGAAAAATACTGCAAAAAAAAAAACTACATCCGGTAGCTTGCATAACGTTATATTTAACAAATATAATAAGCGATATTTTAAGCTTGTTTGTTTAATTCATAAGCAGCGAACCAACAAACGAATTGAATACAATCTCTCTTCAAATTTGAGAACAATGTGAATACGGTATCTGACAAGCATGGCATCGTGAGACTTGACAGAAGGCTCTTTGACAATACTCTATACAATTATAGGTACCTTTCAAAGTACTCACTTGGATGCATTCAGAGCAAATCATTGTTACCCTCCGTAGCAAAAAACATGTTGGAAGGGCTTACCCAGGGAAGTATTATACCACCATTATTTGGGCCATGCCTGGCGATTTCGGTCATCTGATTGGGATATTGGGACTGCGATTTTAGTGTTTCTGCCTTTTACTGAGATAGGAAATCATCAAATTAATGATTTCTCCCACCCTGGGTGGAGTGAGAAGCAGTGTCATACTTTTACAGAATAAAATCTTTGCATTCCAGAGCCACGGTAACACTTCGAACATTCCCGCGACCCTAGTAAAGCTAAGGCATCTCGTCATCGGGATTCTGATTTCCAGCGATTCTACGATTTCGTAAGCGTGGGTTTGCGGACGGCGAGCAGTGGATGGCTCGCCATCCGGCCTTCCGATAACCCGAGTCGTCGATGGCGCTTATTGGTGTTCCACGCGCGCCTCAAGGAGAAGTCATCATATCAGTAGGGGCCCAGCAGGATCGAAGCCTCCTATTCCACCTTAGAGGCGGGAAAAGTCATTGAATGTGGAAAATCCTCACTTTTCAGATATCTCGATTGGTCCATTTTGCAGATACCTCGCGCCTTCGACACTGGCTTGGTTCTTATCAGACGTCTGGACAGCAAACTACCGCCGTCCGCAGGCCCACGCTTGCACTGGCCGGGAATGGCCATGTATCTCCCGACGACCCGGCCTTTTCCTGGGCTAGAGTATGAAGATCACCGTTTCAGTGTTCTCCACCGCTGTGGCCCATGCGCCACTTCAGCTTACTAAACTCTAATGTTTCACCAAAGGATCATGACCAACGATGTATATATTTCATTCTGAGTATTGATCGTCATCGGCATTTTCTGTAGTGCGGTAACCATATAGCAATAAAACACGTTACCCTTCTTCTGGAACATTCAGGTATAAAGGCATCTGTTTAGGAAAACCACCACTTTTTTTTAAGATGGGAAATCATCTTTTGGCTTCTCTCGCTCTAGAACGGACTAAACCACACCTTTGTTCCTTTGCATCCAAAAACTAAGGGACTCCTTTCAAAAGTCGACCCACGGCCCTAGTAGGCGTCACCCTTGCTAGGCTCCTATTGTTTTGCTGACATCCCTCTAAGGCGGGCGTGGAGCACTACGCAACGTCGACGACTCGGGAAGAAAACCACCATCACTTGGTTCTGAGTTTAACTACCTATTACACACTAACACATACTACACAAAATTAATTCTGCCAGATTAAATTTTTAACTACTTACTTATTTCATTTTATTTAATTAAGGACAACCAAAAAAGCATACACCATGATACATGTTAAGGATACAAGATCATTATTACATATTGTAGTGTGTCAGATCTATATTATAAAAAATGAATTGCTGAATGTGTTGCTAAGCGCAAATCTCAAGAACGGCTGGACCGATTTCGCTAATTCTTTTTTGTTGTGCTTGTTATTGTTAGGAGAAGATTCTTAGGTAGGGTAGGGTAGAGTAGGGTAGAGTAGGGTAGAGTAGGGTAGAGTAGGGTAGAGTAGGGTAGAGTAGGGTAGAGTAACCCTACTCTAAGAGTAGGGTAGAGTAGGGTAGAGTAGGGTAGAGTAGGGTAGAGCAGGGTAGAGTAGGGTAGAGTATGGTAGAATAGGGTAGAGTAGGGTAGAGTAGATTAGAGTAGGTCAGAGTAGGGTAGTGTAAGATAGAGTAGGGTAGAGCGGGCAAAAGCTAGTTACCTAAAAAAATTGCCTATTTTAAGTCCATTTTTTCTTTTTCTCTAAGAATTCAAGTCCAAATTATTTTTATTTTTAAAGTACGGAATTCTTTTTTGAAAATTAGTCATTTGTTTGATGGTTAGCGTTCTGTTTTCATGGATATATAAATCCGTCCAAACCATTTTCATCGCGTTTGTACGTTTTTCGTCATCATGAATACAATAAAAATTCGAGTGATTATGGAGTATGAGTACAGGCGTGGCAGTAAAGCGGCAGATGCGTCACGCAACATCAACGACGTGTACGGAGCGAAAATTAAATGATCGCACCACCCGTTATAGATTTACCCGCTTCCAGCAACCTAAAAAATGAGCCCCGTGTTCGACAGAATACTTTAGTCAACACTGACGAATTAAAGGCGATTGTGGAATCTGATGATTCTCAATCTACAGCTTAATTAGCAGCAGCTTTCGATGTTAGAATATTGGTCTAATTGGCAAGGTAAAAAAGCTTGACAAAGTACCCCACGAATTGAATCTTCGTCTTCTCGAATCGATGGTTTCCATTTCCCTCAAAGTTTTCGGGCCCAGTAGGTTGCCACATTTATAGCGGCGTCAGTGGCGATTTTTAGGTCCTCCAGTTTTTTTACGAATTGAATGATCGCCAGCGCGAAGCACGAGTCCAATCGAGCCTTGCACTTTCGTTACTTTCATTACTTGTGACGAAACATGGATTCTGTTCGACAATCGCAAGCGCTCAGCGAGGTGGTTAGATCCTGGTTCAGCACCTAAACAATGCCTCAAACGAAAACTGACCCCTAAAACAGTGATGGTCACTGTTGGGTGATCTAGCACCGGTGTCATTCATCACAGTTTTTTACCAAACGGGATGAGCATTACTGCAGATGTGTACTGTGAAGAACGGAACAAAAAGTCTGAGCAATGATGGAGAAGCTCTCACATCTCCAACCAGCTTTGGTCATCAATGTCCATTTCATAGGTAAAGACCTAATATATTGGTACACCTCTGATTAAAACTCTGAACTCATGCTTCTTTATGACCTATATGTATACCTAAGTACTCATATATTATCTAAGTATTATAGTCAGACTTATAATGTTTCCGTTGCTAGGACTCAGGCATGACTCAGGCCTCCTCTCTATGATAGAGAATGGGCCCTAAACCACCAAGCGAGCTCTAACGCCCGGAGGACACGCTGGAGCACGCGGTATAGGTGTGCCCCACTTGGGAAGAGCATCCCCGTGTCCTCGTGGAGGCGATCCGTGGCGATGGTCTCTCGCGCCGGGCCTTGGTTCAGGCTATGGTCCGGAGCGAGGAGGAGTGGCAGGCGGTCGCCTCCTTCTGCGAAGCAGTAATGCTAGCAAAGGAGGAGGCTGACCGCTTCAGGCAACGGCGCTACGCCGCAGCCGCCGCCGTAATTCCGATCCAAATTTCCGGCCACCGTAGGCGCGGGCTTACAGACGGCGGGCAATGGGTAGCTCGCTGTCCGTCCGCGGTAAAAGACCGGACCGAGCCCAAGTCGTTTACGGCGCGCACTTGCAGCGCGAGTTGTCAGCAAACCGTAGGAGCCCAGTACGGTCGAGGCCTAGTCTGGGACTCTGGGGAGATATGAAAATCCATACCAGGGCCTGGATCCAAGGCCCCTGCCTTAGGAAGAAACAGGGTAGGTTTCTAGTCAGTAAGACTCTGACACTATTTCCCGCTTCGCCTAAGGGCGCGATTTGTCATTGGATGATTTTACTTACCATAAAAAAAACCAAGCGGGTCCGGTGCGAGTTGGTGGATGTCACAAGTGTTCGAATTTTTTACTAGTCTAATATATATATACATATATAATAATTTATATAATTATGATAGTTATGGTCACAAAACGCAACAGTCGAACAAATTAAGCTTTTAGAAAAGTCTTCTAAAGAGTACTTTATTATTAATTTCAGCCGCTTAGGGCGCTTTCAATTTAGACGTTTCATGTCCACATGATAAACGTGCGGCAACGGTTTGTTCCATTACATGTCCGGCCGACATGATATGCCCGGCTGGTAGCAGTACGTTAGCAATCCGACAAGCGCCTAAATTAAAAACGTATCTGGCTGCCGTGCGTTTGTATGCCAGTGATGCGCTATTCAACACCGAATTAAACACGTGGTGCTTGTGACGATGCCGTCCAGTTGTTGTCCGTTCACCGTATGGTTGCCGCACCGTGCGCTTTGTATGTAAAATACGTTCATCCGTATGTAATACGACTACCGCACTGCATCTGTACCCTAGCAGGCCATCAAAAAACGCATGAATTGAAAGCGCCCTACACGTTTAGACAAAGCGACAACTGTCTTACAGGGTGGTGGCATATTTGTTTTTAGTTATGTCAAATTTCAAGTCTATTGACTACCCCATAACATTCAGACTAACGAATCGCGTGGCGACCGTTCCCAACACGCGCATTTGGTTACCGACCTCATTAAAAAAAATGTAGCTAATATTTCTTCAATTATATTAAGTTTAAGCTCCTTGTAATTGGGTTTGATTGCTATAATATAATCAGACTTAAACCCGCTTAAAAAAAAATTAATCAAAACATTTTCTTGTGATCTGTTACACGTGTAACTTTGATTTTATACGATTAATTATTTGCCATCCTCCATATAATCCGATAAGGAAAAAAAAAATCAATTGATTGCCCCCCGCCCTTCAGTTGGGCAGCCCTATAACGATATTAAGCCATCGCTAGATATAATGAAATATATTGCCTTATACATTTAAAATTATTTTCAAAGCGATAAATTATAAAATGATTTAGGTTTAGAAACTTGCCTCAAAGATATGTCAGCATATTTGAAAGGGCCCAGCAGGATCGATGCGTACTAAAAAGGTAACTGAAGGACACAGATGGGTCAATAAAAGTCTGTCACGCAGTCTCGCTCCACCCAAGGAGGGGAGGGCTTGCAGACTACGAGCAATGGGTAGCTCGCTGTTCGGCCGTCCAGTAACCATCCGGTCCGAGCCCGAGTCGTCGAGTGACGGCGCGTAGTGTTCCACACGCACTTCAAAGAGATGTCATAACCGAAGGGGCCCAGCAGGTCCTGCCAGCAGCCTGCTGGGGCTATATATATGTATATATACAACGTTAAATTTTAGTCAATTTAATACCGCGGAGGGTCGATTCGGTACATGAAATACAATCGATTTGTAAAGAAAAAAATAAAGTAGTTTTTTTCTAAAACTCGAATTAATATACGCATGTACGAAATTAATTTCTTTCAGTAAACGAGTCAATGACCTTTTAGGTAGCAGTCGGTCGTTGTGTACTAACTACCTACAGGTCATTGGCCTCGATCAGCTGACATTTACTTAAAGAAATTAATTTCGTACATGCGTAAATTAATTCGAGTTTAAAAAAAAGTACTTTATTTTTCATTTTTATCTTTACAAATCGATAGGGTTTCATGTACCGAATCGATGCTCCACGGGATTAAAACGACCAAAATTTAACGGTGTACAGGGTTTTTTTTTTTTTTTTTTTTTTTTTTTTTTTTTTTTTTTTTTTTACCGTGTACAGGGTGACGTTCACTAATTACGATTCACCCTATATAGATATATATATATATAGATATATATATATATACCTATATATATAATTATATATATATATACCTATATATATATATGGGTTGACAACCAAAAGGGAAATCCATGGAACGCAAGAGTAAAGAAGGAACATAAGTGGTGGTATTTGTCATCAAAAGTCTGACACTATCCAACGCGATGTTTTTTTTTTTTTTTTTTTTATGGTAGGTAAAATCATCCAATGACAAATCCCGCCCTTGGGCGGAGCGGGAAGTAGTGTCAGACTCTTACTGACTAAAAACCTACCCCGTTCCTTCGTTGCCTATAGTGCCGGGGCTGAGCCTTCCTCTCAGAAAACGGCCCTTGACCCCAGCAGGCTTCGACCCTGCCTGCCTGCAGTTAGGAGGCTGGGCCTCTTCGGTTTGCTGACAGCTCCTTGAGGCGCGCGGGAACAGAACGCGCCGGTCGCTTACCGGACGATCGGACAGCGTGCTACCCATTGCACGCCGTCCGCAAGCCCGCGCCTACGGTGGCCGGAAATCGGGATCGGAATCCCGGCGGCGGCTGGGGCGAGCGCCCCGTTGCCTCTGCCTGATGCGGTCGGCCTCCTCCTTTGCTAGCATTACTGCTTCGCAGAAGGAGGCGACCGCCTGCCATCCCTCCTCACTCCGGACCATGGCCTGAACCAAGGCCCGGCGAGAGAGATCGCTGCCGCCGATTGCCCCCACGAGGACACGGCGATTCTCCGCCCAGGCGGGGCACATCTCTACAGTATGCTCCACCGTGTCCTCCGGGTGTTCCGCACAGTGGCGACACCCGGGCGAATCCTCCGCACGAATCCGGAACAGGAACTTGGCACACTTTCCAAACTAACTTTTTAACTTTCAAACGCGATGTTTGATGTAAAGGCAACGCGAATAAAGAGAGTAAAACGCCTGAAAACTCTTGTGGCATTTGGTAACTCCGTGACTTACTCGAATATTTCACAAAACTTGTTCCAGGAAATACGTTTTTTTTTTAAACGCTTAAAGGTTTTCGAGAGAAATTGTCGTCATTCAAAATTTCGATTAAATATGCACAGCTTTTATAAATGTAGATACTTTTTTATATTTTTAATGTATGAGTACATTATACAGAGCCAAAATTCACGTTAAATAGCAGATTTTCAGAGGTCTTTACTGGATTAGTATTACACAAACATTTATGTTTTGATTTCTATAGAAGCCCAGATAATATTCACAAGATATCTGTGTATCCAAAATATCTAGGAAAAGATGTTTTATAAATTCATAATCACGTAAGAGCAGTTTTATAAAAATGTGCGTCGAATTGGTCGCTCTTAACAAAAAACCCAATAGGGGATGAAGTCATTTGATGACTTCTCACCTCAAAAGAAAAAGATTCTAAAAACTCTTTGTACTTGTTTCAATTTAGATATCTCAAGTTGATAATTATACTTATTCTTCCCTATATCCTTATCCGTATCCTTTCCGACCTGCTTACCATCAGGTGGGATCGCAGTCAAGCACTAGTTTATATCAAATAAAAAAATAATCTCTACATAGTATAAAACAAAGTCGCTCCTCGGTGTCTGTTCATATGTATGCTTATATCTTTTAAACTACGCAACGGATTTTGACGCGGTTTTATTTAGTAGATAGAGTGATTCACAAGGGAGATTTATTGTATAATATATGCATAACATTGCATTTTGCACCCATGCAAAGCTGGGGCGGGTTGCTAGTAATATTATAAAACAAAGTCTCCTACTGTTTCTGCCCGCCTGTCTACCTGTTCGCGATACACTAAAAAAATACTAAATATATTTTCACGCGGATTTTACCAATAGTCAGAATGATTGATGAGGAAGGTTTAAGTGTAATACATAATTGTTAGTGTTAGATTACGGAGGCGCGGCGCGTCGGGCCGTCCGTCGTACATTGCCATATGTTTGAGTTTGCGCGAGCGATGACGCGGCCCGCTGCTGCAATGTACGACGAAACGCCCAACGCGCCGCGTCTCCGTAAACACGGCCTTATAGTAGAGAAAAGCCAAGAATTTCAAAGATCACCCGTGCGAAGCTAGGGCGGGTCGCTAGTACTTAATAAATTAATATAAATGCGCATATGTGTTAGTTTGTTACACTTTCACGCCTTAACTTCTCGACCGATCATAATAAACTACATGTTTCTTTGAGATGAGACGTCATCAAATAATTTCTCGAGACTGCTGTCCAAGAAAGAAAGTAAGAAGAAAGAAAAAGAATTTATTTGGTACAGCACAAGGCAAAACACAATAAATAGGTAACACAAAACAAAAAAAAAGCAAAAAATATACAGATGTATGCCTCACGACAGCACCAAAATACATAGGTGCTGTCGATGGCCCACTTATTAGAATGCCCAAAGTGCCCCTACACCTGCTCTCTGGAGGACTTAAAAAATGCCACTGATGCCGCTATAAACGTGGCAACCTACTGGGCCCAAAAACTTTGAGAGAAAAGAAAACCATCGATTCGACAAGAAGAATTTGCAGTGAAAGGGAGTGTCAGACTTTTACTGATTAAAGTCCACCTGTGTTTCTTCAGTCACCCTTTGCGATCCAAGGTACCGTAACTAGCCTTTGATACGCCCGGTGCGAGCTTCAATGACTGCGCCCCTAGAAAAAAGTGCAATACAGGTAAAAACGACTAGATATGACATTTCCGCCCCCTCCAGGGACTGCGCTCTGTGAATACGTCTAGGTACTGCTAGCACCTTCTTAGCTACGGCACTGGTCACGATTACTCTTTCAAATAATTCTGCAGTTCTATTATAAATAACACAAGGTGATACAGAACAGATGAGGGAAGAATAGGTCAAAGGATACCTTTCATGCAGAAAAGCATTTGGTAGGTAAAAACTTTTAACTTTATATAGGGTGTCTGTTAATTAGTGACCGATACTTAAACACGTGATTGTAGTCACGATAACAAACAACTTTTCCTATGGGACCAAACCTGAAATCACGAAAAAAATCAGACAGAAAGTTCTGGACATTTTGACCAGTTAGGCGAACAAAATGTACTGACCAGCAGATTTTTTCACCATATCAGGTTTGGTCCTTTAGCAAAAGTTTCTTGTTATAATTACCAGTCACCCTATATATAGTTGCTTGATTATGGAATTTTTCAATAATCCCATGGTAGGTCGCGTTATGTAAAACACAACTACTGTTACCGATATACAATTATCTTATATCTGTGTTTAGGAAAATACTTGTAACAATGGCTAAACAAAGTTATTGTTAATTTATTATTAATGTTCAAAGATGTGTGACACTGGACTTGGAAGAAGATACTAAAAGTACTATAGGCTAAAACAAGTTTAGAGTGCGAGGCCAGTCTAAGCGTGCTGTCAGGTTATAGTCACCCCACTGATCCAAGCTTCTGTTCCACGAATTGGTATCTACTTGCAACAAGCTCAGCAAGTTTAGCCAGCATCATCATTTAAATGTAAACTAGTTGATTCTGAGATACCGTATATACAGTGCCAGTGTGTGTGGGCATAGGGCACATTACTCATAAAACCTGGAGTGGCGACCGCGTACCGGAATACGCAACGTTAGAAGGCTTCCCTCAATGCGGGCCGATGACCTGGTGGGAGTCGCGGGAAAACAGACCTGTGCATCTTGTCGTAGTTCGTTAATGCGACACTTGGTCCTCCAAGTGTCAAAGTTGTCTATTGTTGAACTTAGGCCTCCTGGCTTAAGTCCAACAATAGACAACTTTCGGCTGAAATTATGAGTGTATGTGCCAAACTCAGTTCTTGAAAATGACCATGTCAAGTTGCACTGTAACCGGCCTGTGGAATGTGGCTAAAAGTCTGATATCCTGGTGATAGACAGATTAGTGAGCCGTGCGTTGATAGTACTTAGATATTACCAACTTTCGTGACGAGAACCTCGTGAAAGCTTAGAAAGACAAGCTAAGCGAATATCTCGACTTAGCACACGAAGTTGTCGTCATATCGAATAAAGACTCGGCGTCATTGTGGCGATTGTCTCAACTGCCAACGATCAGATAACCAAAAGCCTCTATTTCGAGGTTTACGTTGCTTGGTTGGTTCAAGGGCCTGGTAGAAGGTAATACCTAGTTTTCGATAAAGCTCGCATTGTGAGAAGTTTTCAATCAAAATACCTTTATCACAGGCATCTAGCCAACATCTAGATGAAACCGTGTTCCCAAGAAAATCGCAAACAATTTATTTGTAATATATTTGTTTATCGAAATATTAAAAAAACCAATTAGGTTTAAATAAACAAACGACATAATAATAAATTGTTTTCTTTGACATAGTGCATTAAGCAAAGTTTGTCTGAATTCTTACAGCACTACAGTTGCTATGAAAAAAAAAAAAACAGAAATAGCATAGCATAACATCAGCCTTATTATGTTTCCACCGCTGGGACTCAGGCCTTCTCTCTAGAAGAGGGAATGGGCCATTATCTACCACTCGGGCCCAGTGCGGGTTACTGGATGTCACAAGTCGGGACCGTTACCACTCGGCCATCATTGCTCCGAAACCAGCAATAAAAAATTAAAAAATCTATTTACATCTTAAACTCTACCGATTCTCGCGTGGCGATCCCGGTAAGCCTTTGGAAGTTTTTAGTGGATACAGTGGCTCTTTGTGCTTAACAAAGGAAAGATTTTTCTAAAACTTATCCCTGAGTTAGAAAGTTTGTTAAATAAGGAATGAAACATTGTCTGGATAGACAATCATTTTGGGCATACAAATAAGTAATGGCGAAACCAATTCATAAAATTGAGAGATACCCTGTACGATTCAGATTCACCTTCGTGAAAGTTCGCACCTTTTGAAAAAATCTTCATATTTGTAATACTGAACACTGGATTGCATGAGAATGATGTCATAACCAAGTTATCAAAAAACAGATTCATAATAAATGTTAGAAAGTGAAATCCTTCATGTTTTGAAACACCCAATTTGTAACAACTTAAGCACCCACAGTTTAAATTGACATTGCGAATATTTTTCAGTAAAATCTTATTATTTACTTCGACAATGTACAATATGCTTATATTATAGGCTCCTAATAAGATTTAATAAGAATTCTAAAATTCTCACGAACAAGGTCGAAATCATTATTTTTTTAAACACACTTCTATATCTTTCGTTATGATCTTGGCATAAGCTTCCTATGTTTATTCTATGAGAAATAACAATGCAAAAATATGTGTGTTTAAAATATTAAGATCAGTTTTTATATGAATAATAAATGTTAATTTGTATTTTGATTGTTAAGATTACTATTAACTTACGCGGGCTTGCGGATAGCGTTGTACTAAACGAACACCTTAAATACTTAGTTGTATGGGAAACTTACATAATTTAGTCGCGAGTTCCTATTCGATAGATTTTGTACCTGACTTACTGACATACTACGGATTTTAGTTCTGAAAGTCACTGCTAGAGGCGCTATAAAATTTGCCATACAAACAATTTACGTCGTCGCTATCGAGTAGCGAAGAACACTATTGCTTTAAACTCTTGGTAGAGGTACTGTACTCTACCATGAGTTTAAAGCAATAGTATTCGTCGCTACTCGATATCGACGGCGTAAATATTTTGTATGGCAAATTTTGCAGCGCCTCTAGCGGTCACTTGCAGAACCAAAATTTGCCATACAAAATATTTACGGCGTCGATATCGAGTAGCGACGAATAGTATTGCTTAAAACTCATGGTAGAGGTACTGGACACATGACGCGCAACGCTATCAGATTGTCCAAGAACATGTATATGTGAACGACTGAACGTGTATATTTTAAGTAGTGGCTCAAACTGTACTATATGTAATATTGGTGTACAACAAAGTAAACATAAATAAATATATGATGAACCAGTGCCCCCCCCCTCTCCCTCACTGTTTCCGATGCTTGCTCTTTGTTATACCTATAGATATTGATTTTTTCTCTTGTTATACCTATAGCGTGGGGTGAAGTGTCTTCGAATACTTTCCGTATCATCGAGGCACATCTTTCAGCCTAACTTACAAGTACATAACCAACGTATAATGTGCATACTGCTGGACCACAGGCATCAGATAAAGGCATAAACATGTAAAGGGACTCAGCATTTATCCACGTGTCTTTGATTTTTATTTCTGCAATTTACTCTTGAGGTCTTCCTTCGTATTTCCTTAAAAGGCAAACATATTTAGATTGAACAGAGCTGCAAACATGAAGATAATTTATAGGACCCATTCAATAAAATTCTGGACAAAAATAAAAAAATTGGAACAGAGAATACACTTGCTGTAGCGAATTGTCTTCGTGACGGATGAGCTGAACAATTTAAATTACTGATCTAGTCACAAAAACACCCGTGTGAAGGGGAAAGAGAGGCCTTTACCCTGAGAAATCTAAAATTAATATACCTATGAATTTCGCTTCCCTTGGGAGTGTTGAAACAAACGTTTTTTTCGACATAAACCGCCGTATCTTTTTTTTCCGTTAACTTAGAAGTTTTATTTTTTCACAGCTTCGAGGGATCGCAGACTTGAGTATACACCGTTTGATCATTTTAGTCCCGTGTAGGGGCGATTCGGTACATGAAACACTATCGATTTGTACAGAGAAAGATAAAAAATAAAGTAAATTTATTTAACGCGAATTAATTTACGCATGTACGAAATTAAATTCTTTAAGTCCACGCATTCCCGAGATAAAGGATCTTGACAGACAGACAGACGGGCAAAAAAGTTATCCTTTAATAGGTTTTTTTATGGTGGGTGAAAATCATCCAATGACAACCCCCGCCCTTGGACGGAGCGGGGGATAGTGTCAGATTCTTACTGACTAAATAAACCCAAACCGTTCCTTCGTTGTCTTTCATACCGAGGCCGAGCCTTCTTTTCAGAAGCCGCCTTTTGGCCCCTGTAGGCTTCGACCCTGCCTGCCTGCTAGCAGGCTGGGCCTCTACGGTTTGCAGACAGCTCCTTAAGGTGCGCGGAAACAGTACCTACACGCCGTCGACGACTTGGGCTCAGTACGGTCGCTTACTGGACGGTGGGACAGTGAGCCCATTGCTCGCCGTCCGCAAGCCCGCGCCTACGGCGGCCGGAAATCGAGAACGGAATCCCGGCGGCAGCTGGGGCGTGAGCGCCGTTGCCTTTGATTGATGCAGTCGGCCTCCTTCTTTGCTAGCATTACTGCTTCGCAAAAGGAGGCGACCGCCTGCCACCGCTCCTCGCTCCGGACCATGGCCTGTAACAAGGCCCGGCGCAAGAAATCGCCGCCGCCGATCATCCTTTAGGGTTCCACTTTTTTCATTTTGAGGTACGGAACTCTAAAAAGACGGGTGGATGGTGTGAGCTCATAATAACAAAACAATAACGACAATCACGTGAAGTCGCTTCCTTCATCTTGCTTGGCTCTGTGACCTACGATTAAGTAAGTTCAGGTGCTCACAACGCGTGAGACTTTGTTAAATAATAACAATAATGAGCTCGTCGTAAAGAAAGCAACGTTTAAAATAATTAGCCAAGGCAAGCAGGTTTTAAGAAGGCTAGATGCTAATACAATTCATTGTTTTTTTTTTTCACTAAAGCGTTTAGACACAACTGATTGCGTACGTTGGCGCGGGTATCTAGGTTCTTCCTCAAAGGCAAATTATAATACAAAGAAAGCATTCGCGAGATCAAAAATGTTGATTGATAGGTACTACACTGGACGGTTAATATATGGCCAGATAAGTACCATGTTAAATGCTACATATACATGAATTTTTACGCCACCTGCTCGATAACGCATTTTTTTTTATATTGGTACACCAACAGCATTACATACAGGATTAAAAAAAATATGTATGTTATACAACCCTCACCTAAAGCAAGTCATTCTGTCCGTAAGGAGATCCTTATAATATGAGCCTATAGGCATATTCCCATGGAATAATATGATTTGAATTTGGAACGTCAACAACATTTAAAAAATATCTTTGATTCCTATAATTCCCTCACTCCATTCGGGATTAAAACTTAGCATCCTTCGTTTCGTTCGGTATTCAACATCACGACTAGAAACTACTTTCATATAATCTAGACAGTTTATAATGAAATTTCTCGCCCGAAATTTAAAAAAAACCCGCCTCGAAGTCATATTTATAACACTTTCCACAACGTTTTAACACATTTATCATAATCTAAGGTACATATATTACTATATTATATAACAGACAGACATAACCCAAGACCGTTGAGTTTACCTATCACTCGACATTATCTTGAAGAGCTTATTGGCAAAATTGTTGCATCTCACATTCTTACATCATACTGTGCAATATGATATTTGAGCCCAACTATTGAAAAACTGCACAAAACACATCGGCACTCTTAATAACAAATTATGGCGCGTTATTCATATTAACATGACATAATAAATAAATAAAACTCGTTAAAACAACCAGTAATTTCAATCAAGATATGCAAAGTTAATTAGGTAATTTGATAAGCAGTGGTTTTAATAAATCAAGACGATTATATTTAAATTATTTACTAAGAAAAAGTGCATAAGATTTAATGGTCTGAGTATATTTCGCAATGCGGAACAATTAGTTGCTATAGGTAATCACGATAGCCGAGATTTTGAGTGGATTAATAGAAGCAGATATTTAAATTGGCAAGAATGTAGAAGCCTGTACAATCTACCTGCAGCCAATAGGTCATTAACCCACGCCAACGCTCGTATGAAGCAACGGAACAATCGTTGTTAATAATAAATTGTAATGGAATACGATTTCGACATGGTGAAAGAATTCTGGGTCTTGTGCCTCAATGGCTGCCGTGATAATTGGTCGTTAGATGCCATAAAGGAGCGCATTAGAAACAAATGGGGTGCTAACTGTTTACTCGTCAAATATGTTAGTAAAGTGTCTGCATGCATAATGAAATCATTGCTATTGGTGTCCAAATGACCGCCCATCAGAACTACTGCCCCATGACCTCGTACCAGATACCGCACGGACGAGTTCCAGTAGTTGAACTCCACAGTTTCAGCATCCAAAGTGTGTCAATATAAGCATGGTACTAACCAACTAAAAATAGGTTTTTAACTTCAGTTTTTCTTCTTCTTATCAAGAGTCAGTACAATTTGATATTTACCTCTAATATCAAAGTACTTTGAGGAGTGACTGGAGAGGCATCAAGATGTCAAGATGATGACATAGGTTCTAGAGGTTCCCGCTCCGGTTTCAGGCGGAAAAATCACCCAGGTGTCATCATTGTGCGAATCGTCCCGGAGTATTTTATAGGTATGCATTTGTGTAGGTTTGTGATTCCTTCTTGCTTAACGGCTAAACAGATTTGAATTAAACTTTGGCATACAGTTAAATCATATCCTGGATTATTGAATACTTTTTGTCCCTTTTGTACTTTAGAAATTATGTTCTACTCTCTCTCAACCAGTCGAAGAAGAAGGAGTATCAGGAGTTTCCATAAAGATAAATATCATAATAATGTTTTAGTTTTACTCTATATTGCAATGGTAATGGGCAATGTGTTCAAGTGGTAACAACCACGACGATTTTGAATCTTTGAATCTTTTGAATCTCATCAAGGAAAACATCGAGAAGAAACCGGCATATCCTAGAACCAAAAATTCGAAGATATGGGAAAGCCACCACCCGCACTGGACCCACGTGATGGGATATACGGCCCATTCCCTCTCTTAACGAAGAGGCAGTTCCAACTGTGGGAACATTATAAAGGCCGATTATACTATGATTATTATGAAACTAATAATATCACCGTTGGTAATAAAGAATGTGGCATCGCACATCAAATAATTTTTCTTCTCTTTATCATTTAAGTGGTAGCCACGCCGATGGTTGATCAATTCCTTCATCATCACAACGTAACTTTTACTATAATACGTATTTATAGGAAATTTTCGACCACTTTAATAAAAGGAAAATTGAAAACTAAAATAAACATTCCAATCACAGAAGACGTTGCCGACTGTTGCATTGAGTATTGAATAAAATCTATTTTCAGAGCTGGGGAGCCTAGTTCAATCTGAATGGAAGAAAATTGATCAAATCGATATCCACCGCATCGATTTATCGAGGTCAAGTATGGCATTCGCTACAATTTCTTGAATTACGTATAATAACGCGTAACTTTTCCTTTTGAACTAAAATTCAGTTTATACAGCTATTACGGCACTTTATTCATTTGTCTGTATTATGCAAGGTAAGTCAAAGGTGATGTATTTACAGTGCGGTCAACTCACACCACAGTTATCATAATTAAGTATTATGTAGTTCGACCCGAACGTTGGAACCGTTATAAAGCACTTGATGTTATTGCAGCTCCGCCTACTTCGAAAGTTGAAGCATATTTTTTGGAAGGAAACCCCTTTTAATTATTAATTTTGAATATTTTATTTCACATATGCCTACTTAAGTACCTATAAAACTTCAGGATCTAATTGGTTATGTCTTGTAGAAAAGAACAGGCAAGTAAAATCGTGGTATCTCCGGCCATGTGGGAGTCGGACTCGCGCACGAAATGTTCCGTACACTATCGAACAAAAATGGGCAAAAAATCGCGTTAGTTGTATGGGAGCCACCCCCTTAAATATTTATTTTATTTTGGTTTTAGTATTTGTTGTTATAGCGCCAACAGAAATGCATAATTTGTAAAAAAATCAACTGTCTAGCTATTGCAGTTCTTGAGATACAGCCTGGTGACAGACGGACGAACAGATAGCCGAGTATGAAGTCTTAATTATAGGTTTTTGGGTACGGAACCATAAAAATGATTGAGTTTTAAAATATTTTCTTAATAGAATAGTGATCTCTATATAAATCGTTAACCACTCAATAGAGAATCACAATAAAATAAATTAGGGCAGAGATTGATCTTTATTGTTGTATATCAAAAACGAGATATATAACCTATTTTAAGACTACAATTATGTACTTAAATTTTATACCTGAAAAGTACACATTCGAGGTTTCTAAGTGCAGCATCTTTAGCCGTTTGATAATCTTTGTACAAATAGTCGAAATATCAGTTAAAATATTTCAAAAGACTTCATGATGACTTGTATCGAAACCAAAATTAATTTAGAAATATAGATACAAAAGAAACTTCACACACTCAACTCACTCAACTCACACTTCAACACTTCAAATCGCGGTCAAGCGGTCATCACCTCACCACAATCCGTGGCCACTTGTGGGTCTGAACGTATACCAGAGTAACATCCGTGACTTAAATTACTTGATGATATAACCTGTGGGTTTTATAATCGGTCGTCGATTCAGTTCCCAGCTCGTGGGACGAGTAATACAGTCGATGGGTTTCCGCTATGGTTAATACGAAGTATCGGAAAGGTCATGATGAGAAATTTTTAATGGGCTATAAAATATAAAGATTTTGAACGTAGAATCTAACACAAAGGAGATCATGGCTGGTATTATGAGTTAATTCCAGTGACAAGATTTCTAAATATCAATCCTAGAACCATAATATTTGAAGGAAATCCTTTTACTTATCTTGTTATAGCCCATCAATAGGCAAACGAAATAAAGATATATTTCCACCAACAGACACATATTTTTAAAAAGAAGATATGACTACAATTGACAATAGTAGGCAAACCTATGACCCATTACCCAATAGCGAATATTGTTCAATATACAATATACAATAAATATACAATCCAGTAATAGGGTTGTTTATTAGGTTCCATATCAATTCAACAGTGCTAGAAAGGCCTATATACTAAGTCCTTTCGAAGGCAACTGCTCTGACTCCAGCCGGTTCAATCTTTTTTCTTTTCTTTCTTTATTTAATGTTTTACACATTATAGTTACATTAAATAGCCACAAATAAATCTTATATATAAAAATGAATAGCTGTTCATTAGTCTCGCTAAAACTTGAGAAACCGATGTGGCTAATTTTTGTCTTGAAATATTCGTAATAGTAGAGAAGGTTTAAACGGTGAGAAAAAAGTAAAATTCACGAAAAGAAACGAATATTACGCGGTACGATGTTTGCTGGGTCATCTAGGTTAATAGTACATTATGATACAAGTGTGTAATGTAAGCGGTTACCGTCGAGGCGGTATTAAGACCCGAGCCTTGGCGAGGGTCTTAAGAGAGCCAAGAACGGTAACCATACATTACTCACGTGTATAATACGACGTTTTTCAATACACTTGTGAAGAAAAATAATTTAGCTAACCATTATCACAACAGCAAAACTAGTAACATTTGTCATAATATGGCGGTAAAAAATTAAATCTGTTTACATAGGCGAGCATCTAATTTTTTTAAATTATCTATAGCTGAAGGCTATGGCTATATAGTCTTTTGATCAAATTGCCAAGTCGTTGTTTGTTTTCTTGCGTGAAAAGTTTCTACGATAATGTCATTTTTAGTGACAATCGAATACGGATATACCATTTTCTAATATTTTTGTAGTATTTGATTTTATTAAATTATAAATACAGCCAATGAACTTCACTCGAAAAAATCACACCAAAAACCGCGCGTATCGCGGCCATAGACCACAAAGAAAAAACAATTTTTATTTGAACGAACGATTTATATATTAAATGTTTTGTTATTAAATAAATCGTTTTTACAAGTTAAAATGGTTGAAATTGCATGAAATAAGTAATCAGACACTAATTTATACTATTGAACGAACGCAATCTATAATATAAAAATGAATCGCAAAATGTGTTGGTAAGCGCATAACTCAACAACGCCTGGACCAATTTGGCCAAATCTTTTTTTAAAATGTTCGTTGAAGTTCAAGGATGGTTTTTACGGCGAGAAAAATAGAGTAGGGTAGAGTAGGGTAGAGTAGGGTAGAGTAGGGTAGAGTAGGGTAGAGTAGGGTAGAGTAGGGTAGAGTAGGGTAGAGTAGGGTAGAGTAGGGTAGAGTAGGGTAGAGTAGGGTAGAGTAGGGTAGAGTAGGGTAGAGTAGGGTAGAGTAGGGTAGAGTAGGGTAGAGTAGGGTAGAGTAGGGTAGAGTAGGGTAGAGTAGGGTAGAGTAGGGTAGAGTAGGGTAGAGTAGGGTAGAGTAGGGTAGAGTAGGGTAGAGTAGGGTAGAGTAGGGTAGAGTAGGGTAGAGTAGGGTAGAGTAGGGTAGAGTAGGGTAGAGTAGGGTAGAGTAGGGTAGAGTAGGGTAGAGTAGGGTAGAGTAGGGTAGAGTAGGGTAGAGTAGGGTAGAGTAGGGTAGATTTGGGTAGAGTAGGGTAGAGCGGGAGCGAAGCCGCGGGCAAAAGCTAGTAACCTAATAAATAAATGTGATTTTTTTTCGTATTCAAAATTTGATTTGCGAACAAAGAGGTTGAACAAAAAGGTTATAGCTACATTACAGCACTAGTGCGTAATGGTAATCAAAATGTCACAGTTTGGTAACAGATGCCATTATATACCTAAGTGTAGTGCAATAAGAGCCACTTTCTGAGCAAGTGTATTGAAAAATAAATAATTCTGCTAGTGAACTACACATAACTATGTGTATAACTAAATTATCAATATTTTAATTGAAAAATTAACTTTAAACCTAGATTTATGTAATAAAGACTTTCCTGAGCTAGGTTTACAATACTTGTGTTTCCTGTCATCACTTAACAAGACTAATCATAACGGGTGCATGTATACAGAACTATAGAATAACAACTTACGAACTAAACTGACAACGGAAATAAACCCTCGACTAATGTCAATAAAAACAATAATTAAATGTAAATTTTATTGAGTCTGGTGGAGAAAATTACTAAGAATTAGAAGAAAGAATAACTTAAATAAACCAGACAGGAAGTTCAAAGATCCAACCACTCATTTGCATACCGACTGCAATCAATAAAACCAAACCAAACTGTTATGGTGAATGTTTTTTATAAATTATGTAACAGACAAGATTCGACAACAACAGATAGAGTAAATTATTTAAATGCGTCATCAAGCTTGAACGGAGACAATATTATGGAATTTAGGACTAAGCTTTTTTATATTGATATAGAGTAATAATAATAATAAATATCCAGGACCTCAGGATTCCGAGTTTTATAGACACATAAAAAATAATAATATTCCACAACTATCACACAACGCCGTCTCGTCTCAAGCTAAGCAGAGCTTGTGTTAAGAGTAATTGCACTTAGCGAGGGAAAGTTTAAAACTCATATTAAGCGTGTCTTAACCAAAAAAGCATATTATAAGGTTAAAGACTATGTCGAAGACACGTTTGTTTGGCAATGACTGCTTCTGCACATGTGGCCCCCTTGTAACTCATTAATATTGTGTAGATGTGTCTATTAACTGCTCCATCTTTGTTTTTAATATATGACACGTATTTACTTTTTTATTTTGACACATTGCTTTTGAAATATTTTTTATATTATTTAAACCATCGGACATAGTAATGGTTGTAGTGATAATTGTAATTATTTATTTTTTCTTCCTTTTATAAAGCCTCTTTCTACCTATAATGTAAATGTGAGCACACTGCAGACTCCGCAAATTCTTATATTACTTCCTTCATGACTCACTTTATTATGATTATTTTTGTTGTGCTCTCTGGTACAATATTGACTGGTCTACATTGTCCATAAATAATTCATTAATGAATACTGTAATATGGAAATATTGTAATATAAACCATTTTTGTAAAAGAGTAACAATATAGTTTCTTGCCGGTTCTTCTCTATAGGAAACGGCCAATTTGGAACCGAGAGCGCTTCTGACGTTTTATAAGTGCCCATGTAGGCCTATGTAAAATAAAAATATTTTGATTTATAATACTAGACAACTGTTAAACATACATATATATTTTTAAGTACATACATATTATAGATAATTATCTCTTATTATTAAAATTAAAATTTACACCCAGACACAGAACAAATGATCGTACTCATCACACAAACATTTTTGTCCTGGGTGGGAATCGAACCCACGACCTCCGTCAGGGTCACTAACCACTAGACCAACAGGTCAGTCAAAAAGTAGTGCTTGACTGCGATCCCTCATGATGCAGTGATGCATTCGTTGGTGGTGAGGCACACTAGTTTATTCACTTTAGTCTTGAAGAAAAAAACTACATTTGTGTAGACGTAGACAAGGCCGCAGGAATTCTCAGAGTTGCGAGATTGTTTGAAAAATTCCCTGCAGCAACTGAGAAAACACGAGTGGGGAAAAGTCTGACACTCCATCTCACTCCATCTAGAGCGAGAAATGTTACCAAACCAAAAAAAAATAAGATAAATATTTATGTTCTTAAATAAATATATGGTAGAACGCCTGTATTCCGCGCAGTGTTAGGCAAAACTGTAGCTATGATAGGTACACCCACGTTTAAGATCCGTGCAATAAAGGGCAAGTGTACTTCCATCAACCGGGAAATTATCTAGATTCCAGATTTCTACTAAGAGTGAGACGAAAAACCGAAATACTCGTGGCGTTCAAACCAGGAATCGAAACCAGGATCTTATGCTCTGCAGTAGCACTAGACTATTGAGGCAGTGTAGGTGAAAAATAAAATATTCATAAGTATTGAAGTCAAGAGACAAATGGCATCCGATAACATTAATTTGAGTAAGAGCCACGTATATCTATAGTAGCATGGTCTATGTTGCTATAGATATACGTCTCAATTTAGAATGGTATATACATATACAATTAGGGACTCTAAGGTACTATTATTGATTTTCCCTATAGTAAAATTCGTCCAGGCAGACTTTTTTGTTTTTCCTTTATTTTTTACTTACTCTCACTCCTTTTATATCTGAAAGTAAATGACTATAAATTATGTGCTAAAGAATTGTTTCATATTCAGGTAGCTGAACACATTGTACGAAACTTGTTTCATTTTGGCCATCACCCGTCATCATACGGTTCATTGTCATTGAACTAACAGAAAATATGGCCAAAAAAAACCTCATTAAAACAAATAGCTTTACGAATCGTTGAAGATGATTGCGCGAAACTCACTCTTAACACCACTTTGTTATAACCGACTTTAACACGGTACATCTCGAATCGTTTAATTTGACTTCGGGTTTGTGTTCATAACACAAATGATTATATCGTGGCGATTACGTGAGTTCAAGTCACGTTCACTTTTTTTAGAGAGGAAATATCAACTTCAGTATTGCATAAGTTGCCCTGCGCCCGAAGCAAACCACGTGTCCGACCTTATCTTTGTCAGGTTGACATGTTCACTCACTGGACTGCATGCGACCTATATTCCTTGATTTCCGGCTGGAAAAAATGGAGTTTTATCGCAAGAGTTTCAACTAATCCTGATAAGTACATCGCCCCGGCGTTGCATCTCCATGCGCAATTCGTGCATGCGTGCAAGGACTGTTGCCTCCAGATCCCACGGTGGCAGGATAGCAAGAAGGCTGGCTGCTTCGCGGTAGATCCACAATCATCACACATCGGTTTTACCTATACAAGGTCCGAAAGAAGAATGGGCCGAACACTACTTACATACGCTGAACGCGAAATTTGAAATCAGCTCTATGATGGTCAGGCGATGGCAGTGAAGTTTCATGATGTGACGATACAATTTTGCAAAAAAGCACAGATTGTGAATTATGGACGACTGTTATGGTGCGTAAAACTGGCTGTGTGCACGGTGACAAAGTAGAAAGTGCCGGTCAGTGCTCTTGTGTGCACTCCGGAAACAAGGAAACGTACAGTGTAGGGGCTCAAACAGGTTCCTAAAACTACATCGGTTTACATTTTACGTTTAACTCTTTCTTCATATCTTGGCCCTAATCTTATCAAAGATACTCGCTTGCCACACTGATAAAGCGTCACTTATATAACAAAATGCGGCGTAGAAGTTGAACCAAAATGGCGATCGACCATTAATGCACAGTAACAGATTTTCGAGTATCAATCGAAGCGAGGAGCTGCGCGTAACCATAGCAACGTTTTAACTTATTTGGCGCGTAGGCTATATATGTAGATTCATTTTTGATTTCAACTATGTACGTCTCGATCTTTAAAGTCAAAAAGAAACTATTGCCGAGATCGGTCTAAAGATGAGAGATCCTGATACTATCTATTTATCACGGAAAACATGGTTCTGGCAGACATTTTCTAGATCTTTAATAGTCTTTTATAGACTCCATCGCACAACGTGTTTTACAAGGAAAGGTAGATGGAACGAAGCTACGCGGCAAATCGAAAGACCGACACTGCCAGCAGGCAAAAGTGACGGGAAGTCGCGCGGCCTTCCCTGACAGCTTCAGGAAAGCTACCTTTGTGATAACCACGACCGCTCTGCCAAAATTGAAGTGACCAAAAAGAAAGGAAGTCATTTTTAATGGTCAGAAGCATAAAAATCTGACGCTATTGTTAAGGGATATCGTCTTATCTCCAGTCACTAGATTGTGGAGGTCAGAAAGCAGTCGCGAAAATACTGTTATTCTGCTGCATCCGAGTAGAGTGGAAGGCAACCACAAAATAGTTGGGAAAAGGGTGGTAAAAATATAAGAGAAGAGAGGAAAGAGTGAGAAGAATATAACGCCACTTGCTTTGAAAGAATCTTTAAAATTTCTTCGCATGGTGATATAAGGCAAACTAGTAAAAAATTGTATGCTTTTATACTTAACAAAAACTTTTTATAGAAGGTGCTTATAAAAACGGCTCTGCTCTTGACCTCGAGCAGTGGTTAGAAAGCAAAGAAGTGAGCGTAACGTAAGAAACTCAGTAATAGTACTTAACTTTATCATAAGATTCTCATCACCGTAAGAAACTTTGACTAGCCTGTTGGTTTGGGGCCCCTGACTGCTTTGCCGGAGTTCGTGGATTCGAGTCTCACCATCATATTTTGTTCTGTCCGGGTGTAATTTATCTATAATATGTATGGATTTAGAAATAGGTATAAGAATGTTTATCAGTTGTCGGCTTAGTATGGAACTTGACGGCGTTGTGTGATAGTTGTGGGATATTATTATTTTTTACACATTTATATATCTCAGGACCCTGAGGTCTGGGGTTTTAGAAGGCGTACGAGGCGCCAAAACCAACTTGCAGAAGTCCGTGGGGTCGGTAATGCCCAACAGTTCACCACAAACCTGCTCTGCGGATTACTTCTCTCTGGACCCTCACCCTAGGCATGTAAGCATGTTACGGCAAAGCAAACTCTACCGGTGCACACCTAGGGTTTGTAGGAGCACGCAAGCCCCACTACGACGTAAACGTAGAGATACGGCGATGGGGTTATTATGATTACTCAGTAGGTTATATTACTTAACTTCATAACATATAAGATTCTTACTTATCACCAAAGGATCAAATCACAATGTAATAAATAGACCAAAATATAAATTACACTAAACTTTTTGGTTTATAAACTTTTCTCAGCTAATAGAGTTTCTAATTCTAGCGTCTGTCATTGGTACGACATTTAATTTTACCAAATTGTTTTTAACAAATTCAAGTGGAACTAATTAGATCATTTATTATGATATTATTTCAATGAGTGATGTGGCAGAGAGCACAATATGTTCTAAATAATTTATATTTGGAAATTCTGTTGCGTGTAATATTTTTGTTGTTGGTGTGTATATGTCAATTGAAGGCTCAGCCTTATATGCGGCACATTACTGAAGCTGAGCTGCTTAGCGACTACAAGCGTCCCCGACACGAGTCTTACGTGCCATCATGGGTTTTAGTATTGTTAATAGTTTTCGTGCCCCTATTTTGTATCTGTATCCCTTCTATGTGGACAAGAAACTTCGTGGACACTGTGCAAACGCTACTAGCATGGACACTCGCACTTACAATAAACGCAGTCGCGACAGAATTCATTAAATTAATAGTGGGAAGACCTCGGCCCGACTTCTTCTGGCGCTGCTTCCCTAACGGCCAGACGACTCCGGGGCTGAGCTGTACGGGTAACACTTACGACGTCATAGAAGGCAGGAAGTCCTTTCCCAGTGGACACAGCAGTTTCTCGTTTTGCTCGTTGGGGTTCTTGAGTATCTGGCTATGTGGAAAGCTCGGCGTACTGTCGCGGTGCCGGGGACAAGCTTGTGGAGTGATCGTTTGTCTCGCTCCACTGATGGCGGCAAGTGTCGTAGCCGTGAGCCGAGTCTGCGACAACCATCATCATTGGGAAGACGTACTCGTCGGATCTTTATTAGGGTTCACCATCTCATACCTTTGCTACCATCAGTATTATCACCCTTTAAGCTCAGAGAGTTCAGGGGAGCCGTATGTGGTGATGTTTGATCACGAATTTTTTAATGATATATACAATGATGATTTTTTTGATGTATACCAAAGTGAGTGTTGTTCCACGAGGGAGCTGAATGTTTGTCTAATGCTCCACTTATGCAATAAGAACACTTTAGAGGACAATAAAAAGATCAGTTGAATGAACCTTCGATATTTCATTGTACTAGGTCTGATTACTAATAGACAAATAATTGTAAGCGACAAAGAGACAGAGAATCTTGAGTCAGAGAATTTATCTAATAGACAAAGTATTGTAAGCGTAAACGTATAAATACTCTCACAGGCCCTTACAATACTTTATGGACAAATCCGATAGTTTTAACAACATTTCACGATTCAATTGGAGCTACTCTTGACCTTTTTACACGACTGCCCAAAAAAAGGATTGTTATGTTTTCAGGGTTCATGTATGTATGTGAGTTTCTTCATTCCAACGTAACTTCTAAATGACTTAACTGATTTACATGTATGAGGTATCGTTAAAATCCTTACATCGTCCCGGGTAATATAGGCTATTCAAAAAATATAAAAATCCAATGTGGTGGGTATCACTACACAGTATAAACAAAGTCTCTTCCCGCTGTCTGTCCCGATGTGTGCTTATATCTTTAAAACTACTCAACGGATTTTGATGCGGTTTTTTATTTAATAGATAGAGTGATTCAAGAGGATGGTCTATATGTATAATACATGCATAATATATTTAATATCACCATTGCACCCGTGCTGGGGCGGGTCGCTAGTGATATATAAATGAACACCCACCCAATTTATTTTTATTGTTTTAATGTAAGTATGTGATTATCGTCTAAGATTTGACGAGCAGATTCCAAAAATATAAATATGTTACACCGTCAATTGAAATAGACCTGTAAAAAATATTCAATTTTTTTTTATTTTTGCTTATTAGATACATATTTTTATATTTTGTAATTATTACTAAAATAAAGAAAGTGTAAAAAAAAGTTAGTAAATTTATAATAAAAAAAAAATTGTTTAATAATAACGAACAGTTTTCAAACCAAAGTAGAAAACTATCAGGAGAAACTAAGAAATTAATAGTTTCCTCTAAGGATCCTTAAAAAAAAGAGATTTAAAATATAAAAGAAAGACGTTAAGCGTAGTTTCAGGAAATATTTAATAGATTATAATTAAAAAAAAAACTAATCCAAAATGCAATAGAAAGGAATCGATCTCTGAAAATAGCTAAGCAAGGAATTAGCAACTGTAAATCGTTGATTACATGTCTCAAAACGGCAGTGACGTCGAACGAATTAAGAGGGACAAAGACCCACACACAACCAACATCATCCGTTTCCAAAAAAAATATATATATATATAACTGATCCGGTCATGTGTGACAGTACTGGTGGCCGAGTGGTAACGTCGCAGTGAAGGAAAACATCTTGAGGAAACTGGTATGTCCTAGAACAAAAAATTCGAGGACATGTAACATTCACCAACCCGCACTGGGCCCGCGTGGTGGATTACGGCCCATTCCCTCTTTTAGAGAGGAGGCCTGAGTCCCAGCAGTGGGAACTTTAAAAAGCTGAAGATGATTACGATGAGATAATGTCATGTGGTGAAGATGGTGTAGTTCAAAGTTGTAAAATTGGGTGGATCATCATTATTCTTCTACCTCACATTTTCATACTCGGTAGTTTATACCTACTAACATAATATGGACTTTGTATTCATAATATGTTTTGCGCAGTCTGCGGTAACTCCTTCGGACAATCCCTGGCAAGTGTCAGCCCTAACTGGTTCCATCAATTTGCTGACCACTTTTTGAGGCGCTCGTGGAAAATAACACGCCGTTAACTCGGGCTTGGTCCTTGCTGGACGGCTGGACGGCAAGTTACCAATGGCTCACCGTCCTCAAGCCCGCGCTTACAATGGCAGTTAATTGTTCTGCGATTCCTGATGCCAGGTGTGTCTCCCATGGAGCGCAGGGCTTGAGCCTTGCCTGCATCTCATGATTTCGGCCCCCTCCTTTGCTTGCAATACTGCTTAGCAGAAGGGACAGACCTTTACCGTATGCTCCTTTGTGTTCTCCAGTCAAACCACAAAAGGTTCTCGGGCGTATCTTGCCGCTAAATCCAATACAGAAAAGCAGTCATTGCCAAACAAGATATATCTTCAACGTAGTCTTTAATCTTGTAATACGCTTTTTTGATAAAAACACGCTTGATGTGGGTTTCGAACTTTCCCTCGCTAAGTTCTGTAACCAACTTTGGCAGTTTGTTATAAAAGCATTTGCTGTTTGAGAGGTATGACTTGCTTGTCTTAAGTAATCTCGATTTAGGTATTGCAATTTCATGTTTACTACTCGTATTAATATTATGAAAATCGCTTCTAACTCTGTTATAAAACGACGTTACCGTTTCCAGTTTTGGTTACTTTGTTTCGTTTGTGTGGTTCTGGATGGTATTCAGGGTATTATGAAACTAACGAGTTTATGAAAATAATGATGTTTTTGCATGATAGCATCTTCATCAGCTTCTTAATAACCCGAGCTCTCAACAGGCAACTCTACAACAATAATAAAAATATTGAACCTTGGTAATTGAACCTTGTCTGTAAAACTCCAGAAAATTTGAGTAGTAAACGTTATGCGCCCAAGTTATAGAAGCTAGGGTAGCTGTAGCCGTAACACCTATTTACTTACGCAGTTAAATCGTCAACCCTCTCAATTCGTGACGTACAAGTCCGTCATGGACAAGGCGAGACGGGCGGTGTTGCCCCACCTCAAGGAGCTCGGAGCCTCTGAGGACTTCCGCATGCGGCGCACCGTGACCGGTGCCCAAATGCTGGAGGTCCCCGGCGCGTCCAGTGGCCCAGCGGCAGACGCCCTGGCCAAGGCGCCCCTGGACGCGGAGGAGGCCCAAGTGTCCAGGCCCACGAAGTGCATCGACATGCGCATCATGGGCTTAGACGACTCCGTTGGGGTCGACGAGGTGGTGGCCGCCATCATCGGTGCGGGAAAGTGCACAGTCGATCAGGTTCGGGTAGGCACCATCCGCACTGATGGCACGGGCATGCAAGCCGTGACGGTCAGCTGCCCCGTGTCGGCGGCCAAAACCATCACCGGGGAGGGCCGAAGGCTACTGGTGGGCTGGGTCTCCGCCCAGGTGAGATTACTAGAGCCCAGACCTCTGCGGTGCTACCGCTGCCGCGTGGGACACCAAGCGGGGGCCTTTTGCGCCGCGGAGGTGAAACGCAGTGACCGCTGCTTCAGATGCGGTCAGCCTGGTCACAAAGTCGCCGAATGTCGTGAGTCGGCGGCAAAAGGCGGACCACCAGGCTGGCTGCAAGTCCTGCGACCCCCACCAAGTTGAAGAACAGGGTCCGGCCCATCCCCGCTGACATCCTCACCGCTGCAGCCGCCTCCGTAGCCGCCACCGCTATCGCCGCCACAACCGCCGCGGCAGTGCCCCCACGTGGGGATGGAGGAGACTTTGCGAGAGGGATCTGTTGCTCCAGAGCATGGCGCAGTGGTCGATCAATGTCGCCGTAGTCTCCGAGCCGTATTATGTCCTGCTCAGTGAAGACTGGATTCAGGACCTGGACGGCTCGGTGACTTTAATTACGTCGACCGCCGCCGGTACCCCGACCCTCGAGCGCGTCACGAGGGGACGGGGTTGCGTGGCAGCACGATTCGGGGACATTGCAGTGATAGGCGTCTATCTGTCCCCGAGCAGATCTCTTGGCGATCTCCACATCTGCCTTATGGAGCTGAAAAACGTTACCGTTGGGTTTAGGGATTTCCCCGTGGTCGTTTGCGGGGACTTCAATTCCTGGAACAAGGCTTGGGGTTCCCGGTACACGAACGAGCGGGGTCGGTCGGTAGAGGCCTGGGCTGAGGAGTCCAGCCTGGCCTTCCTAAACCGGGGCTCTGTCCCCACGTGTGTGTGGATGCGGGGCGAATCAGTGGTGGACCTCTCTTTCGCCAGCCCCGATCTAGCGCCGCGTGTCGTCGACTGGCGCGTTATGGAGGGGGTGGAGACGTTCTCAGACCACCGGTACATCCGGTTTGACGTCTCCGCCCAAACCTCGACCGCGCCGGTCCGGCAGAGCACTTGTGGACCGGGAGCTCCTCCTGGAAGCCGCGACGGTACAGGCCTGGGTGCAAGCACCGGACAGGCCTGTCGACATCGACGTCGAGGCAGAGTGGTTACGGGAGGGCATGTCGCAAACCTGCGACTCGTCAATCGTGTACTGGTGGTCGCCGGAGATTGCGGTATTGCGCAAAGCGTGCAATCACGCGCGGCGCCGGTACGCCAGGTACAGCAAGCGCCGCAACCGCCCGCCGGATGCGGAGGCTATTGAGGCGGAGCTATACGAGGGTTACATAGTAGCGAAGCGCACCCTCCGGTGTGGGCACCGACGTTGCAACAGCAACCGAGGGCCCAGCTGAATGCGTGCCAGAGGGTCATGGCAATACGCATGGTGCGAGGGTACCGAACGATTTTCCGCGAGGCGGCGACCCTCCTTGCTGGCCAATCGCCATGGGATTTGGAGGCAACAGTCCTTGCACATAAGCGCATGGAGATGCAACGCCGGGACGAAATTCCGCTGCCGCAACAAGTCGAGGCATGGCGGACAGAGCTCCGGCGGGATCTCATGGCGAAATGGCGTCAGAATTATCGCAACCTCGTTCGGGGCGCGCCACAATCGAGGTGATAAGGCCCATTCTTGAGAAGTGGCTGGAAAGACCTCACGGCGTTCTAAACTTCCGCACGACGCAGGTTCTTACGACGAGGTTCCTGTTACGGATTCATGCGAAGGATTCGCCCGGGTGTCGCCACTGTGCGGAACATCCAGAGAACATGGTGGAGCATCCTGTAGAGGTGTACCCCGCCTGGGCGGAGCATCGCCATGTCCTCGTGGGGGCGATCGGTGGCAGCGATCTTTCTCACTGGGCCTTGCTTCAGGCCATGGTCCGGAGTGAGGAGGGATGGCAGGCGGTCGCCTCCTTCTGCGAAGCAGTAATGCTAGCAAAGAAGGAGACCAACCGCATTAGGCAGAGGCAACGGGGCGCTCGCCCCAGCAGCCGCAGGGATTCCGATCCCGATTTCCGGCCACCGTAAGCGCGGGCTTGCGGACGGCGTGCAAAGGGCAGCACGCTGTCCGATCGTCCGGTAACCGACCGGACCGAGCCCAAGTCGTCGACGGCTCGTTCTGTTCCCGCGCGCCTCAAGGAGCTGTCAGCAAACCGTAGAAAACAGGCAGGGTCGAAGCCTGCTGGGGTCATGGGTCAGCTTCCGAAAGGAATACCCGGCCCCGGCACTATAGGCAACAAAGGAATGGGGTAGGTTTTTAGTCAGTAAGAGTCAGACACTATAACTTAGTAAAGGCATATTTGTTATTATCGCAAATCATATTTTAATGAGAAAACACATGAGAAGATACTGACCTGCGAAATGCAAAACATAAAAAAAAAATTCGAGGGCTACCCTAGGCTAACTACCAAACGACTCAGAAAGTTTTGCGAAAATAGTACATTTTATACAAGTGCAGAAAGTTTGTCGTTGCGACCGAGGCGGAATTCTCATGAGCCGAAGGAGAGTGTGTTATAGAGCCGAGGGCAGTAACGACAAACTTTCTGCACTGAACAGTGCAGTGACAAATTTGGACGAGTATCAAACGACGTTTTTCAATACACTTACAATGAAATACTTTCTCTGAAAATTACAACGTATTTTTATTTGGTACTGAAGAAAAATTTTCAAAGTTTTCGGACATTTGAATTTTGATTTAGATGGCAGCAGGCTATCACAAGTATTTTTTTACCTTAATCACAATATCTGGCGGCGGTGGCGTAGCATCTAAAGAATTCTCTTCAAATCTTAAATTCAATTTTTTTTTTCACATTTAACAAAAATAAACAAGTTAGAATAGTATTTAACAGACATTTTTTCCCGCTTTTAATCTTTGCAGGTTGGGTATTAAACCATTACACATCCTAATAATAATAAAAATATGCAAACGCGAACGCAAAGACTCTACACAACCGCGAGGTGTGCAACCTCAGAGAATATTTTCTCAAAACTGACGTGGGTATGCACCGCGATGTGGTCGCAGTTGACAAGGGACTCACCCCGCTGTCCATGGCTAAAGAGAACTGGCGCAAACCTGTGGTAATTACTACTGATGACCGCAAGGAAGTGTGGAAAGGCAAGGAGCTCCACGGGCGCTTTTACCGGGCTCTTCATGAGCCCGATGTTGACTTCACGGCGTCCGTAGCCTGGCTACGTTTCAGCAACCTCTTTGGGGAAACTGAAGGTTTTGTCTGTGCGATTATGGACGAAGTTATCCTAACGAACAACTACCGGAGACATATTATGAAGGACGGGACGGTTGACGTGTGTCGGGCATGCCACCGTCCGGGTGAGTCCATCAGACATATTATCTCTGGTTGTTCTCGTCTGGCTAACGGCGAGTACTTGCACAGGCATAACCAAGTAGCCAGGATTATTCACCAGCAACTTGCCTTGAAGTACAACCTAGTGGCTTCTGAGGTACCGTATTACAGATATGTGCCCGACCCAGTTCTCGAAAATGACCATGCCACGTTGTACTGGGATCGGTCTATCATCACTGACCGGACTATTGTTGCCAATAAGCCGGATATAGTGGTGATAGACCGATTAGCGCGCCGCGCAATGATAGTTGATGTCACCATCCGACATGACGAGAATCTCGTGAAAGCTGAGAAAGAGAAACAAATCAAATATCTCGACTTAGCACACGAGGTTTTCGACATGTGGATTGTGGACTCGGCTGTCATTGTACCGATTGTCGTGACCGCTAATGGCCTTATAGCCAAAAGCTTCGACGACCACCTGTCGAAGCTGTCGTTGCGCGGTTGGATCAAGGGCCTGATACAGAAGGCAGTACTCCTCGATACGGCTCGCATTGTGAGGAGGTTCCTTTCTTTGGAACCCTAACCACCGGTAGCTTGGACCCTGCTCCCGACACCGGCGGACTACTATTTTTATATTTTTAAATGTTTTTGTATATATTTGTATTCAAAAATATGTAAAAATAGAAAAATATGTATAGAAAAAAAAAATAAAGGAAATAAAAATATAAATTCAAATATTTTTGGATTTAGAACGCCGATAAATGTTATTTTGTTGGTAGAAAAAAATGTGTAAGTAATCATGTTTATTTATTATATTCTGCTCAAAAACACAATTTAAATCTTCATTAAATATTAAAATCTTTAAAAATATCCGCCTCTTGGCTTAAAAATAATAATCACCCTTAACCGTGACTAAATAGGAATGAAAAAAGCCCTTGGTGTGATAAATTTAAAAAAACCACGCCTTTGATAAACATGCCATATCGAAACTAATTGTAGTGCGATAAGAGGCAGTTTTCGAGTAAGTGTATTGAAAAAAATTTTTCAATGCACTTACTCGAAAACTGCCTCTTTTCTTTTTTGTAAACTTTCCCCACTTGTATCAAAATGTACTATTATGTATAGAGCACTGTGTAATTATTTTGAAAACTGGTTATATACCATTGTATGTAGCATTGTTGAATGAGGCCTAAAACCTGATGAGCCATTTGATCGACTTCAAATTGCTTTTATGGATGAAGGATCTTCAAAATCAACCATCACCAGCGAGTTTAAGCGTGGTCGTTTTACTTTGGGGGATGGACAAAGGAGTGATCGAATACGACGGCTGTCACGGAAAAATGTGAGCTGGCAGAAAAAAAAAAAAAATTATAAAATAAAAAAAAAAACCCGTCAGTCCTTGTCATCAATATGAAATGTTTAGAATTGGTCAAGACGAATCTAATGAGCGCAAACTCGATGGGTTTACTAGTAGGCGTTCCAAAGTTCCATCGGCCATCTCCCAATTCTAGCATCAGGTCCTTGTCATCATGACAAATGTATAGAACTGTCAAGATAAATCTAATGAGCCCAAATTTAATGGGATTACTATGTTAATAAACAATCCAGGGTTCTTAACTTCGAGCTCCATTATCAGACCAGCTAAATGGCACCAGATTGTACACGAGAATTTGAAATATTAAGTCACGCTTATGTTTAAATAAACACCCATTAAGTGTTTAAAAACCCTACCACATTTAACAAACGATCTTATGACCTTGAATAGCTGCACAGATCTTCATAAATTGTAGCTAAGAACCAACTCGATTAAGCCAGCTTTCAAACAAAAAAGACCGCATCAAAATCGGTCCATTAGTTTGGGTGAATTATGACGCCACGGACAGTTTGCTGACACCTCCTTGAGACGCGCGGGAACAGTGCGCGCCGTAGACGACTTGGTCTCGGACCATTCTGTTACCGGACGGACGGACAGCGAGCTACCCATTGCCCGCCGTCCGTAAGCCCGCGCCTACGGTGGCCTGAAATCGGGATCGGAATCCCGGCGGTGGCTGGGGCGAGCGCCCCGGTGCCTCTGCCCAATGCGGTCGGCCTCCTCCTTTGATAACATTACTGCTTCGCAGAAGGAGGCGACCGCCTGCCACTCCTCCTCGCTCCGGAGCATGGCATGTACCAAGGCACGGCGCGAGAGATCGCCGCCGCCGATCGCCCCCACAAGGACACGGCGATGCTCTTCCCAAGCGGGGCACACCTCGTGTGCTCAACCGTGTCCTCTGGGTGGTCCGCACAGTGGCGACACCCGGGCGTCGTCCCCGCTCAAATCTTGTACGGGTACTTCGCGAACTTCGTAAACGGAAGGGGACGACGCCATGAGGCCTCAAAGAAGGGCCTTACCGCCTCAATCTTGGCGTGCCCAGCACGGGGTTGCGACAGTCGCTCTCGCCATTTCACCATGAGGTCCTGCCGGAACTCTGTCCACCATGCCGCGATTTATCGTGGCAGCGGATTTTTGCCCCAGCGTTGCATCTCCACGCGTAGGTCGTAAATGTGTGCAAGGACTTTTACCTCCAGATCCCATGGTGGTAGGCCAACAAGGAGGCTCGCTGCTTCGCAGGACAGCGTGTGGTATCCCCAGATCATCCGAATGCCGAATGCCTGCCAGAGGGTCATGGCCCTCTGGCAGGCATTCAGCCGGGCCGCCAGTCGCTTTCGCAGCGACGGCGCCCACACCGGTGCCCCGTAAAGGGCCATGGACCGAACGATGCCTGCGTAGAGCCTCCGGCAGGAGGCGTCTAGGCCCCCTAGGTTCGGCAGGAGCCGCTTGAGACCAGCCCCAGTCCGATTGAATCTGGGAGCCAAATCGGAAGCGCTCCTCGAAATTCCACCGGCTGTCAAGGACGAGTCCCAGATACTTCATCGTCGACCCGACGCCGATGTGAACTCCTCCTACCGTTAATTGGGAACCCGGAGGTGGTGCGCTCCGAGGGCCGTAAAAAAACAACGGACTTGTGCAATGCCACCTCGATTCTCAACTGCTCGATCCACTCCACGACTGTCGCAACCCCGCGCGTCGCTAGTTCGACTGCTACCTGGTACGACCGTCCCAGTGCCAGAACCAGCATGCCGTCTGCGTAACAGACCACGCTTACCCCGTCGGGAAGGTCGGCGCGCAGCACGTAGTCGTACCCGATGTTCCACAAGGACGGCCCTAGTAACGATCCCTGTGGGACACCGCACGACATCTCTCGCCGTTTCCACTCCCCCTGATGACCGGGGTAAATGATGAACCTGTCTGACAGGTAGGCCTCGATCACACGACAGAGGTAACCCGGTGGTACTGGAGTTCCCTCCCAATTCAACTCCAGGGCAGGGAGTTAAAGGCGTTAGCGATGTCCAAGGACACCGCCAAGACGCACCTGCTCCGGGACACCGCATCCCCCGTCGTGAGGGCTCGCTCGCGCATGATGGCGTCCGCAGTGGAGTGCCTCCTGCGAAATCCGAACTGACCGTCCGCAAGATCCAGCCCCTTCCGTGCCAAGTGTGCGACGAGGTGGTCTGCAATTACTCTTTCGAAGAGCTTGTCCACCTCGTCGAGCAACACAATGGGCCGATACGCGGACGGAGAGCCCGCGGGGCGCCCCGGCTTCGCGATGAGGACCAGTTTCCCCGGTCTTCCAGCGAAGTGGGAACTAGCTCCTCTCCATGTATGCGCTGAAGAACCCTCTCAGTCGAACATCAAGCTCCATAAGGGAGTTATCCGGGTCGACGAGAGATCTGTTCGGGGACAGGTAAACTCCTACCACCACTATGTCCCCGAACCGTGCTGCCACGCAACCCCGTCCTCTTTTAATGGCCTCGAGTGTCGGGGTACCGGCGGCGGCTGACGAAATTAGTGTCACCCAGCCGCTCAGGTCCTCAACCCAGTCGGCTCTGGGCAGGACAAAGTGCGGCTCGGAGACAACGCCGATGTTTATCGACCACTGCGCCATGCTCTGGAGCAAGAGATCCTGAGCGGGGACGCAGTGGTTGATATTCGCCTGGAGGAGACGTAATGGAGCCGTTATTGACAGTCAATTACGATCTCCTCCGGAGCCCCACGTGACACGTGACGAATTAACGACATTGTGACAGGTGACGAATCCTGGATATATCAATACAATCCAGAAACAAAGCGTCAGTCGACAGTTCGGCGGTTTCAAAACGAACCAACGAAGCGACTTTGTTTTATACTATGTAGTGATAGTGATAAATAAATATCATATGTCTAATTGATAAATAAACATTGGTACGTAAACAAAACCATTTTCATGAATATTCAAAAGTATCAACTTCGTTTGTGCAGCGTACAACCAGGGTTCAGTTTTTTTTTTAACTCGACCTTCCTTTTGTTGTGATAGCTTTCCTTGGCCTGAACCAGATTCTATAAGCGGCATTTCCAGGAATCGGCTATATTGGCAGCACTAGGGCTGTGTGCGGACCGGACGTGACACGGGCAACGACCGTGGGCCGGGTGCGGGCCGGGGTAATATTGATTTTGGCTTGGTGAGTTCCCGCCTTGAATCGCGCCTGCGTGTCGCGGATGTGCCACAATCTCTAGTATTTTGTGTTTGAGGCGTACTTTGGCGCGAACGCTCTCCGGGTGAGTCGAGTCCTCGCTTCACAACCCAAACAAAGCAACAACTTGCTGCCGGCTTTTTAATAGTATTATCTGTGCAAGTTCGTGTTTTGACGGTTATTGTAAACCTTCTTTGTGTGCAGTACTTTCATCAGTAACTCAGGTAAAGGCGCTGTTATTATTTTTAGTTCTTATCTATTCTTTTTTTGTTTTATTAAATATTGTATAGATTTAAATATCTACTTCATAACACTTAGAGCGAATTTTATGTTTTATATAGGTAATTACAAACCTATATTTTAGTTAATGGTTTATTATACAATAAGTAGTTATTTATTTTATTATTGTCGTTCTTAAAACTTAAGTCTAGCTAGCGGCCTAGCGTTTGCTGTGCGGAGCTGTGCTGTTATGTCTATTCTTGGAAAGAAAAGTTAATATTAAGTTAATTATTAGCGATTAATAGCGATAGGTGCTAAGTAAAAATAGTCATCTGCAATATTGCAATTTTCTGTTATCTTTATAATAAGCAGTTACCTAGTATCTATTTTTTTTTATTCAAGAAAAATAAGTTTTATTCATTTTTAACACTAGAACGAAGATTTGCTATGTCTTAGAATATGATTTTTAATAAGGTCAATTATCAGAAAATCGCAAAATTGCAATATAACTTTTTGCACCCACAGAATAGTTTTTAGGGCGCACACTGGGTTCGAGTTCCGGAGCCTTAGAGAGGCAAAAATTCGCAAGTAGGATCATAAGATTTCTTTGAGAAGTTAGTTAAGGATCTAGTTCCTGTTTGAATTACGTAACACTAAGAGACACTCAAATCAATTTCTGAATAAAAGCATAAAATAAAGGGTTCTTTGAAACCGAGAGAACGTCTCATTCATCTGGCTAAGCAACTGAAATTTCATATATTTAGTGATCGGGAAAAACTACTAATATCAAATTGTAAAGAAAATACTAGAGCAGACAAATGAAACACACTCTCGGGTTCAAAAAATCAAATGCATTTTTATTCAGGCCTTAATTTAAGTGTCGCTAAATGATAATGAAAAGGCATGAAGCTTTATTCATAGTTAGCCCGTAAGGCTATGGTCCCTTTGTTGACGATTAGCGGGACCTAGAAACTAGAAAGTAGTTGGCAAGCAATGAGCCGCGAGTGTTCTGCCCACCAAGCGAACTTCGCCAAGCTAATTCTTTCTTTGATAGCTCCTGTCACAACTATAATGTTGAAGGCGCTTCCTCGGCGGCTTTAGTAGCGAGAACAGACAGCAATATCGCTCACCTAGCAATATATTGGCACATCTTCATTTTTCATATTTTACTAAGCGTCAAAGATTGTACAAATATTGTAAATTATACATTTTATATCAGAAATTGTGATATTGGCTACATGGCTACTAATGTTGAACTGAAAGATATAAATTATCCATTTTATATCTTTGAAAATCAACATGTTCTAAGGAAATTAAGTTTTAACGGCCTAAGTGTTTGAAAATATGCACTTTTAAACATTTAAACACTTAGGTCGTTAAAACACAATTTTGCATTTATTTGTAGATGTGCCAATATTTTACTAGGTGAGCGATATAACTACTACTCATAGTATTTGTATGTCTAACTGAGACTAGTTCTAAATCTATTTTAGGTATAGGTACTGTCTGAAGGAGTCTACCCATAACATGTACCGTACCATGATCGCACTAGGTAAAAATACACCGTTAAATTTTGGTCGTTTTAATCCCGCGGAGGGTCGATTCGGTACATGAAACACTATCGATTTGTAAAGAGAAAATTAAAAAACAAAGTACATTTTTTTAAACTCGAATTAATTTACGATGTACGTAAATTAATTTCTTTAAGTAAACATCAGCTGAGCGAGGCCAATTAACTGTAGGTATTTAGTACCTACGCAACGACCGACAACTACCTACGAGGTCATTGACTCGTTTACTTGAAAAAAATTATTTCATACAGGCGTATATTACCTCGACTTTTAGAAAAAAGTACTTTATTTTTTAGTTTTATCTTTACAAATCAATAGTATTTTATATACCGAATCGACCCCCCGCGGGATTAAAACGACCATAATTTTACGGTGCATATTCTTTGTATTTTAAAGTATGACTCTGTAAGACCCGCTAGACCATTTTTTTTATTTTATTAGTCTATCTACAATTGTTACACTAAGAAAAAAGAATATATGTGCTTTTATATAAACCAAGTGTAAAATATAAGACGATACACACAGCATGCAAAAAATTTCGTCACTGACCAACACAATCACGTACCATACTCGGAGCATATTGACACTAGCAAGATATGTGCCAAACTAGTGGCGCAGGTTTCAAAACGGGCTATAACCGCGGATAATGACCGTTATGCATGGATATGATACGCTGTTGATACTTTCTAGTGACAATATTCCACATTGTATTTATTCGCGTGCATACGTTCCTAGTACGGTCATGCTATGATACAGTGTACCTACCTACTGGATAGACTCCTTTAGACAAGGAAATAGGACAAAGGCCCTACTACGGGGTCATAAAGCGATTCATATGTTAAAGGGTGTAGGTTTATCTCCTACCCTTTGTCACTCGCATGCCTCTGCAGTGGCCTTACCATGACGTAATAAAATGTCTAGCGTGCAAACGAGAGAGAGGAACAGAGCTATATCTACACCCTATAGAGCTTCACTCTTTAACAATTCAGTATAGGTCATCAAATCGCGATAAGAGCCCTTAGTAAGGTCTCAGCCCTAGCCAAGTTACAATCGTTTCGTTTAGCGTTTACGCTTGGAGTTGGCTCCAATTGTGAATGTTCTGACCACGTGACTGAGCGTTGAGATGACGTCAGAATAAAGAAATTGGGGGCATGGACAACTCCAAGCGTTCACGCTAAACGAAACGACTGTATATTGGCTAGGATCCTCGTTCTTTTAACCTATCAGAAGCTAGAAACTGTCAGAGACATGATTACCAAGTGGGTTTGCCCTTAAGTAATCCACTTGGGAGCAGTGGTGGCGGTAACGGCAGTGACTGTACGGTAAATCGTTCGAACCCAGGCAGGCAATTTTGTAAATTTATAATATTTATCACCATTACTCTCAAAAGAGTGAAGGAAATTTTTTTGGGGAATAATCCAAGTCATAAAACTAATGACACTGTAATAATTGAATATTAACAAGAACTTCAATACTTTTCAGATAAAAATAAACAATGAACGAAGGAGTTACTTCAGTAGTAGCACTTCATTCTTTTATGAGCAAAATGAACAGCCACGCAAGTTATGAATTTTTAAACAAGGTGATTAACAAAAATTTTTCGTCATCACAATGATCATGGTTTTCTCCTACTGTTTTTATTTCTTTATTCAATATTTTTACAATTTATTTTACCCTTGCAATGTAATAAAAGTAAATAAGACGTTTTCTTTCTTCGAAAATATTTCTAATTGGACAGGACAGAAACGTGTGATGAAGACGTACTTAGACGTGTAATTAAATAATAATAAAAAAAATATCCTATCTAAAGCCATTTTATGATACTTATTTTAATAATAAGTATAAGATTAAAATAATTTAGAAAAATAAAAAATACTCAAGCGTAATGATATTTACACTATTTTTCGAGAGGAGGACAGGACAATTGTCGATAGAATAGAAGAACATCCCAAATCTATTATTTTTGTTACTAAAGGGTATTTCAACAAGGATGGGTCGATGTTGAAATCAAATAAAACAAGCTGTATGTGAGATATTAAAGAAATTATTTTTTTATTTGAAAGGCCCATTTATGCCATTATTTATAAAATTTGTCATTGTTCCGTACTTCTTTGAAAACGATTATGGCGAGGCCATTACTGTCAACGGCGAGTGCTACAGATCAATGATAAACAATTTTTTTTTGTGTTGAATTGAACGATATGGACGTGGACAACATGTGGTTCCAACAAGACGGCGTTACGTGACACACAGCAAGCGACACAATTGACATTCTGCATGAAAGGTTCGAGGGTAGGGTTATCTCTCGCAGAGGTGATGTGAATTGGCCACCAAGAACGTGCAATTTGACCCCGCTAGACTTTTTCTTGTGGGGTTTTCTCAAGTCGCAGGTCTATGCCAATAATCCGCAATCAACCAATGCCCTAAAAGTCAACATAACGCAGGCCATCGCTCAGATTCAGCCGGATCTATGCAGTAGAGTAATTGAAAATTGGACGCCTCGGATCCGTGCCACCGTTCGAAGCCGCGGTGGACATTTAAAAGATGTCATATTTCATAAATAATGGCATAAATGGGCCCTTCAAATAAAAAAAATAATTTCTTTAATATCTCACATACAGCTTGTTTTATTTAATTTCAACAACGACCCGTTCTTGTTGAAAGAACCTTTAGCTTGTGTCGGTTTCTCCATACAAACTTCTAAGCCCCGTTTCATCCCCTTAGTGCTTGATTTTCGTTCAATCCGTTCTTAGCGGAAGTCTACACCCTATAACAAACCTACCTGCCAAATTTTAAGTTTGTGGGTGTTATAGTTTCTGAGATTTCATGATTAATCGGTGAGTGGTATTTCGCTAAAATATATAAATAGATACCTAAAGTTTTACAGTCACAGTATATGTACAGTTTTTACATATTAAAAAAAAAAACACTCAGCTAACCTTATAAATATATTTATTTATATAAATAAATATAGGATAAATATTACAAAACTAAGTGTACAATGAGCGGTCTATATCATACACTAAATAAAAAAATCCTTACGAACTAACAGTAATCTAAAATAGTACCACTGCAGCAGCGCCAGCACTGCATGACGAGCTAGGTACATGAAATGACGCAAGAGTATCGACACAAGTAGCATCCCACACTAAAAGCCTACCCATCTTCCATGGAAATAAAGACATACCGTCCGGTCTCTTGCTATCGTCGCGTGCCAAGCCATGAAGTTCCAGTTCCAATACGGCCGGTGTCAAGAGCGCATCGCATAATATCGTTGATATTCGCGTGCCGCGCTATGCGACCCGCTGTCGACTGCATGACAGACCGTGCTGTCTGAGGCTATTGATAACTTCGCCACAGTGGCAGCGATGAGAAGAACAACAACGTAGGGAAGCAGTAAGGCAGAAAGTTGTACCGTCGAACAAGATGTCTATGATCGACGACGGTAGTGCGTGGAGTCAGAGAACTGACTTCTACTCCCCCATAACCAGCAGACGCGCGCACTCAGCAGTAGTAGAAGATGTTGCAAACAGGTTTTCCTGAACTACTCTGCAGAGCGGATCATCCCACCGCCTTTGGGAAGAGAGGTTGTCGGGTGGTCTAGAATTCGGGCCAGCTAGTTTAAAGGCAATTACAACCTCAGTGAAGCACTGCACATCAAAGTCAATCAGTGAGAAAGATTAATTGATGATTAATTTCTCAGTGCCGTGAACCGAGGAAATAAAAGCCGTTAAACAGATACTAGTAATTTTGCGGACACCGAGGCCTCCAATACGAAAGGGAAGGATAACTTGAGCCCAAGCTCGGTCGTCCATTACCACATTTACAATTCATGAAAGTGTATGTTTGGTAATTTGGTTATTTTTTTCCAAAAGATGAGGATGGGATTGTAATGACACATCATCAAAAAATTTGAAAATTTTTCCTCAACAAATTCCTCGAGCGTCATTTAACGTCTTAAAGTAATTATGACAGTCGATAGTTATTGTTTTTGTCCTCGGGAACAGTATTTTTTTGCTGGTTGAAAGGTACCACATATCCTTTTATGTACCCCTGATAACGTATCTGCAAAATTTCATGATGATCGGTTCAGTGGTTTAGGCGTGAAAAGGTGCTACTTTAGCATTTGTAATATTAGGATTACTCTCTAAAGCACTAAACGTCTACGCGGGAGATGCCGTAAAAATAAATTCAAGAGACAATTCTATGCAGGTATTTTATATTATTATTACGTGCAAATTATATCTTTTATTTATTTACTGTATTTTTTTCAATACAATCGTCTCGAATTTTTTTTTATTTATTTCTCCTTCACCTTGTCAACTCTAATGTTCCATCGTCTACATCTCTTTGGGCTTTGACCTTGACAGGGCCACTTTATATAAGCACTTGGCCAAATAAAGTAGTCCTCTCCAGGGTAGTCTTAATCCATGTATCATTGTTAATATTTGCTGTGTTGTGCTGTTCTGCAAGTAGGTTTCGCGGCCTGTTTCACCATCTCCGGGTAACTTATATGGCAGTAAAAAAAAAACATAAATTCTGACACATATTTTAGTCTTAAAGTTTCTATCCGAAAGTTAAACAGGCCTTCAATGTTCTACTAGACCATTCCTTGTTTTAATTGTTTGTTGTTTGTGAAATACTTTCTGTAGCTTCTCAGTAGACGTTTGTGGATGCTTTTTTTTTAATGTTGTAATTTATATGTCTTAGTTATAGATAAATAGATAGTTATCTTAAATAAATTAACGAGTTGCTTTTGATATGAAGCGCCTAGGACTACGAAGGTAAATAAAAAAATATATAGTGAAAGATACACAATTCTACTACACCGTTTTTTTTATTGGGCGTCTCATTCCTGATAGAGAAACAGATCTCAAGGACCTAATATATGTTACAAAGGAACTAAAAGCGCGGTTCTTTAAAACAAAAAGAAGTGGAAGTATCAAGTATTAAATATTACATTATAAAGCAACTGATTGTTTAACATTCCGGTGAAGGCGAATAGGAAGCTAATATATGTAAACCTCATCGGTAAACCTGTTAAAGAAAATTGTTTTAATTCATAACACAGCATATAGCAGAGTCACCGAAACAATCAAATCATTTGCTATGATAAAGATCAAAGATGGCAGTTGGCGCACTTCTTTGGTTTTGTACTAGCACATAATAATATATTCCATACATAGGTACAAGCTGCTGCGTATTGCTAAATTCCGCATTATGCCATTATTTAACATGCGAATCCTATATTTAATTAAATTAAATGTCGAAGTGTAGTTTTTAAGGTTACAACGATGGTGCAAACAGTTGGCAAATCTTAAATTATGATTTTTTATAAATGCTCGAAAAAGGATCATGCAAGAAAATCTGAGATCTCCTGCAAAGTTAACTTGATTTGCTCACACCAAAGTCTCGTATTGTGATATTTTAGGCATGATTGAATAATGTAATTGAGATTCCACTGATGTACAATCACTTAAAATGTTATAAAATAAAAGCCAAAGCAAACTATTGACATGACATGATTTACTTTTTTCGCTTCCTCAGAAATGAAACCTAGGTTATACACCGTTAAATTTTGATCGTTTTAATCCCGTGGAGGGTCGATTCGGTACATGAAATACTATCGATTTGTAGGGAGAAAATTAAAAATTAAAGTACTTTATTTTTTTAACTCGCATTAATTAACGCATGTACAAAATTAATTTCTTTAAGTAAACATCAGCTGAGCAAGGCCAACGAACTGTAGGTAGTTAGTACGTAGCTACCGAGAAATACCTACAAGGTCATTGACCCGTTTACTTAAAGAAATTAATTTCGTACATGCGTATTTTAATTCGAGTTTTAGAAAAAAAAGTACTTTATCTTTACAAATCGATAGTGTTTCATGTAACAGATCGACCCTCCACGGGATTAAAACGACCAAAATTTTAACGGTGTATGTTAGAGGACAATATAAGAAATCAATAGCTAAAAATAACCAGGTTCTTAAACCGTAACCGAACGAAGATACATACATATAGAAGCATTGCTAGTGTAATACGTAATAGTTCGAGGTTTCTAATGATAAATAGATTAAGTTGTTTTTTACTGTTTATTTTTTACACTAGCAGTTTTACATCACTAAAAGTAAAAAAAAATAAGTGAGAAATGAATCGAAAAGATATTGCGATAGTGATTAACACTTTTAATGCGTACCTACACACTATAAATACTGAAACCAAAACCAAAAATAACGCCTGATAAAAGAAACCTATAGCATTTTATTAAATAGTCTCTAACTTCGTTTGGTTACGGTTGGTAGATATCATTCCATTTGCTATTGATTTCTCATACAGTCCTTTAAGAAATGGCCTAGATATCAATTTTCGCGGAAAGAAAAAAAAATATATGCCAGCAATTTATGGCAAGTTTCATTCCCCTTTAAGTGTAGGAATATTGGTTTTCATCTCTATACTTGATGTGTGTTGCCCTGATCAATTTCTTTGCATTACGTGAACTTAAATTCAACAGTATTTTAATTCAAAAGTAAGAAGAATTAATATTATTATTAACTATCTATTTCGTTAGAAAAAAAAAGTATCGGTCCGCTTATACTGCCTTGTGGAACTCCTGAAGAGATTTGCCTTTCTTGCTTGCTTATGACTGTTATTTTTGTGTACATATTTTTACGATACGAGTAATACTTCTGTAGCTAGTGGTAAAATCTGTTAAGTTATTAGTGACTATTAAAAATCATGATAAACAGCCTTGCTGAATCGATAACAATGCCACCAGAAGCACCGTGGAGTTTTGCCAATCCAAAAACCAAGTTGTCATTAAATATTATATTTTAAGTATTACTCGTCACTCGTGCTTAGGATGAAAAAAAAACATCCTCATAGATAAGTATGTTGAGTGATTCTTTGAAACCATGAGAGTGTCTCAATCGTCTGGTCTAATTTTTTTTCTTTACAATTTGATATTTTTATTTACATATTAGTTTTCTCGATCACTAAATGTATCAGAGGCACTCATTTGCGCGCAGTGGCTTACGACACCAAACAGATAGGTACAAAAGCTAAGCCAGATGAATGAGACGTTGTCTCGATTTCAAAGAATCGCCCTCTTATGCCTACGATTATGAGATCGCTGAAGGAAATTCGTACTTACTTCGTGGGACCACTGCTGCATCATTGACGCAGTGCACCTAAAGACATAACAGGTCTTATAGTGATGTTCTTGTATAATTTCAGTATGGAAAATCGCATAAACCGTGGTTCCGGTACAGGTGCGAAGCAATGGCAGAAGAGGTTTTCGGTACGGGGCATTCTAAAAAAGGTGCAAAACAAGTTGTTGCCCGCATGATGCTCGAGCAACTGTCTCTCCGCGGATACAAAGTTCCACCAGAGTTCGCTAGTCCGGAAGCAGCACGGATTTACAAGGTAAAAAACTGTAGAACCAAATGACTTATTTGACTTATGATCCTATGTCGCCTACTGGGGCAAAGAGCATCGACAGTAGTCACACATCCAACCTATAGCGTAAAGTTCTTGAGCGTAAAGCTCAAGACCGGTCGCAATGGGTAGAACTTCATGGTAAAAAACAAAAACAAACGAGATTGCACTCAGCCCCCGTTTTGAAATGTATATGTATAACCTACTCACAACTTATAGGTTAAAACAGTAAAAAAAAAAACAATGAAACAGCAATAATGATTTGATTTATCTTAATTAAGGACGTATTTACGAATTTGCGCGCTTCAATTCTAGGTATTTCGACTTACTACTACACGTGCACGGCTCACACACACAGCGACTAGCGCGAAGCGGCGAAATTATGAGTGAACTGACACGGCTTGATCCTTGAGCCTACTATTATTTATATTTTAGAAATGTATTTTATTTAAACTTACCTACGGTGATTTGTATTCATTTTTTTTTATTGTGAAATAGTATAAAACAGTAGTTACCATTGAAAAGTGATTGGTTGGTAAGCAATCTAAGCGCATCTCTCACTGTACGGGAATTACTTACAAAGCGAGGGAATGTTATACTGGTAATGTACCTGTGTACCATGTCGCCGTGTGTACCATGTATTTATTTATTTGTTTATCCCATTGATATATTATAAGAGAAGATACGTTACGCACTAACATCGCAATCAGAAAACCTGGACTCGAAACTCACACATCTGTAATCAGTGTCGACACAGTCGCAAACGTATATTCACTGATAGACAAGGACTAAGAGCCGGCGCTGTCGAGCGAGTGAAATCGCGTTAGCCGCCGAATGTTTACGATTATAAATGACGTGAGCTCTATCTATCTCGCTTCGCAAAATGGCGATCAAAACAATAAGCGTAATTAGAAGAAGAGAAATTAGAGTGCGAGTCGCACAGGACCGTTCATTATGGCGAGATTTGGAGGAGGCCTATGTCCAACAGTCTTTGGGTGGAAATGATGATGATAAAATGTTTTATACATTGTCAACTCTATAGATGTTGTTGAACTGTCCAGCTGGAATCAATTGACAACATTCCTAGTATATCACTACGCAATTAGGATGCTGTACAAAGCAAGATAATGATGCAATGAATAAACACTAACAAAAATAAGAAGCAGGTAAGCAGAACTAACCCTATTTAATAAATAAAAAAATCTTAATCAATTCTTAGTAGTAGTTTTGGAGGTATACCTTCAGGTCGCTCCATCAAGTCCTAAGGTAAGGTCTCATCATAACTAACACAACGAGCCCAAACTCGGTACTCTTAGCTCTACTCTTTTATTAGTTCCAGTAGCAGTCTTGGAGGTATACCTTCAGGTCGCTTCAAGTCCTAAGGTAAGGTCTCATCATAACTAACACAACGAGCCCAAACTCGGTACTCTTAGCTCTACTCGTTTATTAGTTCCAGTAGCAGTCTTGAAGGTATACCTTCAGGTCGCTCCATCAAGTCCTAAGGTAAAGTCTCATCATAACTAACACAACGACCCCAAACTCGGTAAACCTTACTCTACTCGTTTATTAGTTCCAGTAGCAATCTTGGAGGTATACCTTCAGGTCGCTCCATCAAGTCCTAAGGTAAAGTCTCATCATAACTAACACAACGACCCCAAACTCGGTAAACCTTGCTCTACTCGTTTATTAGTTCCAGTAGCAATCTTGGAGGTATACCTTCAGGTCGCTCCATCAAGTCCTAAGGTAAGGTCTCGTCATAACTAACACAACGAGCCCAAACTCGGTACTCTTAGCTCTACTCTTTTATTAGTTCCAGTAGAAGTCTTGGAGGTATACCTTCAGGTCGCTCCATCAAGTCCTAAGGTAAGGTCTCATCATAACTAACACAACGAGCCCAAACTCGGTACTCTTAGCTCTACTCTTTTATTAGTTCCAGTAGCAGTCTTGGAGGTATACCTTCAGGTCGCTTCAAGTCCTAAGGTAAGGTCTCATCATAACTAACACAACGAGCCCAAACTCGGTACTCTTAGCTCTACTCGTTTATTAGTTCCAGTAGCAGTCTTGGAGGTATACCTTCAGGTCGCTCCATCAAGTCCTAAGGTAAAGTCTCATCATAACTAACACAACGACCCCAAACTCGGTAAACCTTGCTCTACTCGTTTATTAGTTCCAGTAGCAATCTTGGAGGTATACCTTCAGGTCGCTCCATCAAGTCCTAAGGTAAAGTCTCATCATAACTAACACAACGACCCCAAACTCGGTAAACCTTGCTCTACTCGTTTATTAGTTCCAGTAGCAATCTTGGAGGTATACCTCCAGGTCGCTCCATCAAGTCCTAAGGTAAAGTCTCATCATAACTAATACAACGAGCCCAAACTCGGTACACCTAGCTCTACTCGTTTATTAGTTCCAGTAGCAGTCTTGGTGGTATACCTTCAGGTCGCTCCATCAATTCCTAAGGTAAGGTCTCATCATAACTAACACAAAGAGCCCAAACTCGGTACACCTAGCTCTACTCGTTTATTAGTTCCATCAGCAATCTTGGAGGTATACCTTCAGGTCGCTCCATCAAGTTCGAAATAAAATGTTTTATTCAAGAAAAAATAAATCTTATTGATAGTCTTTAGTCAGCACAAAACACGTGAAGTATCAAATTAGGTTTATCAAATATTTTGTATTCGTACAGCGATCTTATTCCACACGAATTTCTGCTTACAAGCGACACAGTGTCCACTCACGACGGCGGCCGAGCGCAGACTAAAATTTTTATTTCAATTCTTATGCAATAATTCAAGACAGTGACTAGCAAAATAACCCTTATGTTCAATGCATTAAGATTCGCGCGATAGAGCTAAATTTGTTGAAAAACTAAAATTGATTTGATTTTTTTCTGAGACTAATTAGAACATTTTGGTAGTTTTTTTTTAACGTATTTTTTAGTTGATTATGTCTCCTTACATAATATATTTTTAAATAAACAAAATCTTTTATCAAACGGAAGAAAAATGTTCCTGAACTCAATACGAAATCTTCAATTTTGTGTGAAGAGGTACGGGAAATGATTTATTACAGTATTATAAACCAAATTTTTCAAATAAAAATATAAGGCGATTTCAAGATGAAGGAGTAATCTATCTGTGGAAATTATTATTTACATTTAGTTCAGTTTAATTCTGCTGCAAAATGTACCGAAAAACTGCTTAATTTGGTCAGTTTTGTAAACGCGTCCTTAATAAAATTAATTTTTTTATATCATAAATGTTTGCACAAACCAAGACAAAAATCAAATAAAGTCCAATCTTAGCAAAGAGTACTATTACTTACTCTGTGACAAAGAGTGATACTTAGGTATTAATTGTGTTTGTATAGGATCAGGTGGGCTTGCCTACACATAGCTTTCCTGCGCTCGTGAACGAAGTATGTAAGAAAAATGACTTGAACGCGGTCCAGTACGAGATGTTCTCGGACCCTGCCGGACGGTCCAAGTTCACCGTGAAAGCTCGTATAGGCTACGTCGAGAGGGTTGCAACCGGCTCTTCAAAGAAGATCGCTTACCACCTCGCCGCTGAGCAAGTATACAAATATCTGCACACCATGCTGATTCCCACGCAGCCTTCCAATGAGGTGAGACTCTTCTGCCATAGATCCCATTCGGATATGTTGATTTGGTAGCAGAAGATATGTTCAATCACTATAAGTGTGTATGTTTGTTATTTCTTCACACTCGAACCGCTGAACGGTTTTCAATGAAACTTGACACACGGGTAAACCTGGAATAGTACCTACATAGGATACTTTTTAACTTTTAGCAATTTTTTCTAAATTTCTACTGCCATGCGAGCGAAGCCGCTAGCAGAAGATAATATGAAATATTTTTAAGACTCTTTCGTTCTACAGGAGCAAACAACGAATCGTACTTATGAGAGGGCCATAGTTCCGCCTTCTAACGAAGAGACTCCTGATGAACAACGTCGATCGGTGGAAGAACGTAAGTTGTTCCAAATATGCTTTAAACCCATTCACACCAGCACCCATGCCTCGGTCGGCTCCTCGCTTACGCAGGCGGCTGCTCTCGGCTGCCGTCAAGCTTAGTCAGCTCGATGCGGCTACCACCGCATGCGTTTGAGCGCCGTCAGCTTGCGGTAAGTTTATTTCCATGCAATAGCTCTAGCCGTTTAAGTCATGACATCAAGCTAGTGCATTTTGTCAGTCGGCTTATACTGGGTAATCACGCATCCACCACGAAGCGCTCCAACGTAACCAGAAGGAACATCACACTAATAATAATTATACAAGCGACAGTCTGTATGTGTGTTTATCACTCCTTCACACACGTTTGGCCTACGGTTGGACCTTCTCCTAGAATAGAACAAAAATTACAGGCGAAGCCAGTATCCACGGCAGAAATCCTATCCTACAGTAACAAGACTTATTTTAGATTTCAAAAGTAGTTACAAAATAATATTTAACACAAAATACAAAAAAAAGAAACGAATGATTATTAACTATTTTAGAAAAAATGAATATAATTCCATGATTACCTTATAATTGAATGCTGAGCTGGGTTACCTATACCCGAAATTATAAGAGCTCAAAGTGACCCGTTTTTCAAAACGGTATAAACAGAATAACCAGGACACCCTATGGTATTTAACGTTGGCTAAACCCGCGTTTCTGGTGTGTTGCAGCAGGTCCATCAACTTCGCGCAGACCATCACGCCGCAACAGGAAGAAAAATAGGCGCAGCACCGTCGTCCGTCTGGAGCTGAACCAGCCGGAGCAGGGAGGCTCCGAGGTCGGCCCCGAGGGTCCTCCTCCTCCCGACGCGCTTTCCCAGCCCCACAACAATATCGCTATTAACTTCTTATCTCGCACCATGGATAGACTCGGAATCTAAGAAACTCCGAGATTTTCGTTGCTTTTTTTCTCGGAATCCAAGAAACTCTGAGACTTTTCTTGCTTTATTTCTCGGAATCCAAGAAATTTTGAGATTTTTCTTGCTTTATTTCTCGGAATCCAAGAAACTCTGAGACTTTTCTTGCTTTATTTCTCGGAATACAAGATACTCCGAGATTTTCGTTGCCTTTTTTCTCGGAATCCAAGATACTCTGAGACTTTTCTTGCTTTATTTCTCGGAATCCAAGAAACTTTGAGATTTTTCTTGCTTTATTTCTCGGAATCCAAGAAACTCTGAGACTTTTCTTGCTTTATTTCTCGGAATACAAGAAACTCCGAGATTTTTCTTGCTTTTTTTTAAGTGTTAGCTTGTATTGTGGGAACAGACACAAGTTTGTATGACTGAATAGTTCAAGGGCTTTTGCATATAATGAGGATCATGCACCAAAAAAAAAATATATCTTTGGTATTAAATCAGTCTGCCTAGCCTTCTCTCAACTATTTTGGGGTCGGCTTCCAGTCTAACTGGGCGCAACTGAAAATAACCCAAAAAAAAATTGCTTAATAAAACTAATAACAACGGACAGCAAATTTCTTATTCTGTCCTTTCGGTAATGGATCGATGTTTAAATTGTTATACCTGGGGGCCATTCAAGTATTACGTAAGAACTAAAGGGGTAGGGGGTCTTTGCTTTGCTTATTTTTGATGACATGGGAGTTGGGTGGTATAGATAGTTATTAAATCATAAATTAATAAACAAACTATAATGACAAATGCACGTACCGATGTTTACGTAAGCATGGGGAGAGGGCCCCCCCCGTCAGAGCTTTGCTGACTTTTGCTGACGAGGGGTAAGGGGCTTAATATTTACGAAAAATCTGCTTACATAATACATGAACGGCTCCCTATATATTCACACAACCAGGGGCCCAAGTCTGCTATTTTTATAAATTCTTATAAATTCGTCATTCCAACACGATTCCATTGTCATTTTGCTAAAAGTTCGTAATCTGCAAATCCGATCATTGGTCGGTCTGTGGTTTTTTAGCTGTCAAATTCAAAGTGACATTAATGCTTACTGTTTATCATATTTAGAGCGACCGCCGGCCGGCGTTTTCAGTGTTTTGTTGTTCATATTGTATCAGTGTTTGGTTTTTGACATTATGTAGGTAAGTCCGAGATTACCATTTTATGCCATTTCTCTCAATGGAGTATCGGTGGTTGATCATTGGAGTCGCCATTATATTAGTAGATTATCAAACTTGTCAAAATCAACAATTATGAAATCAATGATACAACTTTCTGACACTACTGTATTAGCAGACTTGAGGCCCAGGAGTTCTTAGCTAGCATTTCCAGTGGTTTTATCTGGATACTCGTCATATTGCTAAACACAAATCATCTGTGAGCTGATACTAAACTTTTCTGGGAGACAAATTAAGAGCTCAAATGCATCACAAAGTGCCGCGCGACGGCTGCACTTTGCTAAGCTAAGCCAAATTTTTATAAAATATTGTTTCAAGAAAAAAGCATGCATGGTCCTCATTTAGTATAGGTACTTTATTCGTTTTAGGATGAGTTGCACGACACATGCCATTGCAGAATCTGTGACAAAAGATAAACTGACATTTCGTATCTAAGAAAATTGTGTGACGAAAATAGTTTGGTAAAAATTAAAAAATTGAGTTCTAGCAGCTTTGGATTCAGTGGAAAGGCGTGCGAAGAGTTGACGATCCAGATTTGGTTAAGGCTAATCCACAAAACCTGGAGTACAGACTAAGGGTAGTAGCCAGCCTTTCGGTATTCTGTGTGCGCGGTTTCATGACTTGATTCCGCCATCGCCTTTCTACCATCGGACAACCCAAAACATACGGTCCGGACTAAGCGTTTCGCCTCGTCGTTTATAGGAAGAAGTTTTTTAAATGCCTGCTGCTGGCGTTCCGTCCAATTATAATTTAAATATCTTCAAAGCTAAAGTGAATAGGCTTTGAGCCACCAACGACTGCATCATTACTTACCGTCAGGTGGGATCGCAGTCAACTAGTTATTTTATAGTTATATGCTCCTCTATAGCATAATCAAAATTCAAAAGTAATGTTAAATAGTGCCTAGCTGTGTCGCGCAAGTTCAACTTGATGCAACTCATCCTCTCATGAACAGAAGAATAATGGCAAAGGGTAATTGAACTACAGGGTTTAATGAGAAGCGATATAATCATTTCGAGTAGGTACAGTTCGAAACTGCAAACGTTGAAGTCGACGGCACTTATCTGTGCTACCATGATTGACCATCTATGTAGTTTTCCAATCATGAGTAGGTAGTAGCTCACTGTCTAAATGTTGTTCGCAATTATTCAATGTGTAATTTTATAGTATTTAAATTAGTATGTAACCCCCATTTCTGAATAACAATGTTTAAAGTTGAGTATTTGTCAACTACCTTGTCGGCCACAACATCGCATACCATCAGGTGAGATAGAGGAGAAACTCGAGCCTATCCATATTGAAAAAAAAAAATTCGAAAGCGTCAAACTTTGATATTAAAATTATAATTATAAGTCACTTTTGTCGCGTTCGCGAATATTGAATTTGAATATTCGCATTCGCGAATGTGAGACATCTAACATTCGTTAAATCACTATCACATACATTAAATACTCGTACAATTCAATCAATGTAATCGTATATGTCGTATGGCTACAATATATTCGTAGCATTAGGTATAGATATATAAATGTAATAAAGGAGAAGTTTAAAAGTACCAACTCCCTTTTAAACCAGTTGTTTTATTTATTTCGTCTATCCCATACAGCACTAACACCCGTATTTATAAACAAGTAAAATTAATTGCTTGAGCAGTGTCTCAAGACGAATGTCCATGACCAGTGTGTCATACCAGTGATGACATATGGTACTGAAACATGGTCGCTCACATTGGGTCTCATCAGAAGGCTTACAGTCACCCAAAGGCAATGGAAAGGGCTATGCTTGGGGTTTCCTTGCGTAATCGCATCAGGAATGAGGATATCCGCAAGAGAACCAAGGTCGCCGACATAGACCGAAGAATCGCTGAACTAAAGTGGCAGTGGGCAGGGCACATTACTCGTAGAACAGATGGCCGATGGGGCCGAATGGTTCTATAGTGGCGACCTGTACCATTCGGCCCCAGGTGGCGAGTGGCACCTGGAAAACGTGCCTAGTGTTGGAAGGCCCCCCACAGGGTGAACCGATGACCTGATGAGAGTCGCAGGAATGCGGTGAATGCGAGACGCACCGGACCATTCGTTGTGGCGGCACTTGGGGGAGGCCTATGTAAAACAGTGGACATCCGTCGGCTGAAATGATGATGATGACGATGACTTAAGTAACAATTTGTATTCTATAGTTATGATAAATTTAAATTTTGAATGAAGATTTCTGCCATCAAATAATGACTTAATAAGAAATTACTTAGACACAAGTAATTACTTCTTCATAAATACCGGTGTAAGACGCTTCGACGGTCTTTGTTAGATAGTCGGTATTAAGTAAGTATCAATAATTTTTCATAGTTATACCAAGCGTGTCAAAATAAGTCACCTTTCAGCCATATACCAACCTAAATAACGAAACAAGAAAAAAAATTCAACCTTCTTAAATGTAAATGGTCAAATAATTATTAGCTTGCTACATATCAGTAATCTGTGATAACTATAGGTAATATCGGAAGTTGGCGTTTCTATAATAGTTGTCACCAACCTCCGAGATTAAAGTTGTTTTGCACATTTTAGTATGGTACCACCACTAAAAAGTACCTACCCCTAAATCTACTTTAATAGTGTGCAAGTTGTATAGTAAAGTAACATATAAAATTTAATCATTAAAACGTTACATAACAATTCCAACAAGCATCACATATGATTTCGATATATCTCCTCCCGCCCTCTTCTTTCAACCAGTCATCGACTACACGTTTAATAAACAAAGCAATTTTACTTGTTACGATAGTTCTGATGTGATCCTATGAACAGTACCTCTACCATGAGTTTTGGGTAATGTGAAAGAGAAACTCGGGATCCTGGACAGAAGGCAAAGAAGAAACAGGAGTGGGTATTTTGTCAGTAAAAGTCTGACACTATCCCCCGCTCCACCCAAAGGCGGGAGATGTCATTGTCAGCAAACCATAGGGCCCAGCAGGGCCGAAACTGCGGGGAACTGCTAGATAGTAACTAATATTAAACCAGAAGTTATTATTATTCTCAATAAATTAATTAATTACTTTTGACTTCTTAGTAAATTAAACTATTTTTTCAGGTTTTACAGGCAGAAGTTACTAGTACTTCGCCGTCGATAAGACGAAATCTACAGCATCAATTAATATTAAAATGCTGCAATGACAAAATAATAACAGTTTACTTAAATAGTAAAGTTATGGTTACCCTAGTGAAAAATAGCTCGGAATCTTTTTCCCTTTTGCTTGTAGACATGAACCTAATGTCAATGACAGTAAAGTACACTTTAGTTTGTAATTTTACTTCGTAATGGAGAACATAAGATTCTTGGGCGCCACTTGACCATAGACTACCTAAATTGGCGGCGCCGGGGCTTGGTTCAGGCCATGCTCCGGAGCGAGGAGGAGTGGCAGGCGGTCGCCTCCTTCTGTGAAGCGGTAATGCTAGCAAAGGAGGAGGAGGAGGCCGACCGCATCAGGCAACGGCGCTCACGCCGCAGCCGCCGCCGTAATTCCGATCCAAATTTCCGGCCACCGTAGGCGCGGGCTTGCGGACGGCGGGCAATGGGTAGCTCGCTGTCCGTTTGTCCGGTAACAGACCGGACCGAGTCCAAGGCGTTTACGGCGCGCACTGTTCCCGTGCGCCTCAAGCAGTTGTCAGCAAACCGTAGGGGCCCAGTAGGGTCGAGGCCTAGTCTGGGGCTTTGGGGAGGTATGAAAATGCATACCAGGGCCCCGGATCCAAGGCAGGGAAGGAACAGGGTAGGTTTATAGTCAGTAAGAGTCTGACACTATTTCCCGCCCCACCCAAGGGCGGGATTTGTCATTGGATGATTTTAGCTACCATAAAAAAGCATACCATAAAAAAAAAACCTAAATTGGCGGCAAAATCTTTTTCCCGTAGTTGGTAGATAAAGCTAAATATTGGATAAAGCAGAAGTAATATAAAAAGCTTAGATAGTGGACATGAATATACCAAACTGACTCGACCACAACGCCAACATCGCATCAGATTTTATAGTAGTCAAACGCATAAGCCTATCAATAATAATAAAAAAATAAACGAATTTAGTCGTGATATTTAGAAGCACAATAAAACACAATCTTAACTATTAATTTTAACCCAATAACGGATAACAGAACAAATAATGATGTTGAAATCAGTTTTTTTTTTTTTTAATTATCAGGGTTCAACCTAGACTAAGTTAAATTCGATACGTTGGTTAAGCTCATTATTAACATAACCAAACCCATCAAATCATATTCTCCATTTCAGTATTTACTAAAGGCACACGTGCCAGTAGTTGCACAAAAAAATACAAGTAGCTGATGTGTCAAGTGGAGGGAAAGCGGTCACGCGGCGCTCCCCTACGCGTTGGATAGACCTCATCAGAGCTGCAACACAAACTTCCATAGTCCAGTGTTCCCGAGACGCCGTTAACCGAGATAAGTGCAGACGCATCGCGGGAGCCTCACTCGCCAACGAAAATGCAACATTGACAACCACGACCACTCTTTCAAGAGTGAACGACTAAGGAGGAGGAGGAGCTGGTGTGCCAAAATGTCATAAAAGCTCAGATTGGTGTGTCGCTACAGCAAGCAAGCTACAGGTTTGTACTCTGCTATACACATGCCTGTAATTAGCTCAAAACTATGCAAGTAACTTGCATGCCAGTGAGCCATAACAAGTTCGGATTTATGATTGTTACTATGGTATGCATGCTACTTGCATTTTTGTGACAGCTAAAGGCATGTATTTTGCCCCCCCCCCCCCCCCCCAGAGAAACACTGACCTGGAACCACATTATTGTTAAATAAAACAAAAATTATAGAAAAAGAGTTTTATTTCGCACAGACATTGAAATGTAACGCGACATACTAATTAGGAATAAAGGAATCTGCATAACAGTTGTTATTTTCATTTTAAGCTCATATTAGTAAAGACCCTTAAGAACGAACTGAACAGTTTTCAACTACAACTAAGTATATTATTTGTTTTAAAAGCTGTCTTCTTCAATCTTGTTAGTATTGTTAGATTGTCGCGTCTGCAATTTCATAACACAATTACCGTAAAAAACATGCTGAACATATATGAGTATAGATATCAATATATGTTTGTTATATACAACATTATTTTTAGTGTACGCGTAACCTGATACAGTTTGTTCAGAATCCGTAACTGAAATAATTTTAACGATTAAAACTCCAATATTTTTTACAATTTAATATTTTTTTTACAATATTAGGTCATAGCGGGCATTAGGCGCCAGCGCACAGCTGGGTGCGGGAGCAAAACCATCCCTCAGTCGCCCGGATGGCCCAGTGACAGTGATTCGTGCTGACAACCAGGTAACATAACAAGCTTATAAGATTATGGATTTTCATGATATAGTTATGTTTTTTACATAGATTCTTTACATAAAAATACTAGACACGTGTTTCTAGTTTTGCATATACTAAAACTAATGTTGTATAAAAACATACTGTCGCTCTGCAAGCCAATGGCATCTTCTCATGTAGAGAAGGTACGAGCTTACTCAAGGCAAGATAGCGACAGACAGATTAATAGAAAAGTGCAGGTTTCCTTCGGACTTTTTTCTTCACCGAGTGGGATGTTTAAGATAAACTTGGTAATATAAAATATAGATAAACTTATCATCATATTGTTATGGTTAAATACCTCTGTACGTAAAAAAAAATGAATATTGTCGGAAATACTGGAAGCCCAACTATTTATATATGCTCCTACTACATGTAAAATAAACCTCGTAATTTCAATTTACAAATACTTTACTCTGACTACTCTAGTCGAAAAAACAGAAAAATAAAACGCCTTGCTCACAATAAAAATGGAGTTGCGACCACTAAGAAATTAATTTAGAATTTCTGCACAAACTACAGATATCATAGCTTTGATCACAGTCTAAACTGATTAAAGAGGCCCATCATCATCATCAGCGACACAGGCCTCCTCTCTAAGAGACCAACCCACTCAACCAAATTATTAAGTAAATCATGTACAAGGCGCTTTAAGTTTCGGCTATTAACATTTCACACGCTTAATTAAATAAAAGTCGTAACTCAAAAAAGAGGGTATCTAAAAATTTACCTTATTTTTGCAACATTTGTTTTCAAATCAAAATACCCTCGTTTTGAGTTAGGTCCCCTTATGATTAAGCATGCGACTGAATGCGCGACTACACGCGTAGGCACATTATTGTGGTGATACGTATGAACTTAAAATATTACAGTAACTATTGCTACAACTACTTAATCAGAATAGAGCTCACCAAATATATAGCCCTTAAAATTGATGCCGACATAATTCTCATTCTATCTCATTACTGTAAAACAATTTAAAAAATAAAAGTAAGTACAAGAAATGTCGGGGCTAACCCCTATTATAAATAGTTATACAATAAAATATAATATTACCATAATTTTAAACAGTAAATCGTAAAATGTGTATACATTCATTTCATTCCTGTTAGAGTTAAAAATCAATGGAAAGCAACCTTACTACTATAAATCTGTGTTGTGTTTAAATGTTTTGAAAATTAGAAAAACAACTTATAAATTCATCATTTTTGTGTGTAATTTGATATAATGAGCCTACTTGCCACGCATAAGCTTCACCACAATTTTTTGCACCACATTGTTTCCTGTAAAACTCAGATACACCGTGTTACACCGTGCGTGTTGGTAAAACACATATAGTTTACAAGGTGCTATTCGAGCCTCGGCTGCATGCAGCACATGCGGCTGCAGCTGTACGACTTCGTTTACTATGTAGTCGTATGGATTTGTGTAAAAACCATTCCGAACGCGACTGCGGCTGCACGTGCTACCGCCGCATGTGCTGCCTGCATCCGCAGTCTCATGCAGCTGAGGTTGGAATAGTACCTTTGCCGAGGTTCGAATAGTACCTTTAGACTGCGTTTTACCAACCATACACACGGTTACAGTTTTACGAGTTGTTCCGTGTACAAAACGGCGTGTGGTAAGCCTATTAGAATGATAAGAAGAAACTGTCTGAAATAAGAGGTAAATACTCAACAACACCCTATCAAATTATTTTACATAAAAATATCACCGATGGACAACTAAAAAAAAAACGCTCAACTCGATCGGAGTAAAAATAAATAAAAATATGTATATTTCTCTGTAAAAAAAATATCCTTGTAAACATAAAAAAGGAAAAATAATCATCAGAATTAAGGCATATTTAATAAGATAGCCTTTGACGAGAATTTTGACAATCGCTTATTAAAACAATGCGCAGAATGGAAGATTTCGTAATAAGCCTAAAATAGTACAATATATACTAACTACTAACTTTATATAAATTGCTACGTATATCACTTAAATTTCTTCAGAATAGTAATATTTCATTTACTGAGTATTCCTTGTAAATTGTCTTTTTATTTTTGTGACATTTATGATATTATTATGCGTAATAAGTTTTTATATTAAAATCTTTTCTACATAATATACATTTTTACTAACAGTTAACTAAGTTTCTCTTATGCGTAGAAAAATAACTCGTACATTTTAACAATAATTGAATATTTATTTTTGACATATTTTACTATTTATTAGAATATGTTTCATTAGTCTTTTAAGTAATTCTCACCTAACATTAGCAACTAACTCAACTTGAGTCTATAGCCTGCTCGAAACAACGTAGCAAAAATATATAAATCTTCTTAGAGAATAAAACCAAGCAACTAGGTTCATTTTCTGTGTATTGTCATTATTTCCAAAGTCTTTATATTCAAACGATTTTATATTAGATTGAATATTTTCAGCTACAGTATCTAAATAGTAAGGGCGGGAATGAAAATAATTAATGAGCAAAATTAATTATGACACTACAGTAAATTGATGCATCTCTTTTGCAAAAAGACAACAAAATATTACGCTAAGTAAATGCAAGGATACAACAAACATTTAGGATGACAAATAAATCAACGGGTGATAAAATATTTAGAATATTTACTAGAGATCACAATTCGTCTTTCACCTTGTCGTGGCTTTTGCAGAATTCGAGCATTTCGTCGACGGTTCGGGGTCCGGTGTAGTCGGCGACAACTGCGCCGCTCACGTACAGTTTAAATGTGGGTAGGGTCTGTATCCCAGCGAGGTCGGCGACCTTAGCGTTCTCTGACGCGTCCACAGCATACAGCTTCACTTTGCTGTCCTTTTCTGCCAGCCTGTCTGCCGTCCGACTGAACTCCGGTTTTGCCTCCACGCAGTGGCCGCACCCTGCCAAACATTTGTTCCTATTACTCTTTTAGAATAAAATTGAGATACTCCTAAAATACAGGCCGACAAAAAACAATTAATTATTATTTATTTATTATTTCCTTAATTTCATTTATGAACGCATTTTTTACATTTCTAAATATAAAAAAAAAACATTTAAAAATATAAAAATGTATTATTTTTATTATTCGCCTACAAAATCAAGCAAAGAAAATAGGGAGAGTCGATAGGAAGAGTAGCTTTGAGTACTGTAATAATTAAGTATCACATAGTTGTTTGTTCTTAATGTAATTAATAAAAGTAAGTGAACAGTTTGAGTTTGTCTTTATATAGTCCTCCCAATTGAAATAGTCTTCCCTTAAGAATTGTGACCGTTAAGGCATAGGCATGTCTTATTTTGTCTAATTTTATTACTGATTGACCCGGAGGACTCCATAATGCCCTTACTTTTATAGTACACGGCTAAATTTTGATAGTTTTAATCCCGTGGAGGGCCGATCCGGTACATGAAACACTATCGATTTGTAAAGATAAAATTAAAAAATATAGTACTTTTTTTCTAAAACTCGAATTAATCGAATTCGAATTTCAAGACGAATTTCAACACTTTCAAGCAAATCTAAATTCATAGGGTACTTCCCATTGAACCAGAATCTCGAAATTTGGTATGAAGCAAGGCCTCAAAGCACAAGTATAGGAAAAAATCCAAAATTTGTTTTGTAATTGTCACAAAAAAATTCATGATTCGGAAAAATCTTCGAGACTCGGTTTGGGAATTGAACTGTTTTCATAGGGTAAGTTTGTACGGCACCCTCAGTGCGTGAGTCCGACTGGCACATGCGCGTTTTCTTTTTCGATTAGTGCGGGTAGGCCCCACCTTTACGTCAATGTAGAGATAATGGCGGTAGCGCATGATTATTATTATTAGCGCCAATTATCCCGCCGCAGATATATATCATTAATTGTATGTATAAACATTCATATTATTATGATTATTTGACCAATACATATTTACTGTATGGACTTTAAAAGAGACTTTGACCCCTGAGTTTGTTTCGGTGTTTCTTCTCAGGGTAGTCAGCTAGGAAACATCGGCCTCATCTAGTGATAAAATGACAAAAAAAAATTTTTGACGTGTAAAAGTGTTTTTAAAAACCTACTTACAAAATAAATATCATTTATCATTTATCATTTCAGATCCCTCGATAAATTCTTCTATAACTCATAGGTTTGCTGGCCGAAGACTCATTGATGAGTTAAACTCGTCTTTGTACATGAACTGTCAAGTCATCATGTACTATGTTATGTTTTTATGTACAATAAAGAATTAAGAATCAGATACTTATGCCACTCAAGTTAAAGGGTTAAATCAATAAGTCCGTGATAAGGCCTCAGTATGGCACTGTGAACAAAGATTGTACGAAGCGGAGATGAAACGTTAAGATTGATATGTGATGTGACGAGAATGGATAAAGAGAGAAATGTGTATATTAGAGGAAGTTTGCCTTGGTGTTGACATATAAAGAGGAGAGATGAAGCTCATGTTACTAAAAGAGTTATAAGTATACATGTGGATGGATGGGAGACCAAAGAAAAGGTGGATGGATTATGTGAGAAGTGATATGAAAGCAAAGGGAGTTAGCGATAGCGTGATAAGTAACAGGACAAAATGGAAGGAAAAAAAAACGTGTTGCGCCAATCCGAAATGAAAGGAGACTAGGGCAAGAAGTTGATGATACGTATCTATATAAATAGCGGGTATTTCTAAAACTTACATGACGCATAGAACATTATGAAAGTCGGGGTAGCCGCGCTGATAACTTCCTGGAAGTCCGAGTCGCTGGTCATGCGTACATTGACACCGAAGCCAGCTTTTTGTGCCGTCACCACCTTCTCAGAGGACAGTTGCACGTTCGCTTGACTTTGTATGAATGAAACGAAGTCTCCTTCCTGTGGTGCAAACATTCAACTTTAACTTTTAAGTTAGGTGCAGAAGGGCAATACTGCTGAAGGTTTTATAACTTGAAATCAATATTGAAAATTTACAGAAACATAACAATACAGAGTACAAGTAATGCGTCTCTAAGTAGTCTTGTTTATCAATCTGCAGGCCAGACAAAATGCAGTACCTTACGTTTCCTAATACCTCAGTTAACAACAGAGTTTTGAGCAAAAGTATACTAATATCACAACAAGGAAAGATTTTTGTTTATGATGAATACAACTGTGCCAATTCCAAGTATGCAATGCCGCCGGGCAATATGGCGGTATTCGCAAAAATAAGCTTTTCGATTACTGACTTTTTGTTCGGACATTCAAGTCGGTTTATTGATCGAAAAACAATTCTTTGCAAGAAAATATTTTCTATTTTCACCCCCAGGTAAAGCCGATGGCAGAAGCTTCTCTTACAAAAGGAATTTAAGGGCTGAATAGTCGATATTTGGCACCATAGGCCCAATGCAAGTATAAATAAGGAAACTCGGATATCCGATATAAAAATCTATTCGTAACCGTATCCGAATTCAATATAAAAGTTTCGAATAACGTACAATAACGACATAGTTTAAAATTAATAATTACTTATTTTTATTACCATACTGATTGCAGTTACTACAATATAGTAAGTACCAAAACCATTGATAGTTGAATTTACGATTTGGTTATACAAAGTAGTGCCAAATGATTATTTTGAAACAAAGAGAAATCATTTTCTTTTTGTATTTTTCTTCTTCAATTCCGAAACTATCTGACACCGGTATGATGTTCATATAATAAAAACGGATATTAATTATTACCTTTCTTCCACCAGTGTATTCCTTCACGACTTTATCGTAGTAGCTAAAGTATTTGATCGTAGGGTATCCTGTGACGTCGTAGTTCGCGCACAGCTCCTGGTCGCTGGTGCAGTCCACGGCGCCGAAGGCAATCATTAACTCATCTGCGAACTTTTCAGCAGCTCTCACAAACTCCGGCTTAGTACTTTTGCAGTGGCCACACCCTGATAATTAAAATATTTAGAAACTATAGAACACCATTTTTTAAATAGGTTTAAATATTATACAAAAAGATTCATGTATTATGTTGCTGGAATGTTTAAAAAGTTACCGTGGAAGTTTTTAGCAGAATTTCAGTGAGTTGAAGTTCAGTGGTTCTTTTAATTATTCGCAAATTGAATCCTAGTATATATTGTGAAGTAATATTGGTGTTTTTTATATAAGTGTCTGCGCAAAAGGACAATATGTGGAATCATGCGATAACAGTAAACTGGGGCTGAGAATTTTTTGTAGAGTTGCCTGCCTCAGTGTAGTTTGCCGAAAAGGTTGACTTGACACATTTTTTGCCAAATACTATAAAAATATATAATATAATAGGACCGCATAGGACCGTTCGTTGTGGCGACACTTGGTGAAGCCTATGTTCAACAGTGGACGTCTTTCGGGTGAAACGATGTTGAATAAAACTTACAGGGCGCGTAGAACATAACGATGGCGTGTTTAACTTTGCGCAGTGTGTTTCTGAAAGTCGAGGAGTCGAGGTGGCGCACGGGCGACTCTTCTTCGGACCATGGCTTCTCGGGGGGCGGCGGCGGTGGTGGCTCTTGAGGGTCCTGAAACCACAATATCCAGACTATTAGAGATATAAGTAGTTTTAACACATAAATCATTTAATTATTACTGCAAACTATTCGAAAGTGTGACACTGTGATAAAAGCGCTTAATTCTCTATTCGACTGTCAGACGCTAATGCGGAGGCGATAATACCCAACGATAGTAGGGATGCGCTCATGCATCGACTTTACTAACTTCAAAAATCGATTTTTCAGTCTAAAAATACTAATATTATAAATGCGAAAGAAAGTCCTTGTGTCTGTCTGCCTTTTTTTAATTGCATTTTCACACGAATTTCGATGATTTTTTTAACCCCCGACTAGAATAAGCGGGTCATTTACTGCTGCTGGACGCGACGAAGCTGGACAAATGTCATTACACAATAATTTAGCCAAGTATCTAAGGAACGACGCTACCGTCGTACATCAGGTTAGCATTTACCAACTATGTTGGTTTTTCTTACTGCCTGTTTGACCAGGAAAATCTTGTCATCGTGGATCACACGATAACTTTAGCTTATGGCGCCTTCAACAAAAAACACGCGACCGCAGCGCGGATGTAGCGCAGCAGTCCTTTTTTTTTCGGCAGGAAAATTACATCTCGGTGCCCTTTGGCAGGGCGGGAGATAGTGTCAGACTTTTACTGACTAAAAATCCACTTTTGTTGCTTCGTTGCCTTTCATACAGGGGCCAAATCTTCCTTGCAGAAAAAGGGCCCTGGCCCCAGAAAGCAGTCCTGCGTTTTTTATTTATATGAAAATAGCTTTTGCCCGCGGCTTCGCTCCCGCTCTTCCCTACTGTACCCTACTCTACCCTATACCAATAACCGAGTAGGTTTTGGATATTTTTTATTTTACGGGTTAAAAAATATCCTACGTCCTTCTCCTGGTTCTAAGTTACCTTCCCACCAATTTATAGCAATCGGTTCAGCCGTTCTTGAATTATAAATAGTGTAACTAACACGACTTTTTTTTATATATATAGATATATCGATAACAAAGCAGCGCTGCAGCCGCGCTGCCGTCGCGCGGCACTTAGCTAATTTGAAGGCCCCCTTAGACTGGTTGTCAATCTGCCAATTTACTGCCCTTCTGCAGAGCAAAGGTTTCTTGTCGTCTCATACACAAAGGACGAAGCTTACCAGGTTTCCCAGCGGATTTGTAGTTACTATTTTAGATAGCTAGCTTTTAGATTGATAAGTTAGACATCAGATTCATTTCCCTATTTTTCGATTAATTTAACAATATCCACTAACCTTAATAAAACTAATAATTTGCTCCTCTTGCCTAGCATGACCCGCGTCGAACTGGTACTCGCCTTTGCTGAAGTACTTGAGTGTAGGATAGCCTTTGACGCCAAATCGAGAAGCGAGGTCCGGTTGCTTAGTCGCATCCACTGCGGCCAGGATACCGTCGATCTGCAAAATATTTAATTTTTGAAACGGCCACATTGCGTTAAAAACTAGAACAACAGTTTGTTACATATTTCTTATACCCCATTAATTACACAAGTTAATAACTCATTCGTCATTTAAAATTGATCTCTAAACATTTCCTTTTTATTTGTGGATAATTTCCTTTACAATGTATATTTTCCAAAGGTTTTCGATTCATTCATTCATTATGGGCCTACCACACGTCCCGACTGCAGCTTGAACACTGGACACCCAACCACACGCACAGACAAGTATGTGCTCAGGCAGAGCTTGTGCAGGCAAAACTTCAACGCAAGTTGAAAAGTGCACAAGCCGCACTGTGCGGTTGGCAACTGATACAATTTCACCAACCACACGCACTATGCCGTATACAAACCGGCCCCCGCAGGCAAAATTGTGGTAAAGCTATTGCGTGAGGTAGGCACATTAGGTATTAGAAGCTTACGCGCAGTTCTTGTTCAAAAGATAACTAGATTAATTTGCTCAAAAGCTACGGTTTACATAAAGCATCACTTTGCTTCATGCGATACAATTAAATATTTTAAACCAACCTTTTCAGCTTTTATCTTTTTGGCTGCCTTCTCGAACTCTGGTTTAATTCGTTTGCAATGTCCGCACCACGGAGCGTAAAATACTACGAGCGCATGTTTAGCATTCAAAAGAGTTTCATCGAAATTGGCAGCTGAAAAAAAAGAATATAAAGTTCTGTTACGTGAAAAAATTTAGTTTGGTAAGAGGTTAGAGGCTGTAGTCACAACAGAGTCAGACATCCGCTATTGGACACAGACCTCCCAAGTGTCGCCACAATGAATAGTCTTGTGCGTCACACATCCATCGGATGTCCACAACCCTTGGCAGGTCATCGGTCCACCTTGTAGGAGGCCTTCCAACGATACGTCTCGTTGTGTGGGGGGCTGTAGTGATTGTATCAATTCTTAGCTGAGTTCCAAATTGTAAAAAATATGTTGTTATAACCACAGCTTAAAAATGGTTGTATTAAAGATTCAAATTCATAAGCTGTACCTATTGCACATTTTCGAATGACTCTGTTATAATCAAATAAGATAACTTATAGCTGCCTTTACACAGCAATTCTATCGCTCTCTGAGAAGCATACATGATGATGATCATGATGATGCCATCTAGCCGATTTCTGTCACAGCGACCGCGTTCCTTGGCTCCTCATGGTTGGGCATGTATACTGTGCGCGCGACAGAAGAGAGTGACAAGCTCTGAACGCGTGGTCTTTTTCTTCCCCTTTCAACGTCTTCACAAGCGTGCTCTGTCGCACACGAGTGCTGTTAATGTGCGAAAGTGTAACTGTGTAAAGCCCGCTAATTATAAGGTGCATTGCTGAAGAAATACCCGCTTACAGTCCCAATCCTCGTGTTCATATTTGCGGGTATTTAGGTCATAGTCCATTTTAAAGGGAGATAAACTACAGGTCCTGATTGACAGTGGCCGATTCTGTTAGTGGGTAATGCTATTTTATGATACTGCCGTTACCATCGGTATCGAAGCATCGGCAGTTATCGCTGATTTAGTAAACGCAAATCTATTGGAATCTATAATATACAAACCAAGCAAGTCCGTTTACTATGAACACTGCAATAGCAACGATGTAGACGAGCTTTATAGAACACTTCGCCCTATTCAAGAAACGGTTAACGACAAATCTAAATTATTTCGGTCTATGTACTACCCACATTTAATTATGAATACCTTTCAATAATTTGGCAAACGACCATTTCTGGAAATGCATAATTCGCTATTTAAGAGACGCTTAACGTGAACGATTTATAACTAAAATATTTACCAAATTGTTTAATAAGTTAAAAATAAAAGGCTTGTAAAAACATGTTTGGCTGACACCAATTGAAAAAAGTGACATAAGAAAATATATGTCAGTGTTTTGCCAGCGACAGTCTTCTTTTGAATGAGAACCGTTTTTATAGGAATTCCTTCTTCGTGCTTGTTTATTTTTTGGAAGAAATATGAACGGAATATTAAGAGATAGCACACACGAGCAACTTTACTCTCTGCAACTAATTTGTTTCTTACGTCAAATAATTATCAGCGGGTAAAAAAAGTGCTCGCATGTAGCGAAGCGACAGCTGTCCTTCAGTTCGACGATAAGCTGGCGACGCAACTATTGCCCTATTGATAGCAAACCGTCGCTTCTGTATGAAAGTGCTCGCATAAAATGATCTCCCAATTGCAGCTTCACAACGAAGCTGCACTTAGGAGACTATTTTATCCGTGGGTTCGGCGAGAAGCTAACGATGCAACTATTGCCCTGACTATTGTTATTCAATTTTTACGAAAAAGTCACGCGCACTGTCGCTCCTTTGTCTCACTCGCATCTTCCAAATCTCGGCCAGAAAACAGCGATAGAAATGAAAAAGTTGCTGGGCAACTAAATTAGACGTGTCCCTAAGAAAACTCAGCTAGATACTAATGTCAGCTGTAATAACAATGACCCTAAGGGTGTTTTTATTTAATATCATGTGGATTTCATGACGCATACGGGAATGCAGCACATGCGAGGCTGCTGCTGGGGATCACGCCCCGCATCCTGCGTGCTTATTCCACGCATTACAATAAATTGCGGGGGTAGCGCATGCGAGGTAATCCCGCATGCGTGATGAAATCTACATGACATTAAAAAAAAAACAAAAGTGTCACGATCGGGAGTAGGCAAGGTCTCCAATCGACAAGTATGTCTGTGTTTATTTTGGTACAATATTTTGTACTTAACAAAAAATGACACTAAAAATAAATATTTTTCCGTAAATCGCATTGAAATCGATTATAAAACGAAGCATATTAAATGGTACGAGAAAGAGTGGGCGCTTGGTGTAAACTAGCTATCTCTTTTCTACGAGCATAACCTAATGGCGGTGACGTCAAATAGCAGTATATGCATCCTTTTTCTGTTACTTGACAATTTCCCCCTCCATCCAGTTAAAGACTAGTTGCATTTCAGACCTAATAAACAACCCTCCTTTATGTGAACGAATTTGTTTGATGAGGAACAAAACCCTAATTTTAACTACCGAATATTCCAATAATGATTTTATCCTTAACCATTTATATTGGCAGAATGATTTTAGTTCAGTATCGAATGATACAATCAATACTAATATAAAATAAACAATAGAGTCATGTATCGGTTAATCATATGCATTATCGTTTAATTACTTACTAATCGTAGTGTTCATTTGAATTCTTATCTTTTTTTTATAGGAAAAAGTCCCTGTTATCGTTTCTTGCACATTTTAATTCCAATAGTTGTCTCTTAGAGATAAGACCGTTCATTGTACAGACGCCAGCACGGCAATCTACCCTAATCTGTCAAATTTTACCAATCGAACATTAACCTTCCTATAGGATTTTGCCATTGTCTGGGTGAGATTAAGCACGCGAATCTTAACCTAACAATTTATTTTATCTGTTTTTGGTGTTGAGTCTATTGTTTTGTGTTGTCTGGTGTGGTAATTTAGTAGTGGTAAGTAATTTAAGCTTTTCTGGCACTCATTCCGAAGGAAATGAGTGCCGAAGAACCCCCTGACGGGGGTGGAGGGTCACCTCCAGATATGGACATCGTGGAGTGCTCTCAAGATTCTGTGGAATATCGCAATAGATCCGAACCTAGAAAGCGCCCCGGTTCTCCTGAGATCCTTGTGGACGCAAAAAAAAATAAGCCTCCGTCGGACTCGATTCAATCCGTGTTTACTAAACCGGGTTTTGAGAGTAACTCCAAGTTGCTCTATAGCGAAGATAGGGCACCCTTCAAGGTGTTCGTCTCCAGAATGGAGTCGGACCCCAAGCAGGGGTTAACATTAAATTCCTTAAAGTTTGCCCAATATATTTACAAAAAAGGTTTTAAAGGAGTAGTTCAAGGTAGCGTAAAATCCATGGGACGAAACAGGATGTCCCTTGATTTCAAGACCTACAATGATGCTAACAATTTTGTCAACAATCCTGTTTTAAAAGACAACAGCTATACGGCAGCCATTCCCCGTTTCTAAGTAACTCGCATGGGTGTTGTTAAAGATATTCCCACTGACTGGACTCTCGAGGAATTAGTCCTGGGTATAGAAACTCCCCACAACTGCGGGGAAGTCATTAAGGCCAGGCGACTCAATTTTAAAAACAGAAAGGAGGATACTGTCACTTGGTCTCCTTCATCTACGGTAGTTTTGACTTTCTCTGGGCAGATTCTCCCAGAGAAAGTTTTCTGCTATAATGCCTCTCTTCCGGTGTCTGTCTATCACCTCCCCACTATTCAGTGCAGGAACTGCTTGCGTTTTGGCCATATAAGCACCCAGTGTAGGTCTAAACCCCGCTGTTACCGTTGTACTCTACCTCACTCTGGTGATACATGCAGTGTCCCAGATGCACAAGTTTCTTGCCTGTTGTGTGATGGCGGAAACCACAAGGCTACAGATGATAGGTGCCCAGAACACTCCCGGCAAAAATCAATTAAAATGGTTATGTCTGAGGAAAATTTAGGATATCGTGAGGCAGCGGCAAGGTTTCCCCGTTCTAAATTATCATACTCCAGTGTGACAGCAGGGCCTTCCCAACTTAAATCATCTCAAATCCCTCCTTCGGAACCCCTTTTCTTCTCAGCCCCTTCTATTTCCCCTACTCCCTCCCCATACTCATCCCCTATTAAAACTTCTTACTCCAAAACAATCTATCGTTCCCCAAGACCTAGACCAGAGTTGGGCAAGTCATATGACTCTCAAACCCATAGGTCAATGGTCTCTACTCCTAGTTCTACTCAACCTAATGGCTGTGCTCTAAAACCTCCTTTTTCCGAAACAACTCCCCTTCCCACTCCCAATGATAATCTGATAGAGCTTTTGGTTTGCTCCCTCATAAACATGTTATCTAAATTCAGTGATGCAATACCGAACAATGTCGTAACCTTAGTTGAACAGCTACTCGAATCTTGGACCCGCCAAAATAGAAAAAATACTTCAGTGGAACTGTAGATCTATTCGTAGGAAAAGACATGAAATAATATACCTTATAAACCGTTATAAACCCGTTGTCTTTGCCGTGTCGGAGACCTGGCTCAGGCCTGGATCTCTTTTTAGAGTTCCTGGTTTTGCGTGCCTTCGGGACGACAGAGATGACGGCTGGGCTGGCTGCGCCCTTTTTGTTAGCAGATCTATCACCTTTTCCGAGATCCCTCTTCCTGATCATAATCCTGGTCTTCACGTGGTGGCCATAAGAGCCATGAACGTCTCTTATGTGTCTGCCTACATTCCTCATCCCAATCCCAGCCTTTTGTCTGAATTTAACTCTATCCTTTCTTCCATCCCAAACCCCTTGATTGTGTTGGGTGATTTCAATTGCCGTAACACCCTCTGGGGCTCCTATTGTAATGACCCGTCTTCTAGCTTTCTGTTAGATATTTTAGACGATCGCAACTTGTGTGTCCTTAATGATGGGTCTGCTACCCGTAGGGTATCCCCTAATCAAAATATTAGTGTTCCTGACCTTACTCTCTCATCCCCTTCATTAGTGTCTTCACTCTCCTGGTCTGTTCTCTCTAACTCTTATGGGAGTGACCATTTTCCTATTTTAATTTCATTTCTAAGTTCCCAACCACGTTCTCCTTCTATTCAACCCTTACAAAAATATCGACTAACCCAAGCTGACTGGTCCAAGTTCTCTTCTCAATTGGACACACAACTCCAAAGCTTTCCCCAAGTCAACCCCTCCAACTCTCTTGCACTCTACAGTGATTTTGTTGATTGTCTTATAAGAGCGGCTGATTCCTCTATCCCTTTAAAGAACTCTGCCCGAGACTTAATACCTTCTCCACCTTGGTGGGATGCTGAATGCACTGATGCTGTCCGTAAACGTAAAGAAGCAGAAAACGCTTTCTCCTGTGGTTTAGACATGTGTGATTATTTAAATTTTAAAAAGATTTCTGCTATTACATGTAGATTATTAGCCAAAAAAAAAAGATGTGGCTGGCTCAAGTTTTGCGAATCACTTTCCCCTCGTACTCCTGTTTCTTTAGTATGGAGGAAAATAAAAATCTACCGCCAAGCTTGTGACAGCCAGTCTTGCAATAGTTCTACAAATGACCCCAGCACCTGGCTAGAGGAATTTATAACAAAACTGGCCCCCCCCCTTTGTTCCTAGTGTTGATTGCCTTCCCACTACAGATCTTCCTGCCCCTACTTCCTCTGATAGATTTGGTGACCTATTTTCCCTCCCAGAACTTATATGTGCCTTAGATCACCTTAAGGACTCTGCTCCAGGTGCTGATGGAATTCCCTACTCCTTTATTTCCAAATCCTCTTCTAATTGTAAATCACTTTTTCTCAGCCTAATTAATTCCTTTTTCGTTACGGGCCAAGTCCCGGAGTCCTGGAAATCACAAATTATTAAACCAATATTAAAACCTGGTAAAGATCCATCAGATTCCGCCTCGTATCGACCTATCGCTCTCTCTTCTGTTCTGGCTAAAATTATGGAGAATCTCATCAAGAACCGTCTTGAATGGATGTTAGAATCTAAAGGTGTGTTACCCAGTTCTCAATTCGGTTTTCGAAGAGGCATGGGTACTTTAGATAGCCTAAGTGTTTTCGTGTCAGACGTTCGCATTGCTTTTTCTAATAACGAAAGCGTTCTTGGTGTTTTTCTAGACATAGCCTCAGCCTACGATAATGTCCAACTTCCAATACTCAGGCAAAAATTGCTACAGCTGAGTATCCCTGTGAGGATGGTCAACATCATTTGTAACCTTCTTATGTCCCGTTCTATTACTGTTCGCCACCAAAATTCCCTCTCCTCTCCCCGCTTAGTGTGGAAGGGCCTTCCCCAAGGGTCGGTCTTAAGCCCTATCCTCTATAATATCTACACGCATGATTTGGAGTCTACAGTGAGTTGTTTCTGTAAAATCTTACAATACGCCGACGACATTGTTCTTTATTGCAGCTCAGCTTCATTTTTGGATGCCTCATCTCGCCTCAATTCTGCCCTTCATTACTTAAACCAGTGGCTGACCGATCACGGCCTTAGTCTGTCAGTCTCCAAGTGTAATGCAGTGGCCTTCACTCGCAAACGTAATATCCCCCCTATTAATCTTCATGTTGAAAATGAACCCATTTTGATTCAAGAAAAAGTTAAATTTCTTGGTCTTATCCTTGACTCAAAATTATTTGGTGTCTATCACTTGGAGTACATTTCAAAGAAATGTGAAAAAGGGGTTAATATTCTTCGGGCCCTCTCTGGAGTTCGCTGGGGTGCTCATCCAACTTCCCAGAGGATTTTATATAACGCCATAGTTCGCAGTCACTTTGACTATGGGAGCTTTCTTTTGGAGCCATGCAACAAAATCGCCATTGCTAAACTGGAAAAGATCCAATCGAAATGCTTACGCATTGTCTCTGGTGCTATGAAATGCTCACCTACTAATGCCCTTCAGGTGGAATGTTTAGAGCCTCCTCTTCACCTCCGTAGACAATTCCTCTGCGATAGATTTTTCTACAAAATTATCGAGAATAAATCCCATCCACTTCTCCCCCTCCTACGTACTCTTTCTGATTTAATACCGAATTCCCGCTAATGGTCCCATAAAAATCCCCCTCTCCTTATTAACAGTCTTTGTAAATTTAATAATATGCACTCTTCCTTAATTCACTCAAATTCGAATCCTATATTTGAAGTAAGTTTTGATTCTTTACTTTTCCATCCTAAAGTCATTTTTAACCTCGGTATTTCTAAACACGATCCTGCGGCCAACGATAAACTCAATAGGGTTCTGTCAGAGGACTGGCGTGACTGGCTGACGTTATATACAGACGCTTCTAAGGTGACAGATGATGGTAAGGTCGGTTCGGCTGTTTGGATCCCGAAATACAGGATAATTCTTAACTTTAGCACTTCTGCTTTGGGTACTGTTTATACGGGGGAAGCAATAGCTCTTCTGGAAGCGGTCTCCTATATTGAATCGCACAGTCTCAATAAATCCTTAATACTCACAGACTCTCTGAGCTGCCTACAGGATTTAATAAAATCCCCTTTTCGCTCGCGTAACAATTTCTCCCTAACCTTAAAAATTAAAGAGATTCTTTACAAATTACATTGTTCAGGAATAGAGGTTGCATTGGCTTGGATCCCAAGCCATTCTGGAATTGTTGGCAACGAGAATGCGGATTCAATTGCTAAGTCAGCAATTCGGAACGGAATCGAGGCTCATTCATCTTGTTATCCTCGTGATTTGCGCTGCCTTGCTAAACCTGATATGTTAAATAATTGGAATTCCCTTTGGCAAAAAACTCGAGTTCTAAAGGGAAAATTCTATGGCTCTATTCAACCATCCATCCCCTCTAAATGTTGGTTCAGCAAACTTAAATTCTCAAACAAATTAGCTACCTCCGTTATAATTCGGCTCCGACTCGGATTTGTTTGTTCTCCTGTTTTTTTGGCCAAAATCCACTCGAGAGACAATTCGTTATGTGAATGTGGCCTAGAAGAGGGTACCTTGGAACACTTGTTTTTCTCCTGCCCTCGTTTAAGAATTCCCCTTTACGACATACTCCCTTCTAATATTCCCCGCCCAGTTAACATACCTTTCCTTTTAACTTTAGTCCATACCTCTGCAGTAAAAATTCTTTATAAATTTATTAACATCAATAAAATCCAGCTGTAGCTAGTCCTTCTATTTATATAGTATGTATCTATTAAATGTTTTAATACTTATTTTGTATTGTTATATGTGTTCTAACCAGAATTGTTTTGTCCTTTTTTTTAGCATGATGTCCAATGGATGCCATCGCTTCAAAAACTGATCAATAGATAACAGTATTTTTGCCAAATTACCGATCATCCACCTGATACCTTGACATTGGCAAAATCATCGGACGTTCGTCGATGGAGCCATACACATAAAAATTGAATTGAATTGAACCTTCCTATATTGTGATAAGGTTGAAAATCTATTAAAGAAATTTGACAGATTGAGGTAAGTTGATGTGCTGGCGTCTGTACTACTGACTGATTACGTTTCGTTATAACAAAAAAACGATCTATATTCCACTCTATATTTGTCTTTGTTTGAAAGACATTGTAATTGTAAAACAGGTACACTGTTTTTATATTTTATGAATACGTCTTTTTCAATTTCCGGATCGAATTTTCACGATCCAACTTTCATCTGGTTTTCAAACTCATGGACAGCTTTACAAACTTCTTACGTCATTCCATAGCAGAAATAGTTAACATTGATCATACAACTGTCAAGTTCGTAACATGCCGCATGTTGAAAAAGCAGTGGCCAAAAATGACCACTCAGTGGATCACAAACGCCAGGAGCCAAAAACATGGCATGCTCATTAAAAACTGATGGTTTGAACTGGACTCCACAAAAGACAGGCCCAAGTATTCAGAAGACCGGAAAAAGTGGAAGGACGGAATAAAGGCAATGGCGCAATGGGCAATGACACTGCAGTAGGGCCCTACTGCAGTGTCATTGCACAGGTTCAATGAAATAATAATTTTGAAAGAAAGAATATAAAGAAAAACAAATGGATTTTAGGCTCGTCGCCCACGGCGACTTTTTGCAGCGATGATGTGGCGCGTGTTGCTACGCGCGTTAGTCGCAGTTGCAACGCAGTATAGAAGAGATACGCGCTACCAACGCGCTACAGCATCGCGACTGTATCGATGCGAACGCGCTACAGCATTGAGTCAAATTCTGACACGCCCACTCGCTCTACCCAGGGTGGGATTAGCTATTTGATAATTTTCCACATAAAAAAAGTAATAAAGTCTGAACTCACCAGTAAGGTGCACTACATCAGAGTCTTCAGGCCAACTATCGTCCACCACTTCTTTTTTCTTCTGCTGCATGGCAGTAGTAGGGTCTCTCATAAAGTCTACTATCGCTTGTCTTTTGTTCTCTCCATTATATGGTAACTTGTATTGCCCTTTTCTGTAATTAATAAATGTAATTTAGTAACTATGAAAGCAGATTTTAGCGTGAGACTGAATTTAAGTGTAATACCATCGCACTCAGAAAACCTGGACTCGAAACTCAAACATCTGTGATCAGTATCATCACAGTTGCCTACAGTCACTGATAGACAAGGACAGAGATAAGATCCAGCTCTATCGTACGAGCGAAATCGCGTTAGCCGCAATTAGGCGACGGGCCTGATTTCAGCAGCGCAGACTGCTGGGTCGGGCGTGTGTTTTCGTGTCCTATTCGCCAGGGTCAAGGGTGTTTGCGACAGGGTACTCTATCTCGTTTAGCTTTTCAATCCCCATAAGTGACAGAAGAGCTGACAAGATGGAGTATTTGGTCGTGGATGTGTGACCCTGGTGGAATAAACGCAAGAGTGTTTAGACGCAGTCGATTAAAAGGTTTCTTTTTAGGGTTCTGTACCTCAAAAGGAAAAACGGATCCCTTATAGGATTACTTTGTTGTCCGTCTGTCTGTCTATCTGTCTGTCAAGAGCCTTTATTTCGGGAACGGGTGAAGGTACTCAGATCTACGGTCTCTTGAAGCTGTGAAATAATCAAACTTCTAAGTTAACGGGAAAAAATATATACAACCGTCTATGACGCAAATAATAACATATATTTAGACATTCTCGAAAGAATTCATTCAACTTCCCGTTGACCTAGAATCTTGAAATTTAACATGAGGCCCAGCCTGCTAACTGCAGGCAGGCAGGGTCGAAGCCTGCTGGGCTCAAGGGCCGTTTTCTGAGAGGAAGGCTCAGCCCCGGCACTATAGGCAACGAAGGAACGGGGTAGGTTTTTAGTCAGTAAGAGTCTGACACTACTTCCCGCTCCACCCAAGGGCGGGATTTGTCATTGGATGATTTTACCTACCATAAAAAAAAAAACATGCAAGGTCTCATGGCACCTGTATAAGAAAAAACTTAAAAAACTGAAAATTGCGATTCGGAAAAATCTTCGAAACTCGATTCGGGAATTGAACTGTTTTCATAGGTAACTTGGTACGGAACCCTCAGAGCGCGAGTCCGACTCAAACTTACCCAGTTTTTATTTATTTTATGTAACTAATGGAATCCTAAAACAATATTAATAAATAATCAGTACTCACTCATAATACAATAAGGTGGGGAATCCAGTAATGTTATACAGTTGTCTTATTTTAGAGTTTCCTGGTTTAGAGACATCAATTGCAGCCAACAATGATTCACCCTGAAATCATACGTCTGAGTGTAAATAGATAAATTATACACCGTTAAATTTTTGTTGTTTTAATCCCGCGGAGGGTCAACTCGGTACATGAAATACTATCGATTTGTAAATGCTTGCCTATGATCCCACCTGATGGTAAACAGTGATGCAATCATGGTGAGGGGCATTAGTTTATTAATTGTTTAACCACCCGCGTTGGATTGGTCAGACAAGTGTTTTCGCGTTCTATTCGCTAGATTCGTGTGTTTGCGACTAGTTGACTCTTCAATCCCCGGAGCCGTTCAAGTATTACGTAAGCAGATTTTTTGCAAATATTAACGCCCCTTCGTCAGCAACAGTAAGCATAACTCTCACCCTCCTTTTCCCTATGCTTACATAAACATAAGTACTACCTATGCATTTTTCAATGTGTTCTATTTTCGTTATTGATTTGTGAGCTGTATGAATAAGTCAAGAAATAGGAATACGCTTGAGATAGAGGAAAAAAACAAACATCATTTAAAATTATGGCATAATATCAATTCAAATTAACAGTCCTCAGTCCATGACACACGAATCTATGACATCCTCAATGACATTGGATGTTTGTTGCTCAGTGATGTGTTTTTGCTCACTTTTGTGTGATTTTGATGCATCGAAATTGTTCCCTTAAAAACACTAACAAAATATATGCTGCTGACGTAATCACCAGCCAGACCCCCATCACCCATGTCATCAAAAATTAGCAAAACAAAGACCCCCACCCCCTGAACAGCTTACGTAATACTTGAATGGCCCCTTAGTGACAGAAAAGCTGACGAGATGGACTATTTGGTCGTAGATGTGCGACACTGGCGGAATAAATGCAAGTGTTTGTCGGATATATCCGACGTAGGCAGTTAAAGGGTTAAGAGCCCAACTAGAAAAATGTTTCGCATAAAAGTCAGCAACACGTTTTTATTTCAGCTATTGGTGGTGAGACGGATCTTTAAAATGTCGGGTAAATGATCTGTGCACGTTCTTTCCACGCAATTTGGGCGCAGTTCTCTCGTCATTTAAGTGATATAAATATCGTAAGACTATCTTATAAATAGCTAACTCGAAAGAATATCGAGTAATCGCAACTCAAATGTTATTTAGTGCTATAGATAAACATCGGAATGCCATTCAGTCTAGTCTTGAAGACACCTAAATTCATCGACATCTTACCTTCAAATCAGCAGCAGCGTTGACATACTCTGGTTTTAAAGTCTTGCAGTATCCGCACCACGGAGCATAGAACATTATCATGGACTTCTTGTAAGCACCAGCCCCCTTCTTTAGGAACTTGTTGAGAGCCTGAAGCAAAAAAACATGTGTACCTGTTAAACTATTTTACACCTAAATGGATGCTTAATTTCTGGAGCCATGGGTTGGCTTCCGAAACGGAAGCCCGAGGTCCAGGAATGCAAGGCAAAGAAAGAACATAGGAATAGATTTTAATCAATAAAAGTCTGACACTTCCTTTCCACCTTAGAGCTGGAAAGAAATTGGATAACTACCCAAATATAAAAAAAAAACTGGGCAAGTGCGAGTCGGACCCGAACACCGAGGGTTTCGTACAAACTAACTTCGGTCGTGGAGGTCGTGGGTTCGATTCCCACCCACGAAAAATGTTTGTGTGATGAGTACGATCATTTGTTCTGTGTCTCATGTGTCTGGGTGTAGTTTATCTATAATGTGTATGTATTTAGAAACATATAAGTATGTTTATCAGTTGTCTGGTAACCATAACACAGTCTGCTTAGCTTGGGTCTAGACGACGTTGTGTGATAGTTGTGGAATATATAACTGAGACTGTCCCACATGTACTATGACTAAACGTCACATAAAACGACTGTGTCGCGTTTATTACGAAAAAAAAAATATAGCTAAACATCAAAACTCGCCGTGGCATTTAACTACTAGCGAAGTAACTGAATTACTTACTACTTATTTAAAAAGTATAATCAATTCGCAATACAAATTAATCATCACATTAAATTCTTTTCAAATGTTTTTTTTATTATCGCCAGCATGGAGAATGGTACAGAACAACGAGGTATTTATTACCTACACTTCGTATTATTCCGTATTTTAAGCACACATAGGTACGTGAGAATATAAATTTAAGAAAAATTAAGCCCACGAACACCACGTAGGTATGCCGCGTACGCCATACTACGTAGGAGAGTTGGTATGCAAATTCCCTTAGTTCTCGATTACGCAGACGCGGCGCGTTGCGCGACGCGTCTGGGGGTCCGTCGTACATTGCATTAGGTTTGTGTTTGTGAGAGCGATGACGCGGACCGCTGCTGCAATGTACGACGAAACATCCAGCGCGCCGCGCAGCGCGCCGGGTCTCCGTAAACACGGCCTTAATAAGCTACAGACAAACTGGGCATACATTTGCCACGTATACCATGCATTATGACATCTAGACTGCTGCATAGCATAGCATCAATGTTCCCTCTGCTAGGACTCAGAACTTCTCTCTAGGAGAGGGAATCGGGCTTAATCCACCCCGCGGGTCCAGTACGGGTTGATGGATGTCACATGTCTTCGAATTTTTGATTCTAGGACATGCCAGTTTCCTCACGATGTTATCCTTCACAGTTTTGAGAGCAGTGGTGATAAAATAAATTACACAAAGTAATGCGCCCACTCGGCCACCACTGCTCTCTCATAGTATAGATGTTAGTAGACTCAGTTTGTCACTTTGTCATAAGTCAAAAGCTTATCCAACCACCTCCTTGAGTAAGTCCATCAAGCAGGTATAACTCTAGGTAGGTATTACAAACTAAAATGCTTTTGCACATACAGCATTCTATTACAGTACGGCCAACTGATCTTGGCGAGTCTGAAGTCTGACTCTGCGAACTTTAGCGCTTGTGCACATGTAAAAAAATAAATGCCAATAACAACTGTTATTGGCATTTATTTTTTTACTTTTTGTAACTACTAACGCGTGTTAGTCGTATTTGCAACGCGCTATAGAAGAGATTCCAACGCGCTACAGCATCGCGACTGTATCTATGCGAGCGCACTACAGCATCGCTACAAAAAGCCTCAGGAGAGAGATCAGGTTAAACAAGACCAATGACGAAGTTAAATCGGGCAATAGTTGACTATTCGTATATCAAGTTAGTATACCTGAGCCATGATAAACCTGGGAGGCATAATATGTTCTTTGGAGAGAGGTGGGCTGGATGGAATAATACTACCAAAGGATGGCCGCCATGGCCGACGCACAATGTTCTGCATAGGAGCGGAAACCGGACTCCGATAGACAGTATACCCGAAAGAATTAAAATCATAATATCAAAGTCATAATTTTTGGTCTGTATTGATGACATTGCATTGTTTATAAACAGGTAACGTCCCATCTTTAGTTTAAAAAACACCGCCAGCAAATCTAAACAAGAATCTGATTAACATTCTTTAGTTGATGATATGAAACGCTGTTTATCATAAACTATGCCAGCTACCATAATATTTTGTAATACATTTGCTTTGCTTTAAAATATAAGGCTGGTAACACACTTCGCGGCTGACATGCCATTATGCAGAACTTACTAGACTAGTTGAAATCAATAAAAAAAAAAACTTGACATAAGGGTGTATCCACGCCATTTGATCGATCTTGTGGTCATTGTTAATTTATAATATATGTTGTAGCAATTGGGGATCAACAGCTGATTCGTTTTAGTATAAATCGATGATCGATAGACTGGTGTGGTAACACCCTTATCACCCTACCGTTGCCTTTGACAACTACATATATACAGACAGATCCTTTTCCTGTTTTACCAGATGCAGCAGGTATCAGCATTTTAATGTTTCACTTTAAAAGATATAAGCATAATCAGACATAATGTTCCTACTACTGGAAACATTTCAAGCCTCCGTTCTAAGAGAGGGAATGGGGCGTAACCCACCACGCGAGTCCAGTGCGAGTTGGTGGTACCAAATATGTCACAAGTAAGAGTATGTTCAGCCTTATAATGTTCCCACTGCCGGGACTCAGGCCTCTCTCGGAGAGAGAATGGGCGGTAACCCACCACGCGGGCCCAGTGCGGGTTGGTGAATGTCGCACTTCTTCGAATTTCTAGGATATGCCAGTTTCCTCACAACGTTTTCCTTCACTGTTTTAAGAGCAGTTCTCCACCACAGTTCTCTTTGTAAAAGGCATTAACATGTAACTCGCCACATCATTTTTATTATTCAAACTAAATTCGCAACGCTCTTTATTCATAATCAGTGTATTCATGCCTATTGTACGAGTATGAAACTGATAACAATATGTTTATAATGAAGTTTTTCAAGTGGAAAATTTTGTGTTTATACAAAATGTTCATTATTTTTTACTACTTTTATAAAAATCTTGTATTAGGTACTTATGTTTACTTGATATCTAAAATCCTACTATCAAAAGTAAAAACGCTCTTAGGACTGAAACACAACACAGATAAAAAGGATCTAATATAGTGAGTTCCACGTCGACTCATGTAATGCCTGGTTTACACGTAGGCCCAGCCTCGGCCAATCGCCATTGTATAAACGGGGTTTCCCCGATTACACAAGGGCTACACAAGCGATTGGCCGACGCTGGGCCAACGTGTAAACCAGGCATAAGACCAACGCCGGAGCACGAGTTGCTCTTCGTCGCCTTGTGGAAACTTATAACGACACTTCATAGACACAGAGATTATAATTCATTCTAATAAAAAAAAAAACTCGCCGTCAGTTCTCTAGCATCTAAATTACATATAAATAATTAATTAACTAAATAACATACAAAAACAGTAAAGAGCTAAAATATGTAGTTTTTAAATTCAATTTCCGTTTTTAATGTAATTGATTAATCTGTGAACAATAGGGTGGGTTATATGTTTACCTATTTATCTAATAATTCTTTTGTATCACCTTAACATTTAACTGTTTTTTTTTTGTCACTAACTAATAAAATAAATACGTAAATTATTCAAAGCTAACAAACCTCTCCATCTTGCAGATGAAATATATCAGTGGCAGTTGGATCTTCATCCCACGGCAAATCTCCAGTGGGATCTCTCAGGAAGTTACACAGTGAATTAACGGACTCGTTCCTGTCATAGTCTTTATGGAATTCGCCATCTTTATAGTGCTTCAGATAGTAGGCTTTGTCTGAAGATATCTTCAGTTTCTTGCACAATTTTTTACCATCACTAAAAAGTAAAATAAAAGGAAATATAAATGATTTCAAATGTCTTAACACAATACAATAATAAGCTACATAGTACACAGTCAAATTTAGATCGTTTTAATCCCGTGGAGGGTTGATTCGGTACATAAAACACTATCGATTTGTAAAGATAAAATTAAAAAATAAGGTACTTTTTTTTAAACTCGAATTAATTTACGCATGTACGAAATTAATTTCTTTAAGTAAATGTCAGCTGGGCGAGTTCAATGGCCTGTAAGTAGTTAGTACGCAACGACCGACAACTACCTACATGGTCATTGTTTCACTCGTTTACTTAAAGAAATTAATTTCGTACATGCGTGAATTAATTAGGGTTTTAGAAAAAAAGTACTTTTTTTTACGAGTATCTTTACAAATCGATAGTGTTTCAGTTATTTTAATTATCAAAACAGTTCTCCAACTTTTGATGGGACAAGAGGGACTCAAGAGTCAACAGCTTTTACTGACTAAAACCCATCTGTTTGTTTGTTTGTATGTATGGAGGACTGGTGTCTGCAACTTCACGTCTAAAGCCCGCAATGCGGGTTTGGCACCCGGCGCCAGGCGACTTGTTAAATTCTAAGCGCTAAGTAGTTCCATCTATCAGTGAGTGGTCTCAGTTTTAACCCATTCAATTAGATTATATTATACTGTCGGTGACAAACTTTTAACGCATTAATCCTACTCATACAATACGTAATAATGTATGTAGTAATACGTGGTTTAGATGTGGAGCTGCGGACACTGGACCAACATACAATACCTAGCTCCTAGGGTCTTGGCACCAAGTGTTAAATAGCAATCATCACCATCATCATATCAGCCTAAAGACATCCACTGTTGGCCTCCCCCAAGTGTCCTGTGCATCTCCCATCCATCGGATTCCCGCAACTCTAGCCAGGTCATCGGTCCACTTTGTAGGAGGCCTTCCAACTTCTGGTACGCGGTCGTCACACCAGAACCTTTTAGCCCCAATGGCCATTTATTCTACGAGCAATGTGCCCAGCCGATTGTCACTTAAGTTTTTCGGCACGTGGCGATTCTTCGTGCTACCTTGGTTCCCCTTGGATATCTTTATTTCTGATACAACCATGCAAGGAAACTCCGAGCATTATCAAAGCCATTTCCAGTGCTCTTTGGGTGACTTTAAGCTTTCTGATGAGGCCCATTGTGAGCTACGCATATATATATATAGCATATGTCAACACTGGCAACGCACACTGAAATATCAATCTATTATATAAAAGCGAAGTACCACTCACTGATTAATCATGAAATCTCAGAAACTATAACACCTGCAAACTTAAAATTTGGTAGGTGGGTTCTCAATAGGATATAGACATCCGCTAAGAACGGATTTTACGAAACTTCACCCCCAAGAGGGTAAAACGGGGGTCAAAAGTTTGTATGGAGAAACCAACATTTGCATGGGCGAAGCTGCTAGCAAAAGCTTGTATTACAATAAAAACCTTCTTATAACTTACCTATTATTACAATCTATTATGGCAAGGGTTGCTTGCCCTTTCATAGAGTCAGCAGTGTCTTTGAATACATCTGTGATTGAATGGGAGTTCTTCGGCTCATTCACAAATAATATTAAAACATTAGTCTTAGTTCTTAATAGTTTCTTAAACTCTTTTATATCACCTATATCAGTTACAACTGCAGTTTTTTGTTTTTTTCCTTGCACAGACTTTTGCACTAGAACTAAACATAACAGGAACAATACCTGGAAAAAAAAAACAATAATTACAATACATAAATTTGTTCCAAAACTTTGAAGTAACATAAAGCATGTATGCATGTGGTATTCCGGACTTCTTGGTGTCGGAACCATTTCAAATCATTTATTGGTGATGACAGGCAAGCTGATTGTTAGTTAGTATTCTCTTAAATAATACTATACCAGTTAATATGAGATTGTACAAGTTTCCAGTACCCAGAAAAAAAGTAAAAATGACTAAAATTAAGCCAATTAATCAACATTTACACCCACACACACCCCACATACACCCGCACACCAATAAATAAACATACATACACATGCATGACTACCTTTCACTCTTTGTGTAACTTAGGATTAATTTTTCTTTTTTTTTCTATAGGTACACAGTTTTTAGTCCAAATCGTTAATACTGTCATCACTTGTTTTTGGCTGTGAACGTTAACAAAATCTATTTGGATGTATCCTATCTTTTAAGAAACAGGCTAGGCCTAGTTTAAAAGATGAGTCCACTATTGTATTGTAATATAAATAATATTTTCAAATAATGTATACAGTGGTAAAGTGCAGTTTTTGTGAAATAAATACTTTTTTATTATTTTCAGAAGTTTCTGCTACTAAGGTAGGTGCCAGATAATAAAAAAAATATGGTTATTGACCCTCCTACATTTGTTAATATTCATTAAACCCCAAGAGAACACTGGTGTCCACACACCTATTGTCTTTCTATTGTGTCTCTAATTATGGTATTCAAAAGGTTAATTTCAAAAATGGAAAATAAAAACATAAAGCTTCTTTCAATCAACATCTATTGTGATCCTTCACAGTTTTTTAGTTTTGTTTTTAGGGTACCTACACAAAGATATTACGAAAAGGTCAATGAACTTTATTCCACATTTATTTGGCGCCTTGTATAGAGAGAGAGGAATTAGTAACCAATGATAAGCCAGGATGTTATAGAGCAAATGCTTGCAGTCTAACTGTGAAAATGATATAAAAAGCTACTGCATGTTGTTACATTAGTATTTGAAAATTATGTACTGGTGTCTTCACCAGGACATCATTTTCACAGGTTTACTTTAATTCTAGGAAGATTTCTTTATGTTACACACTCTATTAGGAATCAAGTTGGAGCAAGTTCACTAAACTTACTATATGAGTCTTATAAGTAGATTCTTTGGTTACAAAATGTTGAGGTACCCTACAAAGTGTCTATTTGCTTGAAAATAGCAAACTCTAAACATGTGACAGGATAATGGCAAGTCTGACCCTCATTTAGATTGCCGACGTGGGCTGATTGAAACGCTGATGTACTGTTATTTGTACTTCCAGTTCACCTTGGAGTAGGTTGTAGACAAAATGTGCAATCATATAACGTAAAAAAATTCAGAACAGGATACGCTCAATTTGTCAAAGTTTGCGCCGCATGGTGAGCGCCGCTGATATCTCGCCGGCTGACTTTCCAAAACGCCTCTGCATTTTAAATAGCTACCTAAATAACCTGTTTCTGTTCCAGGACCTAATTTTAGCACGAACTTTACACTGTTTTGTTATTTATCAGTTTATAATAAGTTTCAACATCATTTACAGACAGAGATAAAAATACGTAAAAGTACAGTTATTATTTATGAAATTTCTTTAAACTAGAACAAATGAAAAGTTTAAATACTATTTACCTTACAAAATATTTTTCGGTCCATGACCGTCGATTACAGCACCTTTTAATGTAAAATTCTTCTTTTTATTTATAACAAAAAGTTATTCTATTTTATTGTAGGTAAGTTTTGCAGTTTATCCATACCAAACAAGGTGTCAATCTACAGTGACTGACATTAGTATGACAACTGGACTAGACATATGCTTCGTTCAAGATAGGCTTGTGAAAGATATATTGTAAGATCGATATCGAAAGTTTCTTTAGGAATGTTAATATATTGAGCACGTTATTGTGAATGCCGTGAATGGAATGTGTGTGGAATACTTTAATATGCGCATTAACTAGGTAATCTGCAAATTACCGGACACAATCCGATAAAGTGTGAAAAGAGAAGTCCCATACCCCGGCCGATACCCCAAACTACCATACCTACTGTGTCACAATATAAATTAAAACCAAAAATAATGTTTTGTTTAATTGTATAACTGATTTTTAAACGCTTTTTTAACTACATTAAAAAAAAATCATAGAAATGATATTCCCCCCCTCCTTGCGTCGTATTCCTCAATGCTGAGAGTCGTGACCTCCAAGCTTCATCACTTCACGTTCTTGGCGCGCAAGTTATGCGCATGCAAATCTATTTGCTCTCACATGTACACCGGCGGGCACGAGCAAGTTACCCAAAGAACCCAAAGAGATATACATAGAAAATAAACCCAAAGAATCCACATGCGGATTGATGCAGAACGAGAGGGTATCCAAAGAAAAGACGGGTAGCTGGTGGTAACAGGCTTTCCACGCTATATATACATATATATATTGTAGCTATATATGGTTAGGGCTAGATGGTAAAGGGGCATCCAGACCTGGCGAATGCGCTGCTATCGTGCCGAGCACGTGCTGCTCGCGTGCGGTTGCAGCCGTTGCAGCTTAAACTTTGGTGCGCCGCTCTAGTGCTCAGCGCGCGCGCATTTCGAGCCTCAGTTGTATGGGCGAGGGAGGTGCACCGCGGGTGGCTCGAGTATGTCGTGTAGCTTGCTTGCTTTGGGCTTTGTACGAACATGAAATGCACGCGCACAGTTCGCAAGCGGCTCGTGAGCAGCGGATTCGCCAGGTCTGGACACACCGTTAGGGTGTGTCCACATCTGCGTATCTCGCGAGCCGTTTGCGAGCTGCCCACGAGCTGCGCGCGTGCAGCCACGGCAATGGTTTGGTGCGCCTGTTTAGCGCAAGTGCAAGGCTAGAATAAGGCGTGCGAGCGATGCGTGATCTGCGCGCACTCAATTCTCGTACTTACAGTTCCATTTATTGGCTCAGTACTTTCGAAGATGTCGGACGACACTAGTGCTTTTAATATAATTGCTGCATCATTAGCTATTATATTACTGATAAATAGGAAAAAAAGGAGACAACAGCGTTGGTGGCAAAATCCTATTTTTAAAAGAAAACAAAATATACTAGCGGAGTTGAAAAGCCATCAATTAAGCGGAAACTATACATTTTTTTTTAAATTGTCACCAGAATTACATCAAGATCTACAGATGGTTAGTTTCAAGATTGCGCGGGTGGAAGGAAGACGCGAGTCGCTAGCACGCTGCCCGCGCGCTGATCACGTACGGCGCTTAGGTCACGCGCGAATTGCGTGCGGGCGGCGCAGGAGCGAAGCACGAACAAAAATGCACGCGCGCAAACGACTCATGAGCTGCACATTCGCGGCACATTCGCCAGATGTGGACGCACCCTTAGGTGCTGCTAGGGTTATTGATAGGCTAAAGTCAACCCCCTTACTGTACATTTAGGTAGCTGACCCACAACACAACCTATGTAAGTGATGCAACTACTGCGTTTTTTGATTTGAGAAATCGAACTAAAACAAGTTTGCAACTTTATAAATAAAGAAGGAAATAAAAGACTAAACCAATGCAAGTTTTAACAGTCTTAATGTCGAGTTCTTCAGTGTATATACCTAAGTATATGGTAAAGATATTACCCATGTGCGATAACATTCTGAGCGTAAATAACGCTTTATTATAGATGCTAAGGAGTCCGGGTCCTATCTTATCACGTGGGAGGACCTACCTTATAGGTAGTAGCTCCGCTGCGCTTCACTCCCACCTTAGCCTTTTAAACTAACCTGCCCGTGTCAGGGTGCCCTAAAGATTTATGTTAAATCTTCACGCATACATTGTCATAACATGTAAAATGTCATAAAACTTTCAAAGTCAAATATGCTTATTTGTTACACATAGGTATAAGATAAGTAGGTACAAAACATGGTGTTAATTATAAAATATCGACTCACTATGTGTTGCCTTGCTGGGCATACAAATGTTGTTTACCAAATAGTGAACTGAAAAAAACTGTGTAAGTAGTTTATAATATTACTTGCTAAACTTTAGATTTACAAAACATCAACATTATTTTTTTAAATAAATTAACAAATTGTAGCTTCTATTCCATTCTATTCTAAAATAGGCTGCTACTATACATAAATCGGAGAATATGGTGTTAGGTGTGGTTTGTTTTTATTTGGCTATGTATATATTTATTTGTCTTTTAAATATTTGTTAATACTATAGTTAACTTTTTGTAGTAAAAAAAACACTCCACATGTTTTTTTTTTTAAGTTTAGATCTATAGAAGTTATTATAGATTTAGGTAGTTTAGACAAATATTTGTGAAGCCATTCCTAAAAAACTTTTAGAGATAAGGGCGGTTTAAATTCTCTTTCTTGATTTGGTCACCTAGATATTATAGAGTTCATAAAAAAGATGTCTTCTATCGATAGGTACTTTTACGACTTCTAACATCCCTAAACCACGTGCTAAAGTGACAGGCCAGACAGGCGATAGGACAGGGTGACAATGACATGGAAAGCATGTTTTTTTTAAATTTTTGTGGCTTGGCTATTTGGCCTTTGTACCATACATGGAAAGCATGGCGAATCGCGGTGTTGCCTTTTCCAGACTCGAGTCGATGCATGATGTATGCTGCATGGTACTCAGTTGATTACACTCACTGATTATAAGTTATAGTTATTATAATTTGTATATATATCTATTAAGTTTTATATAGAACTAGATTTAATTATAGTTATAGCCAACAAAAAAAAGAGGTTCATTACCATAATCGTGGACTAATTTAAATATCTTTTTTTATTGATAGACAAATATCGCAGATTGCCAATGGAACCTTATAAATACACCCAAGTACAACTTGAGATGGTCAAGATTTTCGATTAAATGATAGTTATGCAACTATGGTGATACCGGTGGCGTTGATACATACACTTGCTACTGAAACTTGAAAAAAAAGTTATCAAGTTATTAAATAATTAGCTTAAAAGACTACATTTTAGAAATTCGGTTGCATTAAAATTAAAAAAAAATATCTCAATGTCACAGAGGTCATGCCTTGTAGTATGTTTTCTTTGACAAAAAAAAAAAATGTTTGGGTAGTTATTTGTGATTGGTGAAAATAAAACAAGTAGTTTCAACATTGCATATTTCATTGGCTAAATATGTATTTTAAACCAATGACAGATTGATCAAAAGAGGATTACATTTTAGTGTAAAAGAGAAAAGGTTTCGTACTATTACTGATTTCAGCATTCCGGTTTCCCGCTAGCGGCGAAGTAAAGAACTTTGTGAATTCCTAATATTTTCATTTATTTAAATCAGGTGAGTGTTTATTAGCTTATATTGCAAAAAAATAATAATAATGAAGTAATTTAATACCTGCTTGGTCCTATTTTACATGCCGAAGCTTTTAAACTCTAATTAGAATTCAGATACCTAGTTGATGGCTCTTCTGTTTCAAATAGGTAATTTTAATTAATAATGAATTCTATTTTTTATTAAATACATTTTACTGTTCTTTAATTTATGGCTATTAAATTAATTGTTTATTACCATAATTTAGACCAATAATAATTATCTCGAACTGAATAAAAAAGTAATCTGCTTTATTTGAAAAGAAAGTTATCGAGCTACCGGCAACGTTTAACATAATTTTTTTAATTTGTTTCTGAAGTAGGTTTTGTTGTTTTTCATAATAACTATAATGTGTATGCAATATACCTAGCGTACGATATATTGAAGCGGTCAAATAGGTCATCCTGAGTCATCCTCGAGTCCAATCATAAATCGAGAAAAACGGGACGATTTTACGGTATTACTCATTATCTTACGTATGAAAAAATTACTACTGATTAAATCAAATGCCCTGATTATAAACCTACGTGCTTTAGTTCACGTTTCACTAGTCTATAATATTTGGGCATAGATAAAGTCCCACCTTTCGCGAATGGAAGACTAATTTAATTTACTAACTTAGTACTACTACTAGCATTAAAAATTTAGTACTTATTTCAAAATCTCAACTTTACCGAACTTAAAAATTCGTGATGTTCATGGAACAATATGTACTTTTTTTTAGACTTTTAATCTCACCAATATGGGGCGCAAATTCGTTGTTGGTGGTAACTGGAAGATGAACGGAGACAAGAAACAGGTCACTGAGATTGTTGAGACACTGAAAAAGGGCCCACTGGACCCCAATGTTGAGGTAAAGTATAATTTTTTCTCAGTATCTGATATCTGTTTTAATTACTCAAGCCCTCAAGCGAAGGCCGGCTCATTTGCACACCTATTGTGTCTCTAATTCCGTAATTGAATACCGTTATTCAAAAGATTATTGTAGTAAATGCTAGATGAATAAATATCAAGAAATAGCTTACATTATTTAATATTAGCATCTGCCAGCGGCTTCACCTGCGTGGAAGTTGGTTTCTTAATACAAACTTCCAACCCATGGTTTTACCTCCATATGGGTGGTGTTTTGTATTGCTGTCTACACAAAATAAAAAACCTAGCTGAAAAATTTAAGTTTTTAGGTGTTATAGTTTCTGAGATTTCGTAATTATTCAGTGAGTGGTATTTCACTTTTATGTATAAGATTCGAAACATACTACTACATATAACCACCATTTATATCATTGTTTCCATGGCTAACATCTTCATTGCTGTTATCAGGTTATAGTTGGTGTCCCGGCCATTTATCTTGAATATGTTCAATCTATAATTCCTGGAACAATCAATGTTGCTGCACAAAACTGCTGGAAAGTTGCAAAGGGTGCTTTTACTGGTAAGGAACCATCTGTACAGTTTTAACCTTTTAACTGTCAAACACTAATTTCTTTTTATTTATTCCTCTCACACATCTTTAACATAAGTTTAACATATTTTTAGCTCGTTAAACTTTATAGTTTGATGGCGAGAAACACTTGTTATACAATCACTTCTATGATTTATCATAAAACAGTAACAATATGAGGATATGTACAACATATCATGTAAAGTTAACATGCAATTTATAATAATATATTTAAGTTAGTTATGTACATATATTGTTGTTTACTTTTTAACAAAATTAACTGTTGTTTACTGCTTTTATTCCGCTGGGGTCACACATCCAAAACAAATACTCCCATCTCGTTAGCTCTTTTGTCACATATGAAGATTAAAGAGCTAAACATGATGGGGTGCTCAGTTGCAAACACACAACCCTGGTGAACAGAACATATAAACATTTGTCGGATTAATCCAATGTAAAAACGTTAAGCATAAGTACTCATAATTGTTCTTCTATAATTGTGTTACAGCGTTACTTTTTTGAATTCAGGTGAAATCTCCCCGGCTATGATTAAGGATATTGGTGCCAACTGGGTCATCCTTGGCCATTCAGAAAGAAGAACAATCTTTGGTGAGAAAGATGAACTTGTTGCAGAAAAAGTAAGTTTTCCACAACACTTTTGCACACAGATCATTAATTAAAATGAAGTGGAAACTAAGTTGAATTCATTTGACATTATCCAGGTTGCCCATGCTCTTGAGAATGGCCTGAAGGTCATTGCTTGCATTGGTGAAACTCTAGAAGAGAGGGAGGCTGGCAAAACTGAAGAAGTAGTTTTCAGGCAAACAAAAGCCCTCCTGCCTGCTATTGGCAACAATTGGGGCAATGTTGTGCTTGCATATGAACCAGTTTGGGCGATCGGCACAGGCAAGACTGCCTCTCCTCAGCAGGTAAATAAGAATAAATTTTGTATCTGTCACTTATTATTTGGGGTCGGCACAACACATTTTTTTCTTAAATTCTGTCTTATCAACCATCCCACTATCATATTAAACAATACATTTCCATTACATTTTTATTAGTAGCATTAAATAATAAATCAAAGTATATATTTTGTTATTAAAATAATATATGTCAATGTGACTGTTACTATCTAGACTTTGTTGGTTTATTGGTGCCATATCAATCAATGTACACATTGGTTTTGCTTATCTACTTTTAGTCTCACTGTCCGTTGTTACATAACTAGCTGCTATGCCCTTGTGAAAGTGAAAAATTGTTCAAAGGGAACAGTCTCAGGATAATAACAATCCTTGACCTATTTCAGGACATGGTCAACCAAAGTCCCAAATCCAAATCCTTTCAATTGTTTGAGTGTGTATAAGTAACAAACAAAAAGTGTGGAATTAATATTAGTAAGATAAGTTTATATAATATAAGTAAATACAATATTTAAAAATCTGTGTTTGTTTAAAAACTCTTCTGAAATGGCTTAATCGCTTTTTTTTTTAATTTTTGTGTATTTGATAGGTTTTTTTTTTATGGTAGGTAAAATCATCCAATGACAGATCCCGCCCTTGGGCGGAGCGGGAAGTAGTGTCAGACTCTTACTGACTAAAAACCTACCCCGTTCCTTCGTAACCTATCGTGCCAGGGCCGAGCATTCCTTTCGGAACTAACCCATGACCCCAGTAGGCTTCGACCCTGCCTGCCTGCAGTTAGCAGGCTCTGAAAATAGGATATAGGCTATTTTTAGACCTCTAGGTAATAAGGATGACTCGAAGTAATTTATAATGGCAAAACAATGTTGGCTGGTCAGCAAGTCTGATCTAATGTATAAAAATCTCGTGTGCATGGTTTACTATCAAACTCCACTGAAATGGCTTGATCGATTTTCACATATTTTTTTTTGTATATTTTGTAGGTCTGAGAATAGTATGCAGGCTGTGTTTTACCCTCTTACCCCACCCCCATTTTTTATTTAACATTTGATTATATGTATTTAATTATTAAAAAAAATCCCCCGCACTGGGTATTACTCCTCCATCATGGGTGCGTTTCCAAACAAGTAAACTTATCCTACTCAAACTTATACTCAGACCCGGACCACCTATCAGTAGGTCATTAATTTTTTTTTCCGTGCGGGAATCGGACCAGCGACCCGCAGCGCAGCATTCGATCGCCCAACCACTGTACCAACTGTGTCGTCATAAGGTTATTTAGTATTCGTATAATATGCTAAATGTATTCATTTCTTTTCAGGCACAAGATGTGCACGCTTCACTGCGCACCTGGCTGTCGGCTAACGCGTCAGCTGACGTGGCGGCGGCCGTCCGCATCCAATACGGCGGCTCCGTGACTGCTGCCAACGCAAAGGAGCTGGCTGCCTGCCCAGACATCGACGGCTTCCTGGTCGGAGGCGCCAGCCTCAAGCCAGAGTTCATCGACATTGTCAATGCTACCCAGTAGATTTAGCACAGTTCGCTTGCGCAACGCGTTTAATTATTATTATGTCGTTCTAAGCTTATTTATGATTAGGATGTTATCAAAATCATGGACTTTAAGGATAACTTTTTACTTTATTTGCTTTTAGGATGCTTTTCTTTTTTGCGACTGAGAATAATAAATGAATAATTAGTTAAAATATACTCGTACACAGCTCTCATTGTCGCTAGAAAAGACGAACGTCCATTTTGCAAATGTGTTATTGAGATTCAAAAAACCTTTTACAAAACGTAATATCATTTATTCGTATACTTATTGTTAAAATTATTTTTTTCCAAAAACAAATCAAACTTTATTTTATTTTAAATATATTGTATTCCATTAATTAACTGCGTTTTCATTTAATCCCAGTTATTATTCATGAAACTAAAAATCGATTTACAAATATTTTCAGTTCTTTACATTACTTGGATGATATTATCTTTGATTGACTTATTTTTCATTCTTACAAATTGCAAGCGCAGTTTAGCTGAGTTTATAAAGCGAATGTGTTATAATGTTATCTCTTGCCTGAACAGTTAAGGCTCTTTAAGTTGGTTTACAGCTATTACAAACAATACTTCAAGCAGTTTCTACAAACTTGTCATTAGTTTGTAGAAATTGCTTGAAACATTTTTTGTACCCGGTTTTTGAAATGCTTTATTATTATAATATTTATGGAAAAACACTTGCAATGCGCAAATGTTTTTCCATTATTATTAAAAGAAATTAAGTGTGGTTCAATGCAAATCTTAATATTAAATATAAATTGCCACATTCCCTTAACTATTCTACTAGTACATAAGCTTAATCTACAGTTATACACAGTAACGCCGAGTAAAATTTTGCTGTCTTGCTACAAATACGCGACGAAAACGTTGCGAATTTGCCGCGCATCGCGACGTTTTCGTCGCGTATTTGTGGCAAGTTAACGACGTACAATACACTCGGTAACAAAATGGATTCTGACGAGGAGGCACTGCTGCTTCGAAGATGCCGGAGGCGAAAACAAAAACATCAACGAATTATTAACAATTAATTGCTGTTATAACACAGCTATTGAACAACAATTAGCACGAATTACCAATTAATTCAATTAATTAATTGAAATTAATTTGTGCACGAATTATTAAAAATTACAACAGTTAGCTAGTTTTAGTACTATTGCACATCAACGAATTGCTTTGTCCGCCTTCAGCAACACTGGCGTTTATTCAAAACTGTACTAAATGGCGTCCACGTTGCTATTCGCGGGTTGCGCGTTCGCAACAAACTCGCTGCGCATGCGCGGTGTGTTCGTTGCGCCCCCGCTTCGCTTTGAGAACGCTCGCAAACCGCTAGTGTGATATTGCCCTTAGTGTCCCTACTTCGGGCTACCCGATTTTGTAGTTTGGGGATACGATTGATAATACATGATTACGTGGGAAAAGAAGTAATTAAAGTGAGAGCTACAGGCCCGAGCGTGGCCAAGATTTAGATGGCGCTAAACTCAACATTTTTAGTTGATTTTGTTTTTAGTGTGTTCAAGACGATGACTATAGAGCATTATATTTCTCGTCGAATATAGAAAGAAAGAAAGAAAGAAAGAAAAACAGTTTATTCGCGTGAAATGACGCAAAACTTAAAACTACTTGACAGACACAAATACTATATATAAGGAAGATATGCGTCACATTCACGCAAAACGGCCGAACGCTCAGCATAAAGCTGTGGCCTCATGCTTAGAGCGATGAGCTCACAGCGCTGATTTTCAGCGAAGGCCGGTGGCGGTGTCGACATAAAGACGCCGAACGGTGCAGAATGTAGTGTGTGAGTGATTTGAATAAAATGAATAAATAAAAAAGGAAATAAAAAGTACGAATAAGTTTAAAACAAGATAATAACAAAAAATAAATAAAAAATAAGTTGACAGATACAATTATATATAGTTGCAACACCACGACGCGCCCTCAACACAATTTTTGTAAACTCGTCTTCGTAGTCTGTGGCGAATTGGATAGACGCGATACGTGATTGGACGCGACAGCGATGCTGTTGAACTGGTGTTGACAACAAAAGGATATGACCAAATGTGACGACATGTTAGGATGGTATTGGAAAATTCAAAAAATAAGCTACTTGATATAATGTGTTTAGTGTTTGTGACTAAGTGTAAAATTAGAGAAATGCGACTACACGAACAGGTAAGGTTGATCAAACGATATTCTGTACCCGCAATTCAAACCAAAAGCGTCGACATTTTTTGTAATGTACTTTGATAAATAATTATATAGACTGGCACTTTGTCGCCAATAATATTTTTCTTTTCTTTAAAGGTGTACTTTATAGATGTACGTTTTGCTGCGCTACTGAACACGTAAACTGAGAAAGCTCGTGACCTCAGCACGCAACTGATCAATTGTTCACTCAATGCTTTGTGGAAAATTCCACGAACATATTGCTAGGAGAAACAAGCGGGACCATGTATAGAATTGGTATCTAAAATTCGAATAGGTAACAATGGATTGCTAAGTCAGGTGAGACCCAGAGTAAAAATTTTTAGATATATGCATTATAATTATATGTGAATTAAGTAATGTAAAAATAATAAGTATATTTAATTAATATTGATTTTGTTTGCAGGTTCCTAGAGTGATGTAAAAAATTTAGTGGCTATGCACACCGGCACAGAATGCCAAACCACAGCACCGCTGCTGATCCAAACCAACCAAAGGAGGTCATAACCCATAAGGTGACAAAAAGTTTATTGAAGTGAAAGTTGCGCTTGCAAGAGTAGGCTTTTATGGTTATTTTTAAAGGATTGTAATGATTTTAGGCCTCGCAGTGGCGGTGGAATATCATTCCATATATGCGCAGCAGCATACTTAAAAGAACCCCTGATAGCTGCGGTTCTGTGCCGCGGTGCTGATAGTGGACCCACCACAGAGCGAAGACCATACTTGTAGTGCGTCTGTCGCCAAGTAAGTTTTTCAAATAGGTAACGTGGCTTTTGAGTATTTATAACGCCAAACAGTAAACTGGCTAAATGCTGCTTACGCCTAGCAGCCATTTTCAAGATCTTCAATTGATTTATGTATGGAGTGACATGACTTCTACGTGGAACATACACACAAAAGCGAATACATGCATTCTGGATGCGCTGAATCATTCTGTCTGTCCTAGCAAGTAAGCATGGCCCATAAACAGTGTCACAATAATTTAGTTTAGATAAAATTAGGCTGTCAACAAGTAGTTTACGGAGTGGGATGCTAAGATATTGCCGTATAGCATATAAAACCTTAAGCCTGTAAAAACAATGTCTTAGTGCACTTTTTATATGGGCCTCAAAGCGCAGCCCTGGATCCAGAATCAGCCCCAGGCTGCATGCTTGCTCTACACGCTCAATTTCCTCTCCCCTAATCTGGACCTCAGGTTTAGCCAAAAGAATTGCAGACACTTGCTTCTTTGTGCCCAGCACCATGAATTTTGACTTTAGTGGATTCAAGACCAGAGAGTTCTCCTCAGACCAGGCCACAACCCGAGCCAGGTCCTCATTCAACTTCTGCACAGCCTGTGAAGTATCGCACCCTTTAAAGGATATGTATAATTGGATGTCATCAGCGTACATATGATACTTACAGTTTATAAGCGATTCGGTTACATCAGCGCTGTATAAAATGTAAAGCAGAGGGCCCAAAATTGATCCCTGTGGGACTCCTCTTGTCACAGGAACGGGGAGGGATGATGTGGTTGATCCATCTTCCCTATGGATTTGCACATACTGAGACCTATCGGTTAGGTAGCTACTAAACCAATCCACAGCCTCTTTGTCAAAGCCATAGTATGCTAATTTAGAAAGCAGCAAATTTGTATTAATAGCGTCGAAAGCTCGTGAGAAATCCAATAGGACCAGGATTGATCCCTCCCCCTGATCACGCGACTCCAGGATATTGCCCACAACGTCAGCCAGCGCTGTTGCAGTACCTCTGCCCTTTCGAAAACCGGACTGGAGGTCTGGTAGAATGTTATTACTCTCCAGATACTCAATAACTTGTGAGTACACGACACGCTCCAAGATTTTCGAAAGGCAGGGCAGGATACTAATAGGTCTTAGATCCTTCATGTTGGCTGGGTCATTGGTTTTGGGGATAGGGCGCACCATTGCACGTTTCCACAGTTTAGGAAAAGTGCGCGTCACGATGGATCTGTTGATGATGTCAGTGATGGCTTTCAGGGAAGTTGGCAATGTGAGAGATAACATCCTCAGACTGATACCATCAACACCCTGTGCATTTGACTCTAGATTTCTGATTATCTTCAGAACTGTCTCCTGACTGGTTGTGGCGAGTGAAAACTCAGCTGGACTGTGTCTGCGAGATTTGTAAAAGGCAATTTTAGAGGCATTGTCACAGCTGTTACCAGGGACATCCAAAAATGCTGCATTGATATTGTCTGGGTTATCAAAATGACCAGGCAGCATTTTCAGAGTGTGATCTGGAAGCACATCTGACTTCAGATTATGCCACAGCCGTTTAGGGTCCCTCCTTTGCTCATCGATGTTTTTGGCAAAGTATGCAGTTTTCTCCCGAACTAACGCTGCGGCAGCTTCATGCTTAAGATCCAGATAATACTTCCTATGATGTTGTTCTCTGGTTAAATGATATCTGGCCCTAGCTTCATCTCGCAATTTGAACATGAGACGTATATTGTCAGTTATCCATGGTGTAGGCAGCTTCCTGAAAGTCCTACTCTTAAGAGGAGCGTGAAGATCATACAGCTGGATTATGTATGAGTTAAAAGTGTGCACCATAGTATCAACATCACTTAAATCCTCTATAGTTGACCATGGAATCATGTTCAGATCAGCATTGAACTGGTCCTGCAAGATGTCAGAAAAAGAACGAAATTCCACCAACCTAGGTTTGACCTTAGGCTTTCTGAAAACAGCCTCGCACGTGATAAATGAGTGATGGTTAAGCTCACTGATGTGATCCACCACTACATTTCGCGTTGTGGCATCAGTGCATATTATGTCAATGAGCGAACTGCTATCACCGACGAAGTGAGTTGCGGTTTGAACAAGCTGAACAAGGTTTGAGTAATCCAAAAAAGCTGCTAGCTGTTTAGCTTTTGAGCTGTTTGCATCCAACAGATTGACGTTCAGATCACCCAAAAAGACCAGATTATCATACGGGGCCAAAGCACTAGTAGTGGCAGTTATAGCATCAAGAAATACCTCCAAATCCTGCCAAGGCGGACGATATGCGGTACCAATGAGAAGCTTTTTCCTATTGACCGTCAAACCCAACCAAAGCTGTTCAACATTAGGGTGTTCAGGATGAGCCTTTACCCTTGCGTTTATGCCATCTTTGATATAAAAACCAATACCCCCGCCACGACCCCCCCGCATAGACACAGGTCGTGGAATGTGCCTTAGCTTATACCCAGGCACACTAGGAGCACGGTCAATTTCTCCTTTGCGTAACCAAGTCTCATTGATAGCCATAATGTCCACGGAATGCTTGCTCATGGCTATCAGAAACTCATCTTGATTAGTGCATAGAGAACCTGCATTAAGTAGACCAAACTTGATAAATTTGCTAGGAGCCATGAGTGTAAATAGTTGTAAAAATTAGGTATGTAAAAGTTGTATAAATATTGTAAATAAATGTGATTATAGATAAGTTTGATATGTGTAAGTATAGGGCACTATTTTTAAGTGTAGTTTTATATGTATATAGTGTATGAGTTGGTGTATGAACATGAGAGGGCTGGGGTGAGCTCATTTGGTTAGGGGTACTGGTCCCAACTATGTGATAAGTGCAGACAAATATAGATATATAAACAAATAACATAAAATTAGCTCTTCCTACCATTGTAAATTGTATAGTTAAATTGTATGTGATAAGTATATAGTATAATGTAAAGTATATAGTATATAGTATAACGTTATGTAAAATATAAATATGAATTGTATCTAAATATAAAAAAAGATAAAAAAAACTTGCATAATTGCAATGGAGCAATAGGCAAGCACAGCTGCGACGCATATCTTCACCTATGACAACTTTAAACATAAACACATTGAACAACATAGGTTTAACATAAAAAACTACAGGCAAAAAATAATATACTAAATAATGAACACTAAATTGTGATATCGACAGGTCCAAAAACACGAAAAATGTCTGCTTGGGAGCGAATTCTGAGAGTGGCGTCTCCCGGCTTCCTTCTGGCAAGAATGCGGCCCCGCTTGATCCACACAAACCTCCAGTCAGCGAGACCAGCAGCGTCACGCGCCCTACGGAACAGCAGGCGGTTGGTCCTCGTGAGCCGCTCGTTGAGAAAGAACCGCCGGGCGGGGCCGGGCATGTCAAGGTCAGCTGTGGTTGCACCGCGCCGCACGCGTGCGCTTGCCAGCAGCTTGTCGCGCAGATCCCGTCTAGCCAGGCGCACGACGATGGCCCGCGGCCGAGATTCTGTCGCCCCTGCTGAGCCTGTCGCGTTGAGCTGCCTACCGCCGACCCGCTCTGCGCTCACAATATCGCGCTCATCGAGTGTGACACCCAGCTTCAGGCTGATGACCTGTACAATATGAACTGGGTTGTCAGCTGTGGTCTCCGGTATATTAGAGACCTCAATGTCATTGCCCAGAAGTTCTTGGTCTCTGTCGTTGAGTTCCCGTTTTAAATCCTCAATGATAGTCCCATCGACCACTCCAGGCTTAGGAGGGTCAGAAGCTCGCCGCTCCAGAACCTCCAGTCGCACCTCTAAGTGGTCGATACGCGCGCTGCAGGCGCTCATAGAGGCTTTTAGTCCCGCCATTTCGAGCTCCATCTCCTTCCTAAATATTTGAATATCGGCTCGCATTGCTCGCAATTCCTCAATAATCAAGCCAGCGTCGGGGGCTGTGGGTACGGGAAAGTTTTGGCAGCCGATGTCGGTAGAGGAGGTGTCACGCGGCGGAGTGTCATACCTGGCAGGGCTGACAGGTTTGGAGCCGACCGCAGTGATCACTGGAGTGCAAACTTGCTCCGCCGATTTCTTCACGGTACTCTCCGATGCACCTCTGACGGGGGTATCAGCCCTGTTATCACGCACGACACCCTTTGTGCATTCAGGGCAGCGCCAGCCAGCAGATAAAGCCGCCTTAGAAGGAATGCCTACACAAGCACGATGGTAGTGAGCCTGACATTTACCACACTTAACGCCCTCTAGCGCCGAGGTGAAGCGACCGCAACCACCGCATTTAAGACCAGGCATGGTGATGGTGCGAAGACTAAACTTGATGCCAACTTGATACAAAGTCAACGCTCTAGATGGCGCCAGTGGGGATCCAGGATCGATAGTCCACCAAGTAAGATAGATGGCTCTGGAGCAAATTAGGCAGCTCACTCTATTAGTTAAAATAGAGGGTACCGAATTCTTTGGCCAAAATCTATTTCGTTTTTCTATGGTTTTATGTCCCTTAAACTCACTATATATAGTTCACTCCAATATATGTCACTTAACTTTAAACTGTGTTTATTTTTATAAAACTTTAAAGCAGTAAACCGAGTTATTTTATTTATTTACTTAGACACAAGCAATACGATGCTACACCGTCACAGACGTCAAACGTCGACCTGCACGGATATATGCACGGGTTCATAGTTTTTACCCTAAGGACGTCTTTGCAGAGGTGCGAACGATGTCAAGCAAACTTGGGAAAAAATTCTTTAACAACTACTGCAGGATTGTCTCTCAGATCTTAGATGACTAGTTTATTATACCCTCATAAACCTACAATTAAGAATTGGTATGAAGTCCCTTATATCCCAAATAAGGCAAGTTTTTTTTTATAAAGCAATTAACAAAATTACATCAGATATTCCTCAACTCCCAATATAAAGCATAAAATTAAATTTACCTACTCAAACTTTTGCAAGTTATGACTAAGGTAAGAGCCGGATAAATTTGCAAAAAAGTACACTGACCTCTTCCTCATATCTCTGTATAGGTAGGCGAAAAACAAACACTGAACTGATTTTATAACTAGAGAATATAAAGGACCCCGATGGATGTCAATGACCACAGACCATGATAGTTTTGTCTTTTTTCTTTCCGTTTTTTAAATTAAGAATGTCGATAAATGTAATAGAGTCAATGACCACCGTGGCAATTCGATCCGGCCCCTAACATACCTGTGCTGCCCTGCTAGTCGCAAATGCAGTAATCGACATGATGTGCAAAAATGACACCTCAGGGGGCTAATGTATACATAAAAAATAATTTTCATGTTCTTTAACCCCCGACGGAAAAGAGGGGCGTTATAAGTTTGAACTGTCTGTCTGCCTGTGTGTCTGTCCGTGGCATCGTAGAGCCTAAACCAATGGACCGATTTTGATGCGGGTTTTTTTGTTTGAAAGCTGGCTTAATCGAAATGGTTCTTAGCTACAATTATGATCGAGCTGATGATGAGATAATATTATGATCGAGCTGATGACCTTGAAAATCTATTGTACTGATCGTACAGGTGTTCAAGGTCATCAGCTTGTTTGCAGTAGGGTTTTTAACAATTTAATGGGTATTTATTTTATTTTAAACATATGTGTGACCTAATATTTGAACTGGTGTACAATCTGGTGCCATTGAGCTGGTCTGATGATGGAGCTCGAAGGTTGCTTAGTAACATAGTAAACCTATCGAGTTTGGGCTCATTAGATTCGCCTTAACCAGTTCTATACATTTCTCATGATGACAAGGACCTGATGCTAGAACTGGGACGTGACTGATGGAACTTTGGAATGCCTACTAGTAAACCCATCGAGTTTGGGCTCATTAGAATCGTCTTGACCAGTTATAAACATTTCATATTGATGTCAAGAACTGTCAGGGGTTTTTTAAATTTTATACTTGTTATTACTGCATTTTCGATTAGCAGGGCAGTGTGTACCTAGTGCGAGTTTGTTTTACGTTCGGTGCTCCGATTGGTCCGCTCCAAGCTCTTAACCAATCAGAGAGCCAAACGCGGTAAACGTTTCGATCGTGTTAACGTAAAAATAACTCGCACTAGGTGCACTGATGTTTGGGCTAGTACAAAATATAAATTGAGCAGATATTTTTCTTGCAAAAAAATTCTATACATATTAGGTCCTTCACCAGAACTGCTAGAAGTAACTATAGTAATACATTAAAGTTCATAGTTCTTCAATTTTGCAAACTACTGGGCCCAAGAAAGGCAGATGCTTGACCAAAGGCTCTCCAATAGCGAAGAATGACTTGACAGGCTGGAACCACGATGCCAAGCACGACAGCACGAAGAGCCAGAACATGATCTTCACGAACCAATCGAGTACGTAGAGGCTGAAACAAGACGAAAAGATGAGGTCAAAACATATGCAGTCAGGTACCTATTTCATACAGTTAATCTCAATGACGACATAAATTAGATGGTGCTTTAGAAAATCGGGTGATAAGTTTTTCAAAACGGGTTTGTGGAGACCAGACAGGAATAGTAACTTCGTCAAAGATTTATAATAATAACTAGCTGACCCGGCAACTAGTCGATTATTTTTTCTATGAATTTTTCCATTTTGTCTCACCGTTTAAACCTTCCCTGGAGTATCACAAATATTTCAAGACCAAAATTTACCAAATCGGTCTAGTTGTTCTCGAGTTTTAGCGAGACTAACGAACAGCTGTTCATTTATTTTTATATAAGAAAGATATAATATTTAACAACTTTTAAACAACGATATCTAGTTCTAAACTAAGCAGAGCTTGTGTTATGGATACTAGACAACTGATAAACATTAAGTGACGCGTCGATTATACGAACGTCGATCAGCCGTTAGCGACCGCTTATCCGAACTACTACGCCTATCCGACCTGCACATGCCTAGTAGCCGCCTCCGTGCTACAGTGCTCGCGCACTTGTAATCATCATCATCATCATTTCAATCAAAAGACGTCCGGGTTAGGTGCTGTGCATCTCGCATCCATCGGATCTCGCCCTTGTCGCGACTTGTTAATTGTGCTCGTATGGCACATCCAAGTAGCCACTAGTCCAAAAACTTTAATTTTAGACCTCAACAACTACAACTAGAAGTCTAGAAGATAAAAACATAATTGGTGTTTCTGAAGTGTTCAGCTGTAGCGACTAGTGTCAAATACCTATGACCTAGTCGCTCGTAAGCGGCTATGCTTGCCTCGGCAGACGAAGTTTGAAGATTTTTTGAAGCGCGTATTGTGGATACCCAGTTTCATTATGAAATTGTCTGCACTTTTTTGTTTAACTCCTAATTGTCTTTTAATGTTATAGTAAAATACCTATGGTTTCCATTCACTTGTATGTTAATATGGTTGAATCAATACAGTTCGATTATCCGAAAATACCGGTTTTCCGAACACCCATATCTCCCAATTAGCTCGGATAATCGACGCTCTACTGTACATATAATATACTTACTTCTAAATAAATTAAGATAAGTCATTGGAAGGTCAACCTATAAAACGGGAAGCTGTCAAATTTATGTTCTGAGATTTTCCTCTACCTACATATAGGTAGGTACAACAATCAAGGAACAATGATCAAGATGGTACACCATCTTGATCATTGTTCATATGAAGCGGAAACAACTAAATTGATCAAAACGTAAAAGAGCATCTAAATGAAGTACCTATTATCTCCACCCATATATTACCTACTGCGCAGTTCGCACTATGCCCACGCTCGTACCAATAAGCGCTATAATCTATTCGTGACAGCATTAGAAGTTAAAAAGGCTATTTCTAGGGTACAATCCATACTATTATTATAAATGCGAAAGTAACTCTGTCTGTCTGTCTGTTTGTTACGCTATCACGCTTAAACCACCCCACCGATTTTAATGAAATTTGGTACAGAGCAAGCTTGAACTCCAAGGATGGACATAGGCTATAAATTATTACGCTACTAATATTATAAATGCGAAAGTAACTCTGTCTGTCTGTCCTATCTAACTGTTCAACTCGAATTAATTTACGCATGTACGAATTTAATTTCTTTAAGTAAACGTCAGCTGAGCGAGGCCAATTAACTTTAGCTAGTTAGTACGCAAGGACAGACAACTACTTACAAGGTCATTGACTCGTTTACTTAAAGAAATTAATTTCGTACATGCGTATATTAACTCGAGTTTTAGAAAAAAAGTACTTTATTTTTTAGTTTTATCTTTACAAATCGATAGTGTTTCATGTACCAAATCGACCCTCCGTGGGACTAAAACGACCAAATTTAACGGTGTATATATATTTAATATGGATATACATATTATAGACTAGCTGCTGCGGCTTCGCTCGCTTGGAAGTAGAAGTATTTACTAGCCTATGTTACTCACTGAAGATGTAGCTTTCTAATGGTGAAAGAATTTTTAAAATAGGTCCAGTAGTTTTTGAGTTAAATCATAACATACAAAAAACAAAAAGATAAACGCAACTTTAGAAATAAATACCTACCTATGTATATTTATCAGTTGTGTAGTAACTCATAGTCTCATAGTACAAACCCTGCTTAGTTTGGTACTTGAAAGCGTTTTGTGGTAGTTGTGGAATATTATTACTATTATTTGCTAAGAATTTAAGAGAAATACTTACAAATTGTTATAAGTCCTATTCATGGTCACTTTAGTAGGATCTTCATGGAAGCAGAAGACTCTACCTCCTTCTACGCAGTTTTTCATATAATCTTCCCGGTTTTCGTCAGTTATGTCCGTGTTGAAAATGATTTGCTCTTCTGGGCTCAGTTTCAGTCTTACAGAATCATAGTTGGCACAGGGGAAGTTCCAGGGTCGCATAGTGAAGTATTGCAGCACTTCCAATCCTTGGGATATTCTTTCTTGGATTCTTACCATACTGTGACAGAAAAAGTAAAAAAAAAAAAAGATAAATTTTATGGTAACCTGACCTATACTGTAAAGTGGGGTTACTTTGGCTCTAAGGATAACTTTGACCAAGCTTTGATCTGAACTCCTTAGCCAATAGAAACATAATAAAGGCAGTTTCTCATGTTTCCATTGGCTATATGTTTGTGCCAAAGTTATACCTCAGGGCCAAAGTTACGGCACCTAACAAAAGAACGAGCTATGGTCCCTTTGGACCTACCATATATATATCCTGGAAACCTGAAAGTCCGCTGCTCATTCCATGCTTCAGATGCAAAATCAGCTTACTTCAAGTACATTTTACTAATGACTACATTTTTAGGATTCCGTAGTCCTAATACGCCCTCGCATATCTAATATAAATATCTTTGAAGACTATCTCCGTAACGGCCTAACGGCAATACTGCAGTATTCAAAGTATTATGTGACGATGGTTACCATTTCTTTTACAACCAGTTTCCTCCTTGCTAGTTCTTAGATAATATGTTTTCTAACTTCCCTTGTGAAGTCCGATTTTGTTTTGTTGGAACTTCAACCATGGCCATCCGCTACCCATGCCTTCATTCGTATTCGTATTATTAGTTTTTATGACTATGCAGTATGCCTTACCCCTACGACCTTAAAGGAGGTTGATGGCCTCAACAGCAAATAAGAATTACGCCCATGTTTGTAATAAATGTAGTAATAGTATTTAGCCCATTTATGTCCCGCTGCTGGGCGAATGAATAAAGGCTTCTAAGTTCTTTCGTTGTCTGCTTGAAACTCAAACGTCAAGTCAGACTGAAATCAAGATTCACCCCCATACCAGGCTAAGAGCTCAAACACAAAATTGCGATGCAATGCACCATCATAAAAATCTACGAGCTCGGACGACATATCACAAGAACTTAAGAATTGATTCGCATTGCGCATTGTATGGTCATATGGATCGATGCTTTGCCAGACTTTGCCTCATGAAATAGCATCGCAGCAATTTGCAGTGTGAGGTGGGAGCCTTAACAGCCTCCCACATCTCTTGTCTCTTATCAAGGCGGTTTGATGAGGTCAATCCCAGAAGTAGATTGTTGTTCTCACTATCTTTATTTGAGACTTTTACAGCGTCACTTTCAGTTAATTGGCAACCATTCAGATGTTAATTAGGCATATGCTATACTGTCATCTATCATTCGACTTAAATCTACATGACCAGAGGCTGTGGCACGAATTTTTGACGCCATCCATTTGACTAAACTGAACTGTTAATCTGTCCTAGCTCAGAGGACACCGGTGTCCTCTCACATCCACGCCACTATAGGCCTTAATTCCGATGTTTAGAGTCTACTTTTGTATGAACAAGTTGGGTAGTTGTGGATCGAAGTGTTAAGGGATGCGGTTGTATAGGGTGTAAAGCTCCATCACACTTTCTCGTACGCACGCTTGATATTTTAACACGTCATGGTCGTCAAAACCACAAGCCAGTCTCAAGTTACTTTGGCGGTATTTTTCAATTAAAATGATCCCCTTAGAGAGCTGAAGAAATTTATAATTTAAATCGTACTTACATTCTTTTCTGTCCAAGTAAGAACAAGAGTAGGTCAATAAGATAAGCAGGCACAAGATGGAAGCAAATTCTGCGGTACTCGTGCAGAAACTGATTGGTGGTGATATCTCCGTTGGGGTACCACAACGGCCATGAAAGAGGGTACTTGCGGCCGTATTCCTTGGCGATGTTGAGGACGTCGCCCCAAGTCGTGGGCTGCTGATGACCGTTGTTCACGTTGTATACTGGCAGGGATTCTGGCCTGAAAGTCGCGTTTATTAAGAAATTAATCGATTCTGTAAGTTTTCTTTAGGCTTAATCATTATTATTGCTGCTGAATGAGCTACGTCTAGGAACTACGAACAGGTCTGACAACTTGGTCCTGTGCTTTTTGCAGTGAGCTCAATGTCTTCACTAGGTCAGAGGTCTACCTTATAAGGTAGGTTTAATAGGCAATAATTAGAGGTTTTAACCCATATTTGTAAAATAAAAATTCAATTCTATTCTAACAAAAATAATTACTGAAACTACTTTTACGGACTTACTTTTCAGTCCTACTTCCTTCAATCATTCCTATGGCAATAATGGCATTGATTGCGATATCGACTGGGGTGACTTGTGCTACGAGCGAACCATTGCACAACATAGTTCTGATGACGCCTTTCCCTGCACCCAGCATCACGCCAACAGGCCCGTTCAGGTTGTCCACCCATCCAGGCATAGGTTCCTTGACTGATGGGCATACTGGAATAAAGGAAATAATGAGTTTACTTACGATTCATAATTTTTTTAACTGGGACTAAATAATCTTTAGGTCAAGGGAGGTTACGTCTAGGTAAGCGTGCTCCATCGACCACATCGTCGCTTTACGTGCGTGAGATACTGGTCAAACGCGAGAGCCTATCAAGAGAAAAAAAAGCTGCTTAATAACGGCCTCCTTTCTTTTCTGCCATACCTGCATCCCGGTTCTGTACATCCTCATCCGGATATTTCCAGCGAATTAGTTTTAGTCAAGGATATAAAAACATAGGTACAGCAGTGATGGCCTAATAGTAACCGCCCCGACTTATGAGTTGTACGTCGTAAGTTCGGACCCAGGCAGGCGCTTTATTTTTGCGTAATCATCCACTGCTTTTAGAAGAAAATAACGTGTAGAAACTATATATCCTAGAACCAAAATATCGAAGACATGTGACATCCTTTGCCCAGCAGTGGGACAGTGCAGGCTAAATATAATAATAATAAATGTGACATCCACCAACCCACAATGCATGGACCCGCCTAGTGGATTACGAGTCATTCCCTCTTGTATCGATTAGCCCTAATACCCAGCCCCCCTTGCCAAGTTACAATCGTTTCGTTGAGCGTGAACGCTTGGAGTTGGCCACACCTCAATTCCTTTGTTCTGACGTCACCTCAACGCTCAGTCACGTGGTCAGCACAAAGGGATTCGGGGCGGGGCCAACTTCAAGCGGTCACTCTTAACGAAACGATCTTAACTTGGCTAGGGGGGAAGGAGTGGGAACATTACAAGGCTGATGGTTTTTTTTTTTGTTGTTAGGCTCACGTTTGACCACTATCTCACCTGATGGTTGTGGTATGGTATATAAAACCAGTAGGATTAGACAGCACGCAGATTTTCAGTCTTGCTATAGGTACTTGTCAGGGACAAGATTTGTAACGAGCTTTATTTACCTTTTCTTTATATCTATAACAGTTATCATTAATTTTTCGCACAGAGAAACTATCTGGTTAAAAACGAGACAACTGATAGTACAAAAGCGATTTGAGTTGTTTCATGTCCCCAATAAATGGATGATGTGAAGGGTCAGGGTCATGTGAATCCGATGAATGCGAGACGCACAGGACTGTTCGTTGTGGCGACACTTGGGTGAGGCCTATGTCCAACAGTGTACGTTTTTCGCCTGAAATGATTATGTCTTTAGATAGTAACCATAAACGAAATCTCTTTTTTGGACACTACTTTCTATTATGTTTAAATAAAACTTTTTTTGCATCACCTATTTTGTTCAAAGTTTTGATTATGGTAATGGGGACTTAGTAGCCTAGAAATATCAGCCATAGTTTTCTTAAAGATCGATATCACGAGAATAAATAATTTAGCACCAGTTAGTTAATAAGTCAGTAGTGTATCGTTCGTGACAAATGTAATGTCTTGTGTCTGATGCATATTGTGCTGTTGAAATTGAAAAAAAAATGCCATTACATAATTGATAAAAGGACTTATTATATACATAGTGCGAACAAAAGAGTCGTGTTACTCGGTGTCTGTGGTTGATTTGTTAGTTTTATTCATCACTCGCCGAGAATTTAAGGTAGGTGCAGAAATGCATTTATGACATAATAGCGATCCGCCCCAGCTTCGCACGCGTGCAATAGTGATATTAAATATATTATGCATGTATTATACACATAAACCTTTCTCTTGAATCACTCTATCTATTAAAAAAAACCGCATCAAAATCCGTTGCGTAGTTTAAGCATACATAGGGACAGACAGCGGGAAGCGACTTTGTTTTATACTATGTAGTGATAAAAGATTACATTAAAGAATTGAGGGCCCAAGATAAACTACCATTAATCTGTAATGTCATAGTCTACAGATTTTAAAATTTCTTAAAATATTTAACAGATTCTTAAATAAATCTTCTTATTGAATAGCTGTTTGGTAGTCTTGTTAAAACTCTAGACGGCTGGACCGATTTGACTAAATTTGGTCTTGAAATATTCATATTACTCCAGGGAAGGTTTAAAAATCTGTTATTACAATAATCATAGAATATTAGGCGGTACGAAGTTCGCTGGGTCAGCTAGTTCATACTTAGGTAGGTAATAATTAATAACCTAGACATCGTACTTTCCGAGATTTACCCCCGATTTCTGATTTAAGCATTTGAAGTTGAGAATTACTCAAACTCTAGCCTGCAAACCTGTCAAAATTTGGCATTTAAGTATGGTTTGAGTTGTTCTTAACCCAAAATACTCAATTCAGAAACCCGTCATTAGACTATACCTCTTTAAGCAAGCGTCTGGATTGATGACAAACGTTATTTAATCTTAAAAGTTTTAATTTAAGTTCATTGTTTTACGTTTTACTAATTTTTAACTAAATTTCCTATAAATCTTGTTTCGTTTCATAAAGATTAAAAAAATGGGCCCTCAATCCAGATGCACACTACTTTTTTAGATGTATCATAAGTTATGTATACTCCATTCGAAATAAGATTAGACATTTAAACAACACTACAGTCCGTTCAACCGATTTTGAGTTTTATTGCGTTGGTGGCATGAATAATGGCGGCTGCAGTAAATAGTTGGTATTATGCCATCCTTATGGCAACGGGATAGTAGTCAACATCGGTTGATCGGACTTTTAAAAAGTTTGTTTAATGGGAGGCCTATGTCCAACAGAGAACGTCTTTCGGCTGCAATGATGATGATGCTGAAATGTGTATTCATATTTCGAGTGGAGTATATATGTAATTAACAGAGGTCGGAGTAGGTAGATTGATTTAAGGTCGTTGACGTCAAACGTATAGGATAATATGGATATGCCTCCAAAATACCGGAACTTCATATTTATTGTGATATTTGTTCCGGAATTTTGAAATTAGCACGAATTTGTGTTTAAGGTGAAAAACGTATTAATAATATCAATCTACGCTGCCAGTGTTAGCTAATGGTGAAAGAAATCAGTATTTTATTTTATACAAAAATACCTTGGAATAGTTACACCGTATTTTGTCCCTTACTGTTGAATTAGAAATGACGCTTGACAGTATGACGCTTTATTTTATTTTAGTCCATAATTCCAATCCCGGAACTTTTTCCGGTACTTCCCGCACATTATGGATAAAATGGCATGTCCATATTATAATATCTTGACGCAAGTATATAAAATCAATCTACCTACTCCGACCTCTGGTAATTAAGCAATCACACAACGGTCAGGACTAGTCAGGAGACCCTTAATGTGAGATAATAGGGAGGACGGTTGAGAGAAGTGACGATTGCCGCGGAGTTGTATGTGGCACCGGGATGAGAAAGGCTGAAGAAGATGGGCTAGCATCATACGTCTGGCACTACCTAGAACGCTGATCATGTTCGCCAACATCATCTCTATCATTTCAGTCGACAGACTTCCACTAAAGGCCTAATGATCCTCTGCTTTTCGCATCAAACGGATTCTCTTGGCTCTTCCTATAGGCCAGAACGATGATGGTAAAAATAAATACCTTTAGATAGCAAACTTGTTAATTGGTCAAAAAAAAGTTTTAACTGTAAGAATCAGTCGGAAGTGCTTTGGTGCTATTCTCTAAGAAAACGCAGCGCTGCCTCAACTACGACCACCTAAATAGGATACATTGGATTGTCAACCTAATATACATAAACATTGGATTGTTAATTCAATGTATCCTATTTGAGTGTTCGTCGTTGCGGCAGCGCTGCGTTTTCTTAGAGAATAGCACTAAAGCAGAATAATAGCACCACTTATTTGACCAGTTAAAATTATTAGCTGAGTAAATTGCAAAAACCTGTTGAGTTGGAAATTAGGTTGTTAAATGATCATTTAAAAAAATATTTTTGTATTGATTCCGGATATTTTAAGCGCGCTTTAACTAAACCAGAAACCAGTCAAAACTAGTTTTGGCTAATTATACATAAATAAAACATTACCGATGCTGGGACGCGCGATTACAACGCGCATGTCTTCATGAGCCTGTTCGACCAGATTTTCGGCGAGTCGTTTGGAGAACGTGTAACAGTTAGGATGAGGTCCGAGCAGCGAAGGCGTCAAGAGGGCCAGCTGTTTGTCGTCCAGCCACTGTATCAGCTTCATCACTTTCTCTGGCTGCACAGGTGGAGCGTGACACTGAGGACAAGCATACACATTTTATATAATTTTCGTCTTCAAAAACTGAGCTTAACTTGAGCCGTTTGCGGTTGAAACAATAGGGCCGAGGGTCCGAGCGGTCATCGGATTGTTCATGATATCAGCAAACTGCTGGTCAACTCTTCCCGTGACCACAGGAAAAAAAGCTCAGGCTTTTTTTGGTCAACGAATCCAACGTGGCAAAGCTGTCAACGTTTCGGGCATTTTTCCCTTTGATATCGATGTGAATGAATTTTTTTATACCAAATGATTTCTTTTTCAACCCGTTTGTAACAGTTTGTGCATATTATTATTTTTAGTTCAAGTAGGTATAGGTATATAGGCACCTATTAAGATAGAATATTCATTAGTTTAGCTGTTTAAAAGAAGTTATATAATTATAATTTTATTGAATAGGAAACAACTGACATTTAGCTTTAGAGCTTGTATTCTCTTTGTATAGAGCGACAGGTGCGCTAGAACATGACCTTGACATCGAATCTCTACTTATCTTTTTCTTTTGCATGGTCATAGCAGTATCTGCATAGCACCGCGTTTTTCTTTTTTAGGGGGGATATTATCCAATAACTTCTCCCGCTTTAGGGTGAAGCCAGAGGGCGTGTCAGGCTTTTACTGACTAAAACTCACTCCTATGTTCGTTGTCTGTCTTGCGTTCCAGAACCCAGTTGCCTTTCGGACATCCCATGGCCCCAGTAGGCTTCGTCCTTACTGGGCTCCTTCGGTTTTGCTTATATCTGTTTGAGGAGCGCGTGGAACACTAGGTACGCGCCGTCGACACCTCGGGCTCGTACCAGGCGCGGCAGTCTCCGAACGGTAGGACGGTAACCGACTTTTTGACAAAGCTGGTTATCAAATACCAAGTTATATGTTTCAGAGGGTTTAAACTAGACTGTCCTGGATAAATACGTAACCAGGACAGTATAGTAAGTTAAACCCTCTTTCTCCCCTCTTTTTAAGAGGAGAATTTAGAATTGACATCCATTGCTACGCGGTGCTACGCGGTTGCGCCCACGCACACGGTTTTGCAAAATAAAAGTCATTTTGCGGAACAAATCAAATAAATTCCCGTCTGATCTTACTCTACTACCTTTAGCTACTTAGTCGTAATTTTAAATATATAAAAGAAATCTTACCTTCTCGTCCAGCACTTCGTAGTCCGGGTAACAGAAAGCTGTTGACAGGTGTACGAAGACCACAAGATTCTTGAATTTCCTCGCCAAGTCCAACGCTCTCTGGGTACCAACAGTGTTCATGCTGACATTATCTTTCAAAGGAGCCTCAAGCCTCAAGGTTGCGGCAAAATGGAAGACGATGGACACTTCATTCGATAGCATTTCTATGTCTGATTCAGAGAGTCCCATTTGGTCGAACAGAACATCTCCTTGCAAAGGCTTCATTTTCTTTAAAGCGTTAGGTTTTTCGTTTCTTAAGCGATCGAAGAGCTGTAAGACAAAATATAGACAGTTATTATTATAAAACATATACTCGTATTATACTTAAGTCGTCTTGTTGATTTTGACCGTGAAGTCGTGCTATATAGGGGAATTATATGAATTGTGATGCCTTTTTATAATATAATTTAATTAGTTACGTACTTACTGGAGTTACAGTTTGAAATACTAGTGTAGTACTTGAATTTACATCCGCATCATTTAGGAAAACAAGCTGTCCAAAACTTTTACTGATTGTGCAAAAACGGAATTACGCCTCAACACACCTAATTAGCTGAAAGAGTGAGAAGAAATCGCGTAGGTACCGAAAGACGCAGCGTAGGTAGGCCTCCCAAAAGGTGGACCGATGACCTGGGGCCCTAGTCTGCTATTTTTATAAATTCAGCATTCCAACACGATCCCATAGTCATTTTGCTAAAAACTTCGTAATCTGTCAATTCATAATGGCCGATCATCATTGGTCGCTTAGTGATCTCATAATAGAATTGTGGTACGAGCTGTCTTGTAACGAATTAAAAGCAATGACTGCACAATCACGTTCTAAAGTGGGTGATCGACGTACGAGCCTATACCGTGGTTTTAAGGAACGTCGGTTTTACTCGCGGCTCATCGGTGCAGATCAAGTAGCGAGTAAAACAGTTTTGAACGACGAGCCGAGTAGCAAACGAAGCAAACACGACGAGCCAGGCTCGTCGCATCGTTGGTATTGCAATGATACACCGGCGAGCTTTACCGACAAGCCATAAGACTGCGGTTTTACTCGCCACTGGAGGAAACTCAGTCACTGATCAAAGGAACTGTCAATATTTTGGCAGATTCCGCTTACGTCAGACATTCATTTGTCAATATGTAGGTACGAGATATATGCCATTTCTTTCAATGGAGTGGTTAATAATTTGAAAGTCATAACGACGCCATTATATTAGTAGATATCAAACTAGTCAAAATCAACAAAGTATGAAATCAGTGATAGACCATTCTGAAGCTATTGTAATAGCAGACTTGAGGCCCTGGTGAGGATCGCGGGCATCCGATGGATGCGAGACGCACAAGTCATTTATTGTGGCGACGCTTGGGTCTATGTCCAACAGTGGACGTACTTCGGCTGGAATGATGATGGTGATGTAAATTACCTTCAATCGTTGCATATCTTCAATTCTTTGCCCAATAGACTTCCCTCTCTTGGGTCTCATGAGTATGTAGATGTTTCCGACGTCGGGTATAGAGTAGAGTACTTTTTCTATGAGCACCTTGCCCATGAACCCGGTGCCGCCTGTGACCAGGATGTTACGCCCCTTGTAGAAGTCTCGGATCGTAGAGGAAGGCATTTCTGGAAAAACATTGAAATCTCAATTAGTCTACTTGAAACAGGGTTTGGACAGCTTAAGCATCACACCTTTCAATGAAGGTGGCAGTGGTGGGCATGGGTGCCATTTTAGGGTATTTCTTATATCGTGTGGATTTCATCACGCATGCGAAATTATTCCGCATGATTACATTTCATTCTGTCGACTACGATACGAAATGGCTAAGAATTTTGTTGAGGTTTTTTTATTATAGGAGCAGGAGATAGTGTCAGACTCTTACTGATTAAAAACCTACCCTGCTCCTTTCATTGCTTTCGTTTCAGGGCCCCGGGGTTGACTTTCGCCTAACCCTAGGCTTTGTTGAGATGATGTCATTCCCATACATTTGATTAGTTTTCTACTAACGTTAACTATTGTAGTTTATCAAGTTGTCTAAGCCTGCTGGAACGTTTCCTGCCGGCGCTTTGGCGTAGAGTGTTCTCTTTCTCACGCTATCCTTAACTGGCATTACTTTTTCATAGAAGGACACACATGACCTAGGCCTAGTTTTAGAAATAGAAACTTCGCAGTCACCTTACTTGGTAATGACATAATAAATATAATTAAATAAGTTAATTGAGTGTTTTATTGCATGGAGACACGAAGAGGAATGCTTAATTGCCAAGACATGCAGATAAAATTAAGGATGCTAGCTTCGGCATGATGATTGATATTTTAAATGAATCAAATGAAAGAAAAAATGAATCTTCCAGATTTTAGAGCTTAGGCACATAAATTGTAACAACGAAACGTCCGGACTTACCCTACACGGTATAATAATTTACATCATTATTTTTAGTACCTATTAACAACCCCTCAGTTGCCCGAATGGCCCTGTGACAACCAGGTAACATAACCATAGCTTATAACTAGTGTGATTTTTCATGTTACAGTTATGAAATTTTGTACATAGATTTCTTACATAAAAATGTGGTTTTCTGATTCCGGTTTCGCATATACCTACCTACTAAATTAATGTTGTATAAATGCCTAGGTACCTAGGTACTTCTTGCAGCTATAACAAGTCCAAATATTTGTTTGTTCGTAAACGACAGACGCTTTTCTGCCAACTTCCAGTACTATAATGAGTTTCGTAAGAGCGTGTGATTTTCGCATGCATCACATTACTCACAGTACCCAAACCGCTTGGATGGGGCCCTTTATTTTAGAGCTCGTAAGTTGTAATTCACTTTTCAAATGAGTGATCCAGAAATTAGGTTTCTAGTGCTAAACTATCAAAGCTGTTCATCGCTACAGACTTAAACTTCTAAGGCCTAACCAAGACGTGTTAAGGCCACGTTCTACTCATTTTGAACTTTTTTAAAAACCTGTATAAATCCACAAATATAGAAGAGAACATCATGAAAAATTATTTTAATAAAATTGAATATATGACCAGAGCCGGACAAAAATGATAATATAATATAAATTAGTTGGCACGATAAAAAAAAACCCTTAATTTACGATTTCAAACGAGTTTATCTACAAGATTACGTACGGAAATATTTGAAAGTTACAAAAAAAAATAAAGCTTATTATTTAAAAGCGCCAGCACAAAATACTCAGTAAGGGCTTGCTTACGGAGACGCGGCGCGTTACGCGGCGTGTTGAGCGTTCGTCGTACATTGCAGCAGCGGATCGCGTTATCGCTCGCGCAAACACAAACATTTGGCAACGTACGACGGACTGCCCAATGCGCCGCTCAACGCGCCGCGTTTCCGTAAACAGGCACTAACTCTTTCTAAGGCCGGCTGTAGTCACTGCGTATTTTGTATGAACTCCGCCCGGGTCTATGTCGATTTTGCGGCGCCGTAACAGCGGTTTTTTTTTTTAATTAAAAAAGAACAATGACTATTCAAGATTTTTGTTTTTGCGAGGTCCTTTTAAAAACATTCTTTATTTTTGTAACTTTCGAATATTTTCGTGACGTAATCTCGTAGACATAACCGTTTGAAATCATAAGCTTTAGGGTTATCGAGCCAACTAATTTATTTTGGCCCGGTCGTTTGTCATAATTATATTAGTCTATTTTAATAAAAGAAGTGAAGAAGTTAATTTCATATATGCGAAAATTAATTCAAGTTTAAAAAGTACTTTATATTTTAATTTTATCTTTACAAATCCATAGTGTTTCATGCATCGAATCGACCCTGCACAGGATTAAAACGGTCAAAATTAAACGATGTATATACTCACATACTTACAAACTTTTGCCTTTTTATTATTAGTGTGCTTAATCGTCTAGTTTTCGTAACTAGCCTGCTCAGTTGAGCATGTCGTTAGGTACGAAGGTTGAGCGTCTGGGGACAAGTTTGTGCAGAGAGAGAGCAGATCTATACTTACAAAATGCTTTGTCCTGAATGACTGACTGACGGATCAACGCACAACCTAAACCGCTGATCATAAGACCTGTACCTCTACCATGAGTTTTAAGCAATAGTAATTGTCGCTACTCGATATCGACGTCGTAAATATTTTGTATGGCAAATTTTGCAGCGCCTCTAGCGGTCACTTGCAGAACCAAAATTTGCCATACAAAATATTTGCGGCGTCGATATCGAGTAGCGACGAATACTATTGCTTAAAATTCATGGTAGAGGTACTGAAACTTGGAGGGTAGATATGTTCTTTGTATGACGTAGGATAAAAAAGGATTTTAAATTTAGAAACTTAATTTTACGCGGGCGAACACGCTACCAGAAGCTAGTGTAGTATAAAACTCAATGCACAAAATTATATGTGCGTTTTGTGAGTCAAGTATCAACGCATAAATTACTTACATATCTCTACATCTCGTGGGATCGCCCGTTATTGCGTAAATACTGTTTTGAACAAGATTTAGTTGATAGTAAACCGTGTAGAAATTCTTTTGTAACACCGCCTAAATACTATTTGTTTATGCAAACAAATTGTCAAACATTATGTACCTACAAGAGTGACAATGAACGGTGTTTGTTTAGGTAAATAATTCGATGATTTTTACAACCTTTGGACTTAAAATGTAGGTACTGCCTTGTAAAGGTCACTCATTGTAAAATCTAGGTCAAAGATATCATAATCACGCTTTGCTTAGCAGTATCTTGTCCAATGAGCATTTTTTTTAAATTGTTATACTTAAACTAATAAGTGCATGAATGCGAACCCTCCTTAGGGTAGGTTGAGGCGGTAAGGCCCATCTTTGAGGCGTGGCTGGAAAGGCCTCACGGCGTCGTGACGTTCCGCATGGCGCAGGTACTAACCGAACATGACAAGTTCAAGATCCGTGCGGAGACGACGCCCGGGTGTCGCCAATGTGCGGACCACCAGGAGGACACGGTGGAGCACACGGTAGAGGTGTGCCCCGCTTGGGAAGAGCATCGCCGTGTCGTCGTGGGGGCGATCGGTAGCGATGATCTCTCGCGCCCGCGCCGGGCCTTGGTTCAGGCTATGGTCCAGAGCGAGGAGGAGTGGCAGGCGGTCGCCTCCTTCTGCGAAGCAGTAATGCTAGCAAAGGAGGAGGCCGACCGCATTAGGTAACGGCGCTCACGCCGCAGCCGCCACCGTAATTCCGATCCCAATTTCCGGCCACCGTAGGCGCGGGCTTGCGGACGGCGGGCAATGGGTAGCTCGCTATCCGTCCGTTCGGTAACAGAACGGACCGAGCCCAAGTCATTTACGTCGCGCACTGTTCCCGCGCGCAAACTATAGGGGCCCAGTAGGGGCGAAGCCTAATCTGGGGCTCCGGGGAGGTATGAAATGCATACCAGGACCCTGGAGCCAAGGCAAAAGGGGAACGGGGTAGGTTTTTAGTGAGTTTCACACTATCTCCCGCTCCGCCCAAGAGCGGGTCATTGGATGATTTTACCAACTTTAAAAAAAAATACCTTAGAGTAGGCAGATATGCAATATTTGATGGTGGTCTATACATTTTTGGCCTTGAAGATACGTAAATAATCGGATGCGAAGACCACAGCATGGAAATTGTTCCAACGTTTTCATATCGGCGGTATAATCAAACGACGAAGCGAAACGCTTAGTTCTAACCGTAGAAGGTTCAACAACGTAAGGGTAGATACTCGCCGTGATTCAGGTTGAATTCATAACAACACTGAGCTCTCTTGTAACAGGGGTGGAACGCAACTTTGCTGGGCTCCGAGCTGACACTACTTGGGGGCCCACCTAATTAATGAAACAGATGGTTTTTTGAAAAAAAAAAAAAACTTTTTTGCAATGTGTGTGCAACTCTTCGACAATGGAAAAAGGACAGACGTAGTCTTGTAAGAAGAGACTTGAAATTCTTTAAATATATTTAAACCCAAGCTGAACTTGAACACCAATGTGAGTACAAATAAACCTAATCGTAATCTAATAGTGAGTTTAGGTGAGCTGGTGACTCGCTATATTAGCAACGATGTCGAAGACTATTTACTTCATTAAGAATATTATATTTAAAGTTAGTCGTAAGGTTTTGTCGAATTGAGCAAGCCACATTATCCATTGTTTTCAATGAGCCGGGGCCCTGTATATCCACGAGGCCCTGTATATCCACAGGGTGCTATGTATCCACGGGCCCTGTATATCCACGGGGCCCAGGACTGCAGCTTAATTAGCCATTAAGTAAATCTGGCCATGAATATAATGTAGCTAACCCACGTAAATATAATTTATTGCGACTCAAGGTTACAACATCACTTGTAGTACTACAAACTATTAACACCTGACATTAGATGACTCAACATGTATTACATATTATCTTTATCATGATACTTGAGGATATAAACCGCAATCGAGTTAAGATTACAGTATAACACGATTTTTACTCCACCAAGATTTTTGGAAGAAATAAATCCGCTGCTGTAGGTAAATGAAGCGCTAAAGCTAAATACATATATGATAATATATAAGCATTTTAGCCAGGTTAAAAACGCAAATATTTGTATTTTTTTTTTCTACGACTACATTTCATGATTCAATATAAAAACTTAGTTCAACTTAACTGAGCTCAGCGTAATCTAGTTTAAAGACGTGTCGTAAACATGGGCGACAACAAAAGAATTGAAACTGAGTTTAGCGTAAACTAGGTTTAATTCATCGCGGTGAAACGCAAAATGAAGCTATAATCTCGATTAGTCGCTCAAACTGCGTTTTGTTTGAACGAATCGCGTTTAGTTTATTGGTGAATTTGGCTCTAAGTATATCCTCCGCAAACGTCGACCTAAACTGGCCCGGTCAAAGAATTCCTAGAAGCCGGAAGATGAAAAAATTATTATATAACATAAGTTCCAAAAATATTAGACCGAATTTCATTTTATCTAAAACTTTTAAACTATTATCGTTTCATTTTTTTTTACTTCATCTAAGTCACGAGTGCCGCTGTAGGATAATTGACCTAATACGGTTTTATTTGTTACTCCGATGTTTCATTTGGTCGAAAAACCTTTTACCGAAATTACACTTAGCCGAAATAACGTTATGTTTACCAACATTCATTACACAAAAGGCAAAACTACCTCATATCGCAGATTTACATCGATAGTCAGTGATGGTAATACTTTGTAATATCAAAATGGTAACCTAGATATAATTGCAAAACACTGCTTGGGTAGGGTCAACGGAGGCCCTCTGCGGTGACCTCTTAGTTCTGTGCATAAAAAAGTATCCCCATAGGCTAAGGTGGGAGTCCCGACTTCTTACATAACAAAAGAGACGTCAGAAAAACAGTTTACACTAAAATGAATTTAGATGAAAAATAAATTGCAAAAGTGATCGGTTCACTGAAATAATCTATCTATATTTAAATAAAAGTTTCAATCAAGAGAAAAGAGACATCATGACTACATTGTCTTGAGTGTTGAGTTGTAATAGATGCATGAGAAAACATTGATTATGATGGGGACAATAAGATCAATCGCTATCATTGGTTCAACAAGCTTGATAGTCGTTTCACTCCAAGTAGGTGCCTAGGCTCTGCAATGCAAATATATTTATAAAAAATACTTTCTAATTCAAAACAGAATCTGTTTATGATCCAAGTAATTAACCTTGACCACTCACGGTGTATCTGTAATCATATCGTAATCTAAAACACCGCGAAATTGAGGTTTCGACTTAGGTTACTCAACAAAAATATTCCACATGCCCGAACTTGTTATTTTATTTATAACTTACTTACGACATAGTAAAAAATATAAAAACGCTTCTATTAATAGAACTGTTGCAAAGGCCGGCTTGAGGTCTCGCTCGGACACCTTTCGCTTGAGTTACTGCGAATAATTAATTAACTAACTCTCACACCATCTAAATTAGAGGAACACAAAAAGGATTTCTTTTTTAATCTTTTTACCACGTGCCTTGTATATATCCGTTGATCACTCGCGTTTTTTCGGCCAGGGTCACACATCCAAGACCGAATATTCCATCTCGTTAGCTCTTCTGTCACCCATGGCACAGTATAAATATGCCCATGGGGATTGAAGAGGTTTTCGAGATATAGTGCCCAGTTGGAAACACACGATCCTGGCGAATAGTACACGCGGACGGTTATAGGGTATTGTGAGTACGTCGAGAAGTGATTTCGTCTTCGAGTCTAAGTCGGGCCCGGATGCAGTTGATTACCTGTGTCAATACCACTGTTTACCAACCTAGTAAATGGTAAAACTATACCCGCCTCGATAAGACTGGTGACAGATTTCAAACGAAACGTCTACCATAATGGTATTGAGTGTGTGGTTTTCGTGATAAACTTCTATGACTATTATTTTCTTTCGTAACATTGTTCTTTATTTTATGCATGGGGTTTTAAATGAAAGGTCTTTAAGCACGAAATAAACTATTAGTAGATTTTTCTAACAATAAAATATAGAGCGTCGGAATGCGTGTTGGACCATAAACTGGATTACCTACACAAATGTATAATATGTAAGATACCAAGAAATGTTTTAACAAAGAACATAGGGAATTTTGCGCAGTGTGCTCGCGTCTTTAGGCTGCGTCTGGGGCCGGAGAGGCCCCGGAACACATCAGTGCAATACAGAATGAGTAATGAGCTCTCGACTACATAACACTATGAATTTTGTAAACAACATGCCAATAAGTAAGCAAAAAAGCGGTCATCAAAGCATAGTTTACTTCATCATAGTCTGCCTAGAGCGTCTTTTTTTATTTGAATTTTTATCAAATGATTTCTCCCGCTTTGGGGTGGAGCAAGAGGTCGTTCCAAATTTTTGCTGCCAAAAACCCACTTGACTTCCTTCATTCACCATTTGCGTTATAGAGCTACGGTAATGCCTAGGGCGTCTAACTAATATTTTTTCAACCTTTGTTTGGTTTGACTAAATGCAACATACTGTTACCTAGCGACACAAAACATCTTCTGTGACTTTTTGAGCGTGGGTGACTTTAAATAATTTTAATGTACTGTTTAGACCGAGTATTAAGTGGCCACGTTTATTGTCCAGATCATCTAGTGTGCTGCCTGTAAACGGTAATTTCGGGCACTCCAGCAAATGGGTCATTGTCTAAATAAGAGCAATCACAATGGACACAGGAGATTTGAGCACTGGTGGCCGAGTGGTATCGGCCCCGACTTACGAGTTGTAGGTCGCGGGTGTAAACCCAGCCAGGCATTACTTTGTGTAATTTATTTCATGATCACTGCTCTCAAAATGGTGAAGGAAAGCATCGTGAGGAAACCGGCATGTCCTAGAACCAAAAATTCGAAGACATTTGATATCCACCATTCCGCACCGGGCCGGCGTGGTGGATTACGGCCCATTCCCTCCTTTAGAGAGGAGGCCTGAGTCTCAGCAGTGGGAACATTATAAGGCTGATGCTATGCTATGCAGTGGGCACCGTTCCATTGAGACCGATCACTACAAACCGTAATGGAAACGGCTCTACCTATATATATGTAATATGGTGTTTCTATAATAGTTTGATCCCTTCGTTATTTAAAACCGACTTCCGAAATTATAGTTGTTTTGCACATTTTTGTGCTTTTTTTTTTGTAAAAAGTTTTTATTTCACACTCATTAGTTATAGTACTTGTAGTAGGTACCCGTCAGCCAAACTTAAATAGATTTCTTCCGGCATTCGGTTCCATCATCAAATCATCATGACAATTCTAATATTACCAAACATGGCTAGAATGGGCTGATTTATTAAAGAATTCTGTTTCTTAGATACCTTCCGGCTTCATCATCACATCAGTTCTATATGTCTCCTCCCCTTCTTCCTTCAGTCAGTCACGTTAAAAGATATTTTAATGGGACCAAAAATTTCGAAATCGGTCCACAATTGACCGCGATTTCGGTGAACATACATAAAAAAAATACATACAGCCGAACATAGAACCTCCTCATTATCGAAGTCGGTTTAAAAGGAGAAACTGACATATCAATGCTCAGCCGAAACTACGGGGACTAGTGGTGTGAAATTTTACACAAAGTTTCCTATTATGACACAGGCGAGACACTGAGGGCTGATTTCATCATTCAATATAAAAACTAAGTTCAACTAAACTGAGCTCAGCATAATCTAGTTTAAAGACCCGTGTCGTAAACATGGGCGACAATAAAATAATTGAAACTGAGTCTAGCGTAAACTAGGTTCAATTCATCGCGGTGAAACGCAAAATGAAGCTATAATCTCGATTAGGCGCTCAAACTTCGTTTCGTTTTATATAATAACAATTAGTTTATTGGTGAATTTGTCCCAAAGAGACAATTTTCCTGAATTCATCCCCAAAAGGGATGAAACGGGATCTAAAGTTTGTTGGAAGACACCTACTTTAACGCGGGAATAGCCGCTGTGAGAAGCTAGTAAGTAGTGAAGAGCATTTGTTTTTTTTATTATTAACGCGCTGTCTCTGGAACTAGCAGTCGAATAATAAAAAATCTCTCTATATCAAGACGAACAGTGGTGCTATTCTCTAAGAAAACGTAGCGCTGTTCGACGTTGCCGCAACGTCGAACATACAAATAGGATACATTGAATTAACAATCCAATGTATAGGTTTATTAGGTTGACAATCCAATGTATCATATTTGGGTGTTCGACGTTGCGGCAACGTCGAACAGCGCTGCGTTTTCTTAGAGAATAGCACCACAGAGCCATATAACATCACGCTACGACATTCGAGAGCATAGCAGTAACCAAAGACTTGGGTAAAATCGCAGGGAATAAAGTAGTATTACGAGCCTTTCATCTTGTTAGAAATAATTGGACACTGCCTACTCAAACCCTTCTTTAGACTTATTTGAATTTGTGTATCGTATACAAATTGTGGTAGATTACCGTAAATTTTAAATCATTAGTTCCGTTGAGCGATCATGTTTCGGTTACGTGGTCTTCCGGCCCTACGGAAGTGATGGTGTGATGACTCCATAAGAACGAACGAGAAAGGAAAAGCAATGCTTTTTATCTTCAACGAAACGTTATCTGGCGTGAGAGCAGAGCTCTTCGAAAATGATTACGTAATGTATTCATGTCACTCATTGAATGCTTGAGGAGGTCGGCCACGGTGACGATGGTGTGACGAACTCATCATGTTCGCGGGGCACACTTGGCCAGATTTGGAAGGAGAACGGGGAGGGCTTTGCCCAGTTGTAGGACAGGGACACTATAAGCTAGAACAATAAATAAATAGGAATAAACGCCTACCGCAAGGACTGGGGCGAAAAAAAATACCTGTAAGGATTTGCGATACTTCGAAGCGACTTCTCAATATCACACTTAAGTATTTATTTTCACGTCCTTTACAATAAAATCAGCAAAAGCTGCGACATCAAAGATCTAAAGAATTTTACTTAACTGGCTTGCCCTTTTATCATACGAACAGACAGAGGAACTTTTAAAGTAACACAGAACTGCTTCAGTCAAGCAATAAAAACAACAAATACAGTAATAGTATTTGGCATACACACAACACACACATACACTACAAACAAACATTATACAAGTACACTATACACCATATATTACACACAACGCATCACACAAAAAAAAAAAAATGTTTTCAATTAGCTTGTTTTGTATTTATATTAATTTTACTTTTTTTTTATTATTCAATTTGTTATGTTTCATTGTTCACAAAAACCTCCTTAATTATTGCTTTATAAAAAACTGAATTTCTACATATCGACCCGGTACCACGATATCATAAAGTTATCACAACTCAGGTCCCCAAGGACCCCAAGATACAGGTTCTAACTAGTTTGAGGACCACTATCCTAAAATGTAACATATAATTACTAAAATAGTTACAGGCAATATTAAAAATTATGTAGTAGTTTTAAGGTACCTACTACTATTTTCTTGTACTATTTTTTTATTGTAACAATGAACAATAAACATAAAAAACGATATATCTCCTTTTTAAACCGGCGGCGTAGGTAAGCAATGCAGCGCAATGTTAATGGGTAAATAAATACATAATGGAGAAATTCGCTTAGTGCCTTGTTTTTTTTATTTGATTCTCAGTCAACACGAATACTTTTGCAAGCAAAAGTAAATGTTACACAATTAACGACGTCATCTCTAGTAGCTCAGTTTATAAGCGTAATTAATTCATGCAACGAGGTAAGTAATTAATAATTGTATTTGATAGGGTACCGAAATATGTAACTATCTTAGTGTTTACTAAGATTTTTATATTAATCACAGTTAATGAATAAGCAGACCCTATAACCCTAATTAAAATAGACCAAGAGAAATTCCATTCCTTGATTGGACCACTAGACGTACAGTTACGCCACCGGTACGTGGTGGACATCCCACCTTTAAGTACAAAGCGTTTTGGGAATATATTAATTGTGCGTATAGCTAAGGAGTGGAATTTCCTGCCGGAGTCTGTGTTTCCTAATAGCTACAACGTAGAGGTCTTTAAGTCAAGAGTGAATAGGTTATATTAGCGAGTGTACTCCATCGTCGGTCGCATCATTGCTCAAACGTAAACCAAAATAAATACAAAAACCAAAAACCAAAACAAAACTAAGAAAAGGCTTATTAAACTCAACAAGCATTGAAGATTGCTGTAAGTTCAAGATCTACGGAATTGCGTTTATGGGCGCATGGTCAATCTCAACAATGTTTACCTACGTTTTGAGTTTATCACTAATCGGTGTCACTATTCTACAGCTCAAGGCAAGGTTAACATGTCCTCTGCTTATCTGCATAAAATTTTAAAGAGCTTTGGTCATAATTGAGAAATTTATTTAGGTAAACTAAATCATAAAGAAATAAACGAAAGAGATCAAATAGCCATGACAGGAAGAAAGAGAGAGGTTTTGTGAAAGTAAGATTCTATCAGGCCAGACAAATAGAACCGGTGATTGTTTTAGGGAGGGAGGCAGTTCAAAGAAACTTTGAATGGATTGTGAGCTACAAAAGAATTGAGATCATCATCTTCCTGCCCTTTTCCCCATGTTAATTGGGGCCAGCTAGGGCCGATGGCTATAAGAACTGTGAGGTTATTCGTCTAAATTACCATAGGTCTACACTTATTAGGTTCAAAGGGTTGAGCAGATGTTTGCAAACCAACGTCCCAACCAAGGTGACTTTGCTAGTTCTAATGTGTGTAGACATCAGTTACAAACCATGACCTTCAACGCCCTTGGTTGGGAGGCGCGTTTTCCCAAACGCAGTGATTGAATTCCGAACGTGTTGGCGCGTGGTTTACATCTATCTAACCGTAACACAAAACCAGACACCAGCCCCGGCATGATAGGTAACGAAGGAGCGGGGTAGGTTTTTAGTCAGTAAGAGTCTGACACTATTTCCCGCTCTGACCAAGGGCGGGATCTATCATAGGCTGATTTTACCTTCAATAAAAAAAACTCCAACCAAGGTTGGAACGCAAGTTTGCAAACGTGTGTCCCACCTTTTAGTAGTAAAGGTCTGCAACTCCCCTTCACTCCATTTAAAGAGGGAAAAGTTATTAGATGAATTCCCACAAAAAAGGTTCTAACACATCACAAAATAGGAACGCCCACCTATCTTATAGGACCCTTTAAGATCATGACCATTTAAGACCCACGGTCCCAGCACCATGGGCAAGGCTTTTGTCATCAACTGGGCACAAACCTACTACTAGGACCTCATGCAGTAGAACTGCTTGAGGCTACTAGACTGTATATAATATACCTATCAACAAAAATTCCTTCTAACTTTAAATCTATTTTAAGTTTTTCAACTAATTTTTCCACAGGATATTTTGTATTTTATTTTCTTTTAAAACGACCTCTATACCTATAGCCAACAAAATAATTGGTCGAATTAACCCTTTGAACCCTGAAACTAATGAACAGTAATTGATTATTATATATATGAGAAGAAAAAGAAGATAAAACAGTATCAAAATAAAAGTAGATGAAAACATAATCTACTGAAACTGCGTAACATAACCACAAAATTATGTCTGTCTAATAATGCCTGGTGGATCTATCTTAGAGGGGCTAGCATATTGGTCTACCGCAAGATAATTACAATTGCTAGATAAAAGCAACGAAAACCAGCTTCTGTCTTAAATTAGTCAGTCTAAACTACAAGATGTTTGGAGGTACAGTTATGAGAAACCAGCTACACTGTCTGACTATCAGAAATTATCCCAAAGAAATGTTTCCTGGATTAAAAAGTTTCAATAAGGTCCAATCAATCTTCGTACCAAAATTCATCTAAAACTTATTGAGTTTTCACACTTCATAAGTGAAGACGTGAAAACCACAGAAATTACTCTAATTTTCGTATTTCGTACTTCTCCATAAATTTTGACATCATCAAAATTTATGGAGAAGTTGTTAATTATTAGGTAGATAAAAGAACTAGAAAAAAAAGAAAAAATAAGTTGAAACTAGCCAGGAGCAACATTCAGAGGAGATTTATCTAGAATACTCTCTATTATAGATAAATCTCCATTAAAATTCCTAATACCCAGGGAATTAGAGAGCAGCTGTCTGAAGGGATACGGGTGGATTTTAGTCAGTAAAAGTCTGAGACTCACTTTCGCTCCAAAGTAGAAGTGGCGATTTGATGATTGCCCACTCCAAAAAGGAAGAAATTAGGGAATTATTATTGTAATAGACAAGAGTAGAAAAGATGTGCAATTCGAAAACATTTATAACTTGTATGACATGTTTTTTTTTAATACTATGCCTCACACTTGTGTTAAAGACTGTATGGAGGATTCTTATTTCTAGGTAATTAAACTTGAAACATGGCACAAATTGTAATAATAATTTATAATAGATAAAGCCATGATATTATATTAAATGAATATCTTATTTATTACAATATGTAGATAAAGACTGTTATGATTAATTTTTCAAAACTACCTTCAAAATACGGTTTAAAGGATGTTGAAGTTTTTATGAAAACTTTATCGCGAACGTATTCATATTCATACTCATTTATTTTGCTTCCACAATGTTGTTAAGATGGTTACAAATCAGGCTTAAAGCTATGGATCATTGTAGACCCTGTTAGGGCACAGCAACAAAATTTGTTACTATTTACAACAATTAAAATATTATAATAAATTAGAAAATTCTACATCATACATGCGGGCTAAATTATTCATTATATATAATATAACATTCAAATAAATCAATCAAAACTTAATAAAAATAATATAAACAATAATAATAATTCGATACATAATATGCGATCATCTTATTAAATTTAAATTTATTGTATATTAATTGTTATTTAAATTGCAGATTCATCATAAAAATATTCATTTATATTGTAGTAGGCTTTGTTTAATAAAAATAATTTTAGTTTATGTATAAAACTACTATGCTTCTCAATATTTTTAATTTGTTCGGGCAGTTTGTTTTAAATTTTTATAGACATAACATAGGTACTTGAAGTCGCTGGTAAGCTGTTAGTAAATATATAAACCTGTGTTTACTCTCAAATAGTTATTTTCCTAAGAAACCTTTTCAGGAAATTCAAGGCTTTAACTTTAAATCAACAACAAATATAGATAAGACTATGAAGGCTTAGTATTTTTTAGACCAAAGAACAAAAAGTGTTGCTGTTAACCATGATAATTGGATTCATGTACGTAGCTAAAAATAATTCATAATATTCATATACATAATTCGTATTGGGTAACAAAAACATGTGTGTTATTTTAGAGTATCATAATTGCTCAATATCATCATCGTCATCATTATCATTTTTAGCCAAGAAATGTCCAGTTTTGGACATAGGCCTCTTTCAGGTGTCGCCGTAAGGACCGGTCCTGTGCGTCTCGTCAATGTAATAAATCTGTTTTATTTATTTGTAGTATTTTACACAAATACGCTACGCAAGGGAGGAATGTTTATTTCTTGCCTTTCTTTGTACTTCTTTATCCCTTTAATAATTATTAAATGCTTTGTCCTGAATTACTGACTGACGGATCAACGCACAGCCTTACCAACTGACCGTTAAAACCTTAAACTTGGAGGGTATGTTCTTTGAACGACGTAGGCATCCGATTAGAAAGGATTTTCCGAAATTTGACGAAGTTTGGTAACAGGTGCTATTAGTTACCTAGGCGTTGTGCAATAAGATATATAATGAAAAATAGTTTGTTGACACATACAATTTATAATACACTGTAAAATTTGAAGCCCTGGCTTCTGAGCTAAGTAGAAACTTGTATTACCTACAGAAGTCGAAGTGACTCTCCATAAACAAAAACCGAAAATAGAAAAATTTGCAAACTCCTGCGATGCTGGGGCGGGTCCTAGTTAATTTATTATAAACATCAACGAAGTGTTATTTTATTTATTTCGAAAGTGGCTTATTAATAGATCCGCGATTCATCGTCTATTTTGATGCTTAATTAATTCAAATAATCTATTGCTATACTATATATACTGCAATAAATGCTAAAAATAGATGGTAAACATGTTACATCACGTTTCGTTATATTTAACCTTAGCTGCACGTAACTTTAGCTTGTTGTCAAAATGAGAAAGTTAATAAGTTGAAGTAACATACAATTTATAAATCTAAAACTCGAGTGGGTGGCAAAAGAGCCTACAGAATGAGGGATACCACGCTGCGCTTATGCCTTGATCACACGTACTGAGAGAGTGCTCTCGACCGAATAGTCGGTACGTATAAACATAGCGCCGAGTGTTCAGCCGAGCGCTTATCTCTACAACTCGCTCACATCACTGTCTCGGCCGAGCAACATTTTACTGTCTCGCCCTTTTACTCGGTACGTGTAATCAAGGCATTAGAGACAGGGATCATAGACGTAGGAAATAAGGCTGCCAGGCCAAAGTGGGATATGGCGGGTCACACCAGCCGCATGCACACTAATCGTTGAGCCAGAGACTCCACAAAAAGGGTACCTGAGGATGGACGACGCCGCTTGAGTCGACTGGGACCTAGTCGCCTACTGCAAGGACTAGTGAAACAAAGTGACAAGGTGAAAAAGTTAGTAGAGGCCTTTGTCCAACAGTGGGAAAGTGTAAGCTAAATAAAGAGAAACCCGACTGCGGAAAAAACAATGATTGATATTCAGAACTCCCGACACGAAGTACTGCTTTCGTATTTATAGACACTGAAATATGGTAAACATTGTTTTTCTGTCGTTCAGTATAATATTTTTACTGAACGACAGAAAAATGTAAAAAACATCGTAAGATTCCGTGACTGTTTTGAATTTTTGAAAAAAGAAAAGCATGTGTTAAATGTATAATTTACATTTAAAAAGCTAACAATAATTTAAATATTTTAACTTTTTTATTATTATAATTTGATTTTAGTGTAATTCTAGTTCGCTAACTGGCTATTCTATAAATCCAAATAATTTATTGCTTTTATTTAGTTTCACCTAAATTGGACCCACATTGGATTGAGCTGAAATTTTGTATGAAATCGCGTGACATTGCAATATTATGATGACATGGAGCTGATCTGATGATGGAACTGAAGGGTGGCCATAGGAACTCGGTCGTAAACGACACAACCCCTTCGAGTTTGGGCGCGTTTGATTTGTATTGAGGAGTATTTTGGTGCTAGATGATAACCAGGGTCTGATTGGTCTGGAAGATGGCTATAGAAACTTGGTGATAAGCGCAATAAGATAACACGATGTTTGAAGTTTTTGGAGTGGTATAAATATTAATTATATAAATATATACCGCGCTAAAAAAAACTTGCTATGAAAAAAAGACTTTCTTTGAAAACTTGTTTTACAAATAGGTTTTCAAAAACACTTGTATACATCAATTTTTTTCGTCAATTTAATCTAGATGAGGCCGGTGTTTCCTATTTTCCCGTTTGCCGGTGTTAGAGTTAAAGTCCATACACAAAAATTAATTGGTCAAAACCGTTTGAGAATAAACCATACAGATTGGAGTCTGAGAAATATAAACAAATTAAAACATCCGTCAAATTGATTTCTATAAAATGTAGTCGATTTCAAACGGAATGTTAGAAATCGACAATCTCATCTCATTCACATTGCTATCGGCTTAGTAGGTTAGACGCTATTCATACATAACTATTAGGCTTACAAGCCTAATAAAGCCAAAACCAGTCATAGGCAAATCATAACTCTCGGTTTAGCCCGTAATCGGGTAAAACCTGGAAAAACTGGGCAAGTTGCGCACCGAGGTTTCCGTACAAACTAACTTATGTAAATAGATCTATTCCCGAATTACGTCTCGAACAGTTTTTCCTTTTCTCGAATTGAAAAATTTTCTTTCAAAAAAAATTTTTTTTTTGTGACGTAACAACCTTACTGTTTTCAGATTTATTCTTGTATTTGTGCTTTAAGACCTTGCTTTGTGCCAAATTCATCATGAATTCTGGGTAAACGGGAAGTACCTTATGAATTTTGATTTCTTGATAGTGTCGTAAACGTATTTTTTTGCGACATAAACGGCTAAGTAATTTTTTTTTCCGTTAACTTAGAAATTTGATTTTTTCACAATTTCAAGGGACGCAGACTTAAATACCTACATATATGGTTTAAATTTCAACTCGATACCTCCAAGTGTTCTTGAGATAAAGGGTCTTGACAGTGAGACAGACGGACAACAAAGTGATCCTATAAGGGTTCCATATTTTCCTTTTGAGGTACGGAACCCTAACAACTGATTTCAAAGAAGGTTAAGAACGGAAAAGTTGCAACGACTCCCCAAGTCCAACCTGCACTCTCTGTTTCACCTTCATGTGTCAACTTACAAGCTAATTGCATATGCCAACTGACAAGTTCTAATATGGCGTCAGTACGGGTAAAAAAATCCTGCATAGTTTCGAGAAACTTACTAGAGTGACTTAAGGCAGTGCCGGATTAGCCACGTAGCAAGAGTAGCAAATGCTACGGGCCCCGCGCTTCTGGGGCCCCCGTCCGACGTACAAAAACAGGTCAGGTTACTTCTTGTATCATACGATATTTAATCAATTCCGGAATATTCATAAAATAAAACACATTCATTGTGCGTACAGCTATGGAGTGGAATTCCCTGCCAGAGTCTGTGTTTCCTGATGGCTACAACCCGGGAATCTTTAAGTCAAGAGTGAATAGGTTACTTCTAGGTAAGCGCGCTCCATCGTCGCTTTCCATCAGATGAGATAGTGGTCAAGCGCGAACCTATCAACAATAAAAAAGATCTAAGCAAATACAATGGGACCACCGTTACCTAAGGGCCCTGCGGCTTGTGAGAAAAATAATTTGGGCCCTTTGGTAGAATTTGCTACAGGCCCCGCGCTTGCTTAATCCGGCACTGACTTAAGGTGATCTACAAGGTGACCTGTCAAACATAATGCATATTTCTCTTTTCTTTGCGAATTTATGCAAAATACGATGCCATGTTGTAAACAAAGTCACAAGTCAATATAGAAGATGTTTGCTTTCCTTCACACTCAAACAGCCAAACGGATTTGGTTGTTTGGCACGCAACTTGGCATTGTTATCCTATATCAGGCGCTAGTTACATGGGTAGGCGTAGGCCGAAAGAAAATCCGGGTTCCTGTGGTGCTATTCTCTAAGAAAACGCAGCGCTGCCGCAACGACGAACGTCCAAATAGGATACATTGAATTAACAATCCAATGTATAGGTGCATTAAGTTGACAATCCAATGTATCCTATTTGGGCTTTCGTCGTTGAGGCAGCGCTGCGTTTTCTTAGAGAGTATAGTACTACTCGAACGCAAGGCAAAGAAGGAACACAGGTGTGGTTTTAATCAGTAAAAGTCTTACACGCAGTGGCGTAGCTATTAAGGGACTGGGCCGGGTATTTTGTTTTTGATGGTAAGCAGTGATGCTATAGTTGATAGTGAGGCGCACTATTTTATTAAGAGCCTATTCACTCTAGCCTTGACGACACCTAAATTATAATCGGACAGGAAGACCGCAGCAGGCTAACTGTTCCAGTCCTTTGATGTACGCGGTATAAACGACGTGGAAAAACGCTTAGTCCGGACCGTAGAAGTTTCAATAACGTAAAGGTGGATTCGCCGCAATGTATAGTAGACCAGGTATATCTATTATTATTATTATGATAAAATCAAAGAAAAACCAGATTTTCGGTTCCAAATTCCAATAGAAAGTACAAATATTAGGTACGTGAGGTAACAAAAGAACGTTTTATTTGAACAATTAACCAATACAATGAATAGCTTACATAATTTTGATGGAGTGGAGCCAAAAATATTGCTCCACTTTCTAACCATCGATGTACCCACCCACCTACTTACAAATATCAAGTAGGTAAGCAGTAAGGCCCCTGTCCCGCTGAAGAAGTAGCGACTAGCTATCGACTGTTATGTCGCTAAAGAAATGTACTCGTCGAATTACCCACGGCCACAAAATAAGTACCACTACTAAATTACACGTCATTAAATCATCACATAGTTTGATCGCTGATTGGCTGATTGGCGTTGGTACTGCCTCGTAAGAACTCTCTTTCCACTAGTAAAATACTCGTGGCCGGTAGCTCACCAATTCATATTAAGGGCCAAATTCACCAATAAACTAATCGTGATTATATAAAACAAAACGCAGTTTGAGCGCCTAATCGAGATTATAGCTTCATTTTGCGTTTCACCGCTATAAATTGAACCTAGTTTACACTAAACTCAGTTTCAATTCTTTTGTTGTCGCCCATGTTTACGACACGGGTCTTTAAAGTAGATTACGCTGAGCTCAGTTTAGCTAAACTAAGTTTTTATATTGAATGATGAAATCAGCCCTTAGTTGCAAGCTATAATACTCGCTTGTCGCTATCCGTTAGCAGTGGAACAGGCGCCTTGGGTACTCTACACGGCGCGTTCACATAACTTAGGTATTTAGTTCAACTTGCACAGTCGAAATTCAAGGTTAAGTAGTGGTACTAGACAGAATAAAATTTGTCAAGATTGTTAACCTTGACTGTTCTCATAAGGGTTTTAGTAGATTTGTCGGTTCTTAAACTGAGGACAAGATCCTTTTGATCGTGTGATACGAGGATACGTAGTCTGTGGTATCATTATTTTATATTTAATAGGCATTTCACCTTTATAAGTATTACGGTCACGTATAGTGCCGCGATGTAAAATAGTTCCGGGGTGTTCCGGGAATATTACTAGGTTTAATTGACATTGAACTTTGTAATAATCCCAGAAATACATATAGATCGCGTTTAATTGGTATTAAACCTAAAAATACTCCCGGAACTAGGATTTTAGACCGCGTTTTGGAATAAAGCAGATGTGGTTGTTCGTGTCGGCTCCTAATCTAACCAAATATAACTGAATATATACACCGTTAAGTTTTGGTCGTTTTAATCCCGCGGAGGGTCGATTCGGTACATGAAACACTATCGATTTGTAAAGATAAATTTCAAAAACAAAGTAGGTACCTACTTTTTTTTAAAACTCGAGTTAATATACGCATGTACGAAATTATTTTTTTTAGGTAAAAGAGTCAATGACCTTGCAGGTAGCTGTCGGTCGTTGCGTACTGACTACCTACAGTTCATTGGAATCGCTCAGCTGCCGTATACTTGAAGAAATTAATTTCGTACATGCGTAAATTAATTCGAGTCTACAAAAGAAGTACTTTATTTTTACTGGGTAACACGGGACTTCTAGTCTAATAACACATTTTCTGGGTTCTTTCTATTCAAAACGAGTGTCGAAACGGCAGCTGGGGTCGACGGCTTATAACTGGACTTAAAGTTAGAAAACTTGTTATGTACTTATAATGACGACCCTGAAGTGTAAATTACGAAGCTGTGTATTTTTGTGCGTTTTTATTCGCCAATGCTATGTGGTGTTACGTCGATTTCATGAAAAATGCTTGCATTGACTGTACAGGTTCACTCAGAACTGTGTGGTTCTTTTTTTAACCGACTTCGAAAAGGAGGAGGTTCTATGTTCGGCTGTATGTATTTTTTTTATTTTTTTTTGTATGTTCACCGATATCTCGGTCAATTGTGGACCGATTTCGAATTTTTTTGTTTTGATTGAAAGATTATACTTTCGAATTGGTCCCATAAAAAGATTGTTTTGATCTGATGATGAACTACGAAGATATAGAACGGAACTCTTCAAAAATCCTTAGCAGAACTGTAGTAACAAGTAAAATTGCTTTGTTTATACATGTAGTCGGTGGCTGACTAAAGGAAAAAGGGGAAGGGGTACCGGTGTTAAATAACGAAGAGACCAAACTATTAAAGAAACACCGACTTCCGAAATTTAAAACTTTTTGGTGGTTTTTGAAGGTTGTATTTTTTTTGTAAAAAGGTTTTTCATAAGACCATCTCAGACTACAATCTGCATGGTTCTGTTATGTTTTGACCATTACATGTTTGCTGTATGGACTTTAAAAGAGACTTCGGCCCCTGAATTTGTTTCGGTGTTTCTTCTCAGGGTAGTCAGGTCATTTAGTTAAAATTGACGAAAAAAGTTGTAAAAAGAACTTTTAAAAGCCTGTTTGCAAAGTAAATATCATTTATCATTATTTTCTAGTACCTAAATATATAGTACCTACAACGAGTGGTCCTGTGCGTCTCACATCCACCGCATTCCCGTGACTCTCACCAGTACCTCTACCATGAGTTTTAAGCAATAGTATTCAAGTGACCGCTAGAGGCGCTGCAAAATTTGCCATACAAAATATTTACGGCGTCGATATCGAGTAGCGACGAATACTATTGCTCAAAACTCATGGTAGAGGTACAGGTCACCGGTCCACCTTATGGAAAGCCTTCCAACGCTACGTTTTCCGGTGCGCGGTCACCACTCTAGAAACTTTCGGCCCCATCGACCTTCCGTTCTACGAGCCACTTAAGTTTGGCAATTCTTCGGCCTATGTCGGCGACCTAACAGCTATGACGTCACAACATGGCGCGAAACCAATCACATTTTTATTTACATTCATTGAATATTTGTCCCTGCGATCTTACCTTGTATGTGGTTGCTGGCTGCAATTAAAGTAAACAATGTGAAGGTTGCCTTGTTGGCATACCTCACGTAAATGTTCCAACACCGTCGCAGTAGGATGTGTAAGTAATTTGTTATCGCATAAGTGCCATATTTGAAGATTTTTTAGCGAATACCTACTAACTATGGAAGAAAAAGGCGAATTGTTCCTAGATTAAACTAAGACTTAGGGCTGATTTCATCATTCAATATAAAAACTTAGTTCAACTAAACTGAGCTCGGCGTAATCTAGTTTAAAGACCCGTGTCGTAAATATGGGCGACAACAAAAGAATTGAAACTGAGTTTAGCGTAAACTAGGTTTAAGTCATCATGGTGAAAGGCAAAATGAAGCTATAATCTCGATTTTTCGCTCAAACTGCGTTTTGTTTGAACAAATCGCGATTAGTTTATTGGTGAATTTGGCTCTTAGTACTTAATTCAAAGCAAAAATAAACCCTTTGTTGATATAAGTTTTCTTTGCAAACCGTAGGTAGGTTTCTACTTTTCATTCAACATTTGACAGATCGAGGTTATTGACTTTTCTATTCTTTATTATTATTTTCTTATTTTTTTTTTTACATCTGTTGAATAGTGGCGCTGTATTTTAATATATTTATTAAAAGGAAGAAACTGACTATTTGACATAATTATATAAAAGCACAGCCGAAACTACTAAGTACTAGTAGGAACGTTAAATTAGCCTCAAGGTTTTTGGAAATTCGACCTTTAATCGGCGGTGAAAAGAGGGAATTTCGCTAGTGTACAAATTCTTGTTTTCTGTACCAATATACCAAGCTAACCTAAGTAAATAATAAATGTTATTTTTTTTTTTTCAGAAATACCCATGTCTGTCTGTTTCTTCTTTTATATAAAAACCTTTTAAATAAAAACCCCTAATTTGGTCTATCAAAACAAATTAGGGGGTTTTAAAGTTTTATTGTAAGGAGGATTCATAATTAAATTAATAAACTTGAAACATGGCCTAAATTGTAATCAAAATGAATAATAAAAATTGTCATTACCTATTAGGTTTTTTTTTCAAAACTACCCTTAAAATACATTACCGTTTCATTAACACCCTTTGTTACATTTTTTATGAAAATATTCGTGCGAACGAAGTCGCTGGCAAAATAGTAGATAATATTTTTTATAACTTCTTTTGTGAAATCAGATTTTATAACTACCTCAGTTATCCCAAACGAGTATGTGGGCCAGTTGTTAACATCATGGGCCATAAACCGTTAACTCATTCATTGTAATAAACAAATCATGTTAACACATACTCGAACTCACTACGATGAATCTGGTCCGTTCCGTACCAAGGTCGAGCGTGACTCGGCGTAAGTTTACCCGACATACGAAGTTCGATCGTGTAATAATGTTACCGCTAATGTGCGTAAATCAGTAAGAGTGCAGATTAACTTTATTTGTTCATTAATAAAATTTTTTTTCCTATATCCTTCTTAGGGATTTAAGCTCACTCCATACAAAATTTCTTCAAAACTGGTTCAGTAGTTTAATAGTGAAAGCGTAACAGCTGTCTGTTCTGTAACTATCTGTACAGTTACTTTCTCATTTATAATATTAGTATGAATTATTGTAAAGCAAATTAACTATAAAACGTTAAAGGTAGAATTGCTCGATCCAGCTTGTGCCTAGACGCCCTAAGCCGAGGTCCGTACCCCACAGGGGGTGCCCTTAGCGTGGTCGTTTAGTAGGTATGTAAGTTTAGTTAAGTAAGCCCTGGCTGGAGGCTTTGGTTCTCGAATCGAGGCCGCCACAGGCAAGTCCGGTTAAGCAGCCGACAACCTCATAGGTTGACCTGCGAGAGGCCTGCGCGTCGGTTTCCATACATTTTATTTAAAAATATTTTTGTAAAAACATTTTTTTTGTGGATTTTATCAGTTACTTGTAGGTTTTTGTGTATGTTTTTCTGCCTAATTTCATGATTCTTAGATGAATGAATAATATTTTTTATGTTTGATTGCCGAAGACTGAGATTAGTTGATTTAAATATAATTTATGGGGTTTTAATAGGGTGAAGAGGTGTAGGTGTTGTTTTTTTTTAGGTGGAAAACCATCCAATGATTTTACTCGCACTATGGCGGTGCGGGAGGGCCTGACAGACTTTAACTGACTAAAACTACACCTAATGTTTCTTCTTTGACTTGCGTTCCAGGAGTCAGGGTTTCCCTTTCGGAAGACGTACTTGTGAATCAATAATATATGTAAGTGTGTGAGTAATTGAATTGTAATCGCTTCATTTATTTAAGTATTTACTTAAGGTTATTTTTTTTTAAGTTTTCATTATTGAACAAAAATATAGTCTAAAGCGTATGATTTGTAGTTTCTGTGATTCTTCTTTCCGATTACGACGTAAAAAATGTGCTTTATAAGATGCTTAATGAGGAAGATTGTAATAATAGTGGCCTTCACAACGCAGATTATAAGTTTTTGTGCAATAAATCTGTTATTTTAGTTATAAACACATAAATATAGATGACTTGCATTTTTCATCCGCTTCGTCCACATGCGAACCGGAAAACAACAACGAGAAAATACTATCAGAATACATAAGTATAAGTGAGGGTCATGGCCATACTAGGGTTGCCAACTTTTTTTACGAGAAATAAAGTATTTTTGTATCTGAGAAGAATTAAAACAGTATTTTATTTATTTTATACTATATTGTAGGCACAAAAAATACAAAAAAAAATCCGGCTCTGTTGCTATTCTCATGCCGCTATGCATTAATAACTGAAAAAAACTCTTTCAGTGTAAATGCTGGGGTGGCGGGAACAGAAAGTTGACATGAGACAATATTAGTAATAATTTTAAATTCTTCTTTATATGGCTCCACTTATATCCAATACTCATTTCAAGAAAACACATTTGTTCGGACTGATTCATTCTGAAACTCCATTGTTGTGATTAGAAAAAAAATATTGTGCGTGTTTAAGTCTAACACTTATAGCATTTTGATGCTATAAGTTGTTGTATACTTTATTTTTGATTAACAGTAAAAAGTATAATTTAGTGAAAAACAGTATAATACTGTTTTTAACAGCATAGTTGGTAACCCTAGGCCATACGGAGGTGACGCCCGGGTGTCACTACTGTGCGGACCGCCCGGAGGACACGGTGGAGCACACAGTCGAGGTGTGCCCCGCTTGGGAAGAGTATCGCCGTTTCCTTGGGGGGGCGATCGGCGGCGGTGATCTCTTGCGCCGGGACTTGATACAGGCAATGGTCCGAAGCGAGGAGTAGAAGCAGGCGGTTACCTCTGTCCGCGAAGCAGTAATGCTAGCAAAGGAGGCGGCCGTATATGCACGCATGAGGAAGCTCCAGCCGCCGGGATCCCGATCCCAAAGTCGCGGGCTTGCGGATGGCGTGCAATGGATAGCTCGCCGTTCAACCGTTGGGTAACCATTCAGACCGAGTCCAAGTCGTTGACGGCGCGTACTGTTCCACGCGCGCCTCAAGAAATTGTCAGCAAACCGACCCTCCGCGGGATTAAAACGACTAAAATTTAACGGTGTATGGGTATATGTGTAGGTTTATGCACGGTTTATGTGTCTCATGTCATTTGATATCGTAATATCGTCACCAAACTGATTCTTGAGTTTTGTATTTTACAATTCGTCTGCAATATCTAAGGGATAACAAATCGGCGAAAATTAAAAAAAAACTTTTTTCCTCTAGTACCCTTTTAGGCAATACATTTCCAACAATTCTTATCGTTGTGTACACCTTACAAAGAAAATCTTTTGATCTTGCTAACTCATCTTGGTATTCCAGATCCAGAACCTTACCTTAGGAAAAAACAGTCTGGGTCTAGGTTATCGTTATACATTGGCAGTTTTTGCATAAGACCATAATTATATGTCGAACATGATTGTACCTATAGACAGGTAATTAGGGTCCTTTACTGTTGAACATGATTGTATAGATAGGCAATTAACCTTTTAAATGGGAACACCCAAATACTCCGAAATGTTTTATTCCGAATTTCAATGTTCCAATTTTCAAAAGTCCGAATTTCATAATACCTAAGGATTATAATGTCTATTATTAAAAATCACGAAATTTATTGTACCGAAGGTCGTAAATGCAATTTGTTGGTTTTTAGATTTTCTTACGTTCGAGGAATCAAATGCTCGAAGGGTTTTAGGTCCGAAAAACGACATTCCAATTTTCAATACTTCGAATAAACAAAAAATCAACATGTTGTGCTACAAAATTTAGTGACAGAAACGAATCGCTGCAAAACCGCCTTCACGCAGTCTTGTCTGCCCTACCCCTAGAGTGTAATTTAAGACTGCGTTGGCGCGGAGGGGTGGCCACCGCAGCTTCGGCTTGCTCAGCCTCAGCCGCGGTGGCGGGCTTTCAAACCACCTGCTCCTCAGCTCGCGGGCCGCCCAAACCCTGCAGCGCCGAAGCCATGACAAAAACAATGCTTGCTGCATATTGCATGCCAGCTTGCATGTTGCATGTCCGCTTGCATGCTGCATGCCTGCTTGCATATTGCATGCCTGCTTGCATGTTGCATGCTTGCTTGCTTGCTGCTTGAATGCTTGTTGCTGCTTGCCTGTTTGCATGCTGCATGCCTGCTTGCTTGTTACATGCCTGATTGCATGTTGCATGCTTGCTTGCACACTTATGTGTTTGTCTTGCTATTCAGATTTTCAAGGAGTTGTTATTTCGGAATTGTATTAATCGGTATTTTAATAATCGAAATTCGTATTTTTGATATTTTGAATTATCATTAAGTCGGACTTTTTGTTATTTGATCTATTGAAACTCGGTATTTTGAGAATAGTAATTATAAAAATTATATATTTGAAATATAGGAATTATAAAAATAGAGGTTGTTTTTTTTTTTTTTTTTTAACGTAGGTAAAATCATCCAATGACGAATCCCGCCCTTGGGTGGGGCGGGAAACAGTGTCAGACTTTTACTGACTAAAAACCTACCTTTCCATTCCTTGCCTTTATCCTGGGGCCCGTGGTGACAGTCTCACATAACCTTTGGGCCCCAGTAGGCTTCGGCCCTGCTGGACCCCTACAGTTTGCTGACAACTCCTTGAGCCGCGCGGGAACGGTGCGCGCCGTAGACGACCTGAGCTCGGACCGGTCTGTTACCGGACGAACGGACAGCGAGCTACCCATTGCCGACCGTCCGCGAGCCCGCGCCTACGGTGGCTGGAAATTGGGATCGGAAACCCGGCGGCGGCGGCGGCGTGTCCGCCTTTGCCTAATGCGGTCGGCCTCCTCCTTTACTAGCATTACTGCTTCGCAAAAGGAGGCGACCGCCTGCCACTCCTCCTCGCTCCGGAGCATGGCTTGAACCAAGCCCCGGCGCGAGAGATCGCCGCCGATCGCCCCCACGAGGACACGGCGCTGCTCTTCCCAAGCGGGGCACACCTCGACTGTGTGCTCCACCGTGTCCACCGGGCGGTCCGCACAGTGGCGACACCCGGGCGTCGTCTCCGCACGAATCTTGTACAGGTACGGACCGAACATGCCGTGTTCGGTCAGCACCTGCGCCAAACGGAAGGTGACGACGCCGTGGGAAAATAGAGGTAGTGATAAGTCAGTGATAAGTCGGAGTTGTTAAATTCGGAATTTTGAACCATTCGGAATTATGAAATTCGGTTTGTTGAAATTCGTATTTGTGACTGTCGAAATAAAGTTTTTCGTATTTATGTAGTGTACCCTTTTAAAATTCTGTAATTAGAGACACAATAGAAAGACAATAGGTGTGCGGACACCGGTATCCTTTTGGGGCTTGACAGTTTAGGACCTTCTCTGTTGAACACGACTGTATAGATAGGCAACTAAGGAGCTTCACTGTAGATCCTCGATTATTTCTGCTGTAGATACTTTTTTGCTAAAATTTCTTAAAAACCGTAACAGTTTAATTGCAGGCCAGTAGACACAGCTGTGCTTAAGAACAAAATAACGTAATTTATTTAAATTCTAATGCACATGTAGCTACATACGCATTTTCTGCGATCATTGACCTCAACGCTCACCTCACATAATTGAGGTTTTTCTCGCGTTTTTGTGCAGGTATTGCATAATAACGTAGCTAGACTTATTATGGATGGTTCTGAAGTATAAGAAAATTAATCTCGTATATATCTTCCGGCAGAAAAGTGAAAAGTCTATCAAGGAACATAATTTCATCGTAATATTGAGTATCTATTCTAATACATATAATAAAACTGAAGAGGTTTTTATAGGAGAGCAGGCCGCGTGGTAAAGGCCTAGTCTTGCGTATTGTAGGCCGCGGGTTCAAACGCAGCCAGGCGCATTACTTTGTGTAATTTTCATCACTATTGCTCGCAAAACGGTGAAGGAAAACATTGTGAGGAAACCGGCATGTCCTAGAACCAAAAATTCGAAGACGTGTGATATTCACCAACCCGCACTGGGCCCGCGTGGTGGGTTATGGTCCGGTCTTTCTCTTATAGAGGAGGCCCAAGTCCCAGCAGTGGGAAAAGTATAAGGCTGATGCTACAAACAGTACCAAGTCATTAAATTGTGTGTTTTCAATGTCATCTTGTAGTCTGAAAGTCGGCAATTGCAAATATGCTCGCATCTGTGTGGGTATGCTTTCCGTCCCAGAGGAACCAGTGTGGGATCGGCTACTGGATCTATGGTGCTAAGTCAAATATAAGGAATACCTATCGGCACGTCTATATTTAGTTAAATAATTTAGAGGGATATAGAACAAACATTCATTAAAAAAAAAATCAATAGGTTGAAATGCGTATACGTTGCCTTGGATGATTTCCCATTTTAAAAAGGTACCGTAAATAGTTAGCGAGTCAAAGTGAATATAGAATCGTCGTGGAACGCAAAAAGTAGCTAAAGGAATATAGGAGGATTTTAATCAGTAAAAGTCTGACAGCGTCAGACGGTTGTTTCACCCGGACCATGAGAAACTATGTGATAATTTCTCACTTAAAAAAAAGTCAGGTACTATAGAGATTACCGTAGCTAAGACATCGAAGAACGAGACGAAGGAAAAAGAGATAGAAGAGAGGCCTTATATAAAATTGCAAACAAATTGCTGTCATAAAGATTATGACGAGTGATGACTAAGTTTTGGAGAGTATCTGAGCAGTTTGCGCATTCGTTTGTCAGTTGTTAAACTGTGAAATAACACTACGAAAGAACTGAATGAATGGTGAACTGGTGACTGGTGAATGAATGCAACCGTGAAGCTTTGTAATAGTTACTCAAAATTATTGTAACACAACGTAGAAGGTGTGTTTACGGTATTTTCTAAAACAATAAATTTGGTGGTGAGCGGACTCGTCCGCCGAGCGGAACCCGTGGGTTACATGCTTGAAATATCAAGTATTTCTTCATTATCAATTGTTGTGAATTCTTGGTGATGACAAAAAATGTGCTAGTCTATATACCCCCCTATTTTTTAATTAGTGCACAAAAAAATGGGGCTCAATCAGTACCCGTTACTGATCATATTGGTGTAGTCAAAAGTACAAAAAACTAAATCCCAATATTGTCCACGAAAATTTGTCATTATTGGTAAATTCATAATTTAATCATTATTCATAAGATCATCATCGGGACCCATTCTAGAAAGTCAGCAGTCTAGTCAGTAGATTGGAGTAATCTGCAATGTAATATAGGTATGTGCTCTCAACTAAGCAACACCAACAACAACACTAAGCCTCCATTTCTAGAATGGGTCCCGACTGCTACAATTTATCTTGTATTTAAAACATTATATAGACAAGTGCAATCGGGTACAACGACTTTCTTGTTTAGGGCATTTTCTACTCCGAAAAGCAGTCGGGTTTTTTAGTTTTTTAAATTAACGTTTTTTTAGCGCATTTAATTTATAGGTTGTTTTTAAAAAAAGCTTTATTTATTTATTATACAGAAAAACAATTGATATTTTAAATTCTTTTGTTATTAAAAGATTTGATTTTTAAATGAAGAATCTTAGAAAAAATAGAAAAAACGTTTGATTCTAACTGAAAAAAAACAAAAACGATTTCGTATTATCAAAGTGATCTCAAACTTTTTTTGATTTGTATACTTGTAGGATAGCCAGATTCATGGCGAATTTTACAAGCTATTTATATGTAATATCATGCTACATTTTAAAGAAGTGATGCAGTCACTAAAACACGGGTGAAAATTCGGTGGACAGCTAGTTAAATATGTTACAGGCAGTCACAGGATAATTGCAAACGCCGTTAGATTGTAAAATATCGCGAAAAACTATAAAATAAGTATTTTATCTAAAATAGACTAGACATGGACATGAATTTGGAATAAAATGAGTTTTCTTTTTCATAATATATCGAGCAATTATAATCTACTAAAGATTTATGACAATCACCCGGAGACTGCAATTTTTCGGTGACAGTATAAGATGAAGTAGCAAGGTTTTTATTTAGGTTTCGCATAAACTAAAAATAATGTGGTATTTACTTAAATAAACGGGATTGACGCTCAGTTACATGTTACCCCTACGAGTCCGCGAATTCGCTTAGCACCTAGCCTGACACGATAAGTGTAATAATTTGTGGCGGGTGCGAGCTTGTGTACTTTTCCGCACTAGTGTGAAAAACAGTAAAATGCGCGCCCTAGTGGTAATACTTGGAGTGAGTTTTCGATAAGTGTGTTGAAAATATCTTTAACGGCTAAATATTGTTTTATAATTTTATAAAAATATAAAGCAAGCGTGAAAAATAAAAATCTCGCGTCGTGAGAAACAATGTGTTACGTGCTGTTCACATATATTTAGTTTAACCTCTCAGGCACCAGTGTACTAAATATAGTACACTTAATAACATTTAATTTAAACCTTATTCCGTAGAAATAAGGTTTAAGTTACCTTGTACCGAGGTGTACCGAATTTGGTACACTTGTGCCTGAGAGGTAGTAACTTTAACAAGTAGTTATTATCTGTGGTATTTGTTATTCAGTCATGTATGCTTTGCGCTATCTTGTGCGAAATCTATTCTATCCTTCACCCAGAGGTTTGCTGTAAGGAAACCAAAATTCAAAGTTAAGCTCGTCTTTATGCATTAACTAACTTTTTATTTTGATTAGGGTTCCGTACCCAAAGGGTAGGGCGGGATTTGTCATTGGATGATTTTACCTACGTTAAAAAAAAAACCCCAATGGGTAGAAACGGGACCCTGTTATTAAGATTACATTGTCTGTCTGTCTGTCACCAACCTGTATCTCATGAACCATAATAGCTATAAGATGGTTGAAATTTTCGCAGATGGTGTATTTTATTGACAACATATCAAAACATAATAAAATAAATATTGAAGTAGGGCTCCCATAAAACAAATGTGATTTTTTGCCGTTTTTCACCTCTTTTTAACCCCTTGAGCGCTGTTTGTACACACGTTTGATAGATACTCGTATAATACAGTGTTTATTATTGTATAGGTAATGGTACCGAACCCTTTGTGCACGGGTCCGAATCGCACTTGGTCAGTATTTCACTTTTATTTATATGTTTATGTGTACAATAACGAAAAACCGGGCAAGTACGATTTGGACTCGCGCACTGAGCGTTCCGTACAGTCTTACCTATGAAAACAGTACAATTCCCGAAGATTTTTTCTAATCGCAAAAAAGTTTTTCTTTTTTGACGTAAACTAGAAATTTGTGTAAGTGACGTAAACTAATTTTCTTATATTTGTGCTATGAGCCAAATTTCAGGATTCTAGAACGGGAAGTACTCTATGAGTTTTGAGTCCCTTGAGAGTGTCGAAATATACGTTTTTTGCGATATAAAAGGCCGTATCTTTTTTTTTTACAGAAGTTTGATTTTTTCACAGCTTCAAGGAACCGCAGACCTGAGTATATGGTTTTAATTTCAAGTCGATACCTGCACGCATTCTCGAAATAAAGGATCTTGACAGACAGACAGACAACAAAGTGATCCTATAAGAGTTCCGTCTTTCCTTTTGAGATACGGAACCCTACAAAGAATGGGAATGTATGCGAGGGTGACGTCATGTCTTGCTATTCGTTTGTAGTTCTACAAGTCTAGTTCCCATAAAAAATGTATGGAAACTGACGCGCCTAGATAGGCGTGTGTGGCACACGTGTACCTTAAGTTGTATATTGGCTATTTCACGAAAAAGTCATTCAACGGAGTAAGACGTATTGAGATGGTTCTATTGATGATTTCAATGATTAAATAAATACGTATTACGCCAGCGAATCTTATTTAAATCAACATACAACTTGACCTGCAAAATGCAAAAAACTCAAAAAAAAGTTAAGATAAATAGATACTTTACGTACTACCCTAGCGGCCTAGCTTAACGCTGTCTTAAATTCGTACAGTCACATCAAAATTTACATAGGTCTATTTCCTTAAGGTCTGTATAAATGCTATAAAATATATTTAAATAATAATAATATAATTTACAGTCGCAATGGTCAATCGCAATGCTTATTTTTATCTGAAAATCCAGCCTACAGAAAAATTAAAAAAAATGGTAAGTAAATAATTCGCACAGCACATCATTTTAAAGTAAAAAAGAAAAGTGAGATCGTACGAAAAAGCACTTCAAGGTGTTGGTATAAGACGCAGGTGGTGAACTTGTCATTGCAGACAAGGTGATGTTTTATCTTGATCGAGTCGATAGTGCAGTGACGTAAACGTTTACGTCAGATACTTACGAAGCAAAAATGAATAAAACTATGTAAAAACAATATTTTATAGCCAATATTTTAATATTAATATTAAAAAAAAGGATTCAAATCACACACTTTTCCGCATAAGTGTTATAGAATTAGAAATGTACAATGCGTTCCAAATGAGAATAGGATCGATTGCTATGTTGTGACCTCACGATTAATTGTCAAATCGAGCAAAGAAATTTTAAAAATTTAATTTTATAATGAAAATTTTTTTAATGAACTGTTAACGAAAAAAGTTTAATCAGAATCTGAGATTTTCAATTTTGCCAAAATTTCTTCAATTTGTCAGTACGACGTGACGTCACAACTTTGCAAACGATCCTATTCTCATTTGGAACGCATACCTAGTACAGTGTGTGAAATACATTACTGCATTGCATTTTTGACACAGGTAAGTACTTGCAATCTGGGTAAAAGCCAGATTGCAAGTACCTGTGTTGAAAATTCTTTGTTTGTGTATTTATACATGTTGAACTGTCAAAACAAAAGCGGTTCTTATGTGAGGATTTCGCAATAAGAATGCGGTATCATCTGGGTTATCGGAAAATCCATCTTAGCAGCCATAATAGGGCAATTAAAAAAGGTCCCATCTCGAGTTGATAACAAGATTATTTAATTATACTTCTAATGGATAAATGAGGAAAAGAGTCGTCAAGAAGGTCTATAATTATGTTTGAAGTACAAATAGTGTCATTGTTGGAACGTTGTAAGAGTTTCCGTGGCCCTAGAACGGAAAGGATAAACGACGAAACTTGGCAGGTTTTAGTCAGTAAAAGATTATTTAGACAGGAAATTATCCAATGACTTCTTCTGGTCTAGGGCGGAGCAGGAGAGCGTGTCAGATTTTTATCAACTAAAACCCACTCCTATGTTTCTTCTTTGTCTTGCGATCCTGGACCCTGGGTTTTCCTTTCAGAAGCGAACTCATGGCCCTAGTAGGCTTTGGCCCTCTTGGGCCCCTACGGATTTGCTGACATCAAACACAAATGTACATGCATCAAACGAGTTTATTCAAAAATCAAACTGGCCACTACCAAAACAAAAATGGTTTCAGACGGTCTCTAAAAAAAAGTAATGAATGAGTTGTTCCCAACGTTAAAGAAAATTAAAACTATAGAATTTTATAATTGTGAATTTTGTCTGCTTCAAATGTAAAAACATGTAGAGTGATACATAAGATTGTCTTCTTATATTACTCTAATGTATAATTTGTTTCAGTAAACTGTCTTTTAATTATCTCACAGATGGTGTAAAAACTAGAGTATCCAACACGGGGATAAAGCTGTTTTTGTCTTGGGCGGCTTGAATTCCTCACTTCACTCATGTTTCTATATTAACTCTCTCGCATGCTCGGGAGTTAATTGAAACTTAGCAATCTTCGTTTTGTTCGGAATTTAACATTACACCTGCGACTTAGGGCTGATTTCATCATTCAATATAAAAACTTAGTTCAGCTAAACTGAGGTCAGCGTGATCCAGTTTAAAGGCCCGTGTCGTAAAAATGACATGATGAAACTAGGTTCAATTCATAGCGGTAAAACGCAAAATGGAGTTATAATCTCGATTAAGCGCTCAAACTGTGTTTTGTTTTATAAAATCGCGATTAGTTTATTGGTGAATTTTGCCCTAAAAGACACTTCTTTATCCCTACCCAGAAAATAATGCAAATTAAATTATTTGATTTGTTTCGTCAGTATAAGACATGAGTCGTAATTGAAAAAACTGTTTTATAATTGCATTAACGATTAAACAAAAAAAATATGTTGATTCAAGATAATTATTTTCATGAATTAATTATAATTGTTTTAAGAACAAAATATTCATAAATTAAAAAGCCATGCGATGGTGCATATGTTTTAATTATGCATTTTACGAAACTGCAGTCAAATGAGTAAAAGTAAAACGAAACTCTAACAGAAAAAATATAACTTTGCACTATCCGTCGAGTGCCTCCTATTTTTCATCGTCACGGGGAATTTCAGAAAAGGAAACCGTGTGGTCTTAGAACGCAAAGGGTAACGGAAGACAACAGTTATGGTTTTAGTCAGTAAAAGTGTGTCGCACTGGGAGAGTGCATGAGATCCACTCTAGAGCGGGAATAGTCATTGGATGATACCCATCTTAAAAGAAGCATTTGAATTTTCGAAGAACATTTGAAAAACAATTTGAAGTATCTGTTTTTCAAATCGCCAGCACGTCAATCTACCCCAATCTGTCAAATTTTGCCAATCAAACATTAACCTTCCAATATTGTGTTAAGGTTGAAAATCTATTAGAGAAATTTGACAGATTTAGGGAGGTTGATGTGCTGGCGTCTGTACCAGTCTTTATTCTGTACACCGCTACCGCTTATGAATAGTGACGATAGTTAAATGGACACAAAAAATACACCAATACATGAACTTAATCTATGGTTAAAAGGTCTTATGGACGGAGGTGAAAGCCGTGTGACCATTTTTAGTATGAGCCATTAAGTTTTATTTGAATTGTTTCCCAGATTTTATTTTTTTATTTTAGTAAGGAATAATTTTAGCGTCCTAACTATGCATTTATTTTAATATTGACAATATAAATATAGTTTTAGTTGTTAATCTGTTTTTAGGGTTCCGTACCTCAAAAGGGAAAAACAGAACCCTTATAGGATTACTTTTTGTCTCTCTGTCAAGACCCTCTATCTAGGTAACGCCAGGAGGTATGGAGTTGACATGCAAACCATATACTTAAGTATATCGATTGAATTTCAACTCGATACCGCTGTGGCCCCTTGAAGCTGTGAAGAAATCAAACTTTTAAGTTAACGGAAAAAAAAGACACGGTCGTTTATGTCGCAAAAACGTATATTTCGACACTCTCAAGGGAAATAAAATTCATAGGTGCTTCACGTTTACCTAGAACCCTTAAATTTGGTACGAAGTTAAGACCTTATAGCTCAAGTATAGGAATAAATTTTAACACTGTAAATTTGTTGTTACGTCACAAAAACAACAATACTTTTTTGGATTGAGACTCGATTCGGGAATTGAACTATTTGCCTACATAAGTTAGTTTGTACGGAACCAAGTTTGGTCTTGAAATATTCGGGATACTTATATAAACCTTCCCTGCGAAGGTTAAAAGGTGAGAAAATATGGAAAAATTCTTGAAAAAAAAACCATCTATTAGGCGGTACGAAGTTAGTCAGCTAGATATAATATAAATAAGGTACATTCATGCTACACAGTATTTCGTTAATTAAATAGTTTTCACCCAATCGAGGGAATAAAAAGTAATAATAATATGACATATTGCATAGCCCTGCCCATTGCCACTTGCTCGCAGAACAGATGGCCGTTGGGGCCGAATGGTTCGGAAGTGGCGACCGCATTCCGGAAGATGCAGTGTTGGAAGCCCTCCTACAAGGTGGACCGATGACCTGGCAAGAGTTGCGGGAATCCGATGGATGCGAGATGCACAGGACCGTTCTTTGGGGCGACACATGGGGGAGGCATATGTCCTACAGTGGCCGTCTTTCGGCTGATATGATTATGATGATATTGCATGGTATTTTTTTTTATAAGGACTCAAAAAAAACTCTCGTATCATCATAACAGCGGTTGAAAAATAAAAAAAAATGCTACGGGACTCAGAAATCAGAATCGTTTATTTCAAATAGACCAATTACACTATACAACAAAATTAAAAAAAAAAATCACTTGTTTCACAATATGTAATTATGATTCCCCACCTTAATATTTAAACAAAATTTTCACATCACGTCAAGTTTAGTAGTGAAACGCATTTATTGGGTGGGTCTGGGTGTAATTTATCTATAATATTATGTATGTATTTAGAAATATATAAGTGTGTTTATCAGTTGTCTAGTACCCATAACACAAGCTCTGCTTAGCTTGGGACTAGACGTCGTTGTGTGATAGTTGTGGAATATTATTATATTATATTATTATAGATATTATTATATATTGATTTTATTTAAAATTATTTGAAGTAGGGACATAAATTGTTATTCTACATGAAAACCCACTTTTTGTGAAACGATTGGCTTTCCTCTTATAGTCATTAGTGGCAGTGTCCCTCTGAAGGATAGGATCCTTCAGAGGGACACAAGCATGGCCGGCAACCATTTCACCTTGATAACGCCTCTTATACTCTGAATTTTTTTGATAAAATCTTTCATCACTTATTACATCCATGTATTTGGAAAAAAACTTAAACAGGAGTGTAAGAAATGGGGTTTCTAAGACATTTTGCATCTTCGTTTGTGATACGCATTTGAAAACATTATAAGTTTTTCATAGAAGTCTTGTAACTTGTGATTTCCAAGGAATTTTTTGTAATGTTAATGAAACAAATTAAACCGACCATGCATTTTTTCATTGGGACTGAAGATAGATAGTAAATAGGATCCTTGGTTAATTTTCATATGCCAGGACCGATGAAATTGTCATTGATTTTACCCACAGTTAGTGTTTGAGAAACAGAAATTCAGATCGGCCTTTGGAGAGTGCTTTTACAATTTTTTTTTCAAACCAATTTAGGTGTCTGGAGAATTTGATATTTGCTTTGACACTGATGACATAAATATTAGCATACCTCATTGAAAGTGGCGAGTTTTAAAAAACCTTTCACGGTTTTTGTACAGTTATAGACGTTGACGTAATTTTTAGGTTTATATCTCTACATTAGTCCACCAAAAAACATCTTTTTTTGTAAATATTACAAAAAAACCCTCGTCAAATATTTATACCATTTAAAACAAAAAACTTTAGTTTAAAATTAGTAAAACTTTCAAACAAAAGCGAAAATTGGCGCTAAGTATATTTTTTCACTTTTATAAATTAATTAACCACAAATAGGACAAAATATGTTAATAAACTTAGCAAAAAATTGCGATATTTTGTAGATTTAAGAATATTACAAGTGCTTTGTACACATTAATGATCTAATCGAACAACTACCCTTGAACAAGTATTGCGCAAAGTAAAAAAATGATAGGTAGGTAATTTTATTATTTAGGTTTTGCGATGTGATATCTAAATATAAAGTTGTAGTAGGTATACTTAATAAGAATCACCACTCAGAATCGGTGACTTTTCGGTGTTGCATAGTGTTACAGGCACTTTTGAAGCATCAAAATGTTGGTCAATCAAAAAAAGTGAAGCTAAATTGCACGTTCCAAAGCGTAGATCTCTATGGAGAAGAACGTGCAAGAAACTCCATGGACACTCTTTTTTCGATACTCAAGATGTAGAAGTTTAAGGAACTCCGATTTGTTAAAAATAAAACAATACCTATAACTTTCGAATTTTTTTTTTGCCCGATCGTCTTATTTGCGGTAAAAATAATGTAATTTCAAGACCTGTCTTTGTGACTGTTATTTATTAGTTATATTAACATATTGTCTGCATGTTTAAATCCATCCATCATAAACACGTTGCGATTTGCAATACCGTACGCAATTTTAATTTCACTGTCTTCTTTCGTTGAGGAATATTTTTGAAAAATGTTATATACCTTCTTCTATTTTTGTAGGTAGAAAATATTTTGTTGTATTATTTAAATAATAGCAGGTTCTTCAACTCGAGTTTGGAAGTTCAATGTCTTATGTTATGTATGTTATTTCGTAAGTCAAGTAAGCAGACAAGTTAGTCATTACTGTAGTTTACATAAATTCATTTTTACGAATATTTTATTGAATTCTTTAAAAAAAATTGACTGTTGTAAAAAACAAAACAATAAGAAAAAAATGGAGTGAGAATATTTTGTAAAATTGGTTTGGTGTTTGCATCCTACTCATCATCATATTTTGATGGGGAATTGATAAGAAGGGTTCTTTATCAATTCCTATACATTTGCAGAGTTTGCTTACCACTGTGTTTGGATCCTAAATACATAGATTCACACGTGTCTATCATAATTTGCAGTAGAAAAGTCGATATCCCTACAAAATCATAAATGAGAAAGAATGCCAAGTTCTCTATAACGGATTCGTTTTTAAAGAAAGTGGGGTCTAACTGTATATCAAGTTTATATTAATGTTCTTTAAATTATGAGTTAAATCATACTAAATCACTTGAAAGTAGTTTAAACTTTTGATGAGTGAAGTCAGTGATTAACATAGTGATTTTCGTAGGTTGTTATTTCGTGAATGGTAAGAGCTTTTTAATTGAAATTAGGTAATTAGAAAAACGTTTTACTAGCCTCGGTCTTGCTAGGTAGAGTTAAAATTATGTGGGGGTCGAAAGTGGCCCCAAATGGTTTGTATAATGCATAAATAACTAACTTGGCGGATACACTACCGTGAGTCTAGATGATGACATAATCTCAGTGACTACACTGAATGTTTTTGTTCTACTTTTTATTTATTATTGGTATCTCAATGTAACATGTTTTGAGGATCATCAGATAAATCTAAAACTCAAGATTAGCGAGTCGTGGAACTAGTGGTCTGGTGCTAATTTAATAATGCCTGATATTTTTCACCGTCTAATTTATTGTTGGCCGTCGATTTCAATTTAAGAAATTTTGATCCAGTGCACAATGAATGTCAATGCTCACGGTACCTAATTACGACAAACTTTGTTTATAGTTGTAACGTATGTATGATCAAGCCTTTTAAGGTTATTTTAATGCGTCGTTTGTAAGCAACGTTGATTAATTTGCAGGTTCAAGACTAAATGCCTTTGCAATTCTATAGACTTATTATTAGTGTGTAGGTTTTAGTTTTAAAACATTTCAAGAACACGACTAAACAAAAAATATTTCCTTTGAATTTAATAATAAAAATATTGATATCACCATACAGTTTAATCGGAATAAAACCTTTAACCTTAGTTTACTATAAGGTTTGTTAAAGGAAAAACTCGCTGATCAAGTCAATCTCAAAGTCATTGATGATTGTGTTAGAGTTGTTATTGTTTGTGCGCCAATCAATAAAACTCCACAACAAATTAACTTTACAGTGTACCTATTTATATAACGATTTTTATGTAACAAACACCAGCCAAATTTCGTCGATCTGTTTCGATTTAGTTACGTAACTTAAGAAACAAACTTACTGTTTTTATTTGTGACGAACTAACGGTGATGTTGACTTGTGGAGAGGTATGCACGGTGTGAGGGACAGCCTCTTACGCGCACCTGCTAATGCAGACTGAGCGCTTAGCTGCGACGAAGGCAGCGTTGGGGCAGATAAGCGTCTTAGAGATGAGAAGTGATGGTCACAAAGCCTCCGCGGTAGAACCCGTACCACCCGTAGTGTCGTCAATTTGACGTCACGCATACGACTCGGACGACGGCCATACTAGGCCCACCCAAACGGGAGCTTAAACCAATATTGAACTAAAACGTGTTAATGGCTTGAAAAACGTAAATAAAACTTGAATACCGTTCGATAACAAAACGAGCCTTTCTGATCCGGTTCGGTTTGTGATGTGCAATTTTTGGCTAGAGAAAGGTTCGTGATGTAGGAATTAGGAAATCGTGCAATATCAAATCATTGTGTTATGAATTATTTAATTTTTAGTAGCTAAACTTGTGTGTAAATTTAAAATCTGTGTCCTAAGTAAACAGTTGTAAGATATTAATTAATGGACTCAATTATGGACACAGCAACATTTTAAATATAAGGATAGAGGAAGACTAGAATAAAATATTCCTACAAAAATAAGTATTTCGATCACCTAATAAAATATTGGCACATCTACAAATAAATGTGAAATTGAGTTTTAACGGCCTAACTGTTTAAAAGTGGATAAATTATATCCTTGAACATCTATTATGTTCTATACTAGAAGCCAACATCACAATTTCTGATATAAAATGTAATATGAACTCAAAACTTCGTTTTCAATATTTGTACAATCTTTGACCCTACTAGTATCAGTAAAATATGAAAAATGTAGATGTCCCAATATATTGTTGGCTCACCCAACAACACCTGATATACGTGTTCAATATTTTCCTAACGATTTTTTTTAACAGTGTTAGATCTTTTAGATTGTTAAATATTTATTTATTCTCTCTACCGGTTGCCCTAGTGGTCCACTTCCTTTAGGGCAACCAGTAGTCGCCAAGCTGGTCTAAGTTGGTGATAATTCAGATGTACCACTCTTGACTTTATATTTCCGGGCTATAACCATCAGGAAGCGTAGACTCCGGCAAGGAATTCCACTCCTTAGCTGTACGCACAATGAATCCCATAAATTTTCGTGCGTATAGGTGGGATGTCCACCATGACCGGTTTTTTTTTTTTTTTTTTTTTTCTGTAGGTAAAATCATCCAATGACAAATCCCGCCCTTGGGTGGAGCGGGAAGTAGTGTCAGACTCTTACTGACTAAAAACCTACCCCGTTCCATTCTTCGCCTTGGTCCCAGGGCCCCGGGTGCCATTTTCACATACCCTTTGACCCCAGTAGGCTTCGGCCCTATCGGGCCCCTTCAGACCATGACCGGTGGCACATCTATATATTGACATACACACATATAAATTATTTTTTTAAATGTTTCAATAAAAACTTATTAAATAAAAACATTTAAAATATAAAAAAAGTACCCCAGTTGGTCGAGGCTCGTGGCCACTAAAGTCGTTTGCTGACACGACTTTCGGTACAATGATTGTCGAGTCCAGTTATTTTTATTATTATTTTTAGAGTTCCGTTCCTCAAAAGTAAAATATGGAACATTTATACATTGTTCTCCGTCAGTCTGTCTATCTGTTTGTCTATTTGTCAACACCCTTTATCTCGGGAATTTGTAAAGGTATCGAATTGTATTGATACCATATAAAAAAGATTTATATATATGTTTAGCCAAGGGAATCAAAATTACTTCCCGTTGACCCAGAACCCTGAAATTTGGCAGGAAGCAATGTTTCATAGTACAAGCATAGGAAAAAATCGGAATACTGAAAATTTTTAGTTAATCACAAAAAAATATGCTTTTTTCGATTCGGAAAAATCTTCGAAACTCGATTCGGGAATTGAACTTTTTACACTAACTTATGAACTATTTATACAAACTATTGTACGGAACCCTCGGGGTCAGAGTTGCACTTGCCCATTTTTTTAATTTTAAGCTTTTTCTAGCAGATTCACCCCAGTTCAGTCGAATAAATGTTTTTTTTTTTTTTATATTTTAGATATTTTTATTTTCAATGTTGCTGTGGCGTTTTACGCCCTATTTTATAAATGAAACGATCATAAATATTGATATTTTTTTACTACCAAATGGGTGAAGCCGCCAGAAGCAGCTTGTAGTACAACATCTAGTTTATATTGTATATAATATTCTATAGTATTATGTTCTTGTAATTTACACAAATGTTTTCAATAATATTTTAAAGTTATCAATTTGTAATTAATTTACTTTATTATATTCTTCCATTGTGGAATAGGATTAATTCAGTATTGATTAATTATTTTATTTTTTTAATTCACGGTTCTTTTTCTTGTTGTGTGTTGCAGTAATATACGTATTATGTTGTCCGGTAATCTATATCTTCTATATATATATATATAAAAGTAAGTCGTGTTAGTTACACTATAACTCAACAACGGCTGAACCGATTTATTAATATTTAATAATAGATTATTAAACACGATTACATTTTACTAAAATTGTAATATAATGTATAATAGATTTTATTTATTGCACACAAAACAAATTAATACCGACAAATTGTACTTCAAAGCCATCTTCGTCAAGTTGTATCGCAGTAAAGTTCTATCGCGATAACGTGCATCGCGATGTTGTAGCATCGTACTAGCATTCATTGATATTTCGTGCGTGGACATTCCGTATTCTACTCTCACGTTACCTTCACCGCCATGTGGATTAGAAAAGTTAGGACGAAAAAAACAACATGATTTATTTGCGAAAGTCGTTTATTAATAAGTACTATTATTAGGTAATATTTAAAATTCAATACTATTAAGTCACTTTTAAATGCGAACATTCAAACCTGTGGGAAACTAATTTAACTATTGTAACAGTCATCGAGGTTATTGGCTTTCCTATTCTTATTTAGAACGCATAGTACACATAGTTTAGAAAACGTAACGATCCACCATTATCATCGCATATAGTGTAGAAGTTGTGACGATGATCTATCATCATCATTGCACAAAAACTTGTAACTTTATACTAAATAGTTAAAATGATTAAAGTTACGTAAGTTCTAAATTTGTAACTATATTCACAAGTTTGTATTAAAGTTAGTATATTTATATATAAGTTGCCATTATGATGCTAATTTCGACGAAAAAGTAGCGTTAATTAAATTAAGTAGTTTGTTTACATAAACCTGAATTTTATCTTGTGTCCATCTAGAGGATGATCCAATTCAAAGCTATTTTTGTGAACCAGTGTAATTGAGACCGCTTCCAATAAAGATGCGTGGTTCATGTGTCAAATAGTATGAAACAGTGGTGCTATTCTCTAAGAAAACGCAGCGCTGCCGCAACGTCGATCCCCCAAATAGGATACATTGGATTGTCCATCTAATGTACCTATACTTTGGATTGTTAATTCAATGAATCCTATTTGTATGTTCGACGTTGTGGCAGCGCTGCGTTTTCTTACAGAATAACACCACTGAGGTCTTCTGTCCACGGACTCGTGGCTTCATAGACGCGCATTCGTCTATATACGCTTGGTGTACGCCAACGTGAAGCTCATACAACCTTATGTTTAGTAAATGCGAAACCCCAACCACGGGTCCAGTATTTTTATGTACGAAATTTCATTACTGTAGGTGTATCATAAAAATTACAAAGTTATAAGCTTGTTAAGTTACCTGGTTGTCCGCACAATCATGTGTTTGTGAGGACAACCAGGTAACCGGATGGCCCGGGCGGTGACTATGTGGTCACCGGGCCATCCGGGCCACTGAGGGGATGTTTTGCTCCCGCACCCAGATGTACCCTGGCTCCTAATGCCCGCTATGACCTGCCGTGACCTTTTTGTAGGTACTTAGAGTGGGTATCTAACTTGTGACTTTTTAAAAATATTTTTAGAAAAAAATATAATATGGTATAAAAATTTATGGTTATCGATTTAGTTACTGACTCTGAAAAGACTTTATTCAGGTTTTGCATATACTAAAAATAATGTTGTATGTATAAATATGGACGCGTAGTTTCCTAGACGCGACACAAAGGCACAAGGTTACCGATTCGTCGACAGGGTTTCATAGTTTTCTATAATTAGGAATACGCGTCTATGAAGCTGCGCTTTCGTAGACAGTAGGCCTTATCGTTACGGAGTGTTTTGCTTGATCCTAAAACAAAAACTCAAACTGCCTTATTCCAAAACGCGATCTAAAATAGTTCCGCGACTATTACTAGTTTTAATTGGCATTAAACCTAATAATAGTCCCGGAAATACATTTAGATCGCTTTTAATCGGAATTAAACCTAGTAATAGTCCCGGAACTATTTTAAATCGCGTTTTGGAATAAAGTGGAAAGCGTTAAAGCTGTTCAGTTCAGTACCGAAACAACAAGAGCAAGACGTGTCGATTATTTCAGGAAAATTACGGTTTAACGCCTTTGTTTTTTTCTTGTTGTAGGTGTTACTTATGACCCGAGTATTTTTTTAAAAAAACCTGTCACCTAGCTAGGAAGTCATTGGTTGGATTACCCGTACTCATATTATATAATACACAATGCACACTATGTAATCATGAATTTAGTATGTAGCGTAGGTACAATAATTCATTGTAATAAAAAAGAAACATTCAGATATTTATACATTTTATTAAGACGTAGATAGACCAATATACAAAGGCGTGACAAGCGTTAAAAATAACGTAAAGGTAATATTCATTTAAATGCATGTCTAGGTGACTTGTTTACAGACATTAAAGCTATCGTTTGCGTAACCCCCAAAACTTCAAATAACATATAAACTGACCCAGTCTTACGAATATAAATTAAGAATAGTAGTTTAGCTACACTTAAATGTATATTACCCACAAATTCTCGTTATAAGACTTACGTAAACTTGACAATGCACAAGACGCTGTTTGGTATTGCAGTAATGGAGACAATAACAATTGCAATCACTCACTCATGCAATATAATGCTGATGACTACTGATACAATATAATTCTGAAAAGGCAAGATGGCTTAACTGTTAAAAACGAGAATGAAAGGGATACACGTGTTCCTAAGAGGATACATTGATCTAAAAAATTATGAGACAAGAACAATGACCTCCATTAATGCAATATAGTGCTGATGATTGCCGATATAATATAATTCCGAAAACGCTGGATGACTTGACAGTTAAGAATGAGAATGAAAGGGATACATGTGTTCCTAAGAGGATACATCGATTTGGAAAACTATAAGACAAGAACAATTGTCTCCATTAATGCAATATAGTGTCGATGATTGCCGATACAATATAATTCCTAAAACGCTGGATGACTTGACAGTTAAGAAAGAGAATGAAAGAGATACACATGTTCCTAAGAGGATACATCGATTTGGAAAACTATAAGACAAGAACAATTGTCTCCATTAATGCAATATAGTGCTGATGATTGGCGATAAAATATAATTCCTAAAACGCTGGATGAATTGACAATTGAGAATGAAAGGGATACATGTGTTCTTAAGAGGATACATCGATCTGAAAAACTATAAGACAAGAAAAATGATCTCCATTAATGCAATATAGTGTTGATGACTACCGATACAATATAATTCCGAAAATGCTGGATGACTTGATTTTTAATAACGTAAATGAAAGTGATACACGTGTTCCTAAGAGGATATATCGATTTGAAAAACTATAAGACAAGAACAATTGCCTCCATTAATGCAATATAGTGCTGGTGATTGCGGATACAATATGATTCCGAAAACGCTGGATGTCTTGACAGTTAACAATGAGAATGAGAGGGATACATGTGTTCCTAAGAGGATACATCGATTTGGTTAACTATAAGACTAGAACAATGGCCTCCATTAATGCAATATAGTGCTGATGATTGCCGATACAATATAATTCCTAAAACGCTGGATGACTTGACAGTTAAGAACGAGAATGAAAGGGATACACGTGTTCCTAAGAGGATACATTGATCTGAAAAACTATAAGACAAGAACAATCGCCTCCATTAATGCAATATAGGTTGAGATTGTCTGCAAGGGCGTCGCCAGCTGATGATCAAGGGGGCTGGGGCTATTGGAAGTAATATAACTCCTAATTGCTAACCTTATATCTACGGTAACATATAGGATGGGCATTATATTGTGGGAGACTGGTGCCTAAACTAGGCGCTGAAGCTGTAAAGCAAGCCTCTAGGGGGGGGGTAGCCCCCCTTTGCCCCCCCTTGGCGATGCCCATGGTTGTCTGGTAGATATCGCTGTTAGCGATAAGACTGACATTGTACATCATGTACTCATAGATATAAGTTTCTAAAAAATTACTTATAATAATTTTAGGGTACAATAAAGTTTATTCTATTTTATTCTATAGTGCTGATGACTGCCGATAGCATATAATTCTGAAAAGACTAGATGGCTGATATCTCTTTCATTTTTACGTACTTAAGTACGTAAAAATGAAAGAGATATAAGTATTCCTAAGTGGATACATTGATTCGGAAAGGGTAAGATATACACTGGCTGCAATTATCATCAAATAGCGGGTAGCAACTGAATGCAAGTAGGGGATAGTTTCAAGTTTAGTAAGACTAGAAATTTCTAGAGAACGGTCATTTTAATGTTGATGATAAACATACTATAAACGAAAATGTATGCAATTTTATTTCAGCCAAGCATTGACGATCTCAGCTAATGTTAATTTGATACAATGGCTGAATTTGCACAAACCGTTTTTTATCATACAATATAATGGCACGGTAATAATTTGGCGCAGCCTTAGTGACTAGAGTCGATTACTTTTAAAGCTATATTTAAAATAGGTTACAGTAGGATGTAGTTGTTGCATTTTAGCATGGCCGTAGCGGTCATCGACATTACCCTTACCCTAATATCTCTTTGTAAGGTAAAGATCTCGTCAGAAGTCGACTCAGGATGTCTTATGTCTTGAAGTTTAGAATACAAAAAGTTATGGTGGATGAAGTCAAAGACCGTTAATGCCATATTAAAATGAAAATGGTATAGTAAATACACATTACCATATTGTTGAATAAATAATATGGTAATGTGAGAGCATTGTGCAATAATATGAGAGTCATTTTCTGTTCTGGGACGGAGGATCTGGTCATTCACTGTTGGTTTACACTTGGAGGTTCATGTCTCCCAGGCGGTGAACCGGCCACATACATTCGCAGCCGGCTGGTATCACCATGGTGCTTGTTTCCCAGCAATCACTAGAAAAAAAATTAATACAGTTTAGTAATTATTTAGGAAATATACATGTTTTAAAGTATAAATTCTTGATTGCATTAATACTTAAAAAGGCGTCTATAGTCTGCATAAGTGTTACTATTTGAAGACTAACTTGTGACATAGTTTTTAAGTTTTACAATTATGTGTATATTTTATATCAATAAAGAATTTCATAAAACAAGGAAATATACATATATATAGTAAGTATAGTGGATTTTCTGAAAACATCCTTTACACATTCCGTTCCTAACTAAATAAGTAATTAACACATTCTACCTAGTATTTATATTAACTATTAAGGAACCTTGGTCAAATTAGGATTAAATAAAAAGAGAGAAAACAAATAAGACAAGAAAATAATTGATTTTTATCTCGAAATATTAAAAAAATGCTGTAACTTTGGTTCTTGCTTTTTAGGGGAAACGGATAAATGGTATTATAAAAATCGGTATTTCGAAGCGTGCGCGAATCGTTCGTGAATTTTCAGCAAACCGTACGGGCCCAGCAGGGTCGAAGCCTGCTGGGGCCAGCGTCGGTTTCTGAAAGGAAGATTCGGCTCTGGTATGAAAGGTAACAAAGAAACAGGAGTGGGTTTTTAGTCCGTAAAAGTCTGACACTATCTCCCGCCCCGCCCAAGGGCGCAGAGGCAGAGATGTCTGATGAGTTTGGATGATTTTTTTACCGAAAAAAATTGTGATTGTTGGAAAAAAGTTTTTCGTATCCAAAACATGGTCCTGGGTGGATCATTTCTGCGCCCCTCCAGCTCCAGCCATCTGCGCTCTGTGCCTGAGCACAGCTGGCATCGCCGTAATAACGGCACCGGCAACCGCTATACGCGGTTGTGGTGTATAAATATATTCAATATTTGGAATATGTATTTTTTAACCTATTTGCAAAATTGCAAAATATATATCTATCATTGATCATTTGTCTACCTTACTATATTATGTACTTATCTAAATACCTAATCTAATAATATCCAAAAATATGCTTCTTCAAATTCCTTCTCACCGTACTGGGTTTATGGCTAATTCTTACACTGTCTCTACCATTAAACTCTGGAATGTGCTTCCCCTTGACATCAAAAAAACTGTAAGTAAATTTTCCTTTAAGCGTAAAATTCGGAACTACTACTTAAAGTCCTCTCAACCTTAGTTTCAGTCTTCGTCATAATTGTCATGTTTTAAGTTTTCTTAAACGTAATAATTTTATATTTATCATAGTATTTATTAGTTTATAATATTACCTTATATAAGTATTTTATTATTTTACTTAATTTATTTCACATTATATGTTGAAATATTTGTTATTTATTTATTGTGCAAACCTACCAAAGTGTTTTCTTTTTTAACCCAAAGGTTGACTGGTAGAGAATGCCTTGTTGCATTAAGTCCGCCTATGTACCACTACTGTACATGAAGTTTAAATAAATAAATATCACAAACTTTGCTGATTTTGATGATCAAATTACCTAATTACAGAAATCTAATTACTGTGTAGTGGTTACATTCTTGCGAGGCAATACGGGTCGTTGCCCAACCATACCACAGACCATACTTACATATATATACCTTTTTGTAGCCACGTGGGATCCTTCCCACAACAATAAACTGCATTGTGTTTTATTAATAAAAAAACGTTTTACAAAAAAATATTTTAAAATACACAAACAAGTGCAAAATATCTTTAACTTTAAAGTTTTTCTATTAGTTTGATCTCGTCGTTATTCAACATCGACTTCGGAAATTAAAGTTATTTTGCACTTCTTTGATTTTTTTTTTTTAAGGCGGTTGCCTTTTTTTTTGTAAAATGTTTTGTATTTCACACTTAGTTGCAGTACCCCTCAGCCAAATTTAAATAGATACCTTCCGCCATTCGATTCCATCACCAAATCATCATGACAATTTTAATAACACCAAACACGGCTAGGATACACTGATTTACTGCGGAGTTCCGGTTCTTACCTACCTTCCGGCTACATCATCAGAACAGTTATATGTATTCCCTCCCCTTCTTCCTTAAGTCAGTCAGCGACTACATGTATAAACAAAGCAATTTTACTAGTTACGACAGCGATTTTTTGAGGAGTTCCGTTCTATATCTTCGAAGTTCATCATTAGATCAAAACAATATATCTATGGGACCAATTCAGGAGTATAATTTTTCAATCAAAACAAAAATTTTCAAAATCGGTCCACAACTGAATGAGATACCGGTGAACATACATAAAAACAAATACATACAGCCGAACATAGAACATCCTCCTTTTCGAAGTCGGTTAAAAATAGTACTATTATGAAGTTGCTTTATTATACATGTATGTCTTATTTTGCAACAAATAAATATGTTATCAATACAGGTTATTTGGTTTACATTAATTTGTTTGGTAATAAGTTAATTACCGCTATTCCTATTCAAAAACGCATCAGCTATATTTATACCATTTCTATTGATATTTATTTCGTTTAAATCGATTGGCAAGGTTTTTAGTTTAGTTTGAAAGAAGGGGTTGTTCCCAAAGGTCCACGAGTCCATTGTTGTTCATAAAACGAAAGTTCGAACATTAGTTATCAATGAGTCCATGTCATTTTCTTTCTCTACGAGTTCATGAGAATGTTTGGTGCAGTCAGCAGTAAAAGATATATTATTATTATTGCTATTTCTATGAATTAAAAAACAATGAATATTTTTATTTCTTATTCACAGTAGGTACTTATGAAACGGTAAACTATACACATGACACACATAACAAGACATCCGTGTCTCTAAAGAGAATAAAAAAAAAGTTTTGTATCAATTATAGTAAAATCTAAAAAAGTTTAAATCTAACACTTAATCAGACTTAAAAATTATAAATCACAGTTTTATAAATATATAAAACTGTGATATAAACAATCGTAGTAGCTATTTCTTCTTCCCAAGGCTTACAAACTGATTAAGATAAACAAGAAATTGTTTTTACTGACTCTACTTTGGACAAATCTCGAGGATTCGTAGGGAATTGATGTAGGAGCATTTTTTTCATGGACTTGGTGGGAAATTAAGAACAATAGAATCATGGACCTTTTTTGAATAATCCGAATAACGGATATCGAATCCGAATAAAGTAACCAGACTTGAATTTATGCAGACAGCATTTATGAAATAAAACGTTTAACATAATTTGAGCGATTGACTCGACTTCACACTGATAATCATTTATGTACCTACACCTCTTGACTGAAAAAGACAGAACACAGACTGGAAATATCGATATCATTTCACGTCAATATACCTACCCGTCGATATAGTATAAAACAATATGTATTTAGAAATATATAAGTATGTTTATCAGTTGTCTAGTACTCATAACACAAGCTCTGCTTAGCTTGGGACTAGACGGTGTTGTGTGATAGTTATGGAAAAAGAAAATTACCCACCTTCGAGTACCTATGAAGAATTCCCGAAGCCCGCTTCGAAGATTTTTCCGAATCGCAAAAAAGTTCTTTTTTTGTGACGTAATTTACAGTTTTAAGATTTTTTCTTATACTTGTGCTACTCTTAGCTTACTCTTGTCTGGTCTTGTTCATTCCTCCTCATGGCCTGGCCGGCGCGAGAGATCATTGCTGCCGCCTGCCGATCGCCCGACAAGGACACAGCGACACCCGAACGTGACTCAGAATCCATGTATAATTATTATAATAATAACTCTCACGTCCGGTTCTGATTCAGCTAGCGCGGGCTTACGGACGACGAGTAATGCGTAGCTCACTGTCCGGGCCGTACGATAAGTTCCATACGCGCTTCAAAGAGATGTCAGAAAACCGTAGGAGCTCAGTAGTGCCGATATTAGGGTTTCAGGAACGTTTATTGGCCCTGAAACACTACAGGTAACTGGAGAACGTAGTTATGTTTTAGTCAGTAAAAGTCTGGAAAGATTTTCCACCTCAAAAAAGGTAAGTATCCAATTAGCAAAGTGCCGAATTTGCGTGTAGGCTAATATTAAATAAACAAAATGAATTTGCAATTATTTTTTGAGTTAAAGAGACGTAAAACTCAAAGAAAAAAATTGAAAAAGTATTCTTTAAAATATAATTGCAGTAAACAAGGTAAAATATAATTGTTTCATAATTACCTCTTCAATTATAGAGTGGGAACTGACGCAGAACGTCCCTTTCGCAAAACGTCCCATCATAATCGTCATAAAAAAATAATGAAATTAACAGTCTCGCTCTCATACAAAGTGTTCTAAATCTACTCAATCTGTTCTGAAAAACTCTAACCGCTTTATTCCAAATCACGATCTAAAATAGTTCCGGGACTATTACTAGGTTTAATTGGCATTAAACCTAATAATAGTCACGGAAATATATTTATATCGCTTTTAATTATTGGTATTAAATTTAGTAATAAACACGAAAACTACATTTAGATAGTTTAATCGGGATTAAACCTAGTAATAGTCCCGGAACTATTTTAGATCGCGATTTGGAATAAAGCGGTTAGAGTTTTTCAGAACAGATTGAGTAGATTTAGAACACTTTGTATGAGAGCGAGACTGTTAATTTCATTATTTTTTTATGACGATTATGATGGGACGTTTTGCGAAAGGGACGTTCTGCGTCAGTTTCCAACTTACATATATTATTATAAAAATTTATCCTCATTATTACCTCTATAATTGAAGAGGTAATTATGAAACAATTATATTTTACCTTGTTTACTGCAATTATATTTAAAAGAATACTCTTTAAATTTTTTTCTTTGAGTTTTACGTCTCTCTAACTCAAAAAATAATTGCAAATTCATTTTGTTTATTTAATATTAGCCTACACGCAAATTCGGCACTTTGCTAATTGGATACTTACCTTTTTTGAGGTGGAAAATCTCTCCAGACTTTTACTGACAAAAACATAACTACGTCCTCCAGTTACCTGTAGTGTTTCAGGGCCAATAAACGTTCCTGAAACCCTAATATCGGCACTACTGAGCTCCTACGGTTTTCTGACATCTCTTTAAAGCGCGTATGGAACTTATCGTACGGCCGGACAGTGAGCTACGCATTACTCGTCGTCCGTAAGCCCGCGCTAGCTGAATCAGAACCGGACGTGAGAGTTATTATTATAATAATTATACATGGATTCTGAGTCACGCTCGGGTGTCGCTGTGCCCTTGTCGGACGATCGGCAGGCGGCAGCAATGATCTCTCGCGCCGGCCGTGGTACAGGTCATGAGGAGGAATGGACAAGACCAGACAAGAGTAAGCTAAGAGTAGCACAATTATAAGAAAAAATATTAAAACTGTAAATTACGTCACAAAAAAAGAACTTTTTTGCGATTCGGAAAAATCTTCGAAGCGGGCTTCGGGAATTCTTCATAGGTACTCGAAGGTGGGTAAGTTTTTTTTTTTCATAACTATCTCATAACACCGTCTAGTCCCAAGCTAAGCAGAGCTTGTGTCTTCACCTCTTCCGAGTGTTTCACAAAAATTTTACAAGTGTTTTCACACTTGTAAAAGTTTTGAAGGGTGGAAAAACACTAAACACATTACAGTTTACTTTTTACACAAGCGGACACCGGTGTCCGCACATCTATTGTCTTTCTATTGTGTCTCTAATTACGGTATTAAAAGGGAACCTATGTTCTTAGAACATAAAGGACAACTGAAGGACTGAAGGTGTGGCTTTAGTCAGTAAAAGTCTGAAACCCTCCTGCTCCACTAAGAACGGAAGAAGTAATTGAATGATTTCCCACCCTTAAAAAAACCTCCTAATTAGATTTCAGGTTGTCCTTGGATAATTACTAAGTATTTATACTAAACCTATGTACGTAAAAACTAAACTAAGAATGTAAACTAGACATAAATATGTACAAATAGATAATTAAGTTACAACCATCATCATCCAATGACATCTCCGCGCTCTTGGGCAGGGTGGAAGATAGTGTCAGACTTTTAGTGACTAAAAACCCACTCTTATTACTTTGCCATTCAAACCGGGGCCGAACTTTCCTTTTAGAAATGGATCCTTGGCCTAAGTAGGCTTTGACCCTGCTGGGCCCTTACGGTTTGAAGACAATTCCTTGAGGCGCGCGTGGAGCACTACGCGCCGTCGACGACTTGGGCTCGGTCCGGGTGGTTAGCCGACGGCCGGATGGCGAGCTACCCATTGCTCGCCGTCCGCAAGCCCGCGCCTATGGTGGCCAGAAATTGGGATCGGAATCCCGGCGGCGGTTGGGGCGTGAGGGCCGTTGCCTTAAGCATGCGGCCTCCTCCTTTGCTAGCTGCTTCACAGAAGGAGGCGAACGCCTACCACTCCTCCTCGGTTCGGACCATGGCCTGTACCAAGGCCCGGCATGAGAGATTGCTGCCGCCCCTACGAGGACACGGTGGTACTTTGCCTAAGTGGAGCACACCTCTTCCATGTGCTCCATCGTATCCTCCGGGCGATCCACACGGTGTTAACACCCGGATGTCACTTCCGCCCGAATCCGGTGCAGGAACTTCCCGAACTGACCGTGTTCGGTGAGAACCTGCTTCATGCGGAAGATGAGGACACCGAGAGGTTTTTCCAGCCATTCTTCAAAGAGGGGACTTACCGCCATAATTATTATGGCGTAGCCAATATTCATGTAGGATTTCTATGATAATGAAAAGTCTAAAAAAAGTAGGCCAAATGAGAATTGACATATCATCATAGCGTAATGTTTAAAATGATCTGGCCAGATTAACTTGGTCATATAATAAAGTGATCAATTTCTATGATCTGGCCACGAGACATACACTTTTTTATGATAGGTGAAATCATCCGATGACATCACCCGCCTTTGGGCGGAGCGGTAGATAGTGTCAGACCTTAACTGACTAAAAACCTACCCTGTTCCTTCTTTGCTTTGGTTCCAGGGCCCTCGTATGCACTTCTATACCTCCCCAGAGCTCTAGAGTAGGCTTTGACCCTACTGGGCCTCTACAGTTTGCTGACAACTCCTTGAGGCGCGCGGGAACAGTGCACTCTATCTACGACTTGGGCTCGGTCCGGACTGTTAATGGACGGACAGCGAGCTACCCATGGCCCGCCGTCTGCAAGCCCGCGCCTAAGGTAGCCGGAAATCAGGGTCGGAATTACGGTGGCGGCTGCGGCGTGAGCGACGTTGCCTGATGCGGTCGGCCTCCTCCTTTGGTAACATTACTGCTTCGCAGAAGGAACGAGCACTTGGACACACCATAATCACGGAGAACACGGTGAAGCACATGGAAGATGTGTGCCCGGCTTGGGTTTTCTTGGGTCGGCTTGCTGCTGTGAAGGTAATAGGCAGCAGCGACCTCTTGCGCCTTGCCCTGGTTCAGGCTATGGTCTGAAGCGAGGAGGAATGGCAGGCGGTAGCCTTCTTCTGCGAAGCGGTAATGCTAGCGAAGAAGGAAGCCGCATGCGTGAAGGAATGAATGGCCTCACGCCCCAGCCACCGAGATTCTGACCCCGATTACCAGCCACAGTCAACGCGGGCTTACGGACCTCGAGCAATGGGTACCTGACCGGACCGAGCCCAATCATCAGCAGCACGTAGTGATCCATGCGCTCCTCAAAAAGATGTCAGCAAAACCGTAGGGGCCCAGCAGGGCCAATGCCCGCTAGCACGGACTGCAGGGCATTTCTGAAAAGGAAACCAGTAGTCCTTGCACGTAAAGGGCATAGATTATGAGGACTATGTGGATCATTTCTTTTTCTTTTCAGTTATTTTGACGTATGTCTGGCAATTTGAGTATTTCTGCGGCCTACCCAAATGTCCTTTCATTGGTTTTGATCGTCAACTCGTTGAGCTCCTTAGTAGTTCTAAGTTGAGCTATACGAATACTGACAAATGTTTGCACTGACTGGACAGGTCCACTCAAATCTGCGTGGTTCTTTCCTCAAAAAACCAAGGACCGGCGCGAGAGATCGTTGCCGCCGATCACCCGCACGAGGACACGGCGGTACTCTGCCCAAGCAGGCACACCTCTACCGTAGGTATACCCCATTGTGTCCTCCGAGCGGTCGACACAATGGCAAAACACGGGCGTTTCTTCCACACGAATCCAGTTCAGGAAATCCTCGAACTTATCATGTCCGGTGAGAACCTGCATCATATGGAAGGTGAGGACACCGTGAGAAACACGTCACGTTAAGGCCCCATTTGTTTCTTTAATAAATCATCGTCACTTGTCAATAAACGTGACAATAACACTCTATTGCAATGCTCTTCGTTACAATGTAGATCATTAACTATTTATTAGGTCCATTTATAGTTATTACCGATGAAATCGATATTTTTTAAACGTGTTACTTTGTATTGTGATATCTTCGGACTGACTTTGAATAAAAGATCACATAAACTTTATATTTAATACGTTAATCGTTTTTCGAAATTAGTTATATAGTGATATCTTTTCATTTTCTGTAATGTTGCAGTATTTTTAGCCATGAAACCTAAAAAAAAGTGTTTTTAGAATTTCGTACTTTTTTTTTTGGCGTTGGGTAAAATCATCCAATGACATCTCCCGCCCTTGGGTGGAGCGGGAGATAGTGTAAGACTCTTACTGACTAAAAACCCACCCCGTTCCTTCGTTGCCTTAGATATCAGGGCCGAGCTTTCCTTTCAGAAGCAAACTCTTGGCCCCAGTAGGCTTCGACCCTCAGTATGCGAGTCCGACCCGCACTTGCCCAGTTTTTTCATAATAAGATTTCCAACATGGAAACCATGCATTTCAAACGGCAAGTAATATCAATGATGTATACCTACAACTTTCTTCTAATAAACTCTATGTTATTAATTTAACTTTCGTTTTTTAAATTTAGTCCTTTAGCCCTCTAACGAAGAAACATTTTTTTTCACGTAAAACTTCATAACTAAAAGCGATTGAAATAAAAATATACATCCCATCTATTAGCAGTTCTAAATTCGTACCTCATATATATAAAAAAAAAATATTGCAACCGTTTCAGACGCCTTATTTCCCATATTCCCATATTCCGAAATAGTATGATTACGCGATATTACAAAAAATACAAAACGAGCATTTGACAGTGTTGCTGCCTGCCAACCAAGAAACACCACAACAAAGCAGAAGAACCAAGAAATTAATATCTTATTACAAAAAAGAATAACGTAACTTTAATATAAAGTTTACTTGAACTTATAATTGTAAGTCATTTGGAAGATCACAGTTCAATGTATCTCGTTTTAAATAACGACAATATAGGTACCTGATAAAGGCGCCTGTTCATTACAAACTTTGGACTTGATTCTTTGTGAAGACTATATCAACCACTTATTTTTTGGCAAAACTGTTTAATTGATTGAACCTTTTGTACGTTTATAATGCTGAAATAACCTATTATTATTATTATATGTGGACTATAAGAATAGAACAAATATATTCCGGGCAGGAATCGAACCCACGACAGCACATTAGTCAATCGTGAGCGATTGCGCCTCTGCGCCAACCGGATCCTAAATTAAGATTTGATTCGATCCAAAAATTGAGGACTTCTTTGTTACCCGACTTTTGGCAAACTCGCAAGTGACATAATTTTTAGTGTTCCGTACCTCAAAAGGAAAATAATGGAAACCTTATAGGGTGCGGAAGTCCCCTCTTTGAAGCGCGGCTGGAAAGATCGCACGGCGTCCTCACCTACCGCATGACGCAGGTCCTCACCGAACATGGCAAGTTCGGTAAGTACCTGCATCAGATCCGTGCAGCGGAGACGCCCCGTTGTCGTCACTGTATGGACCGCCCGGATGACGCGGTGGAGCACACGGTATATGTGTGCCCCACCTGGGCAGAGCATCGCCGTGTCCCGGTGGAGGCGATCGGCGGCGGCGATCTCTCGCGCCGGGCTTTGGAACAGACCATTGTCCGTAGCGAGTAGGGATGGCAAGCGGTCACCTCCTTCTGCGAAGCAGTAATGCTAGCAAAGGAGGAGGTCGACTGCATCAGACAATTGCAACGGGGCTTTCGCCCCAGCGGTCACCGTGATTCCGATTCCGATTTCCGGCCACCGTATGCGCGGGCTTGCGGACGGCGAGCAACGGGTTGTTCGCTGTCTGACTGTCCGGTAACTCAAGTCTATGGTCCCTTAAAGCTGTGTAAAAATCAAATTTCTAAGAGCCAAATTCACCAATAAACTAATCGCGATTCGTTTAAACAAAACGCAGTTTGAGCTACTAATCGAGATTATAGCTTCATTTTGCGTTTCACCGCGATGAATTGAACCTAGTTTACGCTAAGCTCAGTTTCAATTCTTTTGTTGTCGCCCATGTTTTCGACACGGGTCTTTAAACTAGATTAAGCTGAGCACAGTTTAGTTGAACTATGTTTTTATACTGAATGACGAAATCAGCCCTAAGTTAACAAAAAAAAAAAACATACGGACCTTTATGTCCCAAAAAAAAAGTATAACATTTTACAAATTATGCTTCTATAAGTAGGAGCCTCTAAAACAGGAGGTAGCTGCACCGCTGCATCCTTATTCATTTTAGTACATCTTCCATCGTCATCAAACAAATAAACAAACAATGTGGTTCAAACATTACCCCAATTGGAAATGTTTGAACCACATTGTAAATTTAATGTAATATTGTGTGCATATACCCTTTTGGTGACGGCATAAATTGTTCATACGTAGATCTCTATTTACCGTCATTTCAATCCAACCAACCACAACCAACCAACCAACCCAAGCAACCTTTCACAATCCATCCAATTTACCCAAATGGTTTTGAAATAAATATATTTACCTGGAATATCGTCTTCTTGTCAAATGGATGGTCTTGTTCCATTGGACACAAGCTAATCCGAGGCTTGAACAGACCTGAAACATCACCGACAATTTTTGAGGTGGTCTTGGAATTAAAAGCTTAAAATTATTTAAAACTATGGGATTGACTGGATTCCGAACAGAAGGAGCCGGCGACGCGTTAGCGTGCCGATTTAGACCCCTACGAAAGGATTGGCTAGAAATGGCTAAGGATCGAAAAGAGTGGAAGAACGGGAGGGAGGCCTTTGCCCTGCCAAGGGACACAACAGGCTCATAATTATAACTAAAGCCTTAAATTGCAGAAGACACGTTTTGACGAGCTAAGCGATCATTGTACTATCAATGTACTGAATACATGTTATGTAAGTACCTATACTTGTGTTATCTAATCCACTTTTCATCATCATTTTAGCCCAAAGACGTCCACTGTTGGACATAGGCCTCCCCCGCCTCACTGTCGCCACAATGAACAATCCTGTGCGTCTCGCATCCAACGGATTCTCGCAACCTTTACCAGGTCATCGGTTCACTTTGCAGGAGGCCTTCTAACGCTGCGTCTTCTGGTACGCGGCCGCCACTCCACAACCTTTCGGCCCCAATGGTCATCTGTTCTGCGAGCAATGTGCCCTGCCCATTGCCACTTTAGCCATTCTTCGTGCTATGTCGGCAACCTTGGTTCTCCTGCGGTTATCTTCATTCCTGATTCGATCACGCAAGGAAACTCCGAGCATAGCTCTTTCCATTACCCGTTGGGTGACTAGTTTAAACCTTCTGATGAGGCCAATTGTAAGCGACCAGAGCCATATTATTATATCATCATTGGCAACACGCACTACCATGGTCTTTGTTTTGAGACACTATGGTATGTTGGATGAGAAGATACCACGCTGCTTTCCAATCGCCGCCCAGCCGAGTCGGACTTCCACTTTTTTAAAGAAGTAAAATCTTTAGCAATTCCAGTCATCACGTAAACAATACGTGGATTTTTAGCACGATCCAGTTGTTTCATCATTTATCGTTCAGTAATCATTATGTTCCTCTTTCAATATCGACATTCATTGTGCAAAGTCCAGTTCTTGATATAAATTTAATATCAGCTTTTTTAACTAAATAAATATGAAATTCGGGTCAATGTCCATGATCTTCATTAAAAATTCCAAGGCAAATAGAAAATAGAATGCTTGTCCTCAATATTATATTTTATTTGCTTTTAAATTATTTGCTGACATTTGCATAAAGTATTAACAAATTTTGAAGATAGTGGATGTTAATTTCTATGCATTCTTTGTTATGTAAATGCAGCAGCAATGCGCAATTTTAACATATCCGCAGTAGTACCAAGTTCGCCCAACATAGCCCAAAAAATTGGCAGTGGATCCCTATATTGCTCGTAGAAAAAAACGAGCACTACCCGTTGACCTAGTATCCTGAAATTTCCCATGAAGCAAGATCATAGAACACAAGTAAAAATTCTGAATACCGTAAAGGAGAATATTTTTTACCCGACTGCGCCAGAAGGAGGGTTATGTTTTTCGAGAGTATGTATGTATGTATTTTTACAATGAGTCCTGTTCCAAAAAAAAATCTGTGGTCTCCGGGAATGAACCCATTTTTGACCGACTCATTCATTTGAAGTTCTATGTGTGCAAAGACGCTACAAAATCGAACCTGAAGTTTACGGGTTACATTTTTTTTTAATTTTATTTACAAATTATTACATGACTGCGATTCTACTTGATGGTAAGCAGTGATGCAATCGTTGATGGTGAAGTCACTCTAGTCTTGAAGAGACCTAAAGTTATTTTAAAAGTGTTACAAAGACAGCTGGGCTTACTTTAGTTCTAGTAGTATATAGTTTTGCGATCGATGACCGAGGACCGATAGGTGCATATGCCCGAAAAAAATGTAATATTTTTTTCTAAAGACTAATTATTTCCTTATATCTGGATTTCTGCAGGACAGATATTTTTTGTGTATTTGAGATGATCTTTCAAACAAATCATGTGGCAGGCTTGGGGTCATACTTTTTTTTTATTAGATTTTTATTGCACCAAAAAATAACATTCTCCTTTGTAGTTAGTCACAACAAAAATTTTCGTAAAAAGATCCGGAAAAATTTTAGTAACTCAATTCAGGAATTGAACTGTTTTCATAGGTAAATTCGTACGGAACCCTCAGTGTGCGAGTCCGACTCGCACTTGCCTGGTTTTAAAATCGGTTGAACGGACGATAAAAAAGGTTTGTTTAAATGTCTATTGTCTAATCTTAACTCGAATGGAGCATAGGCTGACAAAGTACCCCTACATTACCTCATATAGTAGAGTGGACTCATAGAGTAGAGTAGAGCAGTGGTTGCCGAGTGGTAATGGCCCCGACTTACGATTTGTACTTAGGTCGCGGAATCAAACCCAGCCAGGCGCATTACTATGTGTAATTTATTTCATCACCACTGCTCTCAAAACGGTGAAGGAAAACATCGTGAGGAAACCAAAAATTCGAAGGCATGTGACATCCACCAACCCGCACTAGGCCTGAGTGGTGGATAACGGCCTATTCCCTCTCCTAGAGAGGAGGCCCCAGGTTTCAGCAGCGGGAACATTATAAAGTTGATGCTATGCTATTAACTCATATTTCCACATAAATACCTCATTTCCATACTCCCCGTAGTCGTCGGTCGAGGTCATAATACAACGGACCTCTTCATAGTACGCGGGTCTGTATTCGTACTCGTTGGTATTCAGTTTCTTGATCCTCCTATCTAGGTGACAGATGTGGGTGTGTTTCTGAAAAATAAAATTACAGTCACCTCAAACTTGAACAAAAGAAAAGCGCTCAGGATGATACAGTGATCACCAATGTATGAACGACGCGTCATAAATGAAACGTAATTCGGTAGAATTGGATAGATTGTGAAAAAAAAAATCCAAAAAAAATACAACTGCTTTCAATGTAAAAAAACAGCCAAGTGCGAGTCGGACTCGCGAACGAAGGGTTCCGTACCATTGACTAGAAAAAAAACACTTTTGTTGTATGAGCCCCCCTTAAATATTTATATTATTTTGTTTTTAGTATTTGATGTTATAGCGGCGACAGAAAAACAAGTTTTGTGAAAATTTCAACTGTCTAGCTATCGCGGTTCTTGTGATACAGCCTGGTGACAAACAGACGGACAGACAGCGAAGTCGGTGTTTCTTTAAGTAATAGTTTGGTCTCTTCGTTATTTAACACCGTCTTCTGAAATGAAAGTTATTTTGCACTTTTTTGCGTTTTTTTTTTACATTGATGTCGGTTGTATTTTTTTGTAAAAAGATTTTTATTTCATACTTTTTAGTTGTAGTACCCCTCAGCCAAACTTGATACCTTTCGCCATTCGGTTCCATTATCAAATCATCATGACAATTCTAATAATACCAAAAATGGCTAGGATACACTGATATATTACAGAATTCCAGTTCTTACCTACCTTCCGGCTTTATCATCAGCTTAGTATATGTATTCCCCTCTTCCTTCAGTTAGTTACCAACTACATGTATAAACAAAGTAATTGTACTTGTTACGACAGTTCTGCTTTGATTTTTTGAAGAGTTCCGTTCTATATCTTCGAAGTTCATCATCAGATCGAACATACATTAAAAAAAAATACATACAACCGAACTTAGACCCTCCTCCTTTTCGAAGACGGTTAAAATGAATGATTCATTCAATCACAATAGAGCTAACATCTATATCTTTTTCTTCTATTTACTTATCTATAAAGTACATGTGTATTCATTTGTTTGTGTATTTGTTCGTCGCCTAACTCCTCCTAAACGACTTGACCAATTTGAATGAAAGTTTATCTGTATATTTGATTGGATCCCTGATTGTTTTGCAAAATACAATTTAACCAAGTACGCTGCCATCGGGTTTTCGTTTTTTAAGAAAAGCCAGTTTTCGTCTAGTCTACCTCTAGTATACCTATAAATAGAACATTTTGATACAAGTGCAGAAAGTTTATCATTGCGACCGAGGCGGAATTTTGACGAGCCGAAGTCGAGTGTGTTATGGAGCCGAGGGCTGCAGCACGTGTATCAAAAGACGTTTTTCAATACACTTACGAAGAAATACTTTCCCTGAAAATTATAACGCATTTTTGTTCATTTTGTATTGAAGAAAAATTTTCAAAGTTGTCAGACATTTTAGTTTTGATTTAGCAGGCTATCACAAGCGTCGGCGTAGCATCTAAATGAGAATTATTTAAATCTTAAATTTAATATTTTTTTCACAAAAAACACAAATAAATAGGTTGGCCGCCTTTGTACCCATAGATTTAAGTTCCTGTAAATTGTTACTACATATTTTGGTGTACAATAAAGTTTATTGTATTGTATTGTATTGTATTGTTGTTAGATAATAATATTGTATAGACTTTTTCCCGCGTTTAATCTTTGCAGGTTGAAGAAGAAGCAAAGGTATTAAACCGTTAAACATTCTAATATTAATAAAAATGTTTTTTTATTTTTAATTTGAAATGCCGATAATTGTGGTTTGTATTTATATATAATAACAAATTATCGTGTAATCATGTTTATTTATTATATTCTGTTCAAAACACAATTTAGATTTTCATTAAATATTAAAACCTTAAAAATATCCGTCTCTTTGCTTTAAAAAAAAAAATCACCCTTGACCGTGACGAAATAGGAATAAAAGCCCCTGGTGCGATAAATTAAAAAAAGCACGCGGGTGATATACATGCCATGTCAAACCTAATTGTAGTGCGATAAGGGGCAGTTTTCAAGTAAGTGTATTGAAAAATCAATTGTCGTTCGTAAGCCTGGCTAAAAATCAGAAACGGATTAACCGACATTTTTTGTTGTTGTTTTGTTCGCTTTAATGGATGAATGTGTTATTTCTTTCTTATTTTTTTTCTTTGTGGTTTTAAAGAAAAAAAATAGCGGAGCTCCACTTAAATATTATTTTCTCGTTATAGCGGCAACAGAAATACATCATCTGTGAAATTTTCAACTGTCTAGCTATCGCGGTTCTTGAGATACAGCCTGGTGACAGACAGACAGACAGCGAAGTCTTAGTAATAGGGTCCCGTTTTTACCCTTTGGGTACGGAACCTTAAAAACAAGGAAAAACAATTGAAACATTTTGAATTGATTGAAAAAAAATCACGGGCGAAGACACCAACGGCGGCAAGTTTGTTACATTAATTTTACACTTATTAACATTCCAGAAATTAAGCCAATTTATGTCATACACTAAAAAGATGAGTACGCTGTTTATTAAAGTGTTAATGTATATTTCAGACATTTTTTTCCCCATTTCAGTTTTTGCTTAATATAACATCGATAAAAATAATCACTTCCTTCTCAAGGTTTTGAATTAAAACATAATTGTTAGTTTTTTGTTAATGAGATAATTTGCTATTGTTCTAAAAATACATTATACACTTATGAAATTGCAATTCTGCCGATCTGGCTACTTCAAGTCCATTTTTTTCTTCTATTGCTAAGAATTCTAAGTTCAAATTATTTTTTTTATTTTTAAATGGATTTCTTTTTTTGAAAATTAGTCATTTGTTGAATGGATAGAGTTCTGTTTTCATCGCATTTGTACGTTTTTCGTCAATTCGAGTGATTATGGAGTATGAGTTAAATAATGTCTATAGTATAGATACTAAATTAATCGTCGTCATAAAATTCACTTATATGTCAGTCAGTTTCTCCTTTTACAGTTTTATCATTTTATAGATTAATGATGATAATAGATTTAAAAGTAATGACTATCATTCATATATGACTTGATTTAGTTTGTTAGGGTTTTTTTTTTATTTCATGGTAGGTAAAATCATCCAATGACAGATCCCGCCCTTGAGCGGAGCGGGAAATAGTGTCAGACACTTACTGACTAAAAACCTACCCCGTTCCTTCGTTGCCTATCGTGACGGGGCCGCGCCTTCCTTTCAGAAGCTGACCTATGACCCCAGCAGGCTTTGGCCCTGCCTGCATACTTGGTTAGGGTTTGATGCCCTCGCATTCAACAAAATTTTTCGTCAATACCTTTATGATCCAGGCGGTGCGTTTGTGGAACGCGTTGCCGTTACCAATTAGGCCGTGTTTACGGAGACGGCGCGCGATGCGTTGGGCGTTCGTCGTACATTGCAGCAGCGGGCCGCGTCATCGCTCGCGCAAACATAAACAATTATGGCAATGTACGACGGACCGACCAACGTGCCGCGTCTCCGTAAACACACTCCGTAACTTCGTCGCTTGCCAACCGATTTGAACAATTTTTTTTTGTTGGAAAGAGTATACTTCCCAAATGGTCCCATAGGCACCAAGTCGGGATCTGATGATGGAATCATGGCGAAATCGAGGGAATTCTTCAAATTTTATAGGAAAACGTATAGCGATTTTGGTATTTTTATCAAGGACAAAAAGTAACATTTGATGAAGTGGAACTGATGAAGAAGAATAGAAGTGGCCAATGGAACTTCATACTCACATAAATATCACAATGAAGATAGTTAAGCGACTATGACAATACAAATAAATAAAAGGTTCTCAATAGTTATGTTGAAAATGGTATCAAGTGAGCTGATGATGATGGAGTCGGAAGATAGGCACCTGCACTCCGTAATGTATCAATGTATCCTAGCCGTGTTTGGGCTTATTAGAATTGTCATGAGATGCACTTTGGCTATAGGGTACTATCAACCAGATCTGATGATGGAGCCGGAAGGTGGAAGGTAGACACTAGAATTTCATAATAAAACAATGCACCCTAACAGTGTTTGGGTTTATTGGAATTATCATGAGAAATAGGCACTCTGGTTATAAGTGCATCGCAACTAAAAAGTATGAAATTAAAAACTTTTACAAAAAATAAATACCAATGAAATTATAAAAATAACTTTAATTTTGGAAGTCGGTGTTAAATAAGAAACAAACAATACCGAGAAACACCGACTTCCGAAATTAAAGTTATTTTGATCATTTTAGTGGTTTTTTTTCTAGTGAAGTCGGTTATTTTTTTTTTTTTGTAAAAAGTTTTTTCTGCTTATTTTAATTTTTTAGCAGTAGGTAGGTACTTACGATCTATTCAAAGGTTATTTGGTTACATCGGTTTCAGCGATAAGACCGCCGTTGTACCCATAGATTTAAACTTATTTTTGTTATTTTTTTACGTACAATAAAGTTTATTCTATTCTATTAACCCTGAAAAGCGGTGAAATCTAATTGTGAATGGTTTCATGTTAGCGAAACGGGACTACTGCCCAGGGACGCGTAGCTTCATAGATATTCGTATTCGCCATTATACGCTTGCTGTACACCTGCGTGAAGCGACCATACAAAACTGTGAAACTATGTGGACGAAGCGCCAGCATAATACGACGCTGGCGATGACGATGGCGCTTCGCCGCTTCATCGACAGTTTCGCATAACTTAGTGCTAGTTTTAAGACAGAAGCAGACATTTGCGACCAAACTGGAAGTGTCTTGTTTTTAGATCGTTTGTTCTTTTTGTAGTAATATCTGGTTTAATTTGTATTTTTATCAGCATTATCTACTGAAGATTGTCTGTTTTTTTTTGTTCCGTAAACATAGGTTGTTACATATCGGATTAATTGTTCTATGATTCTATACTTAGTTCTAGAAACTATTTTAAAGTCTCGAATAAGGAACAAATAAAGTCTCAAAAGATAAAACCTTGCACAATACGTTTTCCCATAATTTTGAATTAGTTTTTGCTGCTGCTAAGTCAATTATTAAGTTAGTATTACAGCAGGAGCAACCTGTTTTTAATTATAAAAAAAAATTCAAAGACATTTTTCCCCCGACTCAGTGAAGCTCATCTTTAAAATATTTATAGGTTCTTTTAAATAAATTAAAAGGCTGAAAGAGTAATTTACTAATTTATTTTTTACGTTTTATACCTTTTTTGCGTCGGGGGAATTTTTAATTTTATTTTTATATTATTCGTGTATTCGCATACAAAAATGTAGGAAGACCGGAAAAAAATAAATACAAAACTAGGCTAGTGTCTAGATAGTTATTTCAATTCGTCATCAAAACACGATAACTAACGAAATCAAACAGAAAGCCTCATGCATATTTTATATGTTCTAAGCTGAGGTCAACGCATTCGTTTAGGTTTTGGTAAAATTCCATGCCATGGCGTATGGTTCACGGTGGCCGATTACGGCAACAACATAGGGTCGCCCAATAGAACAATTGTTAGATTGCTCAACGATTGCACGCGGATCACTGTGGTGATTACGGGCGAGTTCTAAAAATAGACGAGAACAATTTGGAAACGATACTATTTTCTATTTTTGGACATGTTACAACAGACTTTATGAAACTGCGTGATCAATGTGATACAATATTTTTCGACCGACTTTCGAGGAGGAGGAGGTTCTAGATCCGATTTAATGTTTTTCACTGTTAATGGTATTCATATTAAATGTTATTGGTTGTATACTGAGACATATTTTTTTGTTGTTTTATTTTTTTATAATCAATTTTAATGATTATTTTGTGTTGGCTTTAGTTGTAAGTAGTTTCGTGGTAGTCTCAAACTCAATACAGTGGACCCCCGGTAATCCGGCAAACATTATGCAGGGCAGTGTCGGACTATCGAATTTGTCGGATTATAGAGCACTGCCTAAGACCCCTATAGTCCGGATTTTTTTACGAAAGAGTACCTTGTAATCCGACAAATTACGAGTTGTGACCTGTTCAAACCTGCGTGATCTATATGTATTAGCAAAGATTGTCAAACATACATGTAATTCTAAGTCATGTCGGATTACAGGGGGCGCCGGATTAGACAGGGGCCGGATTATCGGGGGTCCACTGTACTTATCACCGTCATCAGTGTTTCTCAAATTTTAAAAGGACGTGTATAGTGGCGATTTAGTTAATGCTCAACCCATAGCGAAACAGGTACACTACTACTAACCATAGCAATGACAACCATTTTGATTCAACTTATTTACCGGGTAGGTATCTACTATAAGGATTTTTAGGGCTTTTTTTAGGTGGGAATATCATCCGATAACATCTCCCGCCCATGGAGGGAGCGGGAGATAGTGTCAGACTTTAACTGATTAAAAACCCACGCCTGTTCCTTCTTTGCCTTCGTTCCAGGGGTTCCCGGGGTTCACTTTCACATTACCTATGGCCCCAGCAGGTTTCGACCCCGCTGGGCCCCTACGGATTGCTGATCCTTGAGGCACGTGTTTTCGACTGAGAGACAGTTTTGGACTGGACAGCCTGGCTGGCGAAGTGCCCTTTCGTCTTTTTCGTCGTCCGCAAGCTACCGCCTACGGCCAGGAATCCGACGCTCAGTGTGCCTCTTGAAGCGGTGGCAAGGTAGGTATTGCCTGAACTGGACTTGGGCTCCTAAGGATGTTTTTAATATCGGGATTATTTCATCACGCATGTGGAATTGCTCCACATGCGGGGCTACTGCTCGATATCACGCCCGCGTCCCACCTGCGTATCACAAGCATTAAAATAAATACCTACTTGTATGAAAATTACATTTGCGGGGGCTACGCGTGCAGAGCAGATCCGCATGCGTGATGAAATAACCACGATATTAAAAACACTAGGCACAGACCTGATTTCTTTAACGAGATAAAAATAACTTAATTGTATATTGAGTATTATGTCAGAGCTTGCCCAATATTTGGTTTTAGTTTAGGTAACAACATCTGGAAATATAAAATAATTAAATAACCGTTTTCTTTTTTTCAGAGAAATCTTAAGGGATTTTTGTTCACCGAGGAAACTTTCAAAAGTCGCACCTTGGATTTGGGAAGAGTTCGGGGTGCGTGAGATTGTTGCCTCACTAAACGAACGGCCAGGCGAACGGCGATGTGCCACCGGTACATAGTGAAAATCCCACCTACTTATAGGTTAAGGAGTCGTCAGCGAACTGTAGGGGCCCAGTAGGGTCGAAGCCTAATCTGGGGAACTGGGGAGGTATGAAAATGCATACCAGGGCCCTGGAACCAAGGCAAAGGAGGAACGGGGTAGGTTTTTAGTCAGTAAGAGTCTGACACTATCTCCCGATCCGCCCAAGGGCGGGGGAAGTCATTGGATGATTTTACCGTCTTTAAAAAAAAACCTGCTTATACACAGCTCTAAACGTTTTGGGAACACGTTCATTGTGCGTACAGCTAAGGAGTGGAATTTTTACCCGACTACGGCACCGGGTAGCCGGTACGGCTGGTGCCCGGACACAGTGACTCGGGGCCTCGGCAGACCACGAAGGAGATGGCGGGATGAACTGGATGTCTTCCTTAAGAATTGGAACGAGAAAGCAAGTAACCGTGATACTTGTAAAGAATGGAGGGAGGCCTTTGCCCAGCAGTGGGACAGTACAGGCTAAATATAATAAAGAGTGAATAGGATACTTCTAGGTAAGCGTGTACTATCATCGACCGCATCGTCGCGTAGCTTTCCATCAGGTGGGATAGCGGTCAAGTGTAAACATATCAACAATATAAAAAACTCACATGGGTGACCACGTGAGTAGCAAATAGAAGGAGCCATTTTGTGCATCGTTGCGGAAAATGCTCTTTTTCGCGACGCCGCATCGCAACATTCAGCGGCGGGCGTCACTGCCATAAAAATATAAACTGCGGCCAAGTGCGAGCCCGAATCGCCCCTGAAGGGTTCCGTAGCAGCAAGTAACATAATATAAAAGTTCTTGTAGTTCGTTGTAACTTTGATCGATGTTTTAATAATAGTGTATTTTTTTTAAATTAAGTTATTTATTATTAGAAAATAATAGTTCACGGTTTATGTTTAAGGTTTATGGTTATGAATTTTTTCATTTATTTTTTATTTTTATATTTGAGTTGATTGAATGAAAGGTAAATTGCGGTTTACGATTTATGACGTATTAAAAAAAAATACTTAATAGATCTCGTTCAAAGCAATTTTCCGTGGAAGTTTGCATGGTAATGTACATCATATATTTTTTTTGAGTTTTATCATTCTCTTATTTAGAAGTTACGGGGGGGGGGGGGACTCATTTTACCACTTTGGAAGTGTCTCTCGAGCAAATTATACAGTTTAGAAAAAAAAAAATTAGAAACCTCAATATCATTTTTGAAGACATCCAAATTTGAGTTTCAGTTCTAAGTATGGGGAACCCCCAAAACATTTGATTTTTTTCTTCTATTTTTGTTGTAAATCTTAATGCGGTTCACAGAATACATCTACTTACCAAGTTTCAACAGTATAGTTCTTATAGTTTCGGAAAAAAGTGGCTGGGACATACAGACGGACAGACAGACAGACATGACGAATTCATAAGGGGAACCCTAAAAAATAACTCCTTTCTTATATCTATGGTCATTGCCGATTTTAAAAGCGCGGCGCCGCGCCGCGCTGCAACGCAGTTGTGTTTCGGCTCTTTGAGCACATATTTAATGGGACGAGAAAAAATGTCTCTCCACTGAGCCTTACTGTGTAATGTGATCCTATGTCACTGTCTTCCCGAGAATCAATCGGAGGGCAATCGGAGTCTCAGAGTGCAAGTGGACACTCATCGCCCACAATAATAATAATTTTGCACTAATGTCCATATTTAGATTAACGCAAAAAAAAACTAAGCAAGCTAGAATTTTAAATGTCTTGATATCTATTACTATAAATATAATTTGAAAAGAAACCTTATTTATATGTATGTATCTAAGTATGTATTTATTATTGTATTTTTTTCTTTTTGCTTTTCTGTTTGTCTATTTATTAGTTGCACCTACCATGTTGAGTTTCTGCACCACCCTAAGGTCGACTGGTAGAAAATGCCTAAGGCGTTAAGTCCGCCTTTGTACATTGTTATGTGCATGAAGTCTTTATAAATAAATATGTAAATAAATCAAACCAAAAAAAAACACTAAGTTTTATGAAAAAATAAATGTATATAGGGTGACTGGTAATTAGTGAACAATACTTAAACATGTGATTGTAGTTATGATAACAAACAACTTTTACTATGGGATCAAACCTGAAATCGCGAAAAAAAAATTTCTGGTCTTACATTTGTGTTCGCCTAACTGGTCAAAATGTATTGAACTTGGCTGATTTTTTTCGCCATTTTAGGTTTGGTCCCATAGTAAAGTTACTTTTTATCATGACTATAATCACGTGTTTAAGTATCGTTCACTAATTACCAGTCACCCTGTATATATACCGTTAAATTATGATCGTTTTAATCCCGTGGAGGGTCGATTTGGTACTTGAAACACTATCGATTTGTAAAGATAAAAAAAAAAAAAAAAACTTTTTTTCTAAAACTCGAATGAATATACGCACGTACAAAATGGTGGAAGAGAACCCTAAGAACTGATTATATCAAACATTTATAAGGTGAAAAGGTTTGAACAATATTCCATTTCCTCTATAGGTACATAAAAAGATGAAAGTAATTATTCCGTCCATAACTATTATAAAAAAAAAAAATTGACAGTAACTTTTATTGAGCTCAACAATGATAGTTTTATTGATTAATTTTAATAAATGCTTTAATACTGATAATTAAGGCTGTTTTTATTCAAATTGTCCCTTTATGCCATCCTATGTATTACGAGTATATATTCCTATGTTCATAAGTGAAGTTACTTTGGAGTGTTTTATCAAAATGTTCTTCTTTGCTTGTGAGCACAAGATTCATCGTCTAATTAGCTTGATTATTAATTAAGAGGTTCACTTCAAGCTAAAGACTATGATTAACTGAGTTGATTGATTAATCTGACCTTTAGGCACGATTACGCTAACACAGCCCTACGATGATAATTGTCGCTTGATTTTTTTTTATTAATTTTCTAGCTACCCGCCCCAGCTTAGCACAGGTGCAATAGTGATATTAAATATATTAAGCATGTATTATACATATAAACCTTCCTCTTGAATCAATCTATCTATTAAAAAAAACTCATCAAAATCCGTTGCGTAGTTTTAAAGATCTAAGCAAACATAGGGACAGACAGCGGTAAACGACTTTGCTTTATACTAAGTAGTGATAGTAATTTCTTGACCATGGATACAAAGTCTTTTAGTCAGAATAATAGAGGTTACATGATTCTAAATAAGTAGTTAATTTTTTTACCATTATTAGAATATGGATGTACATGTTATGTAGTATTTGGCAGTCAATGTATCAAAACAATCTTTTTGGCAAACTTCGCTGAGGTAGTCAACACTGCAATAAAATTTTAAGCTCCATTTTACCGAAATCGTGCCTGTTTCAATGATTCCACATCATTGTGTCCAGTTGAGTAATAATTTGAGATACAAAACTACACCAATTTTAAATCACAAACTGCCACTGAACTTCAGTCGAAGAAATCCTGTCAAAAACTTCGGTCCCTTGGAAATTATCGAAAAGTGTATCAGCTCAGCATATTATGGTAGACATAATATGCTGAGCTGATACGCTTTTCGTATTATCCATTGCACTTTTTATTTTGTCTTTTTTTATGATTTCATTATACCTAATTTCTTTATTATTTATTTATTTATTTTATAATTTATGTACACACATATAAATGTAAAGGACAAAAGTATTATGAAAAAAAAAATTACAAAGGTACTTCAGGTGGTAAGTACTTCTTGCTCTTTCTTTCTATTTAGGTTTGTATATGGTCAATATCTAGAATACAAATAATAATAGCTGCTTTTCTGACAGATCATTTCAAAATTAGTCAGCTATTGTATTTATTACCATTTATTTCTTCAGAATCGCTCAATCACGCAAATATCAAGTTTTCTAAATACTTGGTTATATATATACATTTCTGTATAGATTAGTATAGATCGCTGAAGGGATCTAGTGACAGATCAGTGGACGGCATTGCCGTGGCCGAATACTGGGCCAGGCAAGGAATTTAATTAATTTTTCCATCGACACGCTACGAGGAAGAAGATGACAGCATCAGCAGACGACAGTACCGTATCTAAATACTGGAAAAATACCATCGACACATTCATTTGTTTAACATCAATAAGAACTCAATTGTTTCTTTGACTCACTAGCCAAAGAACTTTTTGACAAGTTAGTCGATGGGACTGTGTGTGTGATCCTACTGAAATGTTATTGTCTTGTGGTCTTGTTTTCGCACTTAGTCCTTGGTGCACCGTTGGGCTATGGCGACAGTTTTCATTTCAACCAGCCCAGTTCGCTGATGAGTATTTTCAGTTTACTGAGGGCGTCTAAGAGTGAGTTCGGTGGTTCTGAGGTTCGTGTTCTTATGTCGCTGACGACTGAGCACTCGAGGAGCACGTGCGTGATAGTTTCCTCCGACACCATGTATTCTCTGCACTGCATCATCATACTAGTTTGTCAAGAATCTTAACGTAAACTGATTAGCTTAACGCCGTGAGTCATGCCACACGGAGTGCAGTGTCAATTGGATGACTAATTTTGATGTTGACCTAATATTGAAACTAACTAGCATTAAATTAATGACATTTTGCAACTTGACCTCACTTCCAGTCACTCACACATTTTTTTACATTAAATTGACGACTAAAGTTATGTGAAATTACGCTAGAATTTCTAAATATTTTCTTTACTTTTCTTGACTAATTACTAAATTTTTGAATAATTATTATCTAATGGTCAAACCAACAATTGATTGAACTACGCATATTGCCGAAATTTCTAACTACATATTGGTTTAAATAACTACGAATCAAAAATCTCGATCTAAGTTACACCTAACATAATCTAAGACACACTAGGAGTAAAACGATTGTTGGAAGTTTGTATGGAGAAACTGACTTTCACGCGGGCTGTTTAGGTGCAGTCCGGGACTTAATTAATATAAAAATCTGGAATAAGAAATGTAAGAAATATGAAAGTAAGGAAGAGGAGTGAACTCTATAAGTAGATAGTCTACAATAAACTCGAAATTAAAGCGATTGCAGCGTCTCCTACTACTAGCTCCAATTGTTTTTTCGAACCGTCCAGGATCCACTCAGTTACACACAAAGTTTCGTCACAATCGGTCAAGCCGTTTAGGAGGAGTTAGGTGAGAAACACACGTAAGTACGAAGGACTATAAATATATAACGATAATCCCGAAAGTAAGTTCAACACTAGTAGCTAGTATACCTATAAAGGAAGGTAGGTACCTGTGCTCCCAAGTGCCTCAGCTCTCGAGGTCCTTTTAGTGCGGCTGTGTATTCAGGTAACAGCTGAAACAATACAAGCTGGCTAAAGAAATAGGTCAGTTTCTGACTCTGACAATCTATGGTGGAAATGAAAAGAGGAGGTAGTGGTAAAGTGACATTGCGGTACGACATCAGCTTAAACGAAGATGAAGGGCTGGATTTAATTAAATACAGGGCATAGAGCATTTGATAGGTATTATATACAAATCACGAGTCACGACATAGATGAGCATTCAACCAATTTGAGTTCGTAAAAGGGCGGAATGCTAGCTTTTCTTTTTGCCTATTCGACAACGTTACAAAATCACAATCAATACAATATTTCCCAGGGTTTATCATCATCACTGTTAGACATAGGCCTCCCCCAAGTTTCGCTACAATGATTGGTCCTGTGCGTCTCGCATCCATTAGACTCCCTCGACCCTTACCAGGTCATCGGTCCACCTTGTAGGAGGCTATCTAACGCTGCGTCTGCCTGTACTTGGTTGGCGACCAGCATCTTCCCGGGATTACCTCTTAAAAACCAACAAACAATTTCAACTTTTCTTTATTAGGGACCTAGATTACCTCTATGGGGTCTTCACAGTCAGCATCTGAAGAAACACGTTGCCTGATCATCTCCTGCTGCCTACTCTTCTCGAGCCTGTCCCGTGCAGAGTTCAGTATCTTGTCAGTGTCAGGGATCCGCAAAACGTGTTCTATAAACTCCCGTGCTGATTCCTCGTTGGATGATGGCGAGTTATAGGCCAGGCATAAAGTAACGCAGAGCGCCTGAGAACAAAGAACCAGTTAGTAGGTTTGTCCCTTAAAACATTGAATGTCGACTACGGATATATCCGTATTTTGTTTTTATTACTTTCTATGCAGAATACCGGCTACGACCATATGCGTTGGACATGTTTACCAGACGGATGTGTGCGGGCCGGGTAAAGTAGGTACGAATGATGCCGAATTTACGTAATTATACGTATATCCAGAATGAGTTTTTTCGCTGATGCCATATATGGATATATCCATAATAAGACAAATGGTGGCAACTGATTTTTCATTACTCAAGCTAAGAAAGTAAGTCTGAAGTTGCCGGAGGAGCGGGTTGAAAGTAATACTTTTTATCCCTAGGGAGAATCACTTTCAACTGATAGCTGCCAATTATATAAAAAAAAAAAACTAGTTCTATTTCCAGACTTCTATTGAACCATGTCCTAACTTTCTATACAGTCAATTACAGTGCGATGTACAGAAACATAAAAATAAGTACAGATTCAACGCCTGCTTCTTAAGAGAAGAGGCTAAAGCAGTAGTCCTTAGTCAGAAACCTTTTACGGCCTAAATCAAAAGAAATATACCTAAAATCATAGATAGACGACCTTTGACGACGACTCAGGTTTTTATTTTCCTTTTATTCTTAATGAAAAGCACAGTGTTTACCTCGGGTTAAAGACTAATTTAGTCCCTCAAATATTAGCGACCTCGCTACGCTCGGACGCCAAACTTCTTCTCGGGACTAAATAAGTTACTTTCACCCCTAGGGCGGCTAGGGTAACAATGTACTACTACTGGCCGTGTAGCCAATTTCGGCATTCAACGGTTTAATTTTTTTCTTGTATGTTTTAATTACTTACGAGGGTAAGTACGACTACAAACTGTTGCATCTGGTGCAGATGGTGGTACTGGTGCATTAAAAATAAATACCTATAGGAGTCCTCAGTCTTTCATAATTCATACCATTGAAAACAAACAACGTTCGCAGAACGAAGGATAAGCATTACTTGCCGGCAGACGGAACAGTATAAAGTAGATTATGATTATTGTTATGCTCAGTGTATCTGTGTATCTATCTATTCTATCTAATCGTATACGAATATGATAATTATGTCTATTTGGTAAGCTATTTTTATAATCAATTATTGATGCGATCACAGTCCACAATTTAAGAGAAAACGAAACTTCGAAAAAGTTTAACTCAAACTCAAAAGCATTTATTTCACATAGTCCTACATGGACTTATAAAACGTCAGAAGCTAGCGCATGGTTCCAGTCGGCCATTTCCTATGAAGAAGAGCCGGCAAGAAACTCCGTGGTTACTTTAAAAAAAAAATTGTTTCTACAATATTTCCATATTAAAATGTTTATAGATATACACGGGACAGTGTAGACAGCTTAGTGTAGTGTAAAAGCACAATACAAATTGTAATCCATGAATCCGCGGAGTCTACGGTGCTCTCACATTAACATTATAAAAAGACACAAACAAATACACAAAAAAACAACAAAAACAAATACAAATAAATAAACAAAAAAAACCTGTAAATTAATGATAGATGTATACAATAATAAATTACTAGTGATATTGAGGCGGCTGTGTTTTACATAATATAAAAAAAAATTACAAAAACTATGTCAAATTAATTAATTTAAAACAATAATGGAACATAGATATGTAAGTATACGATAATGCAGTTAATGAGCTGCCAGAGCAGCCACATGTGCAGAAGAAGTAATTGCCAAACAAGTGTGTCTTCAACATAGTCTTTGACTTTGTAAAACGCTTTCTTGGCAAAGACACGCTTATTAAGGGTTTTCGTTTAAAAAAAGAGAGAGTTTCGTAAAGAGTTCGGTAACCGACTTAGGCAACTTGTTATAGAAACGTATGTCGTCAATAAGAAATGACTTTTTTGTCTTAGCTAGATCAATTTGGGTACTACAATTTCAGGTTTATTACGCGTATTAATAATATGAAAATCACTTCTAATATTAAAAAGTCCAAAGTTTCTACGAACATACAAAATACTTTCTAAGATATAAAGTGAAGGCAGAGTTAGTTATTAATTTCTTTGAATAAGTTTCTAAGAGATTCGCGAGGACCCATTTTGTAAATAGGCTGGAGAAAATTGATTCTACATAAGCTACAGATTCCCACGACAAAATACCATAAGACATAATACAGTGGTGTTATGCCTATTTGGCATAACAAACTAGCCTAGCTGTGGCTACATCAGACAATTGCCTTTTTTTACGAACTGCATTATGCAGCAAAGCTCAGCTACATGAGAGAGTTCTAAAGTGAGGGCCCCATTGCAATTTTGAATCTATGATTATACCTAAAAATATTATTTCCGCAATTACATGAAGATTTTTTGACATCAAGGATTAGATTGAGGCCAACTTGAGGGACATTCGTTAATGAAAACTCTAAACATTTAGTTTTGTTCGCACATTTTTTTTTTTTTTTGGTGGTGGTTAAAATCATCCAATGACAACTCCCGCCCTTGGGCGGAGCGAAAGATAGTGTCAGACTCTTACTGACTAAAAACCCACCCCGTTCCTTCGTTGCCATCACGTATAAATCAAAAAAAGGAAAGGAACGAGAATTTAACCCTGAAACACGCCCATTTTTACTAAAAACTCCGAAGACATCGGCCCATTCACAAATACTTTGTGCTGCCTATCTTACGATAGGTTTTCTTACCTATCTTACGATAGGTAAGAAAAAACAAGATCAGTAGCTTGTCATCAGTAGCCGTAATGATTTAATTTACAGATCAGATATACAGATATTATGGTCAACGTAGTCAAATGCTTTTGAGAGATCATAGAATATGCAATCCCATCCTGGGGTTTCTCCCATTCTGGAATAAAGTGACTTCTGGGATTAACGTGATTTCTAGGTGTCGTATGTCTGATTGGAGCCAATTTATAAAAAAATCTACTACACCATACCATTGGAATTGGTTCTTGATGACATACACCGCAGTGCCCGTGTGTGGTGCGCGGTGTGGTCGACTGGTAGAAAATACTTAAGGCAATATCCGCTGTTGTACAGTGTTATGTGCATAAAGTTTCAATAGTTGAGGAACAAAAAAAAAACAATCAATAAATAAATAAAAGTAAATCACATACAACATTAATTTTAGTATATACGAAACCTGAAACACGTCTAGTATTTTTATGTTTGATGATTCTCAATTCCATGCGTCCCATTCGTGATTTATGTCTATCCATCAGCCCCGTAGGATGTGATAATAAAAATCGTGTACAATGTAGGTACCTGAACAACTGTACAAACAGCACATAAAAATATTTGTTCCTATTCAAACCTACTCAATAATCATCATCCAAGGACACTAGGTCATGGGAACACAATAAGTAATGATATCCACTTAAATCGAATCAACGGCAACGTTTAGTTTATATCTACTGATTACTGAACTACTGAATCATACTCGCTTTGAGCTATATGTCATACTTTACTTATCATCATAATTTCAGCCGAAAGTCGTTCTCAGCTGGACATAGGCCTCCTCCAAGTGTTGCTTGCCACAACGATCGGTGCCGCGACACTCACTAGATGTCTCATCGGTCTAGATTATGTGTTTTCCAACGCTGCGTCTTCCAGTTCACGGTCACTACTAAAGAACTTTTCAGCCTCATCGACCATCTATTCTGCGAACAATATTCTTGGCGGTCGGCCCACTGCCACTTAAGTTTGGCGATGCTTCGGAGTATGTCGGCAATCTTGGTTTATATCATCATCAACAGCCTTTTTTAATGTTCCCACTGTTGGGACACAGGCCTCCTCTTTATGAGAGGGAATGGGCCGTAATCCACCACGCGGGCTCAGTGCGGGTTGGTGAATGTCACATGTCTTAGAATTTTCGGATCTAGGACATGCCGGATTCCTCGCGATACCTTTCACGTTTTATGTAAAACTATTTATATTTGATTTTTAACATGGAACATCGTTCGCTAAAAAATTCAAGACAGAGTCCGAGTGATTGTGTATGTTTCTAGGATAGCCAAGTTATGAATTAACCGTAAAATTCTTTCATCATCATCATTTCAACGGAAAGAAGTCCTCTGCTAGACTTTCCCCAAGCGTCAATCGTCGCCACAACGACCGGACCTGCGCGTCTCTCTCTCATCCATCGGATGACAACATTAACATTCTTTACTGACATACGATTTTTTGCCTTACGAGTATCATCTATAGCACAATAATATGAACACTTTCAGCAGATATGTAGTTTGACACTATTGGCGAAATTTTGTAGCCGCATATAGAAAGGTGTGTCCGGACAAACAGTTTTATCCTAATGTACATTATTATGGAGGTAAGTAGCTGAGATGACGTGAGCCAGTCAGCACCGAGCCACAAATAAGAGCTATTCAGCTGATTAGTCGAGAGAACGACTGGCAAGCACTCTGATTGGCAGCCATTCGTGAACATCTCGGCTACCGCCACACTATACAGGGTCCCAGAGGTTGTGAACATTGTTGCACATTTGCTCATTTAGCGATAGATTTTTGAAAACTGTTTAGTACTTGGATTTGGAAAGTTAAAAGCTGTTTGGACCAAACAGATTTCAAATAGAGCTGATGAACTTTTCTTTGGAAAAAAAAAACATTTATTCCCATTCTAAATTAATTAATTCAAAAATACAATAAGCAACGGAAGAGCTTTGAGCATAGACGGTTTATGCAGGAAAACACGGCAGCTCTTTGCGCATCTTTGCTAATGTCTCTTTCATAAAGTTACGACCATATTTTGCTGAGGATTAAGAGGCGTATTACAAAAAAACACGAAATTGCAAGTTTTCTACATTGAAATTTTAGGTTTGATGTTCGTTGTATGAAATAACAATTTCTTGGTTAATATAGTTCGTTTTCTCTACTACAATTACCTCAAAACTGATTTTAGATTAATTATTTAATTATTTAGTAATAAGCTTTCTCCCGATACATGTTTCGGCAAAAATTCACGGAGACATCATTTCTGAGCTCTAATTTTGAGATTCTACTAAATATCAGTCAAAAACAAAAATATTATTAGCTCTCAAATATCCTATACTTCAATCATAACAGGTAATATTTTCGTTATATGCCTTTTATTTAAAGAAAAAAAAAAAAACAACGTAATTCAATTATCTACCGAAAAGGCTTCAAAACAAGCCCCAATATCTCCAAAGTTCTACATTATTTAGACTTCAAATTTATACCAAAATAATCATCAACATTTGCTTAAACTATAGTATTATTTTTATTTTTTAAATCGCTACTATTATTTTTTAATAAAATAAATAAAAACACTTTATATTTCACTGCGCCGGTCATCTGCGATTAGTATCGCGCGAGCGCTTGTCGAGGTCGGACCTATGTCAGTTTCTTTCCCGCGCGCTTTCGTTCCGATACTACCGTCACTACCGTCGTGTGCGCCGACTGTCGCGTAGACGCTGCCGCATTGCTATTGTGTGCGTGTGAACTACGAACGCAGTTTTTGATCTTTGTAAATATTTATTTTCGAACGGTATAATATACCGTTATATTGAAGTTATAATAAAGTGTGAACTTTATACTAATTGAAATAATATTTCAATTAGTATAAAGTTCACACTTTACTAGTATACCAGATAGTGAACTTATTAAAGTTAGACTAGTTAAAGTCATGACTGGTTCTACCAAATTCAAGGACAGCTTTATATATCCAATAAAAATGTCTGCATACTTGCCATATGGACTGGACCAGACTTTCCTGTAAACACTATAACAATCTACAAAGACGACGAATTTTGGTCGTTAAAAATGTTACCCAAATTAAAAGCTTTTTATGAAAAATGTGTACTGCCAGAAGTTATCGACTCAAGAAAAGATCGATCAATGCCTTTGCGGGAAATATTTTTCTGATGTAAAAATATGATGTCTGACTGTACCAAATAATAAAATAAATAATACATTTTGTTGTTTCATTTATTCGATAAGATTTCAACCATACTACCATAAAATTAAGGCTAGACTGAAAATACACTTAATAAACTAGTTATCAACGATTGCATCACTGCTTACCATCAGGTTGGATCACAGTCGAGCACTAATTTATATGAATTAAAAATAAATATATACCACTTTAAAAATCTATTTTTGCTATGAATAGTATATATTACAATCGATTGTTTATCGAATACTGCAGAATATTAAAAATCTTTGTTTGAACAAATTTAAATTAAAACGACATTTAAAAAAAATATCCATCTTCTAACCTCTTTCTGAATACTTCAATTACGAAAGATCAAGATCGTTTAGCCGCCGTATACACAATATCATAGTGCGAGCGAGACTGCTAGAAGCATGAATGAAAATATCGCTCACGTAGTTCGCCGCCCGCTCGATGCATAAAATACCTAAATTTGCGTAATGCCGAAATGTGAAAGGGCTCTTAAATAACTAGCGTACTTATAGGTTTCTGGATAATAATATCAAGACTATTCGAATTTAACCATAACCAAAATACAGCTATCCTTGACCCATCACAGGTTTCGTTCATGATAGTTGACAAACAGATTTCGGTTCTAAATAAATAAATATTTCTAGGTACATATTTCATAACACGATAGTCTGAAGATGAGTTCTAAAGTCCACTTAATACTTAAGTATATTTAAGAACTATCAAAATATAAGTAGACCAAATATTTATATTGATGAATCAAAGAGTCGATTGTCAAGCCCTGCGGTCACAGCTTTGGCCGGCGGCCGTACACTTCGCTCGTACCACGGACCATATAACATGTATATGAGATGGCATCTTGTTTGTGTTTATATTTTTTTTTACAATCAACTATGTGATGTGAGTGACATTTATGGTTTTTGAGGTTCTGTGGTTAAATTAGTGCTGAATTTACTTTGAAGGCTGCACTCACCGTAAAACTTCCCATGTCGGCGGAAATCGTTACTTTTTTAACCCCGCCGCTTGAAAGGTAAGAATTCTGTTTTAAAAAAATATAAGAAACAATTTTATATTATAAGGTGTACTTTATCTAATTATGATAAACTTTGCATTTGCTGCTAGCGCGTTCGTTTTGCTAAACTATTTTTTTTTTTTGGATTGTTTAGATTTAGTAGTACTTCTCTACAACGTGTCACTTCTTTAATATTCTAGGTATTATAGAATAGAATACAATAGTAGAACGTCACTTGACCTTTACTGCGGACATACAATACATTTTATTGTTGTACAAAAGAGCGCTATTTTTTAACACAATGAATTGAATGGTGTTATGTCCTATGCTGACCCAATGAGGAGGGATCTCGTATCCTGCAAAATACGATTAAACAAGAGGTACCCCACCAGACACAATTCATAAAATCTATATTTAGCAGCCGTGGTCCTGCGAAAATCGATGTGGGATTGGAAATAGACCGATACAATTGATAATGGTAAACGTACAGTGGAGTCAGTTCGTCTCTTCTATATTGTAGACACAATCGCATAATAGAAATAATGTAGGTAATATTACTTCTTGCTAAGCGGGTTTTCATATAAAATTTATAGCAAAGTTTTTAGAAATTATGTCCAGTTCTTAAAATGTCTTTACATAAGGGATAATATAGGTATTAGGAATAATGGATCGACATTATTCCTAATACCTATATTATCCCTTATGTAAATAAAATAAAATATAAGTAATATGGACTACCTTTATCTAATATCTGTTTTGCCAATTGTATTCAATATTTTTTTAATATGAGTTTTATTTAAATCAGCTCGTTTCTTTTTTTTTAAATCAATAGATAAGTAGGTAGCTATATACAATTCGCCTAATATAGGAAGTTATTGGTTTTCTAAGACAATTAGGCATTAATCCGTCTCTGTAGCTATTTTTGTGTGTTTTTAGTATTATATATAAAAATTCTTTGTTTTATTTTATTTTATTTTGTTGTCATTTAATATTTCGTTTCTGTCACTTCCCTTCAATTTCATTTTAAGCAGATTCTACTGCACTATACGATCTATCAGCTTATACCCGTATTTACTGAAGTAAAGTAAAAAATAAAACAAAAATAAAGAAAAAAAATCATTTTTTGTAAGTATATTTGTACCTTTATAATAAAACTAGCTCATGCTAGCGGCTTCGCCCGCGTGTAAGTAGGTTTTTCCACACAAACTTTGGATATCCAATACATCCCTTTAGCGGGCGAATTTTGAAAAATCCTTTCTTAGTACTCGCGTACGTTATAAAAAGAAACTTTGTGCAAAATTTCATGCTCCTAGTCCCAATAGTTTTAGCTGTGCTTTGATATGTCAGTCAGTCAGTTTCACTTTTTATATAATTAGATTAATAAGTATGTAGGATAGTATATATTATTTTCAGTACTTTATCTCTATCCGATCATTAATTAAAATGACAATCTTTTGCCTGATGAGATCTTCAGATGGTTTTTACTAGGGATGCCTCGATACGCCTTTTTGCCGATACGATACCGATACCGATACTCTTATAAAAATATCAGCGATACTGATACCGATACCGATACGCTTATTGTATTCGAAAAGGAAGGTAGAATAAATAAAACACAATTAATTAATAATTTTAGTAATCAAAATTAACATTTATAAGATTTTTATTTAAAAAACAAAGCATTCTTAAGTTTTGCGGACAAAGGCAATTTCGCAAGTCTGTTTGAATAAGACCTGCGGTGGAAAATAAATTAGTTCGTACCTCGTTTGCAACGAAATAAATGGGACAACACGCGCGTTTACATTACATTTTTAAAGCGCGAAATTTGAAAAGTATCGTTGATCTGCCATAAAAATATCGCCGCTACCGATATAGCGGCAAACCCGAAGTATCGCCGATATATCAGTATCGTTATCGGATGCATCCCTAGTTTTTACATTCTCACTACTGCGCGAATATAGACACAGATAAATCACAATCCGACACAAACCCCAGTCTAGCAACTTTAGCGATCCGGACAGTGGCTCAGTTCTATCCAGACATTAATTGCCGAGATAATATTATGTTAACTGATTGCCACTTTATCATGAACAGATAATTATGTTTTTTTTTTTAACGTTTAATGAAGCTGAAAATCAAAGGACTGTGTTGGTGTAACTAACTGTGTTAGCATCAGTGACACTGTTTTTAATTGATAACGTCAAACAAAATAAGTTCGATTTTTAAATTGTTGGTGAGTACCTCTAGGTACACCTAGTGCTTGTAAACTTTGAAAAAAGATCCGTAGAATGATGTCGAGATACTTTCTGAACTATTTAGCAGATGTCAAATAGCTAATGAGAAATGGGTAGTCAGCTAAAAAACAAGCGCCTTTTCCAATTCAAATTGATGAAAAAATTTACTTGATTTATAACCAATTTGTAAAATAAATATTATCGATTTGCTTGACAAATGCTAAACCATCTAGTGTTTTTCCTGTTTATAGATTAATTAATATACTAGATTTTCATTGACAAGCTACTAAATTGAGTAATGATTATAATGAAACTATAAATATAACGGGTAGAATAATAATTATGTCAAAACCGTAACATACTACCCACATAACGTACATTTTCACCGATAAGCTGTTCACGCTAAGATACGCTTATTTCATTTGGTATGTATTGGTTTTCTTCAGATTACAATGACGTTTTAAACTACGTAGTATAAGAGTTATAGTTTGCGCGGTAATGTTCAATAATTCTTATAAAGGCAAAACGCTTTGTTCAGTAATTTAGTTTCATGATTTTTACGAGTGTGAACAGTAGGTATTGTGGTGTTTCATTCAGCACAGTAGGTATATTAAGTGAAAAAATTGAGAGGATACGCTACAGAAAATGGGACGATTGCTCAGACGGTAGTTATCAACTATTTGATTGATTTTCTTTTCATTATTAATAGCGTTTTATTAGATACTGTTAACATACTGCCATGTCTGCCATATAATTTGTTTGATCAGTAATGTGTTTCGTCGATTTGCTCACGATTTGGATACAATATATAATTTTTATTTCAATATTTTTTTCACTGACGATTCGGGCACACATTGTTTAGTACAGTCAGATAATCATCAACATCTTCATCAGCCTTTCAATGTTCCCACTGCTGGGACACAGGCCTCCTTTCTAAGAGAGGGAATGGGCCGTAATCCACCACGCGGGGCCAGTGCGGATTGGAGAATGTCACATGTCTTCGAATTTTTGGCTCTAGGACATGCCGGTTTCCTCACGATGTTTTCCCGTTCACAGTTTTGAGTCAGTCAAATAATATGAGGCGGCTACTACGGGTAATAATTTTCTTTATAAGTATTATATTTTAAAAGTTTTTTATCTGACTGTAGATACTAAACAGCATTAATAAATTTGGTAGTGTCCGAGTCGTCAGTAAAAAAAACTATTGAAAACTAGAATTCGTCAATTCGGTCACTGTGTCCAAATGTAGGTATTGCGCACAAAAGCTCAAAAAGGATAGATGTAACATATAGTAGCCCAGACCGGGCACATTCACTCTTTTTGATAGAATAGATGAACTGCCAATACCTTAGGTGCGTTGGGGTAAGATCGACGCTGGGGTAATAACGTATAAATTAAATATCGCACATATATAGCTATATTTTTAATGCTACCCATATTGCGTGCACGTCATAATGACGTGCCACCACACAATGTGGCTAGAATTTAAAAATACAGCCAAATAAGTGAGATATTTGATTTATATGTTCTTACCCTAGCGTCGATCTTACCCCAACACACTATACATGGTATAAGAAAATTAGTGTCAGGGCTATCGTATGATTGACTACCTTTTATCTACTACAATGCTCTCGTTATCAATCCAGGCTTGTTATGGATTCAATTTTTAACCAACTCCAAAAACTATTGATCTCACCTGTGATCATATCATGGCTGCCGGAGAACGATTGCCAAGTACGAGTAGTAGATAACTTATTCAATCTTGACTTAAACAACCCCAACAACCAATTAGTTACTGACAGGAAACAGAATACATATGTAGGTACCTACAAGACGATCGATGGGATTTCAACCCAATATTTTTTCCCAATATCTTTGGATACTTTTAATATCTAGTGTGTATGTAAATACATAATTATGATATTTACTCAAAAAACAATACTGTAGGTACGTGTATTTTATTTGTTTATGACTTTTTTTGTATTGACCCGATGGACAGTACCAAGTTGACGGTCTGGTTAGCTAGGAGTAAATGCCTAAAGATAGATCACGATCTTACAAAGCTACATTACTTTTGTTTATTTTTGCAATTTGTCCCTAATTGTGTAGAGGGGATATACACCGTTAAATTTTGGTCGTTTTAATCCCTTGGAGGGTGGTTTCCGTACATGAAACACTATCGATTTCTAAGATAAAATAAAAAAAATAAAGCACTTTTTTTTAACTTGAATTAAATTGAATCGACGCTTCGCGGGATTAAAACGTCTACAATTTAACTATGTATATTGTTAATTTTATGACTGTGAAATATAAAAAAAACCATCGATATACTTATAAAAATCAAATGCAGTTCGTTAGTCTCACTAAAAATCTAAAACGGCTGGACTGATTTCGACTTTTTTTATTAAGTTTGATCTATTTCAAGGATGGTTTAAAAGCAAAAAATATGGAAAAGCGTTTGAAAAATTTTAAATTAATAATTTTGTATGTGAAATCTTGGATGTGCGAAGTACTAATTTCACCGGGGCAAAGTCGCGGATAGCAACTAGTTTTGTATAAGAATCACATTACGGTTATGTATTATAAACGGTCATCGTAAAATGAGCAGATCAGTAGAGTAAGCATTACGTGTATTTGATGCAAGTGTTTGTTCACAGCACCCGCAAGGCGGAGATGCGGCGCAGACACCGCGGGACCTTCCGCATGGAGTCAGTCCCAGAAACTGGGGGCTTGTTCAAAATGTCGCACATTGGAGACGGGTATGTTAATTCAAGTAATTCATATGCATCTTCTGTATTAAAAATATTGCATACGACTGTACTTAAAACTTGCAATCAAACGCTACTTTTGCATGTGATGTCTCCGTTACCAGTTTACATCCCATACATCTATCATCTCATAATAGGTATCATTTCTGTTTTTCAACGGTACCAATTGTACTTATCGTATTTTTTCCTAATACAGCAAGTAGGTCAACTAACTCACCACATACCATTTTCTCGACCTCTTTACACGATTTCACACAACCCTATTGACGCTATCCAGACGCCTATCAGATCGTCCATTGATTTTAAGTTATTTTTAATCGAAACATTGAGGTTAGTGGGTGAACAAAATTAGGTTCTGGTGAAGGTTTTACTGTATCTGTTCGTATTACCTTGCCCTCGTAAAAGAAGCAAGCTAAGCGATCTATTTCGAATCTAGTTACGTTAGAACGAGAATTGTCATTTCAAACGGTGATTTTATTTTTAAGGTTTGATCTAAACTTGAAAATTATTTTCTATCAAGAGGAAGAAAAAATGAATGAATTAATCTTTGCGAGTTTTGTCAATCAGCATATCAAACATAGATATAAAAAGAAGAACATTGCGCATCGCTCTTTCTATCTTCGCTGGATTTGCGATGATCAATCGTCTGACCTATAAACTGGTACCATTTAGACAGTTTAAACTCGATGGATTTATAGACACTTGGCCTGGTCTTCAGACCTCAAGCTGTCATTCCTAATAAAGGGCAATTCGCTTGTTCCTTCAATCCTTTGGATAAGTCAGGTCAGGGTCTACATAATGAGTAGTTTGGAGCTCGTAGGCATAGAAGTAGCGAGTTATTTCATACAGAAATGGGCTAAAGGCGGTTACAAAGTTAGAGCTCAGTTGAAGGAGTTAATTTCACATAGATGTGTTTTTCATACTTGTGGGCAAACAATTAGGTAGATATGTTACAAACGGAGTATGTTAGTGTTGTACTTTACCTCAGCTAAGCAGGGTAACGTTAAGTAATTTAGTTTATCGCTTGGTCTGCAAGCGAGGTAGATAAAGCATATGTATATGAATAACTGTACGATACCTTAACAGGAAATTAGCCAAATTACCAATTTGGTAAAAAAATATGGTTTACAAAGGCAATCGTTAGGGATTATTTTGAAAAGTACCAACATAGCGGAAATATATAAAACGTAGCTAGACTTTCGGAACGGACACAAAATTAAATAAGACTCTCGCCGACCACTGCTGGTCCAAAGCCGGTCATAAATGGCTATGAAAAGGGTATTTACCTTAATGATAAAATGCCTGACAGCCATCTTGGATTTCTTTTCTTCTCCGGAGCCTTCTGATGGTAGTAACCGATCAACACCTGTCGGTTTAATGAATGATTTCAAAGGTCAGAAAGTCTTTTTATATCAGGAATTATCTTAATCCGGTACAACTGTCGAAGTGTTTTAATTAAATCGTCCAGGTAATGTTTTGCGCTAAGAAAGAATAATATGGCATGATTTAGTTTTGGTAATATGAAGTTTAGATACGAAACTTCAGAGACGTGGTCGCTCACCGAGTCGCAAAAGTTTAGCCTTGGTGTTTGTCAAAGTGCAATGGAGCCCAGCATTTTGGGTGTCAAAAGATCCATGAGAATAAGAAAACCACGATGTCCTTAAAAATGAATCACAGACGTGGAAAAAAGGCCGCCAGGCAAACATGGAATTCGGCGGGTCATGTCAGCCGCATGCGGATTCCACGAAATTGGTGCCTAAAGATAAAAAACCCCACCACTGCCAACCTGGGAAGGGGTGGCGAGATGACCTAGACGTCTACCGCAATGGCTGGCTCGAGAAAAAGATACCTGGCAGAAGTGGGGGAAGGCCCAGCAGCGGAGAAGTAGGTCAAACAAAAATAAACTATAAATACGAAATTCCAATATGAGGTGGTCTATAATTGAGAGAGATCACAGCCAAGTTACAATCGTTTCGCTTTACGTTAACGCTTGGAGTTAACTCCTTTGTTCGAACAAACGAATTAAGGGCGTAGCCAACTCTAAGCGTTAACGTAAAACGAAACGATTGTAAATTGGCTAGGAGGGCAGGTTAGCCCATTTGCCAACGGCGACAAACCAGGATAAAAAATACTGGCACCGATAGAGAGGAGATCCGACCTCTAATAATGGGAACAGGAGAGGACAAAGAAGAAGATACGAGATACCAAAAAAAAAAGTATGCAGATAATGAAAATATGGGTCAATTCATATATTTTCACTTCTCTTCGCATCGTGGATCACCGAGATTTTTACTATGACCCAATTTACGGAAGTAAAGAGCATTATAAAATATTTAATGTCATACCATTAGCATACTGTCCTCTTAGATGTTTCACTTTAAAATAAATAAAAAGCCTTTTATTTCTTGCCAATCAATTCAAATTAAGTCAGTCAGTTTCTCCTTTTATATTCAGATATATTTCTGGTTTAATTTTTAAATCAACCAATGAGAATAAACCTTTTCTTATTCAATTAAGACATGGTTGATAGATTTCTTTCGTACACCCTACTCTTCTCAGTTTGAAGTTCTATGAGGGGGATGAAGGAAAACCTTAGAAAATACATCAATAATATTCCTACACAACTTCTGAGGCGCATTTTTATGAATGTTAAAGTGCCAGAGCCACGAAGGACGACATTTGAATAAAATAATTTTCAAAAAAAATATTTCCCTATGTTTTCAATTTCTGATTTTGTAAAAGTCCATCGATGTCGGGAGCAGAGTCCAAGCTACCGATGGTTAGGGCTCTAGAGAAAGGAACCTCCTCCTCATTTAGGACTTTTATTATTATTATAGGCGCATACTACTTTCCAAACAGATGAAAATCCAGTCCCATCCACATTTTCCGAACGTCAACAATTTTTTTTTTAATTAGTTGACAGTTTAAACAACAGAGAGATTAGTACAAAGATAACACCGGGATTCTCTTTGATTTTCCCGACAATCATAATAAAATGTCAGCCTCTGATAATAACTCAGATCGCGTAATTAACTAAATCAACAAAAATAACTTTTATTTACACAGATAGTGGTAGGTACTTTTCAGACAGTAAAAATGTCCCGTTTTTTTTTTAATTTTTCATTATATTAATGTACTTAATAAGTTTCAATGGTGAGACGTTTTTAGACGGATTCATTTCAATTCAAATGTTTTTTAATATACCTATTAAGCTTTTTGTAGATTGCTTTAGGTACTTTTGTTATAAGGTAGTTTCATTGATAACGGAAATGGCACTGATGATCACAACATCTGAACGAGTCCCATCGGTTTAGTATCTTGGGATTGTAATTGACTGCAACCTTACTTTTAGGGAACACATATTACACCCCTAGAACAGAGTGCGCAAATTGATCTACATTTTTAAACAGCTGCGCCAATCAGCGAGTGCTGCTATAATGAAAATGACTTATCAAGCATTATGCCAATCAGTTCTGTTTTATTGTATCACTTCCTGGGCTGGTGCAGCAAACTCCCATTGTATGCTGGTGGTGTGCTGTTTCAAGCCAAGACTTTATCACACGTTTAAGCTTAATGAATATTGTCAAGTTCTTACGGTTAGGCAATTGTTCGTATTGGCCACTGCTAATAAACAAAACGCTATTACCAACTATTCGCAGAAAATAAATCACCGCAATAATCTAATACGTAGCTAGGGCTACTCCTCTTAAAACGTATTTTATTTAGTCATTGATTCTTTGTTTTCCTTGGTCCACATCTTTACAATACCTAAATTACACCGAATTCTTTCCTTGCATTCAGATTCTAAAATCACTCTACAAGCCTGGCTCCAAAACCAAGCTTACACTACCACAGAAGCTCTCTTAGACGTATTAGTCTAATAATCACACAAATTCCAAAACATCTTCTCTATCACACATACACACACACTGACACACCATAACACCCTCATACACAAACATATTTACATTAAAACTACCTACCATAGAGACTGACACATACTTTTATTATTTTATTTTTTTTCTACTATATTTAGTAATTGATTCCTGTGGTTATTAAACTCACTGATTTATTTGTAATTTGTTTTACTTGGTGTGTCAATATGTAGGCTTGTAATTAAGTAACTCGGAACAGGTAGGGACTTGGTGACCTGTATTACAGGTGTTACTACCTACCAGGCACCAGCGATCCACAGCCAAAACTTGTTCTCAGTATAAGGTTGTCTGTATTTTTTGGCTTGTGGTGAGAAAAAACGTTATTTATTATTATTATTTTGGGAAAACGTGTAATTTTTCTTAGCTCTAGGCTGGTTTTTAAGCTACATTAACGGGCTAAGTCAAGTCAATGTAGCGTGTTGGGAGAAATTTCATTTTCTTCGATCTGCATGAATTTTCTTACTATTCTGCAGGTGTTTAAAAGTGCAGCTTTTTTGAGGGTAATGTAAGTGGAGTCTTTTAGTCTATTACTTTGAGGCTGTTTTGGAGATGACGAGGTATGACGCCCGAAGTGGACACAACAATGGGCACTACATACACTTTTTCTTGCCTCCAAATCCTGGTTACTTCTTCTTTTAGTTCAGCATATTTGCTAATTTTCTCACCTATTGTTTTTTGCAAATTTGTGTATTAGGGACTGCGATATCGATTAAGTAAGTGACTTTATTAATTGTATCTTGTAGAGTTATATCTGGTCTGTTGTAGTGAATGGTCCTATCAGTCAGTATGGCGCGGTCATAATACAGTTTGTATTATTATATTATTGATAAATTAATCCGTGGGTAGGTACGTCTTTACAGTGACGGCTGAAGAAGTCCAAACTTTAACGTTGGTTATTATTAATTTAATTATTTTTTTTTTCGATACGAAAATCATCCAATGACATCTCCGCGCCATTTGAACGGAGCGGGAGATAGTGTCAGACTTTTATTGACTAAAAACCTACTAATGTTACTTCGTTGCCATTTATACCGGGGCCGAGCCTTCCTTTCAGAAATCGATCCTTGGCCCCAGTACCTAGGCTTCAACCCCTTGCTGGGCCCCTTATGAGGAATCCTACCGACTGCATATCAGGTTATAACATTTAAAATCTTCACAGATTGGAGGTGTATTTCTAGTGCCGTTATAATAACACATAATAAAGTAGTAGATTATGTGACTAGGGCATAAAGTCGCGGGCGGCATGTTGAATTCCGAGAGATACGAAAGTTGCTAAGTTTTAGTCCCTAACGTCGTGAGGGATTTGTATAATTAACTCCCGAGCACTGCGAGGGAATAAGAGTTAATATAGAAACCTGGGTGAAGTCTAATCACATACATATGTCTATTAAAGTTTTGTTTTTTGATTTGTAACATTTTCAAATTACTATTTCTGCTCTAGGTTGGAGCGAAAGGGCGTGTTAGACTTTAACTCACCTGTGTCCTTAAGTTGCCTAGTGTAATTGAGCCACGCTCACTATGCGTTCCCGCAATGGTACTCACGTACAACATGCACAATATTCTCGGTTTTCGCTCTAATCGTAAAATTATAATAAATATTAAAGTATGCATATAGCCTATGATGCTCATACTAAAGTACAACAACATAAGGTACGTAGGTGAAGATTCGGGCAAAAGCTATTTCTTTTTCTTATGGGAGTTTTACTCGCACTTGGTCGGTTTTTAAATTGTCCGCATCATCAGTCTCGTCTTCCTTCAGTAATGCTAGCAAAGGAGGTGGCCGACCGCATCAGGGAGAGGCAACGGGGCGTCGCCCCAGCCACCGACGGGATTCCAATCCCGATTTCCGGCCACCGTAGGCGCGGGCTTGCGGACGGCGTGCAATGGGTAGCACGCTGTCCGATCGTCCGGTAACCGACCGGACCGAGCCTAAGTCGTCGACGGCGCGTTCTGTTACCGCGCGCCTCAAGGAGCTGTCAAACCGTAGAGGCCCAGCCTGCTAGCTGCAGGCAGGCAGGGTCGAAGCCTGCTGAGGTCATGGGTCAGCTTCCGAAAGGAATACCCCGGCCCCGGCACGATAGGCTACGAAAGAACGGGGTAGGTTTTTAGTCAGTAAGAGTCTGACACTACTTCCCGTGCCGCCCAAGGGCGGGATTGGTCATTGGATGATTTTACCTACCATAAAAAAAAGTCTCATCCCCCTTACTACTGAGTATAGACTTCCTTCCTTTTGTACCATGCTTCCCTAGTCTGGAACTACGAATATCCTCAATTACATTGTATTGTTGCTTTTTAATTTGTACGTAATTAAATTATCTATTCGGTAACAGGATCTCATGAAGAATGCATATTTTCATTTATCTTTCGTTTCTGTCATGCCTTTTCTGTTTTGCCATTTCGAAATTCACTCATATTTAAACCACTCTAGGGACTGAGTTTTCAAATCCATCCTTAGTTATATACTTCCATATTTAACAGAAGGAGAAAATCTGTAACATTTCATACTCTTAGATCTAAACCAAGGGTTTAGGTGAATAATTTGTTAAATTATGTCAGAAGTTAAATGTCTTATTTGCAGAAACATGCCGGGCGATATTATTTCTCCTGGGGCACAAGGAGTTTTTAGACAGGTATGCCTAATAGTTATCAGATTTTCCTCGTATCGTAATTTCCTTTTTTTCTATATTTCGAGAGGTTTACTAATTATAAGCATATAATAGTACATTTTGATACAAGTGGGGAAAATTTGTCATTGCAGCCGACGCGAAATTCACCCGAGCCGTACAGGCTAGGGTATTATAGAGCCGAGTGCTGCATTGACAAATCTCCACGTGTATGAAACGACGTTTTTCAATACACTTACAAAGAAATACGATGAAAAATCTACCAATATGATCTATCTTCTATCGGAAAATTACGACGCATTTTTATTCATTTTGCAATGAAGAAAATTTTCCAAAGTTACCTTATAATTTAAATTAAATTTGATGGCAGTAGGCTATCGCAAGTATTTTTACCTCAATCACATAATCTAGCGGCGTAGTATCTAAAGGATTCTCTTCAAATCTTCTTTTTCACAACTATCACAAATGAATAAGTTAGTTACTATTAGGTGTACTTTTTTCCCGCGCATAACCTTTGCAGGTTGAAGGAGAAGCAAAGGTATCAAACCGTATACATCCTAATATTAAAAACACAAAAATTCAAATATTTTTGAATTTAGAACACAGATAATATAATTGTTAATTTGTTGGTATAAATTATTGCTTACTTATCATGTCTATTTATGATATTCTGTTCAAAAACACAATTTAAATTTTCTTTAAATATTAAAACATTTAAAAAATCCGCCTCTTTGCTTAAAAAAAAAACACACCGTGACGAAATAGGAATGAATTATGCAGCAGTATTATTATGCTAATAAAAATTATGCGAAAACGTTATGCCAAACTATATTATTGTGCCTTAAAATTTTATGCCAAGAGGGGTTTTACCATTTCCAGAATGTAGGACTCGATGAGAATTTATAGATGTTGAGCACTGTTCTGGCTGTCAACTGTCAACAGACTACTTGTCTGGTTGTCAAGGCATCACATATATACATAGGATGGTTTTAGGAGGGTTTCAAGAGGGAGCAATGAAATCCTTGGGGAGGCTCGCGTGACGGATTAAGAACACGAGTACCTAACAGTTTAGTCAATAGTTTGGCAGACATCACCTCCCGCCACAGGGCGCAGGATATGCGTGAGGATATCCCCACTTAAAAAGAAATAAATACCTTCTTGTTCATCATCAGCCTTTTAATTTTCCTACTGCTGAGACACAGGCCTCCTCTCTGAGAGAGGGTAAAGGGCCGTAATCCACCACGCGGGCCCATGCGTGAAACCGTGTCCTCCAGGCGGTCGACATAATAGTGAGAACCGAGCGGTTTTTTCGTACAAATCAGGTGCAGGAACGTACCGAACTTATCATGTCTGAGGAGGACCTACGTGATGCGTCATGCGGAAGGTGAGAGCGCCGTGACGTCTCCCCCGCCGCTCCCCCAAAGTGGGGTACTTACCGCCATGATGATGGTGTGCCCAAGGTACAGCAGGGCTATCATTTCACGACCTAGAGTGTACAGCTCCATGCTCCATCCCTCTTTCTTGCTTGCTCGCCTGACTTTTTAACACGTAGTGGTAAGGCCCCTGCCCCTACCACGAGCTCTTAACGCGATCCAATTTACGACGTAAACTGAACCGTTCAAGAGATGGAGCTATATAAAGTGTATCTGGTATAGCTCAACCCTTTTCCTCGCTCGTCCTACTTACATTTTAGCAAATCACAATAACTCTCTTGGATGATACAGGTTACTAGATGATATCACTAATCTAAGTTATAATATCCGCGGTTTTTAAGATCTAAGTAGGCACATATCTTTGAAAGGTTAAACAAACAAAGACATTAATGTTAGTTAGGTTTTTTTTTTTTTTTTTGGTAGGTAAAATCATCCATTGACAAATCCCGCCCTTCGGTGGGGCGGGAAATAGTGTCAGACTTTTACTGACTAAAAACCTACCTTTCCGTTCCTTGCTTTTGTCCCGGGGCCCGTGGTGACACTCTCGCATAACCTTTGAATGTTAGTTAGGTTGATTTCTTTTACACGTGCAGGCAAATATTTGATTACCCCGTAAGCTTTTCAATAATCTTTATTACCCTTTATCCTAATGACCTCTTAAGTGACCTCTTTACAACACGGTAGGGAAAAATTAGAAGAAAATTAAAGTGATCAATTCGTTAAAGTTATAGGATACTACCTAGGTAAGAGTTGAAGCAGTGCGGATAGCAGCCCCGCATGCGGAATTGCTCCGCATGCGGGGCTGCTGCCCGATATTACGCTCCGTGTCCCGCATGCATATTCCACGCATTACAATAAATACTTGTATGAAAATAACATTTGCAGGAGCTACTCATGGGTAGCAATCCCGCTTGCGTGATGGATCTGCACAATATTAAAACCCCCCAAATGTGCCAGTTTCATCAAAATGTAAAAAAGAAACCTTCCGACCGAATTCCGATACGGTTACACGTGGTAGCTCACCAGAGATGTACGCAAGAGCGTAACGCGCAACGTCACAATTATTACTTAATAGCCCTTATATTTTGTGACTATTAAATTTGGTCGGATTCGCGCTATAATCGCTTTTAATGCAATTCGGAACGCGGGGACTATAGTGCACCAGTGCATGCGCAAACACAGGTGCACTGTGTTCCTATTTTAGGAACTCTTATAATCCGGTGGGATGGCAAAGACTACCAAAGAGAAATCTGCAGAACCAATGGCTTTATGTACTTTCCGCGAGGCACGAGAATGGCACACCACTAACTTCAAAACCGTTATTATAAATAGAAAAACCCAATATCACTTTTTACCCGATCCGAATCGAATGCAGGACCAGTCACGCTTCTGACCATAAAATCAACGAAGATTAAAATAGACATACGTACATGTATCAAATGACGATAATATTTTAGCACTTTTGCGAGGAAATTATAAACATCAATATTTAGCCAATTTTATACGCTTAATAAGTATTTTAATAATGAATTCCTGGATAGCTTGGGCACGTGTGTTCTTTTTCCGTTGTGTAGTTTGGTCCAGACGATTTTGACTTTTGAAAAAAAAGTCAAAATCCTTTGAATAAGGTTTGTAAGCAACAATATTGAGGGTATATTAGAGGGTAAATAGAGTAGGTTCTTCCCTTTTGTTACACCATTTAAGTTTTTACCTTATACCTATCCTATATTAGGTACCGACCTTCGGCCTTAGTGGCTCATAATTTGCCTACCTAAGTATCTACCTACATAACAACTAAGGATGTAACTAGCAAATAAATCTTCATGACTAGTTGGTCGTGTCGTTTGAGGGATTCCTACCGTTAAATGGAAAATATAGCAGCCATAAATCAAACCACACCAGAAGAACCAGAGGAACTTAAAGGTTCCTTCCCAAACGTTTATTTTCAAAACAATTAACCATCAATTATCAATCAGTTCAATTATTAGAACTTATCATGGTAACGCATCGGCAGGACTATCTTCCGGAGGTATAGGTACAATCTTCAGAACCTTTTCTCGAATTGGTAGGTTTACTTTTGCCCTTTCATACGGTAAGAGAACCAATCTCCCTCGAAAATTGGCTCTTGTCACATCTCTTCCCTAAGTATTTCGATCAACAATTTAACAATTGCTGATCAAAGCCTACAGTTTGGGAGCCATTTATCGGAAGTGCTCCTTGAAATTCCAAAGGCTGTCGAGGACAAGACCTAGGCACTTCATCGTCGACACGATGCTGATGTGAACCCCTCTTATTGTAATTTGGTAATTAGGTGGTGACGCGGTCCGGTGGCTATAAAAACACATGGCCTCAGAATTGCGTAGAGCCGCCTCGAGTCCCAATTGCTGAATATTTTCCGCGACTGTTGCAACACCGCGTTTAGCTAGTTCGGTTGCCTCCTGATGCGACACCCCCCTGCCTCAGGACTAGCGTGACGTCAACGTAACAGACTATGTTGACACCGCTGGGAAACCGATATCCCACAAGGGCAGCTCCAGTACCGATCTTTGTCGGATATTGCACGGCATCTCTCGCTGTTTCAACTCTCCCTGATGACCGGGGTAAGTGACGAACCTGTCCGCCAAATAAGCCTTGATCACACGATGGAGGTAGATCGACACCCGGTTATACCGGAATATCTTCCTTATATAACTCCAGCCAGAGCAAGGTATTAAAGGCTTTGTAACTGTCGAGAGATACTGCCGAGATGACTACGCGCATGATGGTATTACCATGGAATGCCTCCTGTAAAAGCCGAACTAGCTGTCCCCACGATTCGCTCCACCCGCACCTGCCGCTCGACGAGGCGGTCTGAAATTACCTTCTTATTTAAAGTACATGCCCACCTCGTCGAGCAGCACGATAGACCGGTGTGTGGATGGAGAGTCAGCAGATCGCCCCGGGTTCCCAATCAGGCCCAATTTTCCTGTTTCCCAACGAAGTGGGTAATGGCCCCTCCTTTACAGCTCCCTTAGTCGGAGGCTCTCGGGTATATTACTCTCTATAACTCCCGCTATATTACTGTAATTTCATCAAAATCCGTTCAGTAGTTTTGGCGTGGGATAGTAACAACCATCCATCATTATTTATTTATTTCTTTATTGCACACCTTAACTTACTAAAGGACAAACATTTATAAAAAAAAATAAGTGTAGGTACAATAGGCGGTCTTATTGCTTATGGCAATTTCTACCAGACAACCTTTGGATGGACTCGAAGAAAGGAAAGGAGTTGGGGTTGTCAGTGTACAGACGCCAGCACGTCAATCTACCCCAATCTGTCAAATTTTACCAATCGAACATTAACCTTCCTGTATTGTGATAAGGTTGAAAATCTATTAAAGAAATTTGACAGATTGAGGTAGGTTGATGTGCTGGCGTCTGTACAACAATATAAATAATACAATAGAAAAAAAAAATACATACATAAGTTATCAAATAATAAACTAATAAATATTAAAATATACAAAAGAGAAAGGAGAAGAAAAATTAAAGTGATAGGTAGTGCTCCTTTTTCACTTTTATATTATTAGTTAGATCACCAAAAGAGTCACTCACCCGGGGCGCTTACGTAAGGCAAATAAGGAACAAACTAGTGGGTTTTAGCCAGTAGGTACCTATAAATGCCATTAAATCTACCCGGTGTTTACACCGCACCGCCTCGTCTCGTTGTCGATAGGTGATCCACGGGTGGACGCCGGGTTATCACTAGGTTTACACGTGTGTTTCGTAATGTAAAATTTTACAATAAAGTATCGTCCTCGCGTGAATCTATCGCGGCTAGCGCGCGGTCCACTTGAAACTCGCGCGTTTGCAATGCGCAGTCAACGCAAGGCAAGCATGCGAGCAGCGAGTTGTCACCGAGTGGTCCACAAGGCGCCTTCCGCGCGTGTAGGGCTACGACTACGACCGAGATGACCCGGTAACGATACGGAGTTGATGTAGTACAAGTTAATATAAAGAATAATAGCCTCAGGAGGCGAGGCGGTGCGGGGTGGGTTCCGGGTGGCTCTAATGAGCTGTGACCTTAAATTTGACATGCACTCCCTCTTCGCCCAAGGGTAGGAGATTTCATTAGATGATTTCCCACCTAAAGAAAATCCCAGGGCGCTCAGATGTTTAGAGCTGGTTCTGGTTTCACACACGGTGCGTTTATTTCCTGCTACGCACTCCTGGGTGTAGTGGTCGGCTCCTGCCAATTTAACTTATTGTAAATACCTATTTACCGTAAGTAATAATCGTAGTTTAGGTAGGTTTAAGTATTTTCTAATATTTATTATCATTTTTTCAATATTGTTTATTTTAAAATGTTGTAAGATTGTGCCATCTGTAAAATTTTTGACGCTAGCCTCTACAAGTTGTGTAAACAAATTAATAGATGACGTTAGTGTTGGATTTCGAAATACTTCTGTTAAAATTCACTCAATAATATCATTAGCGATTCAGTTTTTAATGTTTACCCAACAAAATAATATTTAGATCTCTAGCTTTGTTTACTTTGCGTTTTTCAGAAATCATTCGGGGCATGCGATCGTCAAAAAACCGCATTGTCGTCATATGCGCGGGCCGCTCGCCTGTCGATCGGAACGGCCGCGGCAGGGATCGGAAATTTATTCACTCGCAAAATGGCGACTGCTACTGCAAACAACTTGTGTCCATGGCCAAATAGTCAAAATGATTATGAACTACGGGATGTTATTGGTAAGTTTTTTATTAAACCATATAATTCTGTAATCATGTAAGCGCTTTTTTCATTTTTGGATTTTGTAAATATTCATAAAAACCTTATTCAAGGTCTGCTTGACTCCGACTGTCAAACTCCATATGATCTGCGAAATGTCAATGATTTTTTTTGGGATTTCTGTTGTTAGCACAAATTCATAATTATTTAGTGTACACAAAAATATAACATAATATATGGAGATACAGACAGTTCATGTACGAAGGCAAGCTTAATTCAGCAATAAGTTTTCTTCCCAGCAAACCTTTGATATTATTATTTATATTAGAAATAAAAAAAACTATAAAGAAAAAGCTGCGATCATTCTGTATCAGCTGGGAAATTAATTGGCTGACGCACAAAATATCAGTATATTATAAAATGACTTGAACTGTAGTTTATATTTAATGTCTTTGCTTGAACCTAAGCCGCTTTGAACTTGTAGGTTTATTGTTGGTTGATTATAGGTGTTGGAGCCACGGCCGTCGTTCACGCGGCGTTCTGTGCACCGCGCGGTGAGAAATGTGCCATAAAACGTATAAACTTAGAGAAATGGAACACATCCATGGATGAATTATTGAAAGAAATACAGGTAAACACCTAAATTAATATTATAACTGGTTCTGTAAAGAATGTTACATACGTACCAATATTATTTTTTTGTTTTGCAGGCTATGTCAAGCTGTAATCATGAAAATGTGGTGACATACTATACTAGTTTTGTAGTACACGATGAGCTGTGGCTGGTCCTAAGGCTACTTGAAGGTGAACGTTTTCACATGAATTGTTATAGTAAACAATGCCCAAAAACTTAATAATTTGAGTGTCAAGACACCCGGCGAGCCCGCCCAGTAGTACAGTCCTGTTTTCTTTTCTTATGAACCTATATGGTGTCCCTACTAAAGGGTAATAGAACAAATATTGTTCAGTTATTATTGCTATAGTTTGTTTAAATACAGCAGAAAGTAGCTATACTGACAGAGACAATTTTACCATTTATGAGTAGGTACAATATATCCACTTTGTTATTTGTTACTATATTGTTGTGTGTGTATCAGACAAAGAACTCAAGGAATATTTGATGTACCCACACAAATAAACTACTGAAGCTTTGAGTATATAGGAAAAATATTAACATTATATTGGAATTTTACCTGTTTAAAATACACAAATTTTATTTTAAATGGGTATTCTTTGATCTTTCAAAGAATACCCATTTAAAATAAAATTTAATATACCTCTTACTGAATATCAGCTCTTGCTGATATTCTTTCCTAGAGTAATCCAAAGGATGGACCTTAATTTTTATTACAATCTATCCTTGTATATAGAAATCCTAAACTATTTACTAAATAATTACAAAACATTCTTTTACTGTTTTTCCATGTTAATAAGCTACAATATCTGGAGTGTCAGAGGCTGCCTATTTATTCCAAATAAACATACCACAGTTCTTATTTGCTCTGTTACATGAGCTCGGTCTTGTGTACAGCTAGCATTATATTGATTTAATAAATAGTTTAAGTTTTTGTATCAAATGTTTCAGGAGGCAGTTTGCTTGATGTAATTAAACACAAGATGAAAGTGGCGAACTGTAAGCATGGTGTATTTGATGAGGCGACTATCGCCACGGTTCTCAAGGAGGTCCTCAGGGGATTAGAATATTTTCATAGTAATGGACAAATTCACAGGTAGATTATTATTCTAAAATACTAGATGTCCAACACGGCAATAAATTCTTGTTTAACATTCATTCTAGACATTTCTTTTTGTGTGTCTAGTTCTTGCTTACATCGGCTCAATTTCGATTTAAAGTTTTATGGCATTGCTATTTATTTTCTGTGTGTTTATGTTGCAAGTTTTATGCTATGTTATGTCATGACCTGTGGTTTTTGGAGTGTGGTTTGGTTTTATTTAGTTGTAAACCTTAAAGAAAATATCTAGATCAACTGCACCAAAGTTGCTTGGTCATCATTCTGTTCACAGTTGGATAATAATAGTAATTTCAATATCAAGACAATGGCTGTGTTAACCTCTACATCTATAAAAAAGTATTTATGAGCATTCTAAAGTTATCAAAATGTTTTTGTCATGGTTGAAGTTTATCATTTTTTTTTAGAAAAAATGAAGGAAAAGTCCTTGCTCAGTTGTGGGAGAGCAATGGCTTGATTAAAAAAAACTTTTTTTTAATGGCGCTTTAGTGTTTCTAAGCTGTGCCTGCCTGCCTGCTTGCCAAGTAACACACATACATATTACATACGCCTGCTGTATTGCGAATGCTATCAAATAATTTTATGCAGTGTAAGCAATAATAGGATCATTTGAGCAACTGCAAAATATATTTCTGTACTACTTTAAATATCAATGTAATCATTCACCTCAAGTTATTGTGTTTTATCTAGATAATTAATAATATTATTTCTTGCTCTCAAACCGCGAAATATACTAATGATATTTGAGAATGTAGAAAATATTTGACCAGATTTATACATGCCATGTATAAATCTGGTCAAATCTTTTATTGTGTTGATTGTTAGTACATAATATTGTAGCGAATAAATTTATTTTAATATACATCGAATTTAATTGCTATTTATTGCTCTGCTCAAAGACCTAATTATCTATAAAGTTTTGATGTATATAGTCACAGAAGCATTATTTTTACAGGGATATAAAGGCTGGAAATATATTGTTAGGAGAAGATGGTACAGTACAAATAGCTGATTTTGGTGTGTCTGCGTGGCTGGCCACTGGCAGAGACATATCCAGGCAGAAAGTTAGACATACATTTGTGGGCACACCCTGTTGGATGGCCCCAGAAGTTATGGAACAAGTGAGAGTTGTATGATTCTAACACTACTAATACTTTTTTTTTTGGTTGTTTTTACTAACTTTTGGTTGAAATCATTAATTAAAGAACCACCTGCGTGAGCGATTAAGTATTTTGCGGCGATATTATCGTTCTATAGCAACTCGATGAACCTGTCTCCATATGGAAATATTATCACACCAATTAGATGAATTACGTTAACAAGCAAATCATCAACTCTCAGCGAATCTCTCGCACGTGGAGGTGGCGCCTATGAAATAGCTCATAATTAGTTCTCACTACTACCTTTCCCCTTACTGATGATGTTTAATAGCCCACTCTACTGATATCTATTAAAAAACCCACAGCAAAATAAACCCAAACGTCACATGAGCAAATCTCTGTTAGTGAGGGAATACATAGAATAGCTTATCTATGTTGATATGGAAACTATATATCGAGAACTGTAGGATGGTTTCAAATTACTTTACAACCTAGATAGAGTTCGCTGGGCGTGACTTTGTAATAAACTATAGCTAATAGGATGTCGCCTTTTATTTTATAGCTACAATAATAATAGACATTGTAGGTTTTTTTTTTAGTTTTGCACTAATTACGGCTAAAAAGCAATTATTAAAAAAAAAATGAATTTTCAGGACCATGGTTACGATTTTAAAGCTGATATCTGGTCTTTTGGGATAACGGCGATAGAAATGGCGACAGGCACGGCGCCATATCACAAGTATCCTCCAATGAAAGTGTTGATGCTGACATTACAAAATGACCCACCTAATTTGGACACTGGTAAGGTGAAAAACATTTGGTAACATATTAGTAAAACTCTTTGTGAGACAGGTTGGTTAGAGAAGTACTACCTCTTCTCCTCTAATCTGTGCAAGCAACATCTGCTAAGATGCTGCCATAGGTAAAATATTTGTAATTTATGTATGTAGGGTGGATCTCATGTACTGAGACAGAGCAATAATTCAGAAAATTGGGTACTAACTCATGTTTCAGTCTGTTAAACATATAATATATCACTGTCCAACATGGAACTCAGCTATTATTTATTCCCTAACACAAGCTAAAAACAGGTTTATAATTCACCATAATCCAAGTGTTCATTGTTGGTTCTTACTTGATTCAAAAAAACTACAAGTGTTAAAGATTAAACATTTCTGTATAGATACATAGAAATGTCCATGTTGTTGAAAGTCACTTAGATCAGTGGTGCTATTCTATAAGAAAACGCAGCGCTGTCTCAACGACGAACACCCAAATAGAAGACATTGGATTGTCAACCTAATTTACCTATATATTGGATTGTTAATTCATTGTATCCTATTTGGCTGTTCGTCCTTGCGGCAGTGCTGTGTTTTCTTATAGAATAGTACCACAGATCAGTATGGAAATAATTTAAATTTCAAATTTACTTTTTATAAATCTAACAATATTATTGACAACAAATATACTATGTCACATAGGTGCAACAATATAAAAACGCTGTATCCTCATAAATATAAGATTTAACCTACTTGTTATTTATCACAGAATTTTCCTCTTTAATTAGCTCCTACTCATAAATATTTTTATTTGCAGGTGCTGATGAAAAAGAACAATACAAAGCTTATGGAAAAACATTTAGGAAAATGATCATAGATTGTTTGCAAAAAGACCCATCGAAAAGGCCAACGGCTACAGAATTACTAAAACATCCATTTTTCAAGAAAGCCAAGGACAGAAAATATTTAACACAAACTCTAGTCGCTATTGGTCCTAGTATGGAAACTAGGGTGCATAAGGTATGTGCAAATTACCCATAGGTGCAAGAAATAATGCAAGAGTTACTGAATTTCTGTTACATATACAAGCCAAAACCACTGAACAAGAAACTAATTTAGATGAATTTTGGTATAGAGATAGACTTAGGGTTGCCAACTTTCTTTACGAGAAATAAAGTATTTTTTTATCTGAGAAGAATTAAAACAGTATTTTAGGAAAAATACTGTATTTTATTTATTTTATACTATATTGTAGACACAAAAAATGCAAAAAAAAAAAATCCGGCTCTGTTGCTATTCTCATGCCGCTATGCATTAATAACTGAAAAAAACTCTTTCAGTGTAATTGCTGGGGGGGTGGGAACAGAAAGTTGACATGAGACAATTTTAGTAATCATTTTAAATTCTTCTTTATATGGATCCACTTATATCCAATACTCATTTCAAGAAAACACATTTGGACTGATTCATTCTGTAACTCCATTGTTGTGGTTAGAAAACAAAAATTGTGCGTGTTTAATTCTAACACTTATAGCATTTTGATGCTATAAGTTGTTGTATACTTTATTTTTGATTAACAGTAAAAAGTATAATTTAGTGAAAAACAGTATAATACTGCTTTTAACAGTATTAGTTGGTAACCCTAGATAGACTGCACCTTAGAAAAGGAGAATCAATACTTTTTATCATGAGGGTACATTTCCTTAGGATAATTTACGACTAGCACGTGCGTAATCCGCTGTCAGAAGCTAAAAGGATAAATATAAGGATAAACTGTAGAGATTGCTGTATATTGTTATTGACTGATGTACACTAGCGACCCGCCCCAGCTTCGCACGCGTGTAATGGTGATATTAATTATATTATGCATGTATTATACATATAAACCTTTCTCTTGAACCACTCTGTCTATTAAAAAAACTGCATCAAAATCCGTTGCGAAGTTATAACAAGATTTAAGCAGAATGGGGACAGACAGCGGGTAGTGAAAAACATCACAGCACCAAATCTGAGTGCTATATACAGATTATGTGTCTGACTAATAATGTAATGCCACTAAACATAGTTTGCATGGCTCATACAGTGCTTACGTAATACTAACCGCCGCTAATGCATACTCTGTGTCAATGAACATTTTAGAGATTTACATATGTGATGCAATCAGTCGCCGCGACGCCAAATGAACAGGCGCACTTAATCACATTATTGTAAACAATGATATTACCAAGCATTGTTGCATATTGTGGAGAGGCTTACATGTTATATTTCGTTACGATGTTGAATAATAATTGTTATAGAAAATGACTAGCACTTTGCCAGCGACTTCGTTCGCGAAAAAGTTTTAAATCGTGTTTTGAGGGTTGTTTTGAGGTCTTTATTATTCATTTTGATTAAAATTTGTGCTAAGTTTCAAGTATACCAATATACGAATACAAACGATTTCCCCTTTTCATCCCCATAAAGGTTGAATATATGTAAACCTCTTCTTAGTGCTCATCTATGCTATAAAAGGAAGCCTTGTACATAATTTCACGCACCCAGTTTCAGTCCCATTAGTTGCGGGTGTGCGTATCAACTACAAACAGGTCAAAATCAGTCAGTTTCTTCTATTATTTATGAAGATTTTTTCTGTCCTAAAGATACTTATATTTTTTTTATCCAGGCAAGTAAACATTCGAAAGGAGCGTCAGGTAGGCTGCACCGCACGGTGACTGGCGAGTGGGTGTGGAGCGAGGAAGAAGAGGAACCGTCAGGTGAAGCGCCCGAGTCTGATGATGAACCATCCTACAATGAGGACAAGCGGCCCATGAACGAGCTGCAAAAGGCTGACTCTAGTGGCAGTGATAATGAAGGCACTGAGGTGAGCTTGTCAAATCACAACAAACTATATACCGTTCATAATACACGATGCATCATTTGAATCCAAATCCACCCATTGTGTGCAGAGTATGAACACATATAGAGTAAAATAATTGCATTATCGTTAAATTAGCCGAATGCAGGGTCATGTATGGTTACTTTGAACGCCACCAACATTCGGCAATAAGGCATAAGCCATAAACAACCTTATAATGTTCCCACTGCTGGAACTCAAGCCTGCTCTCTAACAGAGGGAAAGGGCCGTAGTTAACCACTCGGGCCCAATGCGGGTTGGTGGATGTCATATGTCTTTGAATTTTTGGTTCTAGGATATGCCGGTTTCCTTACGATGTTTTACTTCATCATTTTGAGAGCATTAGTGATAAAATAAATTACATAAAGTAATGCGCCTGGCTGGGTTCTAACTAAAATTCGTAAGTCGGGGCCGTTAACAGTCTGCCACCATTCTCTTCAACTACCACTCTCTTCAACCACAACTTTCCTCATTCGGCAATGCATTGACTAGTCACATTTGTCCGACATCGATTTTGTGTCGACGTCACACTGGTGTTGTGCCAGCCTTCTACGCCCGAAAAAAGGTCGTGTCGCATCTCCCTTGCCTATGAGTAGTTTAATATTGAACTGTGAACAATTGAAGCTGTCCACATTTATCGGATGTCAGAGCTGACATTTCACTCCCCGCTACCCTCTGTTCCGCCTACCCGTGCGTCACCACAGCAGATGGCCACATCGTGGCGCAAGCAGAGCTATCGTGTTTTATCGTGCGCACGTTAGATATTTCGTAATAATGGAAACAAATGTAAATCCTAAAGCATTAATCACTAGTTCAGGAAAGATTAGGTGTACTTTGAAATAAAATTCTACAGCTGCGATCGGGTCTTACATCCATTTGATGTGAGCAGACCACATTTAGACATGCATCTAATTTCAATTAAATCATCTGCTAAACCACTTTACCCAACTTGCAGCTGAAAACCAGACAGTATTTTAAAACCTCTAATTTAATAATACTATTTTTGTAACAGGAGCTACCTAAGCAGCCAAAGCCAGCACCAGCACCAGTGCCAGTTGCCTCAGTTGTGCACCAAGAAATTGAACCAAATCGCTTACCAATGCAACCTGCTGATGGAGAACCACCAGTCATTAACTTAGTATTACGATTAAGGTAAGTGTAAAGTTGGTGGATACTGTCTCTCATAGAGAGTATATTGCTAATTGTGTATACGTCATGGCCAGATCCTAGAAAGTGATCATTTCATGATATGGCCAATTAAAATTGACCAGATCGTTTAAATCGTTAAAGTTCGATGATATTTCAATCCTCATTTGACCTACTTTCTTTAAACCGTTTATTATCATAGAAATCCTACATCCTTGATATGGTTAAACGAGGATTGACATATCACTAAATGTCAACGTTTATACGATCTGGCCAGTTTTAGTGAACAATTCTTAGATCTGGCCACGACATATACATTGTATAGCGGTGAATGAAGTCAGGCTGTGGATTTGAATGTTGCATAGGTAATAAATAGCCAAAGCGAGGTCGATCGACAGTCGGTCTTGAACGATTCCCAAAATAATCTATAGATAAAATTATTATCTTTAAACCATCATCATCATAATTTCAGCCGATAAGATGGGTATCGTCATCTAAGCAGAACATATTGATGCGGGCGTGGTCATCAACTCATTAGGATATCTTACTTGTGCTGGTTGGCATCATAAGCCCCCTAGAAAACTATTGGGTTGAAAATTTGCTGTGTCACATCCATAGCATCATGCAGTTCAAATACTGTTTCTGTGTGTACTGTACGGTAGACAATCTCTGCGACTAAGCGAACTCGTATAGAGATAATATACTCGTATAACGTTGCGATCATGCTAGTGAAAATTTGAACATAAGATCCGTGGGACCCCTTCTCGCTGATTTCATCTGGATACTAGAGCGACAATCTTTGCTGGCTTAGGCTGGCAGAGTAAATGGATGGAATTTAATGGCGTGGAAAGGTTTTAAGTTCCTATAGCTCGGAAGTCGCTACCGAACGGCTAGGTGGGGCGGTGCCTCGGGGCCTCCAATCTCCTGGGAGCTCCCAAAACCTGATTAGTAAACTTTGCGACGGTTGCCGAAACTCGAGATAAATGTAGTGATATTGGAGAGGCCTATACAGTGCTGTTGACGGACGGTGATTAAAATTGGTACTTGCGTATGCGCATGTTGATGACAACTTCTTTCGCACTTTAACTATTTTCAACGAACGTTACAGGAACTCTAGTCGCGAGCTCAACGATATACGCTTCGAGTTCATCATGGGAAAAGACACGGCTGAGGGCATCGCGATGGAGCTAGTGGGTGCGGGTCTCGTGGACCCGAACGACTCCGTGCCCATTTCCCTCAATCTCGCCAAGTTGCTGGACGCACAGATGGTCGACGTCTCCTCGCCTAAAGCGGTTACATTCCATTTGGTAAGATGTTCAATGATCAATACGTAGCTCGAATGCTCTATTGAGCTTTTCTTAGTTGCATACTGGCACTGACCTTTACATATACCACTGGACAGGCTGTTCCATATGTTTGACAGCTCATTCTTTGTGCCTATTTGAAGCGCCGCTCGCGAGCGTCTAGAGAACTAATATGACATTTATATGCAAATGAGTATAGAGAAATAATAATAATAATATTCCACAACTATCACACAACGTCGTCTAGTCCCAAGTTAAGCAGAGCTTGTGTTATGGGTACTAGACAACTGATAAACATATTACCACTACTGTACATGAAGTTTAAATAAATAAATAAATAAATGATCATGCTCATTACACAAACATTTGTCCTGGGTGGGAATCGAACCCACGACCTCTGGCATAGCAGTCAGGGCCACTAACCACTAGACCAACAGACCAGTCAAAAATGAACAGTACTACAGTACAGTACAGTACAGTATTTTTGTATTTAGAATTAATTTCAGGAAAAGTTGTCTGAAGATTTCTCATGTAAAAATAAGGTTCTGTGTGTGTTTAGTGTTTAGGGGCCATTCAAGTATAACGTAAGCGCTACCTTGGGTCTTTGCTTTGCTTATTTTTGATGACATGGGGTATGGGGGCGTCTGGATGGTGATTACGGTAGCAGTTTTTTTTAAGAGAACAATATCGATGTTCCACAAAATCACATGAAAATGAGTAGACAGACATATCACTGAGCAATGTTTATTGTGGGAGGGTTAGGGCCCCTTATGGTGATACCGACAATTCGTGATCTTTTTAAATGAGGTTCTGTGTGAAATAGTTTTGTTCAATTTGGTTATTTCTTTTGCAGAATTCGGTTGGGCCCAACGAAGAATTCGACGACAAGACACTGATAGGATTTGCGCAAATATCAATAATTGAGTAAGGACATCAGGGTTTAATAGTATCGTGTAAGAGGCGTAGAGATGTGGTCGGCGCGGCGGCGTCTAGCTAAATGTACTTGGATTTGTTTATGGTGCTAAAATGTGAAGGCTTCATCAAATGACGGTAATTTAATTTCCATTTGTATATTATGTTAAAATTGGCCATTTTTTCCATCGAGCCAAAGAATTTTAGTCTTAAAACTTAATTGACGATTTGATGAGTAGTTGGTAAGATATTTGTTTTTTTTTTTTTTTTTGTTAATTTGTATGCGTTTGCATATTCGTAAAGTTTAAATTGTTTTTATTGATTTATAATTTTACTGTATATGAATGAGTCGCCGTTTTAGCCACGGAAGTGTAAAATCTGGTTGTTTTTAGGACTAGGAACTTACCAAACATATCTTCACGTGTTCCTTGCATCGTAGTTTTAAAGCATCATTCAGTATTCGATATTCTACTGGTTATAATCATAAGCCTCTAATTTACAAGTATTTGAAATAACATGAAACATCTTTCTTTCCGGCTATAACCATAGATTGTAGACGAAGTCAGAGCTAATCATTTTGTTTCAAAATTACTTTTAATAAATAATGTACAAAGAGTAATCACTGAAAAACTATACGTAATTTATTTTGTTACTATTTATATGGAGTAAATATTTTTGTTTTGTGGGTAGAGTAATGTGAGCCGAGACAAAATCGACTGAGTGCTGATTGCTGTTCTGTGGAACGTCTGTGCCTAGGGAACGATTCTATGACACAGCGAGCATCGATAGTCTATCGGCAATCATATCGTTTTCATTGAACTACATGCAATTTATACAAATGGTATAAAATTGGTGTAGTACTCTTGCCATTTCCGAAGACAATTGCGAAATAAAGACTTTTTAAGTGAAAACAAAAAGGAATTTATTACTCAAGTTTGTTGACCTGAAAACTAGAGTTAGACGAAATAATACAACAATACACACATCTACTCTTTAGCACTTTTGTATTTTTACGTATCATGATCTGAATAAGAATAATAAGTTAGTCCAGTGGTGGTCGAATTAAATTAAACTCTTAATTATTAACTTAACATTCCTTCTTTATTTTTCTACTTAATATATTCTAGTTATGGAGGGTTATTTATCAAAGAATTCATATTACTAGTTTAAAAAAAAAGCGCCTTGCTGGTTCATTGCCCCCTGTACGCATTGGTTCATGCTGGACCAATAACCATTTGTGTGATGACCCATGCTAGAGTCATGAATATATTTTATGTCTATTAAAATTGATCTGAATGGAGAATGTAGGAAACATATAGTCTTTTTTTTAATATCTCCTTAGTGGCAAAAATCTTAAGTAACAGTATTATTTTTTACTTCTAAAAGTGAATTCTTGCTGTTATCATCTACATATTTATAGACATTGCTCTTTCTTCAAAATCATTATTGTTATGTTGCATACAGAAAAGTTCCTATATCTTATGTTATGGTCACCACTGTAATAGTATTATAATATAGGTAGTCTGTATTCTGCATTACTGATAAGTTTATCATAGCGCACGATACAATGTTCTATACATATATCTGCACACTTATGTTATACAGGGTGTAGTCTGGAGCCGATAAAAAGAAATTGCAATAAAGAAAATAAATTGAAAACAAGTAAGTTATACAAAATGTTTTCTGTATCGGTTGCTAGTGTGTTCGGTTTCCGTAGTTTTTGTATATTGAGCTCTAATCGGCGGCGCGGGCGCCATTTTGCCAGATGAGCTTGCAACAAAAATGTTACGAAATATTTGGCACGCACTCTGAAGAAGGTTATCATGTATTGTGAGTGGCAAATATCACCAATATGTATAACTTATATTGTTAGTGAGTAGTAAAACTGCACTTAAAAATATTATTACCGGTTGTAATAATATTTTAAGTGTAGTTTTAAGAACAAAAACGGCAATAAATATAATCGAAATCAGGAGTTGTTATTTCACTGAAACAACATTATCAGTTTTAGAGGCCTAAAAAGAATTTATTAGTAATCGTCAAGTAAAAGTAAATAACGGAATTTTAAAGTATTATTTTCTTCGATTATTGTACAATTCGTTTCATTATAATATCAGGTGTAATTGCATATGTTTGTATATATACAGGGTTATAAAAATTAAAATAATGTTTTGTTATATTAGTTTTGCTTTTGGATTTGTTATTTTGAAGATAAAAAATTCTTTGCAAAACCTTTTTTTTTGTTGAGCTAGAGTCCAGAGTGTATATTATTCTAATGATGCGTCCTGATCTGGCAAATGTGCAGTTCGCGCGCAGGCCGCGCGCCTCTCGCGAACGGTGTACGAACCGCTCGCGGACTGCGCGCGTGCATTTCGCGCACGGCTCGTTCATACAAAACCCCTGCGCCGCGCGCGCTTCGTACGAACATGAAATGCACGTGCGCAGCTCGCAAGCGGCTCGCGAGCTGCGCAATTGTCAGATTTAGACGCACCGTAAGGGAGAATGCCAACGAAGACCTTAGTTGCCTAGCAACTTTTTTGTTTCTGCCGCAGTTTCCTCGCGGCGATTGGAAAAGATGAGCAAGCGGGAACAAGCAGGGGCTTTTTCCTAAAAAAATCCCATCAATAGGCGACATTTGCGTCACCGACCTGTCACCTACCCGCTACACCTGAGACTTTTTGTTCGCGAGTGCATGCATCTAGTGAGATGCATGCACTTTCATACAATCCTGTAGACTTGATGTGAGAAACAAATTAGTTGCGAAGACTAAAGTTGGGCGCGATTCTTATTGCTGGGTTTTAGTAATATTATAAAGAACATTTTTGATGAATAAATTAGTATTAGTCGTGCTTTTATTAATTATATTTCCACTTAGTTTTTTTTTATGGTAGGTAAAATCATCCAATGACAAATCCCGCCCTTGGGCAAACTACATTGAAACCTGGATAACTGGGAGCTCAAGGGACCTAGGAATTTTTATCACTTAAACATAAAAAAATATGCATAAAATTATGTCGGCTATTGGCGTTTATTACTATAATTTGCCATTTTGTGACGTCACGTCATACTGTCAAAGAATTAAAAGGGTGAGAAAAATAAGGAATTTGGAAAATTGAAAAGTTTTTACGTACTGTGAACGAAAAAAGTTTAATCAGAATCCAGTTCTTCAATTTTGCTCATCTCTGAGTTCTTCAATTTTGCCCAATATCTTGCGATTTGACAGTATAACGTGACGTCACAACATGGAAATCGACCCTATTCTCATTTGGAACGCATTGTTACATACATTTTCCTACAGGTTAATGTAAGAGGTACCACACCTACTATGAAGTCTCAAAACAATCATCATTTCTGTGTTAGAGAGAGACGGAGCTATGCAGAACTAATAGCACTATCCCTTTCTTACAGCGAAATGATGTTTTTGAGACCTTCTAGTAGGGGGCTGTTTTAATGTAGCTTACTTAATATTATAATTATGCTTGTGCATTAACTCAATTAGACCTATTTGCATGTATTCGCTTTTTACTTTTAACTATGTACTTTTCTATCGTTCAGAAATATTCTTTGAGTGTTTTTAATATCGTGCGGATTTCATCACGCATGCTGGTTTGCTCCGCATGCGTAACCTCCGCAAATGTCCTTGTCATACAAGTATCATAATGTATGCAATTCGCACGGGGGGCGCGTTTTTTTGTCTTTTGAAATTTTCTGCATGCGGAGCAAATCCGCATGCGTATTTCATCACGCGCATGATATTAAAAACATCCTTTATTAGAATTAGACAATAGAACAGTACGCGTGCGCATTTATCTCGCTCAAGTGAAGTGACTGTCAGAGGTAGAAAAGGCAGATTGATCTGGTTCAGCCCGTAATAGGCCTAATGTGTCAGGTTTAATAATGTTGCGTCAATTATGCTTGTTTTCGCTAAGTATACTGTAAAATCAATGCCTAAATTTTATGGCACTGTTGGATTTTCAACTCTCTTTGCTTATTTGAGCGTTGAAAATCCATCAGCAAGCCTTTATTTAAGTATTTGTTTAAGATGCTTTGTCAACGAAAGTAATTGTGTGAGACGAAGACTGTTTGAACAAAATGACTGAAGACATTATAATGTGGCTTGGTGATATGATCAATAGGTGTATGAGTTAGCTGCGAATGCCCAGCCATTATAACTTTAGGATGAAAAATAACGTATTTGAAATAATATTTTATATGCTTCTTATGGAGATGGTAGTTTCGGGGTGTTGACTAATTTTAAGCTGGCTAATTTAGAGTAACCCCTATTTCTGGATTAAGAATTGGCCGTTGACTATTTTTCTGTCTACATTACTTTAAACGTGGGTCGATAAGTGGCTATGATAACTCACATGAACAGTCAGAATAAGTACGATTTTGAAGCAAAAATGTCAAATTTTTGTTCAATAAAACGGACCACGACCATAAACTTCACTCAACTCGACAAAAGCTGAAGATCAAAACTATAAAACCCTTTCGATTTTAGTCAATACCTTTCCTTGACTTCATTATGGTCATGGGAGGGTGTGGACTCTATAAACACTTGCTCGCCCTCCGGTAACTGTCCGGGCCGAGCCCGCGTTGTCGACGGCGCGTATTATTCCTCAAAGAGATGTTAGCAAAACCGTAGGGGCCCAGCAGGGCCGAAGCCTATTTTGGTCTTGATGAGTTGTCCGAAAGGGAACCCTGGGGCCTGAGGTGCAAAGCAAAGAAGGAACATGTGAGTTTTAGTCAGTAAAAGTCTGATACGCCCTCTCGCTGCGCTCTAGAGCGAAAGAAGTCAGTGGATGATATTCCATCTAAAAAAATTCCTCGTAAACAAAAAATGTTGAGGAAAACGCCATCTAGCGAGAACATGATCGCGTTTGGGCCCGAAGCTTACACCTTAAAGCATTTTTTGACATGACACTCTTAAAAGCACGCAATAAGCAACTTTACTACGCAGCACTCACGGTCTATATTGCTGTACGTCTTGTCGAGCGCGTGCACGATACACGATAAAATAGTCTTGATAAGTTATAGTTGATAGCTAGAGTCGGCAACAATCTGTTTTTCTACACACAATGCGTCAAAGGCCGATTAGCGAGTAAGTCATTTTGAAGTATAGAGGTCGTTTCGACTTACTCATTAATCATTTGAATACCGTAATTATAGACACAATAGAAAGATATGATATGATATCAATTTTGTATTAGCCTCATATACACTCGGGGACGAAATGTCCCTCGAAATAACGCGCAACGCTGTCAAATTGTCCAACATTGTCCCGCGTCATCTGAATCCGTTGTAAAATTTTGGGGGGCGAGTTGCGGTACTCTGGGTAACGCTGCAGCGTTGCGTTGTTTCGTTGCGCATTTTATATGTTGGGGGGCAGGGGCGTAGCTACCGCCGTATGATACGGGGACCCCGCGTTATAGAGGCCCTAACGTAGGCAAAAATTCGCAACATGTTACCCACAACCGTCTCGTAGGGTAAACCAAGCGTTTCTCGTTTGTTAAAAAGCTCCTTTTTTTATACGGGGCCCCTGTGGGACTCGCTACGCCACTGGATGGGGGATGTTATGTCCCCAAATGTAACTGAGGTTTTATCATCATTATTACTATAGTATTAACTGTTGATTTATACAGTATTCTCTCATCTACGTGGTACTGGCCTACCACTTTACTGAGGCGGAATCAAAGGATCAAATAGTTGTGGTCGCGTGCACTGGCGAATTCCCTCCATCTCTCCATCGCGCACCTACCTCGGGCACTATTTATAAAAATTGCCTGTCGTCCATTTCTAACTTTATTATAAGTAATTTTAGTATGTGAGTCTTTCTTCTCTTTTGCGACAAAACCTGACTCCTCGACAAATCAGTATTCGTCCAAGTATTGACCATATTATTCGGTTTTTTTTTTTCTAAAATATCTCATGACAGCTTGTATGACACGTATTTAAAATATCTTAGAATTTACAAAACATAAAAATAATAGTAACGATTGTCGGTAAAAAAAGAAGTAATTCCATGTATTCGTTTAAGTAGTTCATAAAACGGCATATCTCGATACAGGATTTCTTGGTTTAGATTTTACACATTTTCGTAATAGTACGTCCACGTGTACGTTAGAAATTGATCATTTTGTTTTGTCAAGTATTGAATAGAATGAAAATGGTATACCAGAATCGTTGCACGTTAGCATGAGAAACAGAATTTATATCTGTCTAGAATCGTTTCCATTTTAATAATAATGTTATTAAACTACCCGACTTATCTCCCATTACACATGTCTTCTTTTTGCGGTTTGTTTATAAAATACAACGAGTTTGAGATAATAACAGAGCTAAGCTATTTTGAGGCTACAATTATATAAGGTAGGAATCTTTCTCGCCATTTGGTTTGTTTTGAATACCCTCCGCTTTCGTAATGGTAACGCAATAATAATAATAAACGTATTATTTTCAAGTGCCAAATACTAACTCACCGTTTAAAGAAATGAAAAGATAAAGGTTTGCTTGCACTGTTATGCTATGTCATGTCACGTTCACATGTGGGCCCAGATTCGGCCAATCGCCATTGTGTTCCCCGTTTATAGCGATCGACACGTTTATGACGTTCAGTGCTCCGATTGGTCCGCTCCAAGCTCTTAACCAATCAGAGAGCCAAACGCGGATCGCGTTAACGTAAAAACAACTCTTGCAAAGATCTCAGACCCCGTAGCATACTGCATAACTAAAAATCTTTATCTTATTTCGGTTTTCCAGATAGGTATAAATGTTGTGTTGTGCCTTGCTATCTGCGCTTGAGACGATAAAATTAACCCTGCTATGAATGACTCATAAGGTCGTGGCGAGTACGTTAATTAGATATTTGATATGACGTAATCTCTACAGAATCCCTTCTCAGAGACCAATGTGAATAATTGTCGTTTAAAAGCGGTCTCGCATTCGTCTTAGGTAAAAACACCCTGTTATATTTGGATTGATAATGTGATGTAAATACTAATTCAGTCTTTTCATTTAAAACCAATAATTTCTTTAATAAAATTTAGGTTATTGTGTCTTATTTTATTTCCAAATAAAAACGTCCTCGTCTTCAATTACTGCTGTTTATAAAAATAAAAATGTAATGTATTTTTGATGTATTACTATCTAGAATGTGACAGTATGATAATTTGATGATAAACTTTTCTCAATTATGGACTATCCGCTTGATTAAAAAAAGGTTAACAGGAAATCTGTTTCTACTTAGATATTAATGCATTAATCCAGGATTTTAACGATTTATAATAATTTGAGTATGTATTCTAAAAATCAATCTCCGCCATGAACGGGACACTTTAGCTAAAGCTAAACAAGTATCTACTTACATTATGTGTTCTATTTCGAATAATGAGTCTCGTAAAATAATTACCTATGATACCTGTTACCTACTACCCATTTAGACAATATTCGTTAAAATGGTAGGCCTGAAATTTTACCTATAATCACGGCTTAGTATTCGATTTGCACGAAATAAACTCGCTCGAATGAGAATATAAATAGTGATGCTTACTGAGAGGAGTGATGTCGATTCGGGCTTGTTTATTCATTAGCTAATGTCACATGTCACTACAAGTGAGTGAATAGACGTAGTGGGGAATCCCCGCATTTATTTTTATACGAGAGTAAAATGAGACAATCTGCTATAGTCAGCAAGTTTATTCTAAACTTTATATATTTATAATGGACTTTGATAAATTATTCTAAAACTTTGCCTTTGCATTATACATATACTCGTATCTAAGGAAAAAGGTACCTATCCAACGATCTTGCAACATCTATTGTGAAAGTTAAGAACTAATGCATTTTCTTTTCAGTATGTTGTATTATTAGGAGTTGCTGACGATACTGACACAATATTTTTGGACACAGTTCGACTCTACCAAATTTATTGAAGCTTTTTAATACAGTTACATAAAAAAAAAAAAAATATTAATCGATGTTGCCGCCATAAATCCAGCCTAAAATAGTTTTGGTAACGCTTTTTTCTTCATTTATTATATTTTAAAACTTTTTATCTGACTGTACTAAACAGTACGTATACAAAAAAAAAAAATTTAATAAAGATGTGTCAATTCGTACATTTTGTTCGAATATATTGTGTCCGAATCGTTAGCAACTCATTATTAGCATTGTTTGAAAAAATGTAAACGTAATCATTTATTATGATGATTATGTATCTTAAAATATTTATGTAACATTATTGTGAAATATTGGGTCAGAGGAGCCCGATGTAATACGTAAGTTATAATTATTATACAGATTGTAATTATGGAATTTCTTAATGCACCTTTCTTTAATTTTTAATGTACCGCATTGATTCATGTAATGTAAGTGGTGCCTGAAAACGCACAATGTTTTGTTGGTTATGTTTCTGCGTCTCATTAAACATTTTAATATTTTTACGCTTCTGCATCTTTATAGATTTAAAACGGGCAATTAATTATGTTATAAAATACCTATCTGTATTATCTATAGCACTGAATAGGGTTAATAGGTACCTACCTTTTAAGCGTCGTGTCGTCTTGGCAACCAATGTCTTGCGATTCATCTTAAGAAGTATATATCAAATGGTAGGTGAGATTGTGAACGATGTCGCAGGACTTAGGTTGTCTGGTCAATACGAAGTTTTATTGTATATAATCAGTATCTGTAAGTAAATGGAGTCTCTGTGCTGAAGACAAAATTCGTTATTTAATAAACTGTAAAAAGAGGAAAAAGAATTGTTTTTATTTCTAAAAACTCAAACACACGAGCGGCATGTTGCCAATGACAGATATTACTGCAGCCGTTGACGGCCATCGTGGAACGTCGACAATCCAACAAATGAAGATTCGTGTGTGTCGAGTGTTGAGACGACAAAGAATTTGAAGCTCGTCATTCGGCCGTCCGGTAACCGACCGGACCGAGCCTAAGTTTTCGACGGCGCCGGTGCCTCAACATGTGTTGTCAACAAAACCGTAGGGGCCCCACAAGGCCCAAGCGTGAGAATGCAAGTTAAGTAAGGAGTAGGTTTTAGCCAGTAAAAATCTGACACGCCCGCTCGCTCCGATAAAACTTAGAGCGAGAAAAGTCATCGGATGATTTCCTACCTAAAACAAAAAAAAAAACAATCGAGGTCGAAATTTAATTCACAGGGAGATGTGTGTTCCTCAGCCCCGCACCCCTTGTGTGGTTCTGGTAACACCGAAGTGGACAAACAGTTTTTGATGGCATTTACACTAACACATAGCTCAACTCCACATGAACGAATAATATGACTAGGATGATAGTTTCGAAACCGCTCATCTCATCAGCTCATTAAATCCATACCGGTTTGACCGGTATGACGTCATCATCGCGCCAACAACACCCGGGAGCGGTTCCACTAAGCCCTAAGGTGAAGCTGGTCGAAACAGAACATAGCGCTAAAATCGGCGGTGTCGCCCCGTACATTGTACGTATAAATGTACGGGGCGGCAACGCCGATTTTAGCGTTGCGGTGACGCAATGCGATTCGGCTCTAAAGTGAGATCTAAACGGTGCGTAGGCCTGTATGTCTTATTCGGCGGATTTCCCCTACTCAGTCGTATTTGTCAGTCTGTGAAGAAAGAAATACAGAAATTAGTCAAGTCCTTGAAGACATGGTCTGGAGGCAAGTCTGCTTAGTGTATTAGCCGTTTTACATGTCATTAATTTTATTTGTAGAAACTGGCAGCGCCGCCGTAAACCTTGCATCGCTGCAAGTCGCAATTGCACGCACATCACTGCAACGCTCCGTTTGACATAGTACCACATGAGTAGAGAGGATAGTACTTGTAGCAAAATGTTCTGGATGTCATTCTTATTTGTGCGATGTGATGGAAGGGCTTCCATCCTTGTGGTGCTCATGGTTACAGGTCAGTGACAAGGTAGAATAAGGTATAAACCTAGGTAAAAGTGCCTAACCTAATTAAATAAAGTGTCTAGTGGCGTATTTGGCCTAAAGTCAAAAGGGGGCCCGGGGCCCTTGCAAATTACTACTACCCCTGTATAAGGAATGGTACTCGTATAAAAACAGTTCTTCTATCTATCCTTTTCGAGCTTGCTTCGCTCACAACCCGCTTCCCGCTTCGCTAACCTGTTTTGATTTTTTGGGCAAATCAGCACAGAAACCTTTGCATCTAATGAGTGGGTAGCGGGTTGTGCCTGTTCCTTCTTTGCCTTCGTTCGGGGTGCCTGGGTTCACTTTGGCATAACCTATGGTCCCAGTAGGCTTCGACCCTGCTGGGCTGCTACGGTTTGCTGACATCTCCTTGAGGCGTGCGTGTAACAATACCCGACGTCGACGACTTGGCTCGATCCGGACGGATAGACGGCGAGCTACCCATTGCTCGCCGTCCGCAAGCCCGCGTCTACACGGCCGCACGCGCAAGGCTGTTGCCTCACGCGTGCGGCCGCCTTCTTTGCTAGCATTACTGCTTCGCAAAAAGAAGGAGGCTACTGCCTGAAACTCCTCGCTTCGTACCATGGTCTGTACCAAGCCTCGGCATGAGAGATCGTTGTCGCCAATCCCCACCACTAGAACACGGCGGTGCTCGGCCCAAGCGGAGCACACTTCTACCGTTTGCTCCACGTGTCCTCCGGGCGGTTGACCATGTCCGGTGAGAACCTGTGTCATGAGGAAGGTGAGGACTGTGGTGAGGACGCTGTGAAGTCTTTCCAGCCACTCTTCAAAGAGAAGCCTTACCGTCATAATTATGGTGAGTGTGTTGTGTTGTAGTCACTGTGTTGCGATAGTCGCTGTCGCTATTCCATGAGATCTCGCCGGAACTCTGTCCGCCATGCCGCAACTTGTCGTAGCAGCGAAGTGTCGCCCCGGTGTTGACTGTTGACTCCAGATCCCATTGTGTCAGGACAGCAAGGAGGCTCGCCGCTACGCGGGGAATCATGTGGTATCCCCGCACCATCCTTATGACCATGACCCATGACTTGCGTTTCAGCCTGGCCGCCCATACCGGTGCTGCATAAAGGGCCATGGACCGAACAATGCTTGCGTAGAGCCTCCGGGGGAAGGCGTCTGGACCCCCTAGGTGAAGAGTCTATGTTTTTTATGCTAGACAAGATGCTAACAATTTTAAGCTCGATGCGCTCGCATTGTACTGATGGTTTCAACTTTCGTTAAGTTGCGGTAAGCTTGTCTGTCCTAAGTATGTTAACAACATAGCCTGTCAGAGGAGTTTAAGTTTTCGAGCTCGCTTCACTCTCTACCGTATATTTTATTCTTCGGTAAATCTTATGATTCATATTATTAAAGTAGAACAACACCTTTTACATGGTTATTCATATAAAAGTGTTTTTCTACTTTAATAATATTAGCTGGTTAGTTGTTTGACTCAGATCGCGAAATATCTAAATTCGCCATTGGGATTAGTAGAGGTGTAATGAAGGGTTAATGACGCATTTGGATTACCCACTTTCTTAGGTACTGTATAGGTACAGGGTAGCTAGGGATCTTATACTTATATGTTCCTTAAAACACGTCTATTTATAAAAAAATTACAGTCGGGGCCAAAACACATCTAAAACACGCACAATATTCACCTCGGCATCGACTGTATACCTACAAAAAAATGAATGGCCTTCAATGCCAACCATGTAAAATAAATAAACAATAGCAGTCTATCCTTATTTACCGTCCATGAAATAAAGTCCGACATTTTTCACGGAAACTTTAAAAATAATAATGTAGTTAATCTAAAACCCTGACCCAATTCCTTAACGAAGGAGTTTTCGCAGCGTTTCGTAAACATTTGATACAGATTAAATAACGTGATGACTTCGCTAGCAAAGACGCTGAATGTGGCCGCCTGGCCGGACACGGGACGAGGCGGCCACGGCAGTAGCGAAACTTGATACCCAACAGTTCCCGGAATGATATTACGAGTCGCATACTTAATCTACACGGTATATAAATTGCTTAATAAAATCGTCACATGAGCGCTAAGGTTCACAGGTCACCCCAAGCCCGCGACAAACAAATTTGTATCAAGGTCAAGTGCGAGCTCGGCCAATCAAACTGTTACCTAACAATTGTTTGATGTTGGTTTTATGTACACTCTTTTATATCAGATACATTTTCTAAGAAATCTATCGAGAGCAACATGTTTTTGTAGTAAAATGTAGCGCACGCGCTCTAAATTTTATCGGAGCTTGCTCGTAAAATGTAATCAGAACTTTGAAAATTTAAGAAACTTATCTATCTACTTATTAAAGTTAATTAAAGTTTAAGAGTTCTCACTGCACCTGGCATGGAAAAGTGCGCCACATAAACTTAATTACTGTTTATGTAGCAATAATCAAAACAATTTATACGTTGGTAAACACATCTTTGTTGAAAGCGATAACCGAGCACGTGATGCGTGAAGATTTTTACGCAAAACATCGCCGTTTTTGAACAACAAAAATAAAGGGGCGTTTCGGGAAATCTGGAGGATGAGATTAAAGTTGTTGTTGCCAAGAAAAATTGCGAATTGGTGCGCTCGTGAAAAATAAATTGCTAGTAAAATGTATGAGTTGGAGTTGAAAGCGTACATACATAGTACGTAGTGTGAGGAGGGCGAGTTGTTTATCATTACGGGTCTATATAAGCGTGCTGTCGGACCGGCTCGCTCATACATTATCGGGATATAGCTCGCTACTAATACCCCGGTGAAATTTTGAAATACGAGTCCAAAATGAAGATGCTGAAAGTTGTTGTGTTTGCGCTGTTCGCTCTCCTGCTCGTCGCTGTCAGGGCGAGTCCGGTGCAGCAGAAAGTTGAGGCCCTTCAAAGTAAGTTTATATGTATTTATTTTCACAGCATTCAGTCTAAGTTAGGTGTTTTATCGTACCATATTTTTGTTTATAAAATTTTGAGTAAGAGTAGTTCTGTGATTAGTACCTTAACAAAATACTGGATGAAATATATTTCTAGCAATTAATAGATAATAGTATGAAGCCGCTAGCGAATTTGTGTGTCAGTTGCAATTTTATTTTGAACTTGAGATTAACTTGGGACACGGGCAGAGATGTTGATGATGATGATCGTGATGATGATTTACCATTACATAAATTATTTACCAACGTCAAATTTCGATGCATTAAATAGTTTACTATAGCACAAAAGACACCTTAGTGCAAGCAATGCAAAAGTAATTTGAGCTTACCTATCCATGTATTTGTACTTATGTGTCGTTTGGTAGATATATACCTATTGAATGTAATGGAAATGAAAGACATACCTACGTATGTTTTATGCTAGTTTAGTTTTATGTAGGTTACCCTAGATATAAAGAAGACTTTTATACACCTAAAATTTCTACTTGGAAAAATAATTAATATGATTTTATTTGTGAAATAGATTTTTTAACCATCTTAACAGTTGTAATAGTTAAGATAAAGCATATTAGTTCATGCAACGCAAGAAACATGAATTCAGCATTTTCTCACATAAAATATCTTTCTGGAGGAGTATATTTATTTAATTATACATATGAACAGAACAAAATCTAAGAAAACTGTAATTTAAACAAGAATCGCGATTCCTGATCTACTCTCGTTATTACACTAATAATAAAATTTATTACACTAATAATATTGGTGAAATTATTATTTAATTTTATTATTAGTGTAATAACGAGAGTAGATCAGGAATCGCGATTGTTTTGAATTTTTAAATTCAATATTAAATACTTACAAAGAAAAAGTAATGTAGTGATTTATGGAAAATATTATCTACGAATCGATGTACATAAGTTTGAATTTATTACTTTTGTAAACCTAAATTAAAATAGAATAGGTATTATTCTATAATCGTAATATTTACCCATAAACCTTAAAAAACTGTTGGTAAACATTTCGGATTTGTATATTTAATAGTTTCTACTTTTTAAAACCATAAAATTACTGAGTAATTCGTGATCTCATCTATTAATGGAGGGATTTTCACTGTCGTTTGAGTAAACCATCCTGATGCAACGAAGTTTTCACTACTTCCTCGAAGTAGGTACCCTCTTCAGAAAATTTTCAGGCAGGGCCTATAGTCACAGATGTTGGTAGCGCCTCGCAAAACCACATATAGAGTACACATAACTGTCACATAAATTGTCAATACAGAATTTAATCTTGAGCCCTAAATACCCATGGTGCATAAAATCACCATGATTCCGGTGGTGGAAACGAATAGTGATTTACAGTCTATCTAGGTCTCGCCCCTCTCACACTGAAATTATGAAGATTTTAACATGTCCCTGGTATTATTCACGCTTCATTTCTACTGGCATAAAAAGTGGCGTAAATATGTCACTTTTTATGCTTCCCCTTCTAGTGGTTTTCTCTTCTTATACAAACACACAACTTCTGATATTAGTTTAGGTAGTGGTATAAAAATACAAAATCTTACCAAAATATTCCTAACATCTAAATTTTCTCCTTTCGCCTGATTACGATAACTGACTGTGACGACATACGTTTACTTTTTCATAAAACGATCTGCTAACGCGTACTTACCATAATATAAGTAGAACAAATACGTAAGTACTTATATCTATCCAATATCCATCCATATCACGTGAAATTATTTTTAAATAAACTGCGCTAGCGTTTATCGCTCACTTAGTAAGTAGTTACTTTAAGTACTTAAAATTAACACGAATTGTTTATAAGTTGTTTATAATTTAATGACATCACGTGAGAACTTATTGATAACAATGAGTTGTTATCGAAAAACTTCGTCATCCCGGGTAATTTGCATGCTTGGCATTCTTAGAACTGCTATGATGGGAGTCAACATTAGAATCTAGATATCTTATAGGTATAGCTGCTTTGATCGCGTGAAAGTAGGTTTCTCCATACAAACTTTGGACCCCTGTTTCATCCCTGTAGGGGGTGAATTTTGCAAAATCCTCTCTTAGTGCTTGTTTACGTCTTAAAAGGAAACGTTGTGCAAAATTTCACAATATAAGTCACAGTACATTCGACTGGGCGTTGTTAAATACATATGTAAGTCAGTTTCTCCTTTTATATGTATATGTACTTAGTTAGTTTTTGCTCCCAACGGCCAACTTAAAGGCCAAAGAAATTGTGTATAGTCAAAAATAAAACGACTGCTTATTTATTACTTTTAATTTCATATACCTACTTGACTTATTATGCAAGATCGGTTAGAGTAATCAGAAACTGTGGTTTTGATTTGATTTCCGCACTAAGTCAATGATGGACCTTTGTACTATTTTAAGTCGCATTGATTTTCCCTTACATCCAGTCAATTTCACGAAAACTTTAGTGAACCCGTGGAAAAGCTCAGATACAAAACGAAGAGAAATTTTCAGTTATTGGTTTTGTACAGCGCATATTTTTCGGAAGCTGAGATCTAATTTTCCGTGATAAACTAAAGAGAATAAACAGGTCAATGTCGACTGATTTACATGCGTTTTTATAACATCCGATGGATTTCGTGAAGTAAGCCAGAGCCGACATTGACCCGCTTGCCATAAATAAATTCGGATGTTATGACCGCTTTAAATAGCGTTGAGTACACTTTAATTTCTCTTACGTCATTCGCCGGTCATGTGGACGCGCGAAGTTTAGAGTTAGAAACAATAACAAAGATGAAAAAACTTTAGGCATATTAAAATATAGAAGAAGTAAGAAATTAATCATCACTATCGTGTCCATGCTACATTTACTTGGTTATGCAGTATTGTTCTGACAAGTTAGAATCGCGGTAGTAACTCCCCAATTTTAGGAGTGGCTAGAGATGCATCTTCATCTTCCACCTGTCTCAGCGTCTAATCGGGCTTGCCCACTCGGGATGTCCTGGTTTCGGATTCCGGCGGAAAAAATGCCTGGACCGTCCCGAGGACTCGGTGGAGTATATGATGGAAGTCCTACCGAGCTCTTTCGTGCTCTGCCTTGGTTCAGGCCATGGTCTAGGGCGAGAGGGAAAGGGAAGCGGTCGCCTGCTTCTGTGAAGCAAAACACTGTTAGTGAAGGAGATGGCCGCAAGCGTGAGGGATAGGCATCCTTTCGCCCTAGCCGCCGCCACACGACGACTAGGGCATCAGGAGTCACAGAGCGATTCTCGGCCACCATAGGCGTGGGTTGGTTAAGGAATGGCGCGTATTGTTACACACTCGCCTCAAAGAGATGTCAGCAAAACTGTAAGAGCCTGTAGGGCCGATGCCCGGCAGAGATTCGAGATTTTTTGATAGAGTTACTGTGGCTGTGGGCTCTTAAACGCAAAGGGCCACTGAAGGACAGAGGTGGGCTTTTGGCTAGTCAGTAAAACTTTAACACGCCTCTTCACAGGCTTCACAGTTTAAGAGGAAGGTTTACATATGTAATACATGTACAATATATTTAATATTACCTTGCGAAACTGGGGAGGGTCACTAGTTTTAAATAAGTCGGTTAAAAATCAAGGACAAAAATAAACACTTTTTTTTTTTCAATTTTTGAAGTACCCCTTGAACTCCTGAACCATACGACGTGCGAGAGGATATACAATGTCAATGGGTATGAGAGGACAGTGTAGAGTTGTATACCATATAATCTCATATAATATACATATACAGTACGGGCATAGAATATACAGACGGATCTTGTCGAGTCTGAAGACAGTTTAAAAAAATAACAGTTTTCTAACAACTGTACTGTACGTAGTCGCTCCAAGTAAAATACTGATTGCGTCCAGTTTTGACTTGAAGCCAAGCCCAAATTGTAGGAAAAGGCTATTCAGATTTGAAGATGAATTATCTAAATATGTATCAGATTTGCCTTATTGAATGTTAAACTGTCTTTCAAACTAGCCGCGAAGTGCTGCGCGACAGCAGCGCAGCCGCCGCACAAGAACCGCTATGTGCGAGCATCATAGTGATGTACATTTATTTTCTCGACTAGAACGATACTATTGATACAAAAAAAGATTTTGTAAAAAGAAAAAAGAAATCTAAGAAAAGATTGCCGTTATTTAGTGTATGCAAATTTAATAAAGTAAAACGCTACTGTGACCAAAATTTCAGAATTATATGTATTCGCTGGATGGTCGGCGTCTTATTTTCGTAGCGGCGTCTTAGTTTTGTTCACTTGTTGCAGGCGTCGTCGTAGATTTTCCGTAGCGTTGTCTAATACGACATCGGCACCTCATTTTCATAGAGGCATCTTAATTTAGTTATAGGCGTCGTAGATTTTGCATAGTCTATCTGAAAGATTATTTAATAAAGTGATTAAAGTTGCAGCAGCAGCAGCTCTGCCCCCTTAGCCAAGTTAGGATCGTTTTTTTCCTTTGTTTTAACGTCATGTCAACGCTCAGTCACGTGGTCAGAACAAAGGAATTGGGGGCGTGGCCAACTCCAAACGTTTAAGCGTGAACGATTGTAACTTGGCTAGGGGGGCTGAGATTAATACGGACAAAGTCACACTAAATATGTTAGTAGGAATGGTGATATGCCCGATGTCCGTAGGTAGGTAGATTGTAGAATAGGTATTTTGTGATGATGACTCAAATGTTGTTTGGAGAAAGTTTGATAAAGCAGTTTATAACGAAGGTCAATTCTTGGATAACCTTTTGCGGATTACCTACTACTTATAAACTGTCTGTGGTTAAATTATCTTCCTTCATATTCACTTAATGCCTAGGTACCTACCTACCTATATAAATGACTAATTGTAAATTATTTCTTAATTACACACATAAATGTAGAAATTTAAAAACAATAGTTTTTTTTAGGTATTTTTCTACGTGAGATCATCACATTACTACTCCCGCTCTGGGTGGAGCAGGAGATATTCTTGTAGCCTCTTGCGGTACAGGCAGGTCTACGGTAACTCTTTCGAAAAATCCTGCATCGTGTCAATTTTTTTTTTTACTTTTTCTTATCGCCATCTAGTCCCAAACTAAGCAAAGCTTGTAGTATGAGTACAAGACAACTGAAAAACATTCTTATATATTATAATACATACTTATTATAGATAAATTACACCTTGAAACATAAAACAAATGATCATAATCACACAAGCATTTGTCCTGAGTGGAAATCGAACCCAAGACCGTAGAGGCCCAGCCTGCTAGCTGCAGGCAGGCAGGGTCGAAGCCTGCTGGGGTCATGGGTCAACTTCCGAAAGGAATACCCGGCCCCGGCACGGTAGGCAACGAAGGAACGGGGTAGGTTTTTAGTCAGTAAGAGTCTGACACTACTTCCCGCTCCGCCCAAGGGCGGGATTTATCATTGGATGATTTTACCTACCATAAAAAAAAACTCACGATCTCTGGCATAGCAGTCATGGCCACTGACAGCTAGAACAACAGGCCAGTCTGTCAGGCCAATTTGCCAGTACCGTCCTGTTTCCGTTGTGAGAAAGAGACGAGAGAAAGAGAAGAGTTATAAAAGATGGATGCGCACTACTTAACCTTACCCCAACGAATTCATATTGACTTGTCATAGAGAGGTCATGAATATTCGTCTGATGTACCTTTTTTATTTTGGAGGGGCAATCTTCTAAAGGCACCCGAACTTTGTAGTTAAGTCTGGGGAATGTTATTTTTTTTCTGTGGGTAAAAATCATCCAATGACATCTCCTGCCCTTGGGCGGAGCGGGAGATAGTGTCAGTCTTTTAATGACTAAAAAACCCACCCCGTTCCTTCGTAGCCTTCGTACCAGAGGCCTGGTGTACATTTTCATATTTACCCATGGCCCCAGAGTAGGCTTCGAACCTGCTGGGCCTCTATATAGTTGGCTAACAACTCCTTGAGGCGCGTGGGAACAGTATGCGTCGTCGACGACTTGGGCTCGGCCTAAAAAGTTATCGGACGTTCGGACAGCGAGCTACCCATTGCTCAATCAAGTCTGGGGAATGTGATATTTTTATCTCATTAAAACCACCCCGGTGATCACCATCAGCACATAGAAGGGATACCGTTTCCTCTAAAAAGACCGACTAACGTGATGACTGGTATTGTTTCAGTAATCCAGCTTGAGGAACCGTGTGTGCTGCAAGGAGGTCTGTGTGTGCGCTCTGATGACTGCGACCCTGAGAACTTCCCTCTGCTAGGAGCCAACCTCTGTCCGAAACAACGGCATTTGGGTGTGACATGTTGCTACGTAAGTATCTAGTAGGGATTGTTATAACCGAGATATTTGTAATACATAGCACATTCTTCTACACAGAGATCTACGCTTTGAAATGTCCGATTAGCATTTTTTTTTTGACTGACTGACTTCTTGAGAATTCAAAAGTGCCTGTAAATGGTTTATTTGAAATAAATAGACTGGTTATTGATTCTTGATTCTAAAGCTGTAATTGTGTAACTTATTTCATCACCACTACTTTCAAAACGATGAAGGAAAATATCCTTAGGACTCCTATGTCCTGGATCCAAAAATCCACCAACCTGCACTGGGCCCGCGTGGTGGATTACTGCCCATTCCCTAACCTAGAGAGGAGGCCTGAGCCACAGTAGTGGGAAAATTATAAGGCTGATTATGAATGTAAGGGGCTTCCTTGAGCCGTCATAAAGAGTCCCAGTGAGACGTACTATCGCAGGATATCATCATTTTCCTGCCTAGCATGCACAACCACCTGCACTTACAGGATTTATAGGGAGTCAATGACCGAACTACCCAGATACAGCTACACTTTACCCAACCGGGGAACCGAACCTATTACGCGAGTAGACCAACAAGGATGTATGTGTCGTAGAATTGATCATTTCATGATGTGACCGACCATTTCATGAAATAGTTACTTTTAAGATTTTAACATCATGCGGATTTCATCACGCACGCGGATTTGCTCCGCATGCAGAAAATTTCAAAAGGCAAAAGAACGTCCCGCGTGCATATTACACGCATTACATACTTGTATGAAAAGGACATTTGCGGTAGTACGCATGCGGAGTAAATCTGCATGAGTGATGAAGTCCGCACGATATTAAAAGCTCCCTTAGGCCGTATCATTTATGTTAGTATAATGTGAAACAAGTGAATACAATCGTCATGCAAATTAAATTGAATGTTCAAGCTATTTCTAAAAGTAATGCGTTGAATTATACATTATCTTTTCTTTTTCCAGATGTGATCTTGGCACCGCAGATGCTGGCTTCTTCCTCGTACTTATAATTAATTGTTAAAAGCTATAACTTAACTAGTTATAAGATAGCCTAAGCTCCTGTAAGATCTTCAAAATAGTGTTCCGTGTTAAAATGAATGAAAAAGGACCTGCAGGACGGTTTTTTTTTTAATTTTCGTTTGTTAGAAAATATGTTTAAACGAAAACTACATTTTAATATAAACTATTAGTGTAGAGAGATAGGATTTGTATTTTTGTTTATCTATTTTCATGCAGGTGAAACCGGTGGTACAATCTAGTATAATATGTGAATATTATTTATTTAATATGTACTTTATTGTAGGTACTTACAACAAAAAACATAACAAAGAAAAATTTATATAAATAACACATACCTATGTACAATGGGCGGCTTTATCGCATTCAGCGATCTCTTCCAGGCAACCTGTAATAGACAGTAATTGTCAGAACACGATGTGGGCTGTCATTAGTTTGACATATGTTAAAGCACCAATATTACAATATATTTTATCTATTATACAGCGTACGTATATATATTATATAATAAATACATACTTTTTTACATAGCATGAGTAGAATGATAGTAGGACGAAAATATGGTTCTTTAAGATGAGAGAAAAGGATAGGTATAGCTACATTGTATGAATCTGACAGCTGTCACCCGCACCATCCTATAGTAATTGAAGTGTAATGGGGGTTTTCTAAAATTAGGTTCATCAGGTGGCACCACTGAGTTATCATTTCCAGGCACCTATCAAAACACTTATGTTAATGACATTAGTTAAATGACAATGACTTTATTTTTGACGTCAACGTGAATTTTTGTGAAAACTTTTCGTTATTTTTCTAATAAATAATTTATTTAAGTATTTTAAGTTGGTTTTTATGTACTCTGTACACAGTTTTAAACGATGCGACGCTTAAATTGAAATAAAGTTATTCTAGCACGGAACACTAATTTCGCAAGTACCACTTGCACTTTCCGGTTTTTTATTTAAAATAAATACAAAACAAAGTTATGTTAAGATGTAATCTAGGTATTAACATTATTGACTAATTACTTAAATAAATGTAAGTTATTGAAATCGGTATATTTTTTTCATCATTTTATAAATCTGTCTATCATTTGTATCATGCTTTGTCATTCCGCCACACCGGGCCATGGCTTTCGTGGCTTAAGGACAATTATGCCGCCCTTCAGTCGCCTTTGGCGTTCTAGATCCAGAGTCACTTTTTCGAACAATCCTGCAGTGGAAGTCAAAAAAGAAAACCCTGCAAAGCCTGTTAGGTCAAATTACGGGGCAGATTTAAAAGATAAGCGTTAAAGACTCAAAAAGTACCAGGAGACCAGAATTATGAAGGAGTATTTCAGAGCAGAATCAGAATCGTGAGGAAGTTAATCTTTTTATCTTTACAAACTTTAAAAACTAATTAGCTTTCCACATCGATTTGTTTAAAATTTTATTTAAATTAAAATTAAATCATAATACAGATTTTGATGCAGATTTTGTTATCATTTAGAGAATTCCAGAAGATTTATATGTATAACGCATGTTTAAAAAATAATTAGTAAATTCACGAAAGATTATTTTTGGCCGCTAACAATACTAACTTTGGCTAAACTTTACGAGATAGATCAAAATAATGTACCTACTACGGAAATATATATCTCAAAAGATCTACAGAAATTTTCGCAATTAGTATGATTTTTTCCGTTTTAATCCTCATGAAATTAAATATTTAAGTTTAATATGTAATACAATACGACTTACTTGACTTAAGTTCCTGTGTCCCCTAGATGGGGCAGAGCGCGTCCACAGTGCGCCGCCATCCCGTTCGGTCTTGAGCTTCGCGTTTTATTTCGCTCCAGTTCTTCCCTAAATTCTTCGCCTCTGCGATGACCGTTCGTCGCCAGGTCTGTTTATGGCGACCACGTTTTTGCTTTCCTTGGGAATTCCAGTCTAGGGCTTGCCTTGGTATATGCTCAGGATTCCTTCGGAGCGTGTGGCCGATCCAGTTCCATTTGCGGCGTTTGATCTGTTAATTGATAGAAGTTTCACCGCAGCGTCTCCACAGATCTATATTGGAGATTTTCTCGGGCTAGTAAATACCGAGAATACGGCGAAGACAGCGGTTGATAACGACCTGGAGTTTATGCGAGATGTCTTTTGTGACCTTCCACGTCTCACACCCATGCAGTAATACGGTTTTGACATTAGACCGGAATATTTTGAGCTTAACTCTTCTAGTCAGAGTTTGTGACCCTAAAATTTGTGGACCCTCTCCACAGCCTCTGTGTCGTCCCTCATCTCATTTCCTTGGTCTTCCTGTTGTTGACTTTTAGTCCCGTCTCTTTTGCCTCTCGTCGTAGGTCATCCAGCTTGGCTTGCATGTCGGCGCGCGTGTTACTCAGCAAACATACTTAGGTCATCGGCGTAATCCAGATCTTCTAAGACGTTGGATTGTCCCCACTCTACGCAGCGACGCTTGTCGTTTTAACACAACAATATACTGAACCAATAAAATGAACATCATCGTAAAAGATATCACAGTTTTTTTTATATGTATATCACAATTTGAAATTATTAATCGCTCGCGGCGAAACGGTTGGTCAGTTGGCAATTCGGCATGTGCTGTTGCCGTACTGGGCGGCCGGGTGACTGTGTCCTTTTTTTCGTTGAGAAGATCATTCAAAGACATCTTCGCCCTTAAACGGGACGGGAGATAGTGTCAGACTTTTACTGACTAAAAACCCAATCCTATTCCATCTTTGCCTTTCATACCGAGGCCGAACCTTACTTTTAGAAAACGATTCTTGGCACCAGTAGGGTTCGACCCTACTGAGCCCTTACGGTTTGCTGACAACTCCTTGAGGCGCGCGTGGAACACTATGCGCCGTCGATGACCATTAATCGGGATCGGAATCCCGGCGGCGGCTGGTGCGTGAGGGCCATTGCCTCACGCGTGCGGCCTGGCGGTTGTGTACTAATGCATCGAGAGCCATACCTTACTCTTCTTAAGTAATGGCTGGAGGCTTTAATTTTATTAAGGTCGCCCCAAGCGACAGGGAATGGGAAGCAATCATTTCCTTTTGCGAAACAGTAATGCGAGCCATGTAAACATCAGTCATGTTCACGCCCCGGCAGCAGAAGGAACGCAGGTGGGTTTTAGACACTAAATATCTGACACTGCCTCATACTCCAGAGCTGGAGGGTCGTCAATCGTCAAATGAAGGCCAGTCTCGTTAAGAACAAGGCACGATTGACCTACAAGAAGTCAATCATAAAATGCACTATATTTTTGAGTAGGTACTTAGATCTTCTAAATTTTAGTTATGAGACCACTATTCCACAATTTTGTGTTTAGTTAATAAATATAAGCATACATTTATTAGATTTAATCCAAGGATCTTATAATTATCCCAAATCCTTCAGATATCGATATATGTTACGCCATCTATTGAAATGTTTTTGAACAAATTTATTAGTATTGAGTGCAGCGCCATCTAGCGACAATATGACTAAAACCAGGCCCGTTGCTTTCAAAAGCGCTTGTCGTCTCTATCATTTTGAAGGTCTTTGACAAGATCTGTCATGAAAGCCTTGTTGGTAAAATTCCTCCCTTCGGTTTACCCACTGTATGGTGTGATTATATTTCAGGATTCTTGTGTGATCCGCCGACCATCTGAGTGGTCATCGGCGGCCGCTCGTGTGGTCAGTTGGGTATTAAGTAATACCGAGGTTCCGTGGGGGACTAGTAAAACCCATATGTATTTATTTTCCTTTAAAACGAGCCATTTCCAACCGACTCTATCTTTTCGAAGTATAACCAGTCATGCTTGTCCCATCATCTTGACTTACTATCAATTTTAGGCCGACTTATGTCGAGCCAAAGACTCACTAGACTCAGCTGGCTGTCAAAGTTAAATATCCTAGAAAAAGAACACATAAGATATGTTTGCTTAAACTTTATTAAAAAATATGTTCGATCGTGTACTTACTGCTTTCTTCTTTGAATCGTACCTCTTTGATACCACCCTTATGCGCTCTAATCGAAACAAGGCAAAAAGGTAATAACGAATTTGTGTCGAAATTCCAAAGTCCTGGGCATCGCCGTCGAATAGTTAGCCTGCTGAATTTCTATTGTTTACATTTCGAGAAATACTCGCCGAAGCCTCAGAATTACATAACTATAATCCGTCAACAAGATTGTCCCTTCGACGGACCTCAAAAGATGAACAATATGACAAAGGCATATGGTTTTTTTTTATGGTAGGTAAAATCATCAAATGACAAATCCCGCCCTCGGGTGGAGCGGGAGATAGTGTCAGGCTCTTACTGACTAAAAACCTACCCTGTTCCATTCATTGCCTTTGATCCAGGGCCCCGTGGTTCATTTTCACCTAACCCTTGGCCCCAGTAGGCTTCGGCCCTACTGGGCCCCTACACTTTGCGGACAACTCCTTGAGGCGCGCGGGAACAGTGCGCGCCGTAAACGACTTGGGCGCGGACCGGTTTGTTACCGGACGGACGGACAGCGAGCCACTCATTGCCAGCCGTCCGCAAGCCCGCGCCTACGGTGGCCGAAAATCAGAATCCCGGCGGCGGTGGCGGCGTGTGCGCCGTTGCCTGATGCGGTCGGCTTCCTCCTTTGTTAACATTACTGCTTCGCAGAAGGAGGCGACCACCTGCCACTCCTCGCTCCGGAGCATGGCCTGTACCAAGGCCCGGCGCGAGAGATCGCCGCCGCCGATCGCCCCTACAAGGACACGGCGATGCCCTTTCCAAGCGGGGCGCACCTCGACTGTGTGCTCCACCGTGTCCTCCGGGCCTACTGGGGTCAAAGGGTATGTGAAAATGGCACCCGGGGCCCTGGGACCAAGGCGAAGAATGGAACGGGGTAGGTTTTTAGTCAGTAAGAGTCTGACACTACTTCCCGCTCCACCCAAGGGCGGGATTTGTCATTGGATGATTTTACCTACCGAAAAAAAAAAAAAAAAAAAAAAAAAACCGTGTCCTCCGGGCGGTCCGTACAGTGGCGACAAAAGGGAAATGGTGGACATCCCACCACAATGCACAAAACGTTTTAAGAATATAACACATTCATTATGTCTACAGGTAAGGTATGAATTTCCCAGCTGAAATCTGTGTTTCATGCTGTCAAGAAACACTGACTTCAAACACAGACTTCATTTACAGACGTAAGCGAGCTTCATCGTCGATGCATCATTGCTTACCATCAGAGTCGTAAGACAGCGGTCAAACCTACGCGCATAAATGCAATAATAAAAAAGTATGTTTACTTACTAAAACTAGGTCCTCGGTAAACACTGACAATAAGTTCTTTGTTGACAATTGTGGGGAGCAGGACTGCTTGAATGGCAACCCCAGGGGCGCGGGAAAGCGTCGCGGGTAGGGGTGCCATTAAATAGTTATGTACGCATAGAAGGCCCACTCCATAAAACAAGCGAAAAATGGCTTACGCGCGTCACGATCTGAAACTTCGTTTAGTCCAACACTATCATATCGGAAATCGATATACACCGTTAATTTTGGTCGTTTTAATCCCACGGAGGGTCGATTCGCTACATAACACCCTATCGATTTGTAAAGATAAAAATGAAAAATAAAGCATTTTTTTAAACTCCCATTAATTTACGCATGTACGAAATTGATTTCTTTAAGTAAACGTCAGCTGATCGAGGTCAATGAACTGTAGGTAGTTAGTACGCAACGACCGACTACTCCTTACAAGGTCATTGACTCGTTTATTTAAAGATATAAGTATCGTACATGCGTATATTGATTCGAGTTTTAGAAAAAAAGTACTTTATTTTTTAATTTTATCTTCATAAATCGATAGTGTAGTGACCAAAATTTTAACAGGGTAATTTAACGGTGTATACATATATGCTACCGGCAATCTATATAAAAAAAATCCGGTATTCATTACAATACCTAGTCATTGTATAGAATACCTAAAACGTGTCGCTAATGTATGAAATTTTATTTATTTTACACTATGTCTAGGTAAACATAGCCGGTAATGTTTATAAAAGACAAGAGCAGAGAAGGAGATGTGTGTGTGTGTGTGTGTGTGTGTGTGTGGTGGTGATGTGTGTGTGTGTGTGTGTGTGTGTGTGACTTTAGAGCACCCCGGAACGGACAGGTTAGGTTATTTTTTTTATTGCCACCCGGAAATAGAAGCACTTTAAACCCCGCAGACAAAAAAAGGACCTCAGTACTTGTAAATAAATTACATTATGTGACTTATAGCCAGAAGAATTTTTAATATTACTTTAATTTTATTATGCGTGTATGTATTCAGATCCTATTTTTTTACGCGGACTCCTATTTTTGGGTGGTTATAAAAAAATATCAACGAAGCGAAACCACTAACCTAACCTAACCCGTCCGTGTTGGAGTGTCCTAAAATTACGTCAATTCCTTCCCTGCCCCCCATCTTTTAGATACATTCATTTGTACTTTAAATTTTTAAGTAATAGAATAATCATGTCTCATTTGCCCGTCATTTTATAGGTAGGTCGGTTGATATTGATAAATATATACCGAAATCTATTTATTTTACACGTTACCGGTGGACCACAAAGCTGCAGGTAATGTATACAATCCCTAGGAATTGTATACATTACCTAGGTAAAGTATGGAATGGACAATAATATATTCTGTACATCGCCTAAGTATTGTATAGAATTTAGACCTGAATTATACAGATTGCGGGTAACTTAGGTATATAAAAGGAAAACTGGTTGACTGACATATCAAATATAAAATTTTGTTTCCTTTTCTGACATAGGCGAGCACTAAGAAATAATTTTACAAAATTTAGACCCTAAGGGGATGAAAGGGGGTTTGAATGAAGCTATTTTCAAGTTGAAGGAAAAAATAGCCGAGTAACGTTTTGCGATTGTGTAAGGTTCTAACACCCGTATTTATAAAGCTGTAATTGTTGTTATGCAATTTCTAATTAAGTCAACTTGAGGTTAGAAAACTTCATTAAAATTTAAAAAAATCTTTACTATAGAACACAAATTGTTGCTTAAGTAGTTAATTTTACTCAAGTAATTACTTTTACTTGTTTATAAATACGGGTGTCAGTCTTTGGCACGCTCCGAATCCTATTCGGCTTTATGGATTTTAACTGATGCGGTAGTATTAGATTTGGACCACGTACGACACAGCTATTCTACAGTTTAAAAATAAAAATGAGACCACTTTTGTCTTCTTTTCTAGTCTGCTAACCGCTATTTTGTGGTTAAGCTTGTAATTTAGTTATTTTTGAATTCGACGAATATACAGAAAAAATACGGTAACAGGGTTTGTTACCAGTCAACTGAACGATTTAATAAAGTATCAGTGATCAGTGAGATTGTGTGAAGACTGCCTTTACATGATGCGAGTGTTTCGAAAAACCTCACATTCTGTTCATTAAAGTACAATTAATGGTACCTGTTTTTTTGGGTTTCGTACCTCAAAAAGAAAAACGAAATCCTAAAAGGATCCCTGTGTTGGCCGTTTGTCTGTCAAGACTGTCAAGACCCTTTGTCTCGGGAACACGTGGAGGTATCGAGTTGAAGTTGAAAAATTAAAACTATATACTCAAGTCTGCGATCCCTTGACCGCAGACTTGAGTATATAGTTTGATTTTTACAGCTTTAAGCTACAAAAAGATAAGGTCGTTTATGTCGCAAGAAACTTACATTTCGATACTGTCAAGGGAACTTAGAAGCCTGAAATGTGGCGTAAAGCATGGTCTCGTAACACAAGTATAGAAAAAAAAATCTGAAAACTGTAAAGTTGTGGCTACGTTACAAAAAAAAAAAATACTTTTTACGATTCGAAAAAAATTTCGAGATTCGATTTAGGAATTGAATTATTTACATATCTATGTTAGTTTGTACGGAACCCTCGGTGTGCGAGTCCGACACGCACTTGACCATTTTTTTTTTTTTTTTTTCAAACAGCAGTTATCCTATTTAACGCGTGACTGTGGTGTATGATTTTGCTTATTGTATCTAACCGACCTTCGCCACTTGTCTGTTTAGTGGCGCTGTGGTGCGAACGCCAGCCCCAAAAGCAGCCGCGTAAACCTGCCAGCGCCACATTGCTCCCCGAACGGTCGCCAAGTACAGACGTGCTCCAGCGCTCGCGAAGTTACCAGCTTCTACTACTGCTGTTCTTTCGTACCTGTACGTGAGAAAGGTAAGCCGTAGATCCTTTTATAGTACCTTTTTTAAATGATTTTTATTTTTAATTCGATTTTTTTTCTGTTTTTTGTACTTTTTGTTGTTTATTAAGCCTTTTTTTTAGAAAAACTCGCTTTGCGCTATTTCAAAGTTTTACGCTCATTGAATCAACACTATAATATAAATATTTTTATTGAATTAACAACAACGACTAAATTCGTTGTTGTTAATTATTTGATTAAAACAGTTTTTTTTTTTATTTTGTTTACTATCATTCGCTGTTTGACTAATAGTGAAATGGGCTTCACATGGAACCTTTACGGTTTTAGAAGTCTGAAACGTGAATTCTTATCTTACTTACAAGTTTTTTGGTTTTTTTTTAGGAAAAATTGTAGATGACGTAAGGTTACTTTACAAAATCTTAGAGTGGAAATCCACAAATATAGAAGAGAACACAATAAAAAAAAATATATATTAAAATTCACTATATAACCAAGCGTTCAGCAAAAATGAAAACATGATATAAAAAAAAAACTCGGCGAAAAAGGCTCGATAAAAAAAATCGCGAATCTGAAATTTCAAACGTGTTTATGTACGGGATTACGGAAATATTTGAAACCAAAAAAAAGCTTGTTATTTAAAAGCGCCTCTAAAAAACAAAAATCTTGAAAAGTAATTTTTTTTTTATGGTTCATACAAAATAATCAGTGACTACAATCAGCCCTTAACTTGAGTTTTGACTTCCCATAAAGCATTGGCTGTCGTTAATGATAGTTTATGCAACTGTATTTTGAAGTCAAAACTCCCTTTATTTTTTAAGCATAGAATTTTTGTTTTAATCTTTTAGAAAATAAAATGACTTCAAAGGGGACTTAAACTTAGCGAGTATTGCCAATTACAGACTATTTTCCTAAAAATATTTTCTACCACCACATATCATTGCAGTCTTTAAAAAGATAAATGTAGTAGCTATGTGTTTACAATAACGGGTTATTATTAGCTTAACTTATGAAGTTACCGATTAATTAAATAGGTCACTTGGATTAGTGATAGCTTTGGATTGAATTGGAATTCTAAATTCAAACAAAATTATTCCCTTTACATAAAAAAAAGAAAATATGATTTTTTTTATTCTGGAACCCGCAGCCTCGTGACTAGCAGGAATTCAGCGCCATCTTAAACTGAGTCTAATAGGACTTTTTAAGGTTCCTTAGTTAAATAGTAGAAAAGTAACTTTTATAGCGTTATTTTCCTTGACTGTATGTCTGTCACAGGTGCTGTATTTCTGTCGTGAAACTTAATTGTAATTACTTTATTAGTATAAAATGCAGTATCAATGAAAAACAGTCCACTCAACAATACTATAGGCACCTAGGTACCTAGTATATCGATAGGCTCACGTTATGCAACATAACAGTAACTGCAAAAGTTTTTATGACGACGTATAAAAACTTTTTGGGACTTTACAGTGAGGATATTTTATTTTTTTGCTCTGCGTGTAGATGTGTAGACTTTGGTGGTAGACAATAAAATGACATAACCCTTTATAAAACGTCAGTTCGTAGCCATTGGCGTAGCCGTGGGCGTCTATTGGACTATTGGTCCGTAGCCGCGAGCATAGCCGCGAGCGTAGCCGCCAGCGGACTCAAGCGTAGCACCCTTGGGGCATACTCTGGCATACTCGTTTGCGTTCGTAGATGTACAGAGTTTCAAGTAAAGGATTAGGCTCTTAGGCGTGTGCAAAATAACCACGTAGAGCTACGCATCGGGCCCTAAACTTTGCCTAGCATTCTCAAAAATGACTTTTTGACCGTAAATAAATATATTTATGTATGTAGGAATATATGATAATTAAATATATGTATATTTAATTTTTTCAAAACAATTATATTTATATAATTTGGGACCTTATTTTCTTAATAATCTTTTTTTACGCACATGCCGTGTTTTCTCTTCACCACCCTTGGTTGACTGATAGAGTTTGCCTAAGGCATTTAGTCCACCTTTATACTAAAGTTTTAAGAAAGCAATAAATTATATAAGCGTAGTATACTCGGTGGCGCTCACTCGGCGTAGCTCACTGAGCGTATGAGCACTTATCGTAGCTCACTTGGTATTGCATACGTACTGAGCGTAGTGTTAAAGTTGTTCGTTATACGAGTTCCGACCCACAATCTTCAGACCTTGAAATATGAGTTTTGGTCGAAAGGTGGTGTATACTGACGTTTCTGAGGGTAGATACGCGACACTATGCAGGAACACGACACGTATGTTACGTGTATGATTATAGTTTATTGTTTTGTGATATTTTTAGCATATATATTAGTTAATTACGTATTTTGTAAGATTGTAATAATAGGTAATTGTAATTTTATTTATGGACCTTAGATGCCTGCCAGTATAAAGATATAATGATCATAGTGACACTATAAAACATAGTACACTCGGTGTAGCACACCGTGCGCTTGGCGTAACACATTCGATGTTGCGCATTCAGCGTGGCACTCCGTTACTAAGCAACCGCAATTGTCAAAAATGTATGCGTTCATTGTGGCTCGTATATACAGCCGTAACTAGTGTAATTTTATGGTACCAGCGCAAGTGCGACAATAAATATTACTTTTTCTCCACCTGCTCAATAATGCACTTTTATATATCAAACAATCCACACATAAATCAAGTAATTAATAAGGAGCTAATGTAGTATGGGTGTTCCCTAGGAAATAATGTTATTTAAATTTGGAACGTTAAACCAAGTGAAAAAAAAAAACATAATAATAAGTGATTTATGTATGTGCATAAAACGAGTTTATACAAAAATCAAACTGGCTATGCACTAACGAAAAAGTAATAAAATGTAATAACGGTAGTCTCTAAAAAAAAAAGTTTAGCAACCTTCGTATATACGCGGCAAATAAGTCGACCACCATGATGGTTCAACTTGTGTGCTGAGGATTACTTATATCATTTAGAATTCAACATGCCGTACATCATTTTATATTATCATTTTATTCGTTCCTGATTATATTCATAGACTAGCGTTTGGTTCAAAGCGTGAAAGAGGAGAATTATTCCAAGAGACATATTCTTGGGATAAAAAAGAATCCTATATGTTATTCCAGGCCATGGTCTACTGGTGTGCTACTTCAAACAACTTTATGTTTATCCTATCATTAAATCTTCATTTTAAATCTTGGGTTAAGGGACATTATTTCATAATGTACTTGAACTGTCAAGCCCCAACCGGACACCGGTGACCGCACACCTATTGTCTAAATAAACATAACGTTAGAAAACAAAATTAAAGTTTTCGATGAAGATAGTAACGCGTATCAATTTAAATTAAATTAATAAACTAAATTTTAGCATTAGTGTATTTTTTAGACTCAAATTCTTCAGCGATACAAAGTTATATTTTGAAATTCTGACACTTTATCTTTCAGAAAGATGATATAGTAGCTTCACGTTTTCCTTATAAAGGTCTATCCAACACATCCGTGCCGAGTCAGTGACGGGGCAGCACAGTGGTTTTCTGTTCACACACGTCAGTGGCGTGGACGCGCCGACGCCTGACCTTACTTCATTCTGTTATTTTGTCCGAGTCTATGTAACCTAAGTGTTGTACCAGCCCGCATTGGGCCCGCGTGGTGGATTACGGCCCATTCCCTCTCCTAGAGAGGAGGCCTGAGTCCCAGCAGTGGGAACATTAAAAGGCTGATGATGATGATGATGATGAAGTGTTGTGTGGTGAAATAGATTACGAATTTAAAAAGTTAAAATAAAAATTTTGACACACCTTCTTAGTTTAATTTTCGTCCGATCTCATTCCATATTTGGTTTTTATGCTTGCAACCCATATGTTTCGGGTTAGACAAGTGGTACGGATGAGTTTGATTGATTTCATAGAAAATTTATGTAACGATATTTTTTTTAGACTCCTGTCGGTGTTTCTGCCCCGTCACTGGCCCGGCACGGATGTATGGGGATAGACTTTTAGTTGTATAAAAGTTCTTGAGGGGCACCCTTCGAGAATTTTTGAAGGGACCGTGTCTAAGAGGACGTTTTGCAAAAGGTATTTTCTGGTGCCTAATTAAGATAGGTCTCTAATTAGAAAATCCCTGGTTATCTATGTTTCGAGGACTTCGAGGACAAAAGTACTAAGTGTGGTCTCACAATGCCTTTGTTGCTAATAGTGAGTATAATTCGAACCCAATGCATTTGACGTTCACCTAATGGTAACTTTCATGCAAGACCACAGAAAGCTAATTTTGTACAATATTCGTATTGACCACACAACATAACGCTAATGACAGCATAGCATTGTGTTACAACTAGTTTCTGCTTGCGGTTCTGTCTGAGTGAAAATAAATAAATAACTGTAAGCTTCAGTTGAAAACCAGCGACAAGCAATCCGCACAGACTACCACTTATAATCCTCAGCACACAAGCTGAATCATCATGGATGTCGACCTCGATGCGCAGTAAACGCTTTTCAGGGGTCAATCAAACCCCTGTTTATGTAGTTAACTAGATGTAAACAATCTTGACATGTCTTTGGTTTAACAATTGACTAAAAAATTTATCTAAAGATATTTACAATTAGTTATTTACCTACACCGATGTTAGGTAATTAACTAAATTTAAATAATCTTTTTCTTAAATAAAAGGCATATCAAGATTGTTTACGTTTAGTTATGTACCTAAACAGATAGAGTATAATTATGTCACCAAATAAAAAAGAAATTCTTCATTCTTTCAAATCTCATAAAACAGGCTGCAACTATCGCATTCATAATGTTACTAATAGATAGTTCATAAGCGTGAACGTAGGTGTCTCAAATATTGAATGTCGAGTTTTTTTTTAATCAAAATATCCGAAGGGCAAATATATTGGTCCTGCAGAGTGTCTGTACCTGTACCTGTTATATAAGGCACCTTTGTAGCGAAATGTTAATAAATTGTTATTCCTTACCTTCAGGCTCTTTTAGCCCTTGAGGCCTTATAATGGGTACAGCGAATACCTATAGAATTATTGATTGGTATCTACTTCGAAGGTCTAAAGCCTGGAGCTACGTAGCTGTAAATATTGTATTGTATGAGCCGCTCGGCCTGCGGCGATGCCTAAGGATTCTTTCCCAATTCTAAATTATGCTGGAAAAGCTAGATATTTGAGATACAGTTTAACTCTGAGATATATATAGATGTTTATTGCAATTAATAATATAATTCCATGACAAATATTACCATGTTCAGAACCTTTTATGTGAGTATTTCAATTGTGTATTAGATCATCTTAATTATTTAGGAAGCCTATCTCCAGAACCAGAGGCGTAGCTACCGCCATATCAATGACACGGGGACCAAGCCAAAATTCTTAAAATTTAATCCACTGGTCATCTTTGTTCTGACCTATTGTGACGCGCGTTTTAGAAACGTGCGTCAACGGCGCGCTTTCACCCTATTAAAGGTCTACAGGCTGCGTCTGAGTCGCGTGCGTATCGCGTCTGTATCACTAGAAACGAGCGTCAACGGCGCGTTTTAACAAACGTGGTGTGAAGTGGAATTCCATGCTGGAATCTGTGTGATAGCTAAAACCTAGGGGTTTTTAAGTCAAGAGTGAATAGTATACTTCTATGCAAGCGTGCTACATATTCGAGTACATCATCGCTTATGAGATAATGGTCAAACGTGAGCATAGCAATACTAATTATAAAAAGATATAACCAGGAAGACCGGCTATTCCCTATAAAAGTTTTTTCTAGAAATACATAAATCCTACAGTAATACGAGTAAAAGCCATATTGCCTCCGAATGCCGCCAAGCCTAACGGTACTACCTCAGGTACAAGTTGACACGCGATACCAACTCGCCAGCGTTGGCCACAAGCGATACTTCCAGAATCATCTTACCAAATGGTATTATGTCCTTCAAAGTTCCAGTTAAATATGAATAGACTGAATCGGTTTCGCTTATTGAAGTTTGTAACTTAAAAGTGTTTCAATTGATAAATATTTTTTAACACGTGCCCCTCTCTAAGAATAACTATATCTGTAAATTTGTATACACCGTTAAATTTTGGTCGTTTTAATACCGCGGAGGGTAGATCCGGTACATAAAAGCCTATCGCTTTGTAAAGAGGAAATTAAAAAATAAAGTACTTTTTTTAAAACTCGAATTAATTTACGCACGTATGAAATTAATTTCTTTAAGTAAACGTCAGCTGATCGAAGTCAATGAACTGTAGGTAGTTAGTACGCAACGACCGACAACTCCCTACAAGGTCATTTACTCGTTTACATAAAGAAATTAATTTCGTACATGCGTATATTAATTCGAGTTTTAGAAAAAAGTACTTTATTTTTTAATTTTATCTTTATAAATCGATAGTGTAACGAAATAAATCATGTACCGAATCGACCTTCCACGGGATTAAAACGACCAAAATTTAACGGTGTATGCAAAAGCGAAATACCACTTACTGATTAATCACTAAATCTCAGAAACTATAACATCTAAAAACTTAAAATTTTGCAGGTAGGTTCCTTATAGGGTGTAGACATTCACTAAGAACGGATTTTACGAAACTCCACCTCTAAGAGGATGAAAGGGGATCCAAAGTATGAAGAAACCTATTTACACGCGGGCGAAGCCTCTAGCAGAAGCTAAATATACAACCAATTATGACTGGCAGTGACAGTTTTTGACAGTAGTTGAGCGAGTTGCTGCTGCGCTGCGGTTCGATTTCCACATGGAATAAATTAAATTGTACGGTCTACCGATTGTTTCGGGTCTGGTTGTATTGTGTACGTGAGTTTCCATGTTTATGAACCCTCCTACAATACAGGAGTTATGCCTAGTAGGGGTCAACGACTTCTTTTAAAAAAACTTAACTAGGTACCCACTTAGGTTGAGATATAATTATTAGATATATTAATTAGTGAACGACAAAATGGATATTCGGCCATATTTTCGTTTTCGGCCATAAACCAGCCGAGGCTTCGGCCAAGCCGAATATCAAAAATCCGTGAATAAGACAACGACGATGACGTAAAACGTTCAGTTATTTTCGGAGTGAATCTTATGATCGTTTTATATTATTTTGTACAAAGAAGAACCTGTTTTGAATTATTTTGCTGAGGGTCTATTCGGTACATGAAATACTATCGATTGGTAAAGAAAAAATAAAGTACTTTTTTTCAAAAACTCGAATTATACGCATGAACGAAATTAATTTCTTTAAGTAAACGAGTCAATGACCTTGTAGGTAGTTGTCGGTCGTTGCGTACTAACCACCTACAGTTCATTGGCCTCAATTTCGTACATGCGTAAATTAATTCGAGTTAAAAGAAAAGTACTTTATTTTTTAATTTCCTCTTTATAAATCGATAGTATTTCATGTACCGAATCGACCCCCCACCGGATTAAAACGACCAAAATATAATGTTGTATATAAAAATGGATAGCTGTTCGTTAGTCTCGCTATAACTCGAGAACGGATGGACCGATTTGGTCAATTTTGGTCTTGAAATATTCGTGATAGTTCTGGGAAGGTTTAATACGGTGAGAAAATAATTATGGATATTCATAGTGTTTAAGTGGTACGAAGTTTACCGAGTCAGAGAGTATATAAAATAAAAAAAACAAAAAAAAAACAAAAATGTTTATTTCATCCACTTAAGTTAGTACAATAAATAATATTAGGAACTACCTTTTAAGCAATAAAAATTTGCTTGTGGTAGATAATTCCGCGTTTCGATGGGTACAATGATGGTAGGTACTTGGCTTTTGGAATAATAATTTAACATTACCAAAAGTAGCGTAAGCTTTTCATTACATTTATAAAGATTCAAATGTTAATTTTTGACAAAGTTTTGTTGATTTTAATGGTGATTATCGTAGTACAAATTATATTGATTGTATTATATTATACAATCAATCAAAACAGCAAGATGACTGTCTCCTTGTGAAATTATCGTGTTTTATTTATTTCTGAATTTTTTTTTTTTTTTTTTAAACCGAAAAAAACAATATTCCAGTATATTATACTGAAAATATATTCCATTAAAAATTCATTTAATATTTTCATTTTTTAGTGTCTAAATCAATATCGTTTTCAACCGAAAATGAGACTGAAGCCGAAACTTCTTTTTCGGCTGAAAATCTATTTTCGGTTAGACACTAATATTAATACGATTATGATTTTTCTTAGTCTTACCTTGCTTCCCATACATAATTACACATGCTTATAGTTGCTTTTTGACTCCAGTGTGTCTGGTTTGTGGGCTTAGTTAGTGGTTGAAACAGAATCAAATTGAATAGAATAGAAAAGAAAAAAAAAAACCGGGCAAGTTCGAGTCGGACTCGCGGTTTCTGTACAAACATATCTATGAAAACAGTTCAATTCCCTTTTTTCGAGTCGCATTTTTTCTTTGTGTTCTACAAATTCAGTTTTCAGTTTTTTTCCTATACTTATGCTATGAGACCTTGCTTCATGCCAAATTTTAGGATGCTAGCTCAATAACACAAATACCTTATGAATTTTGATTGCACTAGCTTCTGACGTTTTGTAAGTGCCCATGTAGGCCTATATGAAATAAAAACATTTTGACTTTGACTTTGATTCTCTTGCTAGTGTCGAAATGAACGTTTTTTGCGACATAAACGGCCGTATCTTTTTTTCGTTAATCTAGAAATTTTATTTTTTCACAGCTTCAAGGGGCCGTAGACCTAAATATATGGTCTTAATTTCAACTCGATACCTCCATGCGTTCTCGAGATAAAAAGTCTTGACAGACAGACGGACAACAAAGTGATTCTATAAGGGTTCCGGTATTTCTTTCATTGAGGTACGGAACCCCAAAAATATTCCACACAGCTACAAAGTAATGAAATAGAGTATACACCTAAACACAGAGTCACACAAACATTGTACACGGGTTTACCATTACCTGGAAGAGCACATAGGATACTCTTTATTCTTAGAGGATAATCCTGTGGGAAAATATTCGACCGCGGTAAAATTACTGGAAAGTTTTATATAATATTAAATACAATTGAAATAGTCTTTCTGCAGCTCTGGATAGATGCATATAAGCTTATTCTGTTGGCTTTGAAACACATATTTTCAGTGTCTCATTGTCTATGTTACCGGCAATCCAAAACAATACCGGTATTCAAAACAATACCGAATGAGTAGCCGGTACATTACCGAGTGCTCATTCGGTATTGTAAAAGACGAGAGCGGGGAAGGAGGTGATGTAATTTTAGAGCACCCAACACGGACAGGTTAGGTTAGGGTTATTTTTTATTGCCACCTGAAAATAAAAGTCTTACTTTAAACCGTTCTCTATACATTGCGAAGATATTGTATAGAATACCGGATTATATAGATGCCGGTGACATCTATACACTGCACCCCTAGCTAAGTTACAATCTTTTCGTTTTGCGTTAACGCTTGGAGTTGACCACGCCCCCAATTCGTTTGTTCGAACAAAGGAGTTGTGGGCGTGGCCAACTTCAAGCGTTAACGCAAAACGAAACGATTGTAACTTGGCTAGGGGGGCTGTTATCTGAATAGATAAATAGAGAACAAACAATTTTATCGATCTGCAATCTAGGTATTTGTATTTATAAAATACTTCGTCCTAAATGACTTTAATTTAATTTAATTTGATGTCTTATTTTAATCTCATATTATAATTTAATTTAATTAATGTCATAATTTAATTCTCATTTTCATGACTTCTAAGTATTTCTTATTACTATAGTGCATACTCCAGCCTTGACTTTTTATAATTCAAAGATTCAAGATTCAAAGCATTTTATTTTTAATAAACCATTTACAGGCACTTTTGAAAAGTCAAGAAGTCGGTCTGTTAGAAAAAATTATGCTAATTGCACATTCCAAAGCGTAGATCTCTATGGAGAAGAATGTGCAAGAAACTCCATGGACACTCTTTTCAAAATTGTTTTGTATTACTCGTACAAATATCTCGGTTACATGCTTGTTTTTGCTGCTATTATATGAGAACAATGTAAATAAGATAAAGAGAAAAAAAATGTTCTAATTATAATTTTAAAAATAAACCACTGGCAGCTAAGAGATGACCAGTCTCAACTGACAGCGCCCGTTCACGAACATGACGCATATATCAGCACCACTCAGCTCAACCATTTTGAAGGGAACCGAATGACCCAATACACGCGCCACAATCAATGAGACATTTGAGTGAGCATGAGAAACTCTCAACTGCCATGCTCATTTACGTTTTTTTTTTAATTTAGAAATTTAATTTAAATGTATATAAATGGAATAAAGATCATAATAGTAATGTTTTCGAGATTAGAAAACCAGGAACCCGTAGCACTGTTTTCACCATGGGCTACTGTGTCCCGCGTGTATATCTTATAAATTGTATAAATCTTGCTCAGTATGGAGGAAAATAAATAAAATTTATTATTATTACTTTCTTGGATGATTTTACCTACCAAATAAAAAAAATAAGAGGAAACCCACTGTTCATATAGACCAGAAATGTGGAGAGTATATTCTTTGTATGACGTAGGCATCCGATAAGAATGGTTTTTTCGAAATTTTATCCCTAAAGAAATGAAAAAGGAGGCAAAGTTTGTATGGAAAAACCTAATTCCACGCAAGCGAAGCCGCTGGCAGAAAATAGTCTATTTATATAAAAGGAGTTACTGATATCAACGTATAGTGGGACAAGGAGTATGAAATTTTTCACAAGGTTTCCTTTTATTTATTCATTTATTTATTATATGCTTTATTATTTCTTTTAACCTGTTGAATACCGTAATTAGAGACACTAAATAGGCGAGCACTAAGGAAGGATTATTCAAAAAAACGGGTGAGATTTTTTTTTTATGGAGAAACCTTCCTGCCTATTTTGCGCAGCCGTGAGACACACAATGTTAGTTTTCTTTTTTTATCTTAGGTGTCTTGTTTTGATGTTGTTTCTACATTATCTAGATACTTACACACAATGGAGAAACAACATCAAAACAATAGAATATGTGTGCCAAATAAAATATTTTTTAATACACTTACTCGCTCTTATCCCACCGCTGTTTTCCGCACTAGTGTAGAAAAAGCGCGTGCTCTCCCCCGCGACAATTTTATTATAATTAAATCGTTTATCATATCAGGCTGGGCGCTCGTCGCCCCCCATGAGTCGCGGGTCAACCCCCACGAGTCCCATGGTTTTTAGTCAGTAAGAGTCTGACACTACTTCCCGCTCCGCCCTAGGGCGGGATTTGTCATTGGATGATTTTACCTACCATAAAAAAAACCCCACGAGTCGTAAATGTAATGAAAAACATCGTTTGATACGCGTGCTTTGTCACTGTAGCCCTCGGCTCCATAACACTTCGCCTCGGTCGCAATGACAAACTTTCAACATTTGTATAAAAAGTACTATTTCTTTCATTCTTTTTTTACTTTCACACGAGCAAAGCTGCTGCTAGAAGCAAGTGTACGATAATGTAATGAGATGGAGATGAGTTGCCTAAATGCCTTGTGATCGAACGTAAAAGCGTCGTTTTGTGTTTAAATATGGCTGTAGATATGTTCAGCTTCCCAGCACCAGCTTTTCAGAACACAATGGAAAATATTTCAGTTCTCGTTCGTGTGTGTTTGTACTTGGCGTAGCGACCGCGGGCGGCGGTAAGTCGATCGCTCAATGACTCAGCCTCGAAGGCTCCAGGCAGTTTCAAAATAATTTTCGAAATGATTGTTCTGCAGATGAGCGCCTCGAGTTAAATTGCCGGAGGTATCAAAAGCAGAGCTACGAATAGGTGTGCTTTAATATTGTCGGCGCCGAACACCGCCGGCGTCGCCTCGGGCGCACCCCTGCTCCCCACGAACCCAAACCGCTCTACATTATCCTCGCTTATAATATAAAATAATCATATTTGTATGTACGCTCCGCAACCGATGTGGCTAAATAATAATTTATGACCTCAGTGCGTTTTATATACAAACTACAGAGCCGTCGGCGATGAGCGATCGTGATGTACTGTACAGCATGAGCATCGCCCCGACTCATAAATTGACAACGAAAATTTTGGACATTCTCTTGAATAAAAATATCCAAAACGTCTTTATTTTGGAAGCAATTTTTATATAATCGTCTATAATGCGTACAGGACTTGAACAATTTACCTGCTGCGGTCTACCCGTCCGATTATAATTTACGTGTCTTCAAGGCTAGAGTGAATAGGCTCTTAATAAACTATTGCGCCTCACCATTAACGATTGCATCACTGCTTATCATCAAGTGGCATCGCAGTCAGGTACTAGTTTATATCATTTAAAAAAAATATGATGAACATGAACTTTCATATTTTGACGTACATATGAAATGGCTTCCTAATTTTGACTGCTATGAATCAGTTTACCCACATTCATGCTTACGGCTTAGGGATTATAGTGGTTATAACCTCACGAATAATGTAGATGTATTAGTTTATCTGACGCAGTAAAGTGAAACTTATTGCCTGTGGTTAGAGTTCTAATTTAAATGTTGGGTATCAATATACCGGGTAGTATTAGTGATAGGTAAATGCGGTGTGAATAGTCGCTTCAGAGCCTACTGCTGCGAGTATTCATAAGATCCTGCCTAATTTCTGATCACTGGACATAGAGCAAGTGGGCCATATAGCAATTGGGCTATATACCAACTGGGCCATAATCATAGCATGTGGGCTATATAGTAAGTCGGCCAGGTTACAGGAAGTGGGCCATATAGCAATTGGGCTTTAGAGCAAGTGGGCCATAGACAAAGTTATACACATCGTCGCTTTCTATCAGGTGAGATAGCGGTCAAGCGCAACACTATCAACAAAAAAAAAAAATGAGCTTTTAGAAGTAAGAATCATAAAAATATTTCCAAGCTTTTATTTGACTTGCCTTGCCAATACATGGGTCACATCTTTCAAATGAATTTATAATTTTATAGTGCACGTTTGTTTATGTGATATTAGTCAACCGATTATTTTTATTTACCCCATGACATGGGGTAGACATACGTCAAATACGTTTTTGTTGAGGATATGTCAAATAATACTTAATAATTATTTATGACACGCTTTTTTTTAATTGACCTAGTGGTATTTGAAACGGAATCGGTTTATTATAGAATAGTAAAACGGCTAAACCCACAACCCACGTCATAAATCAAAAATGCTACTACCTGCCTGTTGTATTATTGATTGCTTATTTGCCTTGTAAGACACTGATTTTATTATTTTAAATAACAAGAAAGTTAAAGTACTGCACTCCTTTCTAGTGTACGCCGAAGCTACCAGAATTATCTTCCTTCTATAATTTCTCATTTTTTTATTTTATTTAATGGTTTTGTTCAAGCCTTTACTTTTAACAATTACTGGGGATACTTAAACACGTGATTGTGGTCATGATAACAAACAACTGGGACCAAACCTGAAATCGCGAAAAAATCCTGTTGGTCAGTACATTCATGTTCGCCTAAGTGCTCGATTACGGAGACACGGCACGTTGCGCGGCGCGTCGGCCGGTCCGTCGTACATTGCCATATGTTTGTGTTTGCGCGAGCGATGGCGCGGCCTGCTGCTGCAATGTACGACGAAACGCCCAACGCGCCGCGTCTCCATAAACACGGCCTAACTGGTCAAAATGTACTGAACTTGGATGTTTTTTTTCGCGATTTCAGGTTTGGTCCCATAGTAAAAATTGTTTGATAACATGACTACAATGACGTTTTTAAGTATCGGTCACTAATTACCAGTGACCTTAATATAATGCTATAGAAAAAAAACACACAGCAATGTTTTTTTATTCTACTATTGCATAATCTTTTGCTCATTTATCTTTGTTTCATAAAACACACGTCATAAACATAATACTCTATTCTCTTTAGAATAGAGTCAATGCATTCATAATTGAATGTAAGCTTCCACATCAATAGCATAAGCTATTGATGTGGAATTATTGGACATAAATCCAATTAGCTGTTTGCAGCTTGAAATGAATATGTACCAATGGTGTATACATATGTGTGTTACTGTGTGCTAAGTGATATGCTGTCATTACGTCAATTCAAGTTCTCGTCAGCGCCAGTGCTTGAATAGTGTCTATAGGTATAATAGGTATCCTGTACAACAACAGAGAGTAAGCATCGAAGCTTTAGATATATCGTACTTTGCGAAAATTTCTCCCTACGATCTAAACACTCCGAATGACTTCAACATGCATAAGTATTCGATGAAACCAAAGCTACTGAAGTCGTAAGAAAATAATTTTTCAGAGAGTTTTTCAACAATGCTTTGTAAATATATTTTACAGTAGCCAAAAGTTCTCATACAATGTTAGTTCATATTTTTTGTATATGAATTGTTAAGTGGTTAGAGAGCTGGGCAAAAACAGTTTCGTGCTGTCTAGCGTGGCTTGCGCCTTAGAGGCGAAGTAGCCTGGGGCCCAAACATAAACTATTGATAAAACGAAAAGGGTGCCTACAGGCCGCGGGCCCCGCCGGCAGCCACGACATTGTATTAGGACCGCTCTATTGTGTGTTGAGTACACACATATAATTCTCGAATAACGTTCCAGCTGTTATTTTGAATACTATATACAATAACTTTTGAAAAGAAGAACCCAGTGCAAATATTTTAGATGCAACGCCGACATTCCGATACTTATTTGTTTGCTGGTACCGCGAAGGCAAAACGCTTCTGACAGCAAATTGGCGGTTCATCTCACAAAATATGTTATCTATGAGATGAAAAAGCGCCTGATGTTAGTTTCCCTGGCCTTATAAATTGAATACCCCAAAAAATGGCAAAAATATTATTCCTCTTTTTTCCACGTTTAGCGCCCCTACCATCATGGTAGGAGTCCCACTATGATGGTACTATGGTAATAGTAATGTTATGTTTATAATATCTTAATTTTTTAAGGTCCTCTGGAATTTAGAAATATACCTAGATTGATATTCTTTTTTTACTCTTTTTTATTTAGGGGATTTTCGTACACTACTGTGATGATGTCAATTCCATCGTACCTACTATTACATTTCAATCATAAAAACAAATAACTTTCTTAAATCTATGAAGGAATACAAAACTTTTACTGCACTACAATTAGGATTGGCTAAGACGCCATTAAAAACTCCTACATCCATTGTGGTCAACTTCAAAGAATGTTTCTCTTGTCTTCGTATCGGACACATTCCACCAACACATGCTGTACAGTTTTCCTTTGTGAAGAAAAGGGAAATACGAAAGAAAAGGGTGCCGGTGACAGCATGACGGTTGATGATGCATAATATTATAAAAACGGATTGCGCCGGCCTTAACAAAACACAATAAAAAAGCAGAATTGATGATAAGTTTGAACCTATAAGTTGTTCTACACTTAAAGTCGCTGTATCACTACATAGTATAAAAACCCACCCTAATTCATTATTTAATACTTGTTGAAGTGGTCTTTTTATTTGATACTCGTACAAACTAGTGCTAGTCGACTGCGATCCAACCTGATGGTAAACAGTGATGCAATCGTTGGTGGTGAGGCGCGCTAGTTTATTAAGAGCCTATTCATTCTAGCCTTGAAGACACCCAAATTATTATCGGATGGGAAGACCTTAGCTGAAAATTCAAATCCTACAAGGAACTAATGAGGCTTTCCTCTTGAACTTTCTTCAGCAACTTAGATGTAATTAGAGATCTAAATCTCGGTTGATTAGTCTTACCAGGAAGATCTGTGACAAAAGTAGGAATTAACTGTGGTGAAGAATACTTCCTGTCTTGCCTTGTACGGAGTTACGATCTACATACTACAGTATAGCCGACGGATCTTGGCGCGTCTGAAGTTAGGCTCTGCGAACTTAAGCGCTTGTGCACTCCTAAAATATTAAATGGTTTGAGAAAATAAATGCCAATAGCAGTTGTTATTGCTGTAACAACTGTTATTGGCATTTATTATTATAAGTCATTTATTTGGCGCGCTTGTTTTGAGCGTTAAAGTTCGCAGAGCCTAACTTCAGACGCGCCAAGATCCGTCGGCCGTACTGTACATTTAAAGAAAGAATTAAAAAAAAACTGGGCAAGTGCGAATCGGACTCGCATACCGAGAGTTATGTACAAACTAACTTATGTAAATAGTTCAATTTCCGAATCGAGTCGCGAAGATTTTTCCGAATCGAAAAAAAAAAACGCTTTTGCTACGTAACTTCACAGTTTTCAGATTAATTCCTATATTTTTGTGCTATGAGAAGTTGCTACATGCCAAATTTCAAGGTTCTAGGTCAACGAGAAGTATAATATGAATTTTGATTCGCTTGAGTGTGTCAAAATGTACGTTTTTTGCGATGTAACCAGCCCTATCTTTTTTGTCGTTAACTTAGAAGTTTGATTTTTTTTTACAGTTTCAAGCGACCGCAGTCACGAGTACATGGTTTCAAAGGGTCTTGACAGGCAGACAGACAACAAAGTGATCGTATAAGGGTTCCATAAAGGTTCATTAAGGGTAGTTTTTTTTAATGCTTTGTACCCACACTAGGAATTACTCCTGTTATCCAGTACCGTGGGTGCTGAGGCATAGATGAATATGTAAACTCACGTATATGATACAACCAGTGGTGCTATGCTCTAAGAAAACGCAGCGCTGCCGCAACGACGAACATCCAAATAGGATACATTGCATTAACAATCCAATTTTATCTAATGTATAGGTTTATTAGGTTGAAAATCCAATGTATCCTAATGGGTGTTCGTCGTTGCGGCAGCGCTGCGTTTTCTTAGAAAATAGCACCACAGATCTGGAACGTATATTTGGGTCATACAAATATTATTTCGAACCCGCGACACGCAACGTAGCAGCTGTGATAATATAAAAATATTATAATTTATTGGTATTCAAAAATCTTCATTACACAAAAAAGGTGATGGTCCAATTAGATAAAACATTAAATCCTTTGTTACTGTGATTTTATTGCGCAACAATCAAAAATTAAGAAATAAGTTTACAGAACCTTAAATATTTTACGTTTTTAACAATTTCCAGTCGCACACAACAGTGCACTTATTTTTACATAGTTTGGCCACAAACTTTTGATTCAGGTTATTCTGTTCGCGCTCCCCGCCGCAGGGCAGTAATTACAGCTGGAATAGAAGGGCCGGCCTACCCCGCGGCGGGCCTGTAGGCTCACTGCCGCCCTTTGAACAACTCTTAACTAAAAAATAGAAATACCTCATATATTAAATTAGATAAATTCGTCAACGTAATTTTCTAAATTAGCCAACTAGAACCATTTTTCGTTGTAAATGCAACATTATGTTTGCATTGTACTTACTACATTTTTTTTATTCTTGATATGCTCACGCTTGACCAATATTTAAAAGCAGATAAAAAGCAAGGTACTAAAAAAACGTCTCCCATAAAAAATATCGTTGTAGAAGTATGTATAATATTTTAGTAGATAGGTAACCTACTTATCTGTTGCAATGCGATCAAGTTACGAAACTGCTTTTTTTTTGTGGTATGAAATCTTTAAATAACTTCCCTAACTTATTTAAATCCACCTGTGTTCCCCTTTGTGCTCCAAGGTCGTGGTAACTTTTTTGAAAAATCTCGCAGCATCATCATCGTACGCCATTTAAAAAGTACATCTAAGGACGAGTCGAAGTCGTGAATTGAATGAGTGTTAAGGTAAAAGTGCTTAATGCACATGTGGGCCACACGCCGTTCTGGACGCGTCAGTCTCCTTACATTTTATATAGGAACTAGACTTGTAGAGCTACATTAGTTCCACGCCACGCGTCAGGAGTGGACCACGTGTGCATCGTAGTTTGATCCTGTCCACGAACGAGCTCGTGCATTATACAGTATCTCTTCAATTTCTATACATCTCTATCTCGTATTCTACAATTGATATCCATATTTTAGGAACCATTACTTCAATAAAATTACCTTTCGTCTTCCATTATTCGTTGCAAATTTGAGTAGGTACTTATTTGTAGACAGACCAAATAAAAATGTCTGCTGGGCAAAGGTCTCCTCAACTTCTTCCAGGTATCCTTTTGTCGAGTTACTTCAAACCAGCCCTTGCGGTAGGCGTCTAGATCGTGTCGTCACCTCAAACCCGCTATTGTGGTAGGCGTTTAGGTCATGCCGCCACCTCGGACCAGCCCTTGTGGTAGGCGTCCAAGTCATCTAGCTACCTCTTCCCAAGTTGACCTCGGTGGCGTCGTCCATCCGGGTTGTGTCCTCAGTATCAATAATTTCATTAAAAACAGTGTTGTAACGTGGAAACTAGCCTTTTTTTTTGAAAAAAAAAAGCGGCTAAAAATACAATACCATCCAAGGGAGTTCGTTTGCACTGCGCGTAGCGTTTGACGAACTCCATGTTGAACAGACGAACAATACAAAGCTTCCAGTTACATCCATCATACATGTCATCCCCTTCTATTTGGAAGTTAGCTTGGCGATGTATTGAACGAAACATTTCTGGTAACTTTAGGTTTCTCATGCTCTATATTCGTAACCCACGAAATACAAACCAAAGTGTTTTTGCAATTTTGTAGCTCTTTATCGGATAGTATGGTAAAAATAAAATATTGGCGGTAACAACATACACATAATTATGTTATATTTACACAATTATACTTATATTGTTAAAACTATTAACTCCCTAAATTAGAGAAATTTTTACTAAAATTGATTTTGATTTGATTGAATTGAGGAAATACATAAAGTAAATTAATATTATGTGGTGCTCACATTTTTTGAAGCAATAATAAATCTGTTTGCATAACTAAATAAAATTAAATCTATCATTTAAAAACAATCGTATTGAAATAGCGGTTAGAAATATTGGAATACTCCTGGTATCATGTTTTCAAACAATTTGAAATATTCTGTACTTGCCTAATTAAAACACCTAAGACATTTAGAAATAATAATATCTGAAACATAAGATTCAACCTGGCTGTGTAACATCTATCAAATAAATGACATACTGAAGAATTAATTAATAAATTTATTTATTCCTTATTTCTTTCAGTAGTCATCTCCTTTCTACCCACATAATATTTCTAACAAATCAAAAGAATCAAACTAAAATGGCAAAGGGCTGGGCTCACTGCACGCAGAACAGATGGGCGTTGGGGCTGAAAGGTTCTGGAGTGGCGACCGGAAGACGCAGTGTTGGAAGGCCTCCCACAAGGTGGACTGATGACCTGGTCAGGGTCGCTGCAGTCCGATGGATGCGAGACGCCCAGGACCGGCCGCGTATTTAGGTACAAAGACTATACTATTTGAGTCACGAGTCAGACTCTAATAGAAGAGATTTTGTTTATGCATATTACTCGACAATACCTAATCTATTTCAGTAAAAAAATTGACTCAAATGGATTAGCTTTTGGCCTTGATATTTTCAAACATTACTTACGAAGAAAACCTAGTCGAGAAGAGGCTCACCGCCACATTTGTTTATCATGAACGGGATTGGTCGCCGTTCGTTCACTTCTGTTGTGATCAGCGGAGAAATCTGTATAAAAAAAAACACGCAAATGCAAAAAAAACATTAGCGTAACTTAAACATTATTGTAATTCTAACTTTACTAGCCATACGTTTGATGTCATAATGATCATTGTCAACTTTAAAATTCGATATTCAAACACGTACCCAGAAATTTGATAAAAGTGTCTACTTGTGTTACTCTATTTTAGGGTTCTTTTTCCTTCAGCAATGCTTTTACTTACGATTATAGTAAGTATGTTTCATATCATGTGTTTTGTTGTGTTATGCTTAAATAAGACTGACTGTTACTACGTTTAAATTGTAAAAATACTAAGCTAATCGTAAATTTGATAAAAATGATTATCTGCGTTTTGTATTTGACATTAGAGGTACGCAAGAAAAAATGTTTTAGTTTTATTATTATTTGTACTCGCAACAAGTGTGTAGTGTGTACCTGTTTCTTACCTAATAAAAGTTCGTTTGTTAATTCGTTTATTTTGTCAATCAAATACAGAATAGAAAAGAATAATTAAATTATTAAAATAATAACAATTGCCATGTAACTATCAACCTATTATTGAAGCTAACGATCGGTATCAAATTGAATAGCATTTGTTGCTGCAATGTTAGAATGAATTTATCTAACAAAGTCTACGCGATTTCAGTTAATTTCTGTACTATAATAGATTAGGATTTGGTCAAGTTTTTGTCAAACAAAAGCTAAGCCAGTTCAGTTTGCTCTTTCACTCTAATGTTATAGACTTTGTAAATACGCGGACCGGCCACTGTAGAATAACGATGTCTGGATACAGACATTTCAAAAAAAAACCACAGTCGAACCTTAAAAATACAAATGGTTTTGTGAATACTTTTACCAATCAAAAGTTGCTAGGTATTCACATAGTGCTGCGATAGGTTTGCCAAACTAAAAGTAGCTGGGCATTCATTGCGTGCTACAATAGTTTTACCTATACTAAAGGTACTGGGTGTTCACACTGTGATACCATGCTTTCATCAAATTGAAAGATGCTGGGTGTCCACAGCGTGCTACGATACTTTCAGTAGGTATATCGAAAGTTGCTGTGTATTAACAGCGTGCTACAAAAATGTCATCAAACTCAAACTTGCTGGGTGTCAAATGTAAAATAAGCATCTTTAAGTTTGGTGAAACTTAGCTTTTGAATACCGTAATTAGAGACACAATAGAAAGACAATAGGTGTGCGGACACCGGTGTCCTCTTGGGGCTTTATAGTTAAAACAGCTTTTTTATCTGAAATTACTTTAAATTCGATTTGTAACCTATGTATGTGCTAAAAATGAATCAATGAATTCACTAAAAACCAGGTATAGATCACCTACAACACAACACAATACAACAGATATTCTACTCAACCATAACAACATAAAATGTCTAGACCGTAATATTTAACTAAAAGATGCTCATCGACGATATTGCCATGAGTAGCCAAATGAAATTAGAAGAGTTAATTTTCCGCTCGTTTGTCTCATTTTACCCTAAATTATTACTGACGTAGGTACATCAAATTGATTTTTAAGTAACTACCTTCTGCCGCTGGCTCCGTTCGCGTGAATGTGAAGATGGATAAAAAGTAGCGTGTGTCCAACCTTGGAGTTCAAACATTAAAATCGGTTTATTAGTTTCATCGTGAAAGCGTTACAGATAGACAGACTGAGTTAGGTATTTTCACATTTAAAATCACTACATAGTATAAAACAAAGTCGCTTCCCGCTGTGCCTATGCACGCTTAGATCTTTAAAACTAAACGGATTTTGATGCGTTTTTATTTAATAGATAGAGTGATTCAAGTGGAAGGTTTATATGTTTAATACAGGCATAATATATTTAAAATCACTATTGGATCCGTGCGAAGCTGGGGCGGGTCACCAGTAATAAATAAAGTATGGGTATTGTACATTATGTAGCCGTACATGTAATGTATTCATCCGTACTCAATAAGATGTGTACATACGAAAGTTACTGTTTGCTTCTGTTCTGATATCACGCTTCAGGTTTGATAACATTTGATATAGAGTTAGATTAGAAGGAAATTATATTTCAATAAATTTATATTTCAAATACTTTTTCAATACACTTACTCGAAAACTGCCTCTTATCGCACTACGATTAGGTTCGATATGGCATGTTTATCACCCGCGTGCTCTTTTTCAATTTATCAAAACAAGGGCTTTTTTCATTCCTATTTCATCACGGTCAAGGGTGATTATAATTTTTTTTAAAGCAAAGAGGCGGATATTTTTAAGGTTTTTTATGAAAATTGAAATTGTTTTTTTGAACAGAATATAATAAAGAGAAATGATTACGGAAGCAATAATTTGTTAATACCAACAAATTAACAATTATCTGTGTTCTAAATTCAAAAATATTTGAATTATAATATAATTTTAATATAATTATAATATAATGTTATTAGGATGTATAAGGTTTGATACCTTTGCTTCTCCTTCAACCTGCAAAGGATATGCGCGGGAAAAAAGTACACTATTAACTATTATACTACTTATTCATTTGTGATAGTTGTGAAAAAGCTACGCCACTAGATTATGTGATTGAGGTAAAAATTTAAATTGTGTTTTTGAACAGTATATAATAAACAGACATGATTATGTTAGCAATAATTTGTTAATACCAATAAATGAACAATAATCTGTGTTCTAAATTCAAAAATATTAGATTTTTTATATTTTTAATATTAGGATTTATACGGTTTGATACCTTTGGATCCTTCAACCTACAAAGATTACGCGCGGGAAAAAAAGTACACTTAATATTAATTAACCTATTCATTTGTAATAGTTGTGAAAAAGATGATTTGAAGAGAATCCCTTAGATGCTACGCCGCTAGATTATGTGATTGAGTTAAAAAATACTTGCGATAGCCTGCTGCCATGAAATCAAAACCAAATTGCAACTTTGGAAAATTTTCTTCAATACAAAATGAACAGAAATGCGTCGTAATTTTCCGATGGAAGATAGATTATTGGTGGATTTATCATCGTATTTCTTCGTAAGTGTATTGAAAAACGTCGTTTAATACACGTGGGGATTTGTTACTGCATCACTCGGCTCCATAACATCCTCGCCTGTACGGCTCGGGTGAATTTCGCCTCGGCTGCAATGACAAACTTTCCCCACTTGTATCAAAATGTACTATTCTGCACTAGTACGGAATAGTAATAATAATAATGGATGAATACATATTGCCGCTATAACAACAAATACTAAAAACAAAATAAAATAAATATTTAAGAGGGTTCCCATACAAAAAACGGCATTTTTTGCCTATTTTGTTTTTGTTCTGTTGTTTATCTAGTCAATGGTATGGAACCCTTCCTGCGCGAGACCGACTCGCACCTAGCCGGTTTTTATATGTTCGTAAGTGTATTGAAAAACGTCGTTTAGTACACGTGGATATTTGTCACCGCAACACTCGATTCTATAACGCCTCGGTCACAATTACAAACTTGCTCCATTTTTATCAAAATGTTTTTTTTTTACCCGGGAGTACGAATATTAAGATCCCTTAAAATAATGGCCGACTTTCACGTTATTAGCATGAAAACAATAATAGACACGCAAAAAGGTGTGATTAATTGTAACGAGACATCATCCTCTTCATCTTATGAATCAATTGGACCAATTTGAGCCATAAGTCTTCGACAACATTTTTATTGACCCGTATATCAAGTAGGACTGATGGAACAATAAACACAAGTGTTATTGTTATGTATATTACTTACAAAGTAATGCCTGACAATTGGGTACTTGACTAAATTTTTATATTGTTTGTATCAAAAAGTAATGTTATTCAAAATCTCAAATAGAAATGTTCAAATTTATTCAATATTAATTTATTAAGTTGGAAACCTTTCTAACCTGATGGAAGGGGAAACGGTCAAATAACAGTATAAGGATGCATATACTGAAATGTGACGTCAACACCATTAGGTTACGTGTGCTTGAAAGAGAGAGCGAGATGTTCCGCCCGGAGGACACGGTGGAGCGCACGGTTGAGGTGTGCCCCGCTTGGGTAGAGCCCGCCGTGTCCTCGTAGGGGCGATCGGTGGCAGCGATCTCTCACGCCGGGCCTTGATACAGGCCATGGTCTGAAGCGAAGAGGAGTGGCAGGCGTTTGCCTCCTTCTGCGAAGCAGTAATGCTAGCAAAGGAGGAGGCCGACCGCATGAGGCAACGGCGCTCACGCCCCAGCCGCCGCCGTCGAGATTCCGATCTCGATTTCTGGTCACAGTAGGCGCGGGCTTACGGACGGCAAGCAATGGGCCCCACCACGCCCCCACTCTTTCTCAAACCAATATTCGGAATGCTGATTTCTGCTTCATTTAATAACCAATTTTTATGCTAGTTTCAGAAAAAGATTTATTTTTCAGTTTTATTTTCAATTCTGTACCTACATAGAAGTGATTTATTATTAAACTTATTTTAAAAACATTACTATCAAAATTTCAGCTGAAAGACGTCCACTGTTGGACATAGACCTCTCCCAAGCTCCCTCATCACAATGGCTGATCTTAAGTATCTCGCTTCCGTCGGATTCCCTTGACCCTCACCAGGACGCAGTGGTGGATTAGCTATATAGCAAAAGTAGCAAATGCTACGGGCCCCGCACATTCGGGGGCCCCGCGCCTTCGGGGCGCCGCGCCTTCAGAGCCCCGCGCCACCTGATCGTTACAAAAATTAGTTGGTGTATCTACATTACATGAAATCTAAATACAGCTGAGTTACACATAAAATATTTTATTTAATGTATCTTAATAAAAAAAGGTCTACCCTTATCGAATTGCTACAGGCCCCGCATTGGCTTAATCCGCCACTGCCAGGTAATCGTTCTTTTACCTTGTGGAAGTCCTTTCAACACTGCATCTTCCGTTACTTGGTTGCCGCTCTAAAAGCTTTCGGCTCCATTAAGGAGTTTCTATTCAGGAAACGACCAATTGGAACCGTGCACTAGCTTTTGACTATGTAAAACCAAAACATTTTGTTTTATGATTTTGAGATACAGTCGGTCCCCTTGACCTTCTGTTCTACGAGTAATGTGCCCAGCCCACAGTCATTTAAGTTTGACAATTCTTCAGACTATAACAGTAACTTTGGTTTTCCAAAAAAACTTTTTCTTGGTTCTTAAAAACATAGCTTTTATTTACTAATTGCCAAACATCGATTCCATTAGACGACTTTTTCAGACCATCTGTCTACATCACATCACTGTCATGACGTATGTAATTGTGTGTGTGCGAATGATAGTTATTCCTTCACGATCAAACGACAGCATGGATTTACATGAAATTTGATACAGGGATAGACCTGGAACAGTATAATGGATACTTTTTTACCCCAGGATAAAAAGTTTCTTGATATTTGACACTCAGAAATAAAAGTTCCAAACTATACACCGGGTCGCATCCGGCTCGAACGACCAACATTTATTTGTTTTTATTAATAAGGGAGATACGCTAAAAAAATATGGAAGCAAAATTTTGTTTGGGACTTCGCCATAATCCTTTCGGCTTCACGTGGGTGAAATCATAAACCAAAGCCAATAAACATACTAAAACTCAGCAATGGCATGTAAATAAATGTAATTTATTTGATAAAATGATTACTTGAACAGACATACAACCCTAGTTACCATAGACAAACATTTTTGGTAGTGTCAGCAATAATAAGGTTTAATTTATTATTCCCCGAGAGGACGCCGGCGTCCGCACACCTATTGTCTTTCTATTGTGTCTCTAATTAGAAGACATCAAACTATATTTTGTCTTTACCTGGTAGTAATACGAGGTGAAATAAAAAAAGTTTCTAGTTAGGAGTACTTATATTAAGGTAGTTTCCTCGGGCAATGTAGCTAATCAGTCGCTGCCGATAGATTGCGTCCTAAAGTCTTGCCTCGGGCCTCTTCGGGTATTACTCCCGTAATGGTTGCACTAGCAATCATTTTTTCTGAAGCTAACTTTTCACCCATTCCTAGTTAAAAGTTTTTGAAAGTCACAAAATCCTGGTTGTTCTTTTTCAACCAGTGGGTTGCAGTATGTTGCATGTGTGATTTTTTCTTTAATTTTTGTTTATGGTTACTAATGCAGTGTCACTAAGATAGTTCAGCTTCTAATACTGTTATTTCTAACGGCTAACGTAAAAAGTATTTATATAAAGTTATACTTATTAATAAATGTAATATTTTTATTACTAATTTTATTCTTTTGTACGTGTGTTTGTTACTTAATTGGTTGGTTGGTTGAAACTTCTGCGACCTTTATAAATAAACTAGTTTTACCAGCAGGCTCCACCTGCATAAAAGTATAAGCCTATGTTACTCAGTGAAAATGTAGCTTTCTATTAGAAAGCTACATTTTCAAACTACAAAATGTAGCTTTCTATTAGCGAGCTACATTTTCGTTTTTTTCATTATTTTTTTGTGAAAGAATTTTATAAATTGATTGAGTAGTTTTTGAGCTAAATCGTAACAAACAATCAAAAAATCAAATCTTTCCTCTATATAATAGTTGTTTGGATAACGTTAGACGTTTTATTTATATATATTATTTTACATTTTTATCATTAACAACAATCGAATTCGAATCGGCAAAATATACGAGTACCTAAGTCTGAAATCCCAATACATGATACATAGCGGTTCAATCAGAGTACCTATGGTACCTACGCGGCAAATGAGTTGAATCGGTTATAAAATCCTCGTCACACAAGTTGAACCATCATGAATGAATCGAAGGGTGGCGGGAGAGCAACGCGAAACCGCGAAACCCTTCGGCGAAACCACAGCAAATTGTTCAACTTATTTTCGCGTACTATGTCAAGCTAAGCTTTCTTTATACACAGGGGTCTTAGAAAGAATGGCCGTTGGATGACGAACGATGCCTCGGGCAGTGCCCGGGGGTAATGACGGGGAAGAACGAGCGGACCAGTGTTCTACCGCCACGGGTGCTTACAAGTTCGTCACTGGCACAGTCACACCATCAATAAATATGCTATAAGTGTTGTTTAACTTCTTTTCGTTGTAGACGAGTGCTTGCAAACGAAATAATAAATGCATTATTGTCGTCGCACGATAGCGGTGCCGTGCCGTAGACATGACATGTGTCCACGCCCTTAGAAAAAAAATTCGCGTAGAATTTTTCTTCTGCTTACTTTGCGAGATACGAGATTAGTCATTCAATATTTTCATAGGATTCTAGCCCCAATAATTTCAGGGTAAGGCCTTTTATTAGATTCTTGTAGTAAGGCTGGCAAATTAGTCTCGACATTTGACTTTATTTTTTTAATTCATCAGTTCATCACTGTTAGAAACTGTTGAAATATATGTATTGAAAATGAAACGAATTTTCCTCTTCACAGTCGAATTTTAAGTTGAATTTTCAGCCCCTTCTTAGTTCTCACCTACATTATAAAATTGTAATGCGTTTGTACAAAATTTCATATTTCTTAGCCCAGTAGTTTTAGCCGTGCGTTAAAATGTCGGTGTCTCCACTTATTTAAATGATTTTAGAGTTAAATTTTGCGTGTCGCGTTGTCAATTAAGAGCTTGTGTCCTCCACAGGTAAGATATTGTACTAGCGTACAACTACCGCCTTCGGGCGTTTTTAATATCGTGGGCATTTCATCACGCATGCGGATTTGTTCCGCATGCGTAACCTCCGCGAATATCTTTGTCTCTAAGTATTTATTGCAATGCGTGCAATATGTACGAGGGACGCGTTTTTTTTATTTACACAATAATTTATCATTATTAACAAATTAACTATTATTTGTGTTCTAAATTCAAAAATATTTGTTTTTTTTTTTAACGTAATGGTTTGAGACCATTGCTTCTCCTCCAACCTGCAAAGGATAAGCGCGGGAAAAATGTCTATTAAATAGTATTATCTAACTTATTAATAAAAATATTATTTTAAGTTTTCGAACGTCTGAAGTAAATATATTTGTCGAGTCCCCTATTTGTGCAAGTGAAATATTAGGTGAGACTGCTTACACATACCTACTTATTAAAATAAATGTTTATCAATTTATATTTAAACTTAATAAATGTGTATTATTTGTGACAAAAATTTCGAATTTAAGATTTGAAGAGAATTGTTTAGATGCTACCCCGCCTGTTCCAATCAAATCAAATCTAAAATGTATGGCAACTTTGAAAAATTTTCTTTGGTACAAAATGAATAAAAAATTAATTCAATTTCTTCGTAAGTGTATTGAAAAACGTCGTTTGATACTCATGTAGATTTTTCACTGCAGCACTTGGCTCCATAACATCCTTACCTGTACAAGTGTATTTCGCCTCGGTTGCAATGAAAAACTTTCTACACTTGTATCAAAATGCGTATTTATAATAGGTAATAATAATATATTACCTCTGTTCCTGATACCGTTGGGACACTATTTTTTATATTTTTAAATGTTTTTTAATTTATTTTTTGTAAGTTTTAAAAAAAATATTTAATAATGTAATAAATAAGCTTATATAATGAATAAATGGAATAATATATTATATATAAATGTATTTTATATTTTTAAATGTTTTTTTTAAATATGTGTAGAAAATAAATGAAGGAAATAATGATATCTTTTTTTCGGGTGGCAGATACCCAAACAAACAAGAAAGGTATGGTCCCCTCAGTATTTTAATCTGAATAATACGTTTTTTTCTTAAACGAATATCGCCATACTAAAACAAAATTAACAGAGCTTTGCACAAGTACCAGTCTGCATTTCAGTCACAAACCGATTTTATCATTTTGTTTTCTTTTTTCTGCTCGATATTCAATTTATTTGGCTTGTCTTTTTTTCAAGAGAATTGTTTTGTTTGTTAATTGTGTTCATATTCACTCTAAATTTCATTTCTTAATTTACATTTGATTTGTTTTACCATACTGCCTGTTGTGATAAATAAAATTAAAAATATTGTTTATTATTGTTGTTCTTGAAAGTATCGTAAGGTTTTAATAATTACTTAGTAGAAGTTCTTGTACTGTTCATTTTTTTAATTATAATGTCATATTTCACTGCTACTTATAACTTTTAAAACAATTGTTTTAAATATGTAAAGGCCAGTAAAAATTTGAAATAATATTCACTCAAACATATCAAAATATGATTTGATATAATTCCGAATTTCCTCTGATTAACAAAAAAAATAAATGTCAACAGATTTCCTCAAACATGTAGGTACTTATTGGCGTAATAGTTTCAACCTCGTCTGTAATGTCCATTACGGCACACGTATCGAAAACTTAGACTGTTGATGTTTATTGCGTTGGCTGGCATCCAGTGATTAGGTATTTGGGCTGTCGCGGAGCAGGCAAACAGCCTGCGGCATATTTATAATGAAACCAGACAGGTAAGAGTGGTGGCTTGGTTCGCGACGCAACGCCCTCTAGCGACGCGCTACCGTAACTACAAGTATACAGTAGCGACTTGACTCGCTTGATTTCCAACTCGTTTTTCGACCTCTATACTATTTACTGCAGGCATGATGACGATTTATTTTCTGTGGTTTTTTTTTTACTAATGACTGTACTTGGCAGTGGTTAAAGTTTATAATAGCTGGTGGTTTTAAAAACGATATTGCCATGGCAGGCTCTTTAAAAAACGTTAAGGCTTTTTAATAGCAGTTGACATGCGTGTCATCTATATTTTTCCTGTTTTTATTAACACCTGTCATGGTTTGTACTGGGTCTCAGGTCTCAGTTTAGAGTATAAATAAACTCTTTCTACCTATGGTAAAAATAAAAATAGTTGTATACTAGCGACAGCTCCAGTTTTTCTCCAGTAACACCCGTTGCAACAAATCATTTAAATTCAAGGTGTTTTCTCTATTTTGAAATACACTGTATCAGTCTGTGTTGGTATCTAGTTATGTGAAAACCGCATGAAAATTAATTCAGTAGTTTTTAAATTTATCGCAAACGGACAAACTAAGCGGGGGACTCTCTTTTATAATATTACTAGCTTTTGCCGCGTGAAAGTAAAAAAAATATGCCAGTTTATAAGTAGAATTCTACAAGTGTTTTTTTTTTCTTTAATCTGTCCTAGCTCAGAGGACACCGGTGTCCTCTCACATCCACGCCACTATAGGCCTTAATTCCGATGTTTAGAGTCTACTTTTGTATGAACAAGTTTGGTAGTTGTGGATCTACGTGTCAGCAGTTTTTGGGTTTATTCAATAGAAACAAAAACATAAATATTTCCTCTATAAGAAAGACTAGCTGACCCGGCAAACTTTGTATCGCCTGATAGTCTATGAGTATTGTGATAACAATTTTTCTTTTCATGTTTTTTTTTTTCAATTTTTTCTCATGGTTTATATCTTCCCTTGAGTTGACGAATATTTCAAGACCAAAATTAGCCAAATTGGTTCGGTCGTTCTCTAGTTTCAGCGAAGCTAACGAACAGGTATTCTTTTTTCTACATAAAAAGATAAGATAATTATATATTTTTTATTAGCTTTTGCCTGCGGTTTCGCTCTCACTCTACCCTACTATATCCTACTCTACTCTACCCTACTTTACCCTAATCTACCCTATACGAATAAATGAGCAGGTTTTGGATTTTTTTTTTTTTTATCTTTACTGAGCTTCCACGGAACTCAGAGCGAATAAAGGACGCTTTACTTTGCAGAAGCATAAGTGTAGCCCATGAATAGAGCGTTAGGTGTGAAACCTCAGAGATAGGCCACCAGACGACTGCACTAGAGATGCATTCAGGCGATAAAAAATAATTGAAGTCGGACTTGTCCGGTGTGCGGCCGAGGGCCTCAGGCGAGTCAGACACGACATTGCAAATGACAATTTTCATGGCAATTTTGTTACTTAGAAACGTCCTGCATATACACCGTTAAACTTTAGTCGTTTTAATCCCGCGGAGGGTCGATTCAATACATTAAATACTATCGATTTGTAAAGAGGAAATTAAAAATAAAGTAAGTACTTTTTTAAACTCGAATTAATTTACGCATGTTCGAAATTAATTTCTTTTAGTAAACGTCAGCTGAGCGAGTCTAATGAACTGTAGGTAGTTAGTACGCAATGACCGACAACTACCTAAAAGATCATTGACTCGTTTACTTTAAGAAATCAATTTCGTAGGTAGGTATATGCGTAATATTAATTCGAGTTTAAAAAAAAAAACTTTATTTTTTGTTTTTTTCTTTACAAATTGATAGCATTTCATGTACCGAATCGACCCTCCGCAGGATTAAAACGACTAAAATTTAACGGTGTATGTAGCCAACTATAATATTAACACATACCTAACTGTTATTTAGTAAATGGTTTGTTTTACCCAGAGGGCTGGGTTTTTCTTCGATCAACGGATCACCATTGCTACCTAACGTGACAATGCTGTCAGCGTTCTGAGCTATTTTCCTATTGATATCGATATGGATGAATTTTGTGATGTCCAATGAATTCGTTTTCTTCCCGCGTATTATTATTTTTATTTTGTTTATATACCTTGTATATATTCCGCTTAGAGAGGAGGCCTGGGTCCCAGCAGTGGGAACATTAAAAGGCTTGTTATTATGCTACACATACCTATTAAACTATAATATTTATAGTTATATAATCTTCCTCTTTATTTTACATGCTTTTATTTAACTTGCAATGTATGTAGGTATGTGTAAATATGTGTGTTCGGTTGAAATCTTGCAACTCAATTTAGAAGCAGATATCTTCAACCGAGTCAAGCCGACGAGCTAAGTTTGTCGCGAGATTTACCTACATTTGTAATTTAAATTAACTTGATCTGAATATTTTAAGTTTTGAAATTGTCTTACTAATTAGCTGGAGTTGTCAGCAAACTGCAGGGGCCCAGCAGGGCCGAAACCTACTAGGGCCTAGGGTTAGGCGAAAGTGAACCCCGGGGCCCTGGAAAAAAGGCATTGAAGGAACTGGGTAGGTTTTTAGTCAGTAAGAGTCTGACACTATCTCCCGCCCCGCCCAAGGGTGGGATTTGTTGTCGGAAGATTTTACCTACCATATTTTTTTTTTTTTTTTTATGGTTGGTATATCATATACATTGTATAGCGTCGTTATAGGTTGATAGTAAAAGTTTTAAAGGAAAAGATTACTTTCAATAGACTTACTCGAAAACTGCTTCTTATCGCACTACGATTAGGTTCGCTATGACATATTTATCATCCGCGTGCTTTTTTCAATTTATCAAAACAAGGGCATTTTTCATTCCTATTTCGTCACGGTCAAGAGTGTTTTTTTGTTTTTAAAGCAAAGAGGCGGATATTTTTAAGGTTTTAATATTTAATGAAAATTTAAACGACCTTTTTGAATAGAATATAATAAATAGACATGATTACTTAAGCAATAATAATAATAATAAATTTATTGAACCATTGTTACAAAAGTTGCCTTATATCAAATTATCGTAACTTAATGTAAGTCTGTAATTGTTGACAAGCAATAATATGTTAATACCAACAAATTAACAACTATCTGTGCTCTAAATTAAAAAATATTTGAATTTTTATATTTTTAATATTAGGATGTATGCGCGGAAAAAAAGTACACCTAATATTAACTAACTTATTAATTTGTGATAGTTGTGAAAAAGAAGATTTGAAGAGAATCCTTTAGATGCTACGCCGCTAGATTATGTGATTAAGGTAAAAAATACTTGCGATAGCCTGTTGCCATCAAATCAAAACTAAATTGTAACTTTGGAAATTTTTCTTCAGTACAAAATGAAAAAACAACGCGTCGTAATTATCCGATAGAAGATAGATTATTGGTGGATTTTTCATCATATTTCTTCGTATTGAGAAACGTCGTTTGATACACGTGGAGATTGGTCACTGCAGCACTCGGCTCCATAACACCCTCACCTGTCCGGCTCGGGTGCAATGACAAACTTTGCCCACTTGTATCAAAATGTACTATTTATTCGTTTAGCGTGTTTTTTTTTTACTTTTACGTTAAGCAACATGATGAGAAATTTAGCTTTTTAGTGTCGATAGTAGTATTTTGGCACGCGTTCGATTAGTAGGAAAGAATGACATGAAAATGTTGATTGATGGGTAGTTAGTGAAGGGTGCCGACTTGCCGAGTACCGTGGGAGCGCCTCAGTGGGTCGACAGATTCTCCCACGCTGACGGCGTAAACCGCACGTCTCCTGCACTTTTAGATTTAGAAACATCATCTCACAAATGGGTACCTACAACTCTATTCGTATACATATATGAGTACTTACTGCTCTTCTCGGTCTGCAATGATTTTCATTGATGCTTTATAAAATATCTTGTGTTCTTTTTATTTATTTATTTATGTGCATGTTACCGGCAATCTGTATAATTCAGGTATTCTATACAATACCGAACGCGCAGCCGGTAATGTGTGTAAAAGACGAGAACAGGGAAGGAGGTGATGTAATTTTAGGGCAAATAAATTGTAAAGTAAAGATTTTTTTTAATCACCCCCTGAAAATTAAAGACTTACCTTAAACCGTATTTTATACATTGCCTAAGAATTGTTCAGAATATCGGATTATATAGATTGCCGGTAACATACATACAAACACTTAAAAATAAAAAGAACAAATACAATTTAGTAGAACACAGAGGTACTGTTTATTTCTAATCTTACTACGCGTACACCTTACCACCACTCTTTATTTCTTATATTCATCATCATCATCATCATCAGCCTTTTAATGTTCCCACTGCTGGAACACTCTCTCTAGGAGAGGGAATGGGCCGTAATCCACCACGCGGGCCCAGTGCGGATTGGTGGATGTCACATGTTTTCCAATTTTTTGGTTCTAGGACATGCTGGTTTCCTCACGAAGTTTTCCTTTACCGTTTTGAGAGCAGTGGTGATGATATAAATTACACAAAGTAATGCGCCTGGCTGGGTTTGAACCCACGACCTTCGTAAGTCGGGACCGTTACCACTTGGCCACCACTGCTGTATATTCTTTATTTTTTATATTACTCACATGAAATTATTTTATATATTTATTTTTTATGTTACTGCAAGCAAGGGAATTAATATAAATATTTTATGCGCGTTTCTAATGTTGCGCTTACTGAAGGCGTATTTGGTAGTATTGTTGGGAATGTGGTAGGTACAGGCTATGTGTGTTTTTTTATCATCCAAACGCTAATTTTGCACCGCCCGCTGGCCGCTGGCACTTGCCTGGGGCTGTAAGAAGATGTGGTCTATAGAGCGAGCTAGCGCCCGCAATAACCCCAGGCACACTGCCATTATGCGATGAATTAAAACTGTATATAGATATGTACTAAGCTACGAGAAAATTGGAGTCATGCAGAAATAAATTAGGTTTTAACTTGCAGATATTCAGGAGATAGAACGATCACTGTGGAAAATGGGAACTACATACAAACCTACAATTTTTTTAGGGCTATGTACTTAAAAAGGTAAAAACGGATCCCTTATAGAATCACATTGTTATCCGTCTGTCTGTCTGTCTGTCTGTCAAGACCATTTATCTCGGAAACGCGTGGAGGTGTTGAGTTGAAATTAAAACTATATACTCAGGTTTGCAGTCCCTTGATGCTGTGAAAAAAACAAACTTCTAAGTTCAAAATACGGTAGTTTATATGTATGTCGCAAAAAACGTACATTTCGACACTCTCAAGGGTATCAAAATTCATAGGATTTCTAGGTTAACACCTAGAATCCTGAAATTTGGTATGAAGCAAGTTCTCATAGCATAAGTATAGGGAAAATCTACAATAAATCACAAAAAAACCTTTTTTGCGACGGAAAAATCTTCGTGACTCGGAAATCGAACTGTTTTCATTGGTGCGCGACACCGACTCGCACTAGTTTTACTATTGACTGGCCTGTTGGTCTAGCGGTTACTGGACCTGACTGCTATGCCGGAGGCTGTGGGTTTGATTTCCACCCAAGACAAATGTTGTATGCTGAGCATGATGATTTGTTCTTTGTCTGGGTATAATTAATCTATAATATGTATGTATGTTTATCAGTTGTCTCACTCTTAGCACAAGCTCCGGCGGTACTTCACACCGGAACAGCTTTTATTGTTATACAAAGCAAAGGTCCGATCATGTGTGGAGTACTGCAGCCACATGGGCTGGTGCTGCAAAATGCCAACTAGCAGCTTTGGACTCGGTGGAAAGGCTAATTGGTGACCGAGATTAGGTTAAGGGTATTACATTGCTCAATGACCTTGAAGAATTTACCTCTACACTAGTAGAGAAGAATTGACCTCTAGACAGGCATGCCAGGGGGTGCTGCGCGCGGGGTGTTAGTACTGATTCGATTTTTTCTTGATTACTTCTCGATATTCAATGAAATTAGAAAAAAAATCAATACAAGATATTCAATTTATCGTAACATAAATTTTGGTATAAATTCAATGTGTAAATATAGAGCCGTTTTCGAGAAAATATGGAATTAATGTTCAAAAAAGGCCTATTTACCAGATTCTTTTTCTAGAGTTAGGGTATTTTTTTGAGAAACGTAATCAATACAATGTATTAGTAATGTCCTTAAGTATCCCCTTCATTTTTTATATGGTAATCGTACATAAGGAATAATCTATAAACTTCAATCAAGCTAGGTGTTTTTTTGGATTTGGGCAATGTAATCCCCTTAAGTCCAATCTTCAAAGCCTTGAGCACAGGCATAAGGTAGCCAGCCTTTCGGTATTTTATGGTTGCATTTTGGAGAGTGTGCACGGGAATTGCATGACTTGATTCCGCCATCTCAATTCCGCCATCGGACAACCCGACGTACGGCGAGTATCTGCCCTTATGTTGTTGAAACATCTACGGTCCGGACTAGGCGTTTCGCCTCGTCGTTCATACCGCTTACTTCGAGGGACTGGACCAATTTGCTTGCTGCGGTCTTCCCATCCGATTAAAATTTAGGTTAAAGTGAATTAAAGTGTTAAAGTCTTCAAGGCTAGAGTGAATAAACTCTTAATGAACTAGTGCGACTCACCATCAACGATTGCATCACTGCTTAACATCAGGTGGGATTGCAATCAAGCACTAGTTTATAACCAATAATAAAAAAAGCTCGATTTATTTTGGAACTAGATAGCGTGGTGTGAAATTTGTGTAATATTACATTGTTATATTATGTTGTACATACTTCAAATTCATAGTACATTACTTGGTGTTATTTAATATTTTCACCAATATATTTTCAGTGTTACGTAGTAACTAACTTTTTTATTGGTATAGGTTCGTTGTGGTATTGATGATGATTGATTTTGGGTTTTTTCGTCTGTCCAACTAAAGCATTTTTCTTTTCTGTTCGTAAGATGGAACCTGTGAAGCCAGCGAGCCCTCAGCCCGAGGAAGGGCCCATGGAGCAGAAGTTGATAGTGGGTATACCTCGAGTAGCCCCCACCACCAAGTACAACGCCCCAGTCCACATCGACGTGGGTGGAAGGATCTATACCTCGACGTTGGAAACTCTCACCACGTAAGTACATTTAACTGCGAAAAATGCGGAATAATCGAGGGCGTACATCATATTCTGGTGAAGTGTGAGCGGGGCGAACGCCTCAGGAAAAATTTGTTTAGCACTTTAAATATGTTTGAAATCGGTATTTGTAACAGTTTCCTAACTACGAGTAAGCCTACATCAGACGAGGCAAGAATTCTATATAAAATATATTACAATAATTTAATATAACTTAAAATTCAAAATTTGGCTATGATGGAGCGACATAGTCAATATTGCAACAAAGTAAAAGTGTCGTATATTTCGACACTCTCAAAGGGAACTTCCCGTTTACCTTGGATCCAGAAATGGCATGAAGCAAGGTCTCATAGCACAAGTGTAGGAAAAATTTCTGAAAACTGTGAGTAGTCACGTCCTAAACAAAAACTTAACAAAGCGGGTAAATCTTCGTACTAAACTCAACTCAGGAATTGAACAGTTTTCATAGATAAGCTTGTACAGAACTCTCAGTGCCCGAGTCCGACTCACACTTGCCTGGATCTTTTTAAATTTTTTAACTCCTCCTCTCTCTAGAGTCTGTTGCCAACACTATAAGCATACTTTAGCCTCTCCACTGCCATGTCGTTTGCTGATGCGAGAGTCACTTATACACTATGCACAGAGGCGTAGCGTGAACTAATTAAGACGTGGGCGAGGGCGCATTAACGACACCTTTTTCTTTCATAATTCGAAAACGAGACAGCCATGTCGCAACCCAGCGTTCATCCACATAGTCGCTTACCATTAGGTGAAAAAATGGTCAAAAAAGAGCCGATCTATAAAAAAAAAAATCAGATTTGCTTGACAGTTTTGCTTGACTTGCGCGAGGGCCCACATCCCCCACGGCTAGCTATGCGACTGACTATGCAGGCATCATGACTTGATGAAGCTTACCCAACCCTGAGTTGAACCGTACAAGTGCCGCGGGCAAGGCATATAACAATAATTATATCGCTAGCGGCTCTACCGCAGGCATATTGCGTTGCCGTTAGGGATCAACAAAACCATACGACTCTCGAAATTAAAAATAACAACTCATATTAATTTCGAAAAATTCTTTTAACCTAAAGGTTTACAGATATAGAACGCATTGTTGTCTTAATCTTTTGAATACCGGAATTAGAGACACAATAGAAAGACAATAGGTGTGCGAACGCCGGCGTTCAATTTGGGGCTTGAGTAATTAAGTCCATTTTCACTAAGTAAGGTATCGTGTGGCCAGTAGTTCATGAAACATACCTAATATGATGTTCATCATGTACCATCAGCTGGGATCGAAGTCAAGCACAAGTTTATATTATTAAAAAAAAGTCAAGGGGTAGCTAAAATGGGAAATGAGAAGCAAAGCTGTGATGACTAGGTATACGTCACCTGCAGGGAATAATATTTTAAGTCAGAATTAAGGTAATTTTTGAGTTACACATTCTTGCTTCTTAAAGTGCAGATTGGCAATTGCCTAAATCTGAATTAGGTAGATACAATGTTATTCCTTGCAGGAGTCTTGTTGTTGAAGTTACTAGTCGCAATTGTTCAAAAAGGATATTTTGGTCGTTTTAATCCCGCAGAGGGTCGATTCGGGGACTTAAAGAAATTAATTTCGTACATGCGTGTATTAATTCGAGTTTTAGAAAAAAAGTACTTTATTTTTAAATTTCATCTTTACAAATCGATAGTGTATGTCGGCGCATGATGGCCATCGATATCGACGTCACACAAAATTCACAGTAATATAGAATGATAGGAAATGTTATAGTGATAATAACAAAATACCTTACTTCAGTTCAAGGTGTTTATTCCAATGGCGGCGAAAGAGTGCCTTTCAAAACACATTACATCAGTTTTTATACACAGAAATTGACAAGCATCAAAATTCACTATGAAGGTAGAAAACTATTTTAAATAAATAGAACGGAAATCGTCACAGTAAATTCTTATTTAAATATGGCCGGATGCTCTGATATTTTAAAGAAATAAAAAGGAACTGGTCAAGTTAAATCCTCACAAGCTTAACCGGGTACTGTTATATGTTTTTAAAATAAGAAAGGAAGTCGTCATTTGATTCGTTATAAATTGAACAGGATGTTGTAACATTTAAAATAAATCGAAAGGAAGTTATCAAATTAAATCCTTATATAAATTCAACAGGATATCGCAATATTTTAAATAATTCGAAGGAATGTTATCAAATTAAATCCTAGTTTAAATTCAACAGGATATTGCAATATTTTAAAAGAAATAAACAGGAAGTGACCAAATTAAATCCATATCAAAATTATCAGATATTGGTTTTGCGCCCATATGTATCATATACCGAATCGACCCTTCACGGGATTAAAACAACCAAAACTTAACGGTGTATACAAAGCAACTAGTACCTACCTGACGGTGGAGCACACAGTCGAGGTGTGCCCCGCTTGGGAAGAACATCGCTGTGTCGTCGTGGGGGCGATCGGCGGCGATCTCTCGCGCCGGGGCTTGGTTCAAGCCATGCTCCGGAGCGAGGAGGATTGGCAGGCGGTCGCCTCCTTCTGCGAAGCAGTAATGCTAGCAAAGGAGGAGGCCGACCGCATCAGGCAACGGCGCGCACGCCGCCGCCGCCGCTGGCATTCCGATCCCGATTTCCGGCCACCGTAGGCGCGGGCTCACGGACGGCGGCCAATGGGTAGCTCGCTGTCCGTCCGTCCGGTAACAGACCGGTCCGAGCTCAAGTCGTCTACGGTGCGCACTGTTCCCGCGCGCCTCAAGAAGTTGTCAGTAAACTGTAGGGGCCCGGCAGGGCCGAAGCCTACTGGGACCAAAGGTTATGTGAAAATGTCACCCGGGGCCCTGGGACAAAGGCAATGAATGGAACAGGGTAGGTTTTTAGTCAGTAACAGTCTGACACTATTTCCCGCCCCACCTAAGGGCGGGATTTGTCATTGGATGATTTTACCTACCATAAAAAAAACCTGACGAATGTGCTGGCTTCAAAGGATTGCGGACATTATGTAGGAAAATAGTTTACTACCTTCTGTCTCTCTTACTAACAGATAGTCAGCGAATGTACTTACTAAGTACAATCCTATCGATGCATCAATATAAATAACTAGCTTCGGTCCGCGGATTCGCCCGCATGAAAATCGGTTTACCCCCTTAGAGGTGGAGTTTCGTAAAATCCGTTCTTTGCGGACGTCTACACCCTATAAGGAACCTACCTGCCAAATTGTAAGATTGTATATTTTCTGAGTTTACGTGATTAATCAGTGAGTGGTATATCGCTTTTATATATAGGGTGACTGGTAATTAGTGAACGTTACTTAAACACGCGATTGTCGTCATGATAACCAACCACTTTTGCTATGGGACCAAACCCGAAATCGCGATATACAGATTTAATTTGTAGATTTTCAATATTCATTTTTTTACTTCTGACAATATAACTCGAAAGGTTTTCCTTACGTTTAAAAATCCTTGAGTTCCTGAGGTTGTTGACACTTTTAGGAAAAGTAAAGTCGACGCACTTTTTGAAATATTACTTGCTAATGCTCAGGAAACTGGCCACAATGCCCACAATGCATTTCATTGAATAATCAATTGTCTGTATTTATTTAGCATTATTTTCTCAAGTTAATCTTCTTGCTGATACAATTTGATGTGTTTTCGATTAACTATCGAATTAACGTATCATGGCTAGTATTGGATGTGCCATACCAATGATAAAGAGTATTAGCATTCTCGTAGCATTAGCTTAGTATGCTCTTCGTGCAGTGCCGGATTAAGCCAGCGCGGGGCCTGTAGCAAAATCTACCAAAGGGCCCAACTTATTTTTCTCACAACCCGCAGGACCCCCCGGTTCACGGTGGCCCCATTTTATTTGATTACATTTTTTTTTTATAGGTTCGCACTTGACCTCTATCTCACCTGCTGGAAAGCGACGATTTGGTCAACGATGAAGCGCGCTTACCTAGAAGTAACCAATTCACTCTTGACTTAAAGATTCCTGGGTTTTAGTCATCTGAAAACACAGACTCCGGCAGGGTATTCCACTCTTTAACTGTACGCACAATAAAATGTGTTTTATTTTATCAATATTCCGCAATTGATTAAATATCTTATGATACAATAGGTATCCTGATCTGTTTTTGTACGTCGGACGGGGGCCTCCAGAAGCGCGGGGCCCGTAGCATTTGCTACTCTTGCTACGTGGCTAATCCGGCACTGTCTTCGTGTGACATATACTATCAGACATATTGCAGCGTTTCTCTGTAAAGCCTCTTTGCTCGTTCAATTCATGTTGTATGTCGTTATATAGGATCTTATAATATCGTCCGTTTTTTAACGTTTTGTTTATGCAAGGTATAACATTGTATGAGTTTCAAATGACAAAGGAGAACTATCAATCAAATGAATCGAACAACTCGAATGAGTCACTATAAAGGCCTATAATGTGTTCAACTACTTAGGTACACTAATAAATAGTTGTTAGGGCATGCAACTTTCGTAGCAGCGTCAATGCTGACGAAGAAGAGCCAAGACAGGATGTGAGTGGTCGCAGTGCCACTGCAATTTAAAATTTATTGTAGCTACGTTATGTGATTACGTAATGAGTGCTATATTCGCAGTTAGCTGACATTGTATGAGCTTGTTTTATCTGAGCCCGGCGTGTTATTTCTCGGCGGAGCGGCGGCCGGAGCGCGCCCGCGGCTCTGCCCCGGGGCCTGCGGGTATGCAGCGCTCCAACCCCGCCCCGCGACCTCACCGCAGCCCCCCTCACTTTTTCTTTTAATCAACCCACTTGGGGGCACAATATAAAACATCCTTCTCTTCGAATCATTACAAAATCATGAATATTCAAAACTGGTCCAGCGATCAGTTGCTAAGCGAAAATTCTTTAGCAACTTCAGCCTTTAATATGCGTACTTAGTTGAAGAGCTCTCAATCTGGACCGTTTTAAATCTAGTTCAGTCGAATCAACGAGTATAATATCAACGAGTCACTGACGCACGAGCAATTTGCATCACTCGAGAATTGATCACAGTGAACGTTCGAGATGTTAAACGACGGATGCATCGATTTGTTGAGATGTATGTGCATGTATTGAGAGCAGACAGTCGCAATGACCGTGTGCACTGTGTGTGCAGTTACCCGGAGTCGCGGCTGGGCAAGATGTTCAACGGCACGATCCCCATCGTGCTGGACACGCTGAAGCAGCACTACTTCATCGACCGCGACGGCGCCATGTTCCGCCACATCCTCAACTACCTGCGCAACAAGCGCCTTCTACTGCCAGCACAGTTCCCGCACATCGACCTGCTCATCCACGAGGCACATTACTTCGAACTTGAAAGTGAGTTTTAAATTATTTTATTACCAACTTTTTTACCAAGACAATTTACCGTTTTTTTTAATATCGGTTGAATTTTTTTCATTCATGTTGCGCAAACGCAGCAATTAACACGAGTGCTCTCCGGAAATAGCGCTGTAATATTAATCGCCGTACTTGAAGAGGCACGGTTAAGATATCCCATGTAATTATTTAGTGGCTGAATTATAAATGAACAATGAGTACGACGAAACCATCTAAAGTCTGGTTTTCACAGGCCCAGTGGTTGGCGGTCAGTGATGACCAGTTACTGGGTCCGTGAAAACAAAGTTGAGACAGTGCTGCCCCGTGTTTTCGCAGACCCACTGGCCGCTGGCTATTATGCTTATGGAAACCAGGTTTTAGTACCAAATACCACATTGGGAGGCACTTGTAAGTTCCTGATTAGTGAATACAATGTAAATTAAATTAAATTCCAATGTTTATTACATCAGGAATGTTCAGGAATGTTTGTGATAGTACAATTTTCTGCTTCAGCGATTTAGCGTGAGCCAATATTAATAACAATGAATAATTTATAAATTAATCAACTGCGAATTAACTATGAACTACAAATATTATTTACATTAATCTCTGGACATCCTATTTACCATGGTTGCTGTGTTGTTAACAGTACATAGATACCGGTGCACAAATTTACTTGCAAAGCGAACTATTTTAGGCTGTATTTGTGTAATAATTGTGTTATTGACAATAGGAATATTGTGAAACCATTCGACGAAATCAGTGGTATTCACAGATATGTCAAAAAGTACTGGTATCAGGTATTTTAATTAACTTACCGTGGATACAGTAAACTATTCATTTTGAATTTGTTTGTAATTGTGACTTTTCTGCATTTGATACGGTTCCAAATGGACAGAATAAAAATATAGGTGTTATGCCGATCTGTTTTATGCCGCCGACACTGCTGTCGTCCAAAAAAAGGGGTGCATCTGCCGTTTTTAGAAAATGTAAATGACTTTTACTTGTGTGAATGGACCATAAAATTAGGTTACGGGTTGGAAACCGGGCTAGTACCAATGTGAATTTTTCGATTCCTATGTACTTTTCTTAGTTTATCTTTTTATTTGGTGGGAAAATCATTCAATGACATCTCGGGTCAGACTTTTACTGACTAAAAGCCCACTCCTTTTCCTTCGTTGCCTTCGTTTTAGGGCCCCAGGTTTTACTTTCACATTACCCATGTTAGATTCGGGATGTTATTTGAAACATGGCACAAATTCTAATCAATATGAATAATAGACTGTTACGAGTATTACTAGGTTTTCAAAAGTACCCTCAAGTTACGGTTTAGGGGGTGTTTAAGTTTGTATTTAAAAATTCTCGTCAGCAAATTCGCAGGCAGAGTGCTAGTTATAATTAATAGCTACTTCGTTCGCGTACAAGTTGGAAATATTTGTAAAGTCTAAGTATACCTATTAAGAGATTGTTTTAGGTACCTCACGCTATTAAATGAGTAAGAGTGGAATTATAGAATGTTGTATAATAATAATAAAATAATAATAATAATTTATTCTTCCAAAAAGTACACATAACACCAAGACAAATTAACATCACATTATACAGGTTATTTCAAAAAGTGACTCAACGACCCCCAAACTGAGCACAGCCCGTATCTTGGGTAGTCGGCGGTCCACCATTATAATAGTGCAATTTATTTTACAGAATATTGTCACTGTTGAAAGTATCAGGTTTTTTTTTTATATATATAAAATATTATTATTGTGTGTAGGTAATTATAATAATATAATAAGTACGCAACATTTTAAGTACTTCTGCGTAGGTACTCTATATTTTTAATTGTGTTTTCTTCCAATAAAAGTAAATATAAGTAGACTTTCTTCGGAACCAGATCTCGCTAGACGAAAATCAATCTTGGCGTAAATCGATTTCTATGTGCTTCAAAGTTTGCCCCTCCCCCTGTAGCCAAGTTACGATAGTTTCGTTAATGTCGAACGCTTTGAGTTGGCCACGTCTCCAATTCCTTTGTTCTGACGTCATCTCAACGCTCAGTCACGTGGTACGAACAAAGGAATTGGAAGTGTGGCCAATTCCAAGCGTTCGAAGTTAACGAAACGATCATAATTTAGCTAAGGGGGGCAGGGCTTTGCACGGATTAGGGTGCAAAGGAATTTTTGAAAGCAGTCGTATTTTCACAAGCTTTTCCCGCTCCGCCCAAGGGCGGGATTTGTCATTGGATGATTTTACCTACTATAAAAAAAAGCTTTATTTAACTTGTAATATTTGTATGTATTTTTGTTTAGAGCAGCTCTTGCGAATGACCTTTGAAACAGATACCCTTATTGATTAAGTTTATTAATATATCTACTTACCAAAGTAACTTTGATGACAATGCAAGATGAGTTTAATCAATGACGATACATTACTCACGTGTATCATACGACGTTTTTCAATAGACTTGTGAAGAAAAATAATTTAGTTAACTAATACAACGGTAAAACTAGTAAAATTTTTCACAACATGGCGGTAAAAAATTAAATCTGTTGGCTATATCGTCTTTTGATCATATTGCCTAGTCGTCGTTTGTTTTCTTGTGTGAAATTTTTTTTGTGACAATAGAATATGGATGTAATATTTTATAATGTAGTATTTGATTTTATTTAATTATTATTATTATATTTATTTATTTAAATTAGGCTAATTAATATGGCAAATTAATACAGCACAAGAATTTCACTTGAAAAAATTACGCCTAAAACCGCGCGCGTTTTTAAATGACGGCCATAGACCACAACAATTTTTATTTTTTCGTATCCAAAATTTGTTTTGCGAACAAAGAGGTTGAACAAAAAGTTTTTAGCTACATTACAGCACTAGTGCGTAATGGTAATCAAAATGTCACAGTTTGGTAACAGGTGCCATTATATACCTAAGTGTAGTGCAATAAGAGCCACTTTCGGAGCAAGTGTAATGAAAACATTATAAAATGTTACATAAATATTCTATTATCACTACGAATGACATTAACATAAAAACTTTTCACACAAGAAAACAAACGACTAGGCAATATGATCGTAGCCATAGCCTAGCGCGTTCCTATGAAAACAGATTAATTTTTTTTACCGCCATGTTATGAAAAATTTTACTAGTTTTACCGATGTAATACAAATAGCTAAATTATTAATAGTTAGCTAAATTATTTTTCTTTACAAGTGTATTGAAAAACGTCGTATGATACACGTGAGTAATTAATGGTTACCGTTCTTGGCTCTCTTAAGACCCTCACCACGGCTCGAGTCTTAATACCGCCTCGACGGTAACCTCCTGCATTTCACACTTATATCATAATTTACTATTGTCGCGCTACAAAGCTGGTTATGATTTTTTTTTTCAATACACTTTCTTGAAAACCCGCTCTTATCCCACCGCGTTTAGGCACGCAAAAGACTGTTTTCCGCACTAGTGTGGAAAACATGCTTGCCCCCGACACAATTTTATTATAATAAAATTGTGTATCGTACCAGTCTGGACGCGCGTCGACTCCTACGAGGCGCGGGTCAACCAACCCCGAGTCGTAAGAGTGTTAAAAAACGTAGTTTGACACACGTGCAAATTTTTCACTGCAGCCCTCGGTATCATAACATACTCGCCCACAGCCAAGGGCGTTGCCGCGTATTTACAATATGTACATAGCCAAAACGCATCCATAGGAATCTGCTCGCGTATACTTTTTAGTTTTTAAGTTTGTGATTACAAAGTATACACGAATTTTGCGTACTACTCGCGTATAGTTTGTAACTTAGACGTGCACATGCATCTTTACAATTCATACGCGGCCAAAACGCCACCATAGGAATTTATTAATAGTATAACATTAAATAAATAAAACTGGCTTTTGAGTCTGAGTTTTATATAAAATATTAACTTATTTAAGCATATTTATTGTTACGAATTTTTCTTTCTTCTTGTTTATTGTGTTTATTGTTTAGTAAAATAAAAACAAAAAATAGAAAAAAATAACGGGCAATATTAATATTCTAGGAAACATTACCGCTAGCTCGTGTTTCCTTTTTGGGGCTTGTTGGTCGGTAGAGGCTTTTAAATTGGACGACGATGGATGTTTTTCTAATATATCTGTTAACTTCTTGAAAGTTTCTTTCGTTTCAGTCAGTTCTTCATTGTAAGTAACAGGAAGAACGGGATCATGAACTTCGCTGCTTATTAGATTGATTGGTGATTGTTCTGATGTACAAATGTCTCTGGGTATATCAGAATGTTGAATCACGTCAGTGTTTTTCTCAGAGACGTCATCACCATCCATATTTTGGTAAAACTCGCCAGGAAGTGGGTCATCGGAGGCGAGTTTTGATATTTTTGGGGTAGTCTGTAATATTAGTCCATATTTTAATTCAACAACATATAGATGCTTGCAGAAGGTACCTTGACCTTCAATAAAATTGCAACACGCCAGTGATATATCAACGGTTTATGTGCAATTTCCCTCTGAACTTGACTCTACTACTACTTCTCTACAAGAAAAGAAAAAAAAACGAATAGCACGTGCCGAAAGACGATGCAATGTTTAGAATAGATACGCATATATGATTAGCATTATAATAGAAAGAGAGGTCAACAAATCAGAATGGCAAGCATGCAACTGCTCGCGTATAGATTGGAATCTAAACTTTTCGCGCCTATTTCAATATATACATGATTAGTTGCATGCGCACTAGCACTGTGTATTATGGAACAAAGCTTTGGCCACTACAAAGTATAAGCGAGTATTTGCGTACTACCGTTGTATACATTGGAAGACTTTGATTAAAAAGTGATTTCCAATCTATAGGCGACCAGTTTCACACTCTGTTCTAGCCATGTACATATTGTAAATACGCGGCGTCGCCAAGGGGGCAGAATATATAGAATAGAGAAAAAAATAGTTTTTATTTTTTTATCTAATCTGCCACATTCGAAACATTTGTTAATCCACCAACTTTAGTACTAAAATGTTGATGTTTTCACTTACTTTAGCTTCAAAAGCTCTCGACTGTAACTACAATTCATACTTTTGCCATGGTGACCTGAAATACAGGCCTGGAGTCTAGTTGTGGGACCAGTCTTACACAATGTAATGCCCACTCTATATGTTACCGTAGAAATAATATAATATAAAATCCTCTATACTTCCAATAGCCCCCTCCTTGAACATCGGCTGGCGACGCCCAAGCCCACAGCTCGTGCAAATTCCACCCCGGTCGCATTAAAAACTTTCTACATTTGTATCAAAATGTTCTATTTTTAATGTAAAACCTATTTGTAGGTCCCGTGCATCGAAGGTTCGAATATCTATTTAAATTTTACTTACTTAGTAGGCCAAGATTAATGCTTATGTTAACGTGTTCCAGAGATGGTTTACGCTCTGACCAAGGCGAAGAGTGAGCGAGAAAGCGTGACCCAGGAGCGGGAGTGGCTGAGCCAGGCCACGGAGCGCATCAAGCAGGAGGTCGAACTCCTCGTGCAGACAAGGAACCGCCTGCAGGAGCGCTGGTCTTGAAGCGAGGTGTAGTATACTTACCCCTATATTATTGTCATTTTCTCTTCAGCCCAAGTGAAGTTATATAGCTCAGGCCTTTCTCGTTGTCATATTACATTTTTTTCCGGTGGGAAAATCATCCAATGACATCTCCCGCCCTTGGGTGGAGCGGGAGATAGGGTCAGACTTTTACTGACTAAAAACTCACTCCTATTCCTTCTTAGCCTTCGTTCAAGGGTCCCAGGTCTTATTTTCACATTACCCATGTTACATTTGAGATATTTCTAACTGTGCATCAAAAATCTTATTATTCACTAATATAAAAGTAGTATTTACACCAAATATAAGTATATTTGATGGAAAGAAGGCATTGTTTTTTTTTTTTTTTTTATTACAAACACAAAATTTGTCTCAAACTTTTAAAGGTTTATGTGACAAAGTGGAGAAAGAAAGTTACCTAATCAAAATAAATAACCGTTTTATGAGATGAGCCGATTTTTTACCGATAACGACTTGAATTTTATGCTACGTTTACATGAGGGCCCAGCCTCGGCCAATCGCCATTGTGTTATCGAAGTTTCCCCGTTTATACAATGGCTACACTATATAATAGCGATTGGCCGAAGCTGGGCCCACATATAAACGTAGCATTAAATGTTGTCATTTCCCCAAGTAATATAATGGTTTTTTTAAGGTAAAGATTTTTGTCAGATTTAATGTTATGAATCATTGAACGCCAAAATGTCAGTAACTAACACCCGGAGCACAATTAATGTAAATAACACGTACCCACACATGTATTTGTTGCAGTTGGTTGTTAATCGCAGAAATCATTTTATTGTATTTTTATTGGAAAAAAATTAAAACAAAGCATGTCAAAAAATACTTTTTTTATTATTCTTAGTAAGGCTTATATATGTTATGGATTTGGTTTTTTTTTTTAACTAAATTGTTAAAAATGATGATAAATGATAAATGATATTTTATTTTTGCAAATAGGTTCTCAAAAACACTTTTACACGTCAATTTTTTTTTTCGTCAATTTTAACTAGATGAGGCCGGTGTTTCCTAGCTGACTACCCTGAGAAGAAACACCGAAACAAACTCACTCAAAAAACAACGGCGAGGAAATTGTTGTCAATGCAATTATTAAGTGCCGCGGACAATAGCTAAGTAGATATTGGTTTCTATCTGAAAGAAAGAAAAGAAAAAGAAAGAAAAAACTGTTTATTTACACGGAATGACGCAACTAAAAACTAGACAAACATAACATTATATAGGAAAGATATGTGCCACATCCGTGCAAAACGGCCAAACGCTCAGCATAAAGATGAGCACAAAGCGCTGGTTTTAAGCGTTGGCCAGTGCTGACAGAAAGACGCCGGAACGGTGCAATGTGCAAAAATTAAAAATAAAATAATAAATAATCATTAATGAATTTTAGATAACTAAAATAAAAATAAGGAGACTGTGTATTTATGAAGTGACAACATCACGGCGCGCCCATGACATTATGTGCATTTCATAGATTTTTTACAAAATCTAAGGTGCAACTTGATTACATAGTCTGTGGCAATTTGCTCAAACACTAATAGAAATGGCACAAAGGCCTTGGCTATTTGGCCTTTGTGCCATTTCTATTAGTGCTACAAACATTTAAAACTAATAGAAAAAATACTCTGTGGTTGTGGTTAATGCCCCATTGGACGCCATAACGCGACCGTGACGTTGTTTTTTTTTTTTATTTTGCAAATAGGTTCTCAAAAACACTTTTACACGTCAAAAAACACGTTTGAAAACACGTATGACCGAATGTGACAATTTGTATGTGTTATAATAGTTTTGGAAATTCAATAAAAAAGAAATATCTGTCTTTATTTGATTGTACTTGATACAGGCAAGGTAAAATCGGAAGGTGTCAACTCGCGTCTTTCACAGCTTAGCGAGTTGACAAACAAGCCGACAGAACAAACTAGCGAAAAAGAGGGTATTAACATAATTTTTTCTCCATTTTCAGGCTCACTGTTCGGGAGCTACCTATGCTGAACCGAAAATACGACGTTTAAATTAAGTGGCTATATTATTAAACTATTTTTTTACATTGTATTATTAATAACATTCCAAAGTAACCTTGTAATCATTATAAGTTCTCAACAAATTTATTATTAAAATTTGTTAAAGTGACTGGATTTAAACGAATATTTTTTTTTTGTCTGAATCTTGTCCGAGGACATATTTTTAGGTTATGTATAGATAGTTTCATTTAATTTGTTGTTGATTATTTTAAGAGTTTAATAAGTCCTAAGTATACGTAATCACAGCTTGGTAATAAAATGCTTTTGTCACGAATATGCAGTTCATCTAAATCATTCTAGAAACAGTTTTTCATAAATATATAGGCTGTAAGTTTATTATAGTTACATACGTAAAATAGTATCTACATGTTATTTGCACAATAGTGTAAAGTTTTTTGACAAGATAGGACATTTTTCTGGTTCTCCTTTTTAATATGTCACCGGTATATTGTAAACAACGTAAGTTTATAATAAATCTCGTGACTTTGCAAACTTTTTCTTTTTGATAAGTATTTTTAATAATATTAAAATATATTGTAAACTGTCAAATTTCAATGGGATTTATTGCATTTAAAACGATTGGTTAATATAATTTGATTTGGTTTCGACAGTATATAATTTAATCAAAGTAGGTAGGTATGTTGTAACTTACGATGTTTGAACAATACGGTGCTATAAACATTGCTTTCTTTATCTTCTTGTAATACGTCAAGTAGGTATCTTCTTTATTTAATTCTATGTACATATTTACATTACATAGTTTGCTTACTAGAGCCGTTGATTGTAATAGCTGTTGGATTATTGAACCAACATAAGTAGTTATAAAATCTTGACAAAAATTGGATTACTGTGGACCCCCCCTAAAATGGACAAACTCGGACTATCGCATTTGTCGGATTATAGAGCCTAAGACTAGATTTTTTTACAAAAGAGTACCTTGTAATCCGACAAATTACAGATCCAATGATAAGATTCTGTAATTATGCTATATATACTCGTATGTACTATATTCAATAATTGAAAATAAACCTTTAATAATAAATAATAGACCAAGTCGGATTACAGGAGGTGCCGGATTACCGGGGGTCCTCTGTAATTCTTACCGTCTTCATATATAATATGCATATTATGTTCATCCTATTGCGTAAGATAGATTTTCCTAATTAGTTGTTTTAATTTCGTCTATGACTTGAATTGAAGATAGTTCTTACACGAATATTCTTACTAAGTGTATAATTATGTAAGTTCATAATATATGCAGAGCTTGCTTAGTAAGGTAAGGAATTTTTCTTTTATTGTTTACTTTCGTCGCGTAGATTGGACAATTAATCGGCTGAATTTTATCATCGAAAATATTATTAAGTATGTTAGGTATACAAAGTTTCTTTAGTTAAGATCTTTAGTTCTAAGTTGTTTTAAGTTGTTAAGCCTAGTTCTATAAACGTATTTTAAAAAGCAATATAATAGTAGTTATGTAATATCTACATAAAATATATGTTGATCATGTTTCTTATTGATAATTTTTAGTATGAGTCCTAATGTGTCACTGAAAGCGCCGAGTAAGGCCGTGTTTACGGAGAGGCGGCGCGTTGCGCGGCGCGTTGGGCGTTTCGCCGTACATTGCAGCAGCGGGCCGGGTATCGCTCGCGCAAACACAAACATATGGCAATGTCCGTCGGACCGCACGGCGCGCCGCGCAACGCGCTGCTTCTCCGTAATCGAACACTATGGGTTGTTTGTACGTTTTCTGCCGTCGAAACGTTTACCGCGTATGACTCTCTGATTGGTTAAGAGCTTGCAACCAATCCTAACGCCGTACGTCCTGTCGATTGCGTTAACGTAAAACTTACTCTGTCGAGCAAAGGTATGTTTAATAATTTTGGTGCCAAGACCATAGTACAATAATTCGTTTCTGAGCCTACGAACCCGGCTACTGAGTCGTTGTTATATCTACGTTGCTATGGATAATTTATGTTCATGCCCAGTAATTCCTAAATAGCGAGTCGCGAGCTTATATAAAAGTATGAAACTCTGCGGAAGGCAACGTAGCCGTCGTGCGGCGTTTTTAAAGCTACGCGGACAGTAGCAAGATTCACAGTCTGCTCCTCTCTACACCACCTAGTTCCAATACTGTGAAAACGCGCCTGAGTCTTCGGCACCGAAACTGTTAATCACAACAAAAGCATGTTTAAATCGCAACAAAACATAACCTCGATGCGTTTTTCGGGGCCGCGAAGTCGACATAGACCCGTGCGGAGTTCATACAAAATACTCAATAACAACCGGCCCTGCGCCGTCGACGCGGCTTTCTAAAACGCGCGCCAACGGCGCGATTCATAAACGGTGTGTGCACAGGACCATAAGGGATGGAGCTATACAGGGTGTATAGCTCCATCTCTCTTACAAACTTAAGATTTTAACACGTATTAATGGTAAGGCGAGGGGCCTTACCATTAGTTAAAAAATTTCATCAGAGGTTTTTTCTTTTTTTAATTTATTTTTATTTCCTGTACCTAAGCATTTTTCTAGGCTATTTTCGGGTAAGTTGTTTTAGAGCAGTAAATAGGTATCTACTTCTATTAAATAAGTCATTGTAAATGTAGCAGTGAAACGTCATATCAATATAACTATTGATTGCGATTTTTTCTCTTCGAATCGAATTTATAACTAAAATATTGTATACTATTTTTGTATTGATTAGTTTTATTTTTTATTGGAGTCATAGCAAAATTGTACTATCAGAGTTGTAGGTACAGTCAGTGCTCTGTTTTACTTGACTCATCTCCTATTCCTTCTCTCTATGAGAAGAAAATCTTCTCTCTAAGCGAAAAAAATGGGAACTTGAGTTTGAGCGAGCAAAGCACAAGTGCCCACTCTGCTGGATATTTAAGTGGACCCGAGGGTCAAATTCAGAAAATGATCTCATAGTTTATAAGTTCACCATCTTTTTACTTATGTCTTCATTTTTGGTAAAAGAAACTTAGATCAAAGAATGAAGATTGCGAATGTACAACTCCTTAGATTGAGCGATTCCATTAGATTGTCTTTTGTTTTATGCATTTATAGGATTAGGATATTTCTAATTTTAACAAAAAAATCATATACAAGTAGGTACACTCTATAATACAAGTACTTGGATATTTGTTCTTCAGTAAAAATGGTCCCTTTGTATATGTATATGACTATAGTCTATTCGAAAATAAGATTAGCCACACACAAACATTCTTTACTGTCTGTTCAATCGATTTTGACTTCTATTTAGTCGGCATAAGGATAGCATTAAAAGCAAAAAGTGGTTGCAATACCAATTACTTACTGCAATTGCAATTTGTCATACTAGCAACGCAATAAAGGTCAAAATCGACTGAACGGATAGTAAAGAAGATTTATTTAAATGTCTAATTATTTCGGATTTGAGTATAAGTGCTCTCAAAAATGCCTCAAATTGTATTTTGCGGGACATGACGGTGGCCCTTTCTTACTCGCCTATCGTCAACGTCGAGCTTTGATAGTTAGGCAACGCGAAAAAAGAGAGATAACGCCAAAAACTCTGTTGGCATTCAGTAATTCCGTGATTTACCTGCTCGAATATTTCACAAAACTTGTTCCAGGAAATACAAGCTTTTTTTTAAACCTTTAAAAATTTTGAGCAAAATTGTCATAGAATCTCGATTACCTGTGCAAGGATTCTATAGAAATAGTTTTTTTTTTTCTTAATGTTTTTAATATATGGGTACATTGTGGAGGGCAAAATAGTAGATTTTCAGAGGTCTTAGTTTTACACAAATTAGTGTTTTGATATCTATAGAAGCCTAGATAATATCCACAAGATAGATACCTTGTGGAAATTATCTAGGCTTACATTACATATCCTAAATATCTGAAGAAAGATGTGTAATAACATCATAATCACGTAAGAGCGGTTGTATAAAAATATACAGCGGGTTGGTCATTCGACTCAATTCATCATCTATGCAAGACCACAGTATATTTAACATATTAATTTTAATTGTTTGTTTTAAGACTACTATAAGGTGATCTGGTAATATTCTTGATAAATTTCTAAAACAAACTACGTAGAAAACATTCCAGGACCAAACCTACCACTTTTTTAAATATAGAAACAAATAAATAATGCTACAATAGAACTATTTGGGACTCAAACTGATAAGTTGTTCTATGAATTTGAAAATTGAAAACGTTGAAATGCTAGGTGTCTAAAGACGCCATTACCACTTAATTGGACTTTAGGCACAAAATTTTCCACAAGTTTTTTTTTTTTAACATCTAGTTTATATTAAGTTCTACTTACTTAAAATATCATCAACTATTACGATATACTATGTACTGTAAAGTGGGGTTACTTTGGCGCAAGATTGTTAACCAATAGAAACCTGGGAAAGGGTTTACTAGGTTTCTATTGGCTTAGAAGCGTGCCAAAGTTATACCCCAGGGCCACAATTACCCCAATCTACTCGTTATGTGTATGTACGCTAAAAACAAAAATATAAAAAGAACGTTTTAGATTAAAACGACTTTTATTATTATTTTTCTTAATATTACCCATATTTTTTAATTTGATTATAATTGTATAGTTAAGTGTTTTTCTATCAAATTATAACGAATTAAAATAATTTCTGAAAGCCGCAATCCAATGAGAATTAAGTTTCGTCTTGCCTAGCCTTTTATCAACCATACTCGGGTAGTCCAATTCAAATCTAAAATTAGCATGAACTGAAAAATTTACATTAGTTGGTTGTTATTTCATTACAAACAAATATCAAAATCTTTTTCTTTATTTATATAGTCTTCTGCAGGTGTCTTTGTCACCTAACTCCCCCTAAACGGCATGATCGATTTGTATGCATTGCATATTTCAGTGGGTTAGTAGATGGTTTGAAAATGCAAATTAAACACGGTAGTCACTGGACAATGTCTGCCAGGACCAACAATAGTAAAGATACCTACTTATTTTATAATTTGAATAAGATTTCAAACGTATTTAATTTATGTATTCCAAGTTATTATTGTAAAAACGTCAACTTCAACTATCTTTTTAACTTAATGTAAAAAACGTTAACTTCAACCTATTCAGAAAATAATATAATTGTACGACAATGACTACCTAACCTACCTGGGAAATTAAGTATCTACCTAAAATCAAATAAGTCTACGACAATTCGTTCTAAGTTTAGGGTAACTAAGAATTAATTGTCGTAGTAGGTACATAATACAATATTATATCTTATTGGTGGTGATTGTACTTGACAACAATATTTAATACTAGAGCGCTTTCAATTTAAACGTTTCATGTCCGACCACTGCTGCACGTTTACCGTGCCGCAGCCGGCCGGTTGCAGTACGTTAGCAGTCTGACAACAAGCGTCTATATTGAAAACGTATGTGGTTGCCGTGCGGTTGTATGCCAGTGATGCGCTATTCAACACCGTATTGAGCACGTGGTGCTTGTGACGTTGCCGTTTTGTTGTCGACCGTTCGCGCTACGGTAGCCGCATCGCGCGCTTTTAATGAAAAATACGATCGTCCGTACTTAGTACGACTAACGCACCAAATCGCACCTTAGGGCGGGATTTGTCATTGGATGATTTTACCTACGTTAAAAAAAAAAAACCGTTATGTTTGATTTATGAGTATAACAACCTTTTCAGGAATTGTATTATTTCAGTAAGAACCCTAATAAAATTTACCAACACACACCGTTTCATTTTATCGTTAATTTAGTTAGTTAACAGTTATTTAGTAGTTCTAAGTCTATTTTACGAGTAATCGAAAATCTGCGGTAACGTACCAGTTGAAATGCGAAAGCTTTAATTTGTAGGCTCTTTTAGTGACTGTAAGTGTCTATGTAAAAGTGTGCATTGTTGTAGTTTACCTATTTACTTATCTATATACAAGCCTATGTGCCCAACTGTGCACTTAATATAAGTAGGGGAAATGTTTTCAAATGATCTGCAATTATTAGATTAGAACAAGCCGGTACATATCTTGGTTCTTATTTACCTTGTAGGTACTTGGCATTTTTTTTTTAAACTGGACTCTCATCTCCAAGTTTTGTAATAGCGTCTAAGATTCATTAATACTAAGGTTACTTGTAAGATTTTGTGACACATGGTGCCACTTTATTTAGCATGATTTTTTCTCCATGTATTCTGACATATTATAAAAATAAAGTCGTTTTTCGTAACTGCCTGTGTTTTTATTGTATTTCGATTCAAGTTTGTGTCACCGCTTAAATCCAAATTTACTATGCCTCCATTTCGTGATTTCTTGTAACTCCATAATTATCTGCCGATAGCCGAGATGTGGACTACAAAGACACTGTAAACACAACTGACTAAAATGGAGTTTATAGACCCGTCTGGTATCTAATCTGAGTGCTGTGCTGCACCTGTCCTGGACTATTGTTCTCAGGCAGCCGTGACTATACACCCTATACTTTTGGAGACACTCTGATCACCAAGCAATAGCAAACAAGCAATAGCAATAGCAATAGCAACCGTCAATATAAGCATCAGCCTCAGCCCAGCCAGGCGCTTTACTTGTGTAATTTATTTCATCACCACTGCTCTCAAAACGGTGAAGGAAAACATCGTGAGGAAACTGGCATATCCTAGAACCAAAAATTCGAAGACATGTGACATCCACCAACCCGCAATGGGCCCGCGTGGTGGATTACGGCCCATTCCCTCTCCTAGAGAGGAAGCCTGAGTAAAAGGCTGATGATGATGATTAGCCTTTAATGTTCCACGACTGAGATACAGGCCTTCTCTCAGTGAGTGAAACATCTGCCAATCGATACCGCATGGTGGTTACACCATGCGGTACCGATTGGCAGATGTTGCATGTCTTGTAATTGTTAGTTTTAGGATATGCCCGTTTCCTCACGATATTTTCCTACATCGTTTTGAGAGTAATGTTACGACATGAATTACTAAAACCATAGATCCTGTCTGGGTTCAAATTCACTTTCATTGACGGGTGAGGAACGAGGTGGACTGAACCTGATGTATAATTTACTAGCAGAAGCTTAGCAGCTACCTATTTGCAAGCAGCATGCAAAACGTGAAATTAAAAAAAAAATCTAAAGGAAACGTATTCATAGGACATTTTTAAAGACCTATTTCATGGATTACTCGTGCAGTAATTTTTTATCCATTCCTTACTGCTCCCACAAGATAGACCGATGACCTGGTGCGGTAGTCTGTTGAATGGAGACGCACAGGACAGGTCGTTTTGGCGACACTTGGAGAAGGCCTATGTACAACAGTTGACTTCTTTTGGCTGAAATGATGATGATGATTTCTGCAGCATTGTCGTGAAGAGGGCATAGACAGAGAGAGATACATTCGCATTTATAACATTAATTAATAATATGGCAATAATAAAGTGTTTATCATATTATAAAAATAAAACGATATTTTATTTTTTTACATTTTTTATTTACTACCCACAAAAGATTACAATTATTGTTCAATCGTCGGTTTTGATTACAATGGTGAAGGTACCAATTTTAATAAATAGTGATTGTCTATATTATTTAGATATAATCCAGAATATATAACATCAAGTTGTAGGTAGTTTTAAAAAAATACATAATTATTTTTATAAATTTATATTTTTATCACCTGTCACTTCCATTTCAGACTCCTTCAGACATCGATTTCGTTTATCAAAACTATATAAAAGTCGTCTTTTCAAGAATTTTTAATGCCTATTATTTTTCTTTTTACTCCATTACTTGGGTCTTGAAGCGTTTCTACTAAAAACTCTAACCGTGTTTACATTTTGTAAAATTTTGATCAATGTATCAAAATCTCTAGTTGTAAAATGAGCTTCTCTTATAGTAAAAAATGCGGAGTAAAGATATGCCAAATTCAAATAAAATTTACAGGTAGATACTATTAGTAATTACCGAATAGCAGTTACTTTACTCCATCTTCATTACTATTAAGAGACTAGAGTTTAAAGTTCATCTTCTAATATTTCACATCATTTAGTGAAACCTTAAAATATACAATTTCTTAGAAAACCTTTCGAAATGTCAAAATTTTGTAAAATTTCCAAATACCTACCTACCCAATCTTTTTAACAGTCCAATTCAAGAAAAAGTTTAAAGCTTTTCCGTTTCTACTTCTTCCACGCAATGAAAAAAGTTTCCTATTTATATCCTATCAGGATACCGCACTCTTAAAACAAAAGTGTCACTATATACCAAAAATAAAATTTTTCAGCAGTTACAAAGATGCGAATCAATAACTGAGGATCAGATTACAAATGGGTTGTTATTTAGATTGAAAAGTTAAAGGTTCATCCAAAAATGGCAATTAAAAACAAAGTTCAGTATAGTGCCACGTTGGTTTTAAACGTGCGATATATAGGAAGGTAAATTATGTAGATAATTACATACCGTATGTTTATGGATACATCATATTTTAATCATATTGAAAACTTCGACCTACTTCAAGAAAATTGTTCATGCTGTATAATTTCGATGAATCTAGACATTTATTTTTAAACATTTGTCATTTGAAACAACACGTTTAGTCGGACTGACAAAAACTTATCCTAAGGATATCTTGTGACATTCATATTATTAGGTACCTAAGTGTATAAGTCTTTTAAATATCTGTGGTTATGGTTGATGGATAATTAAAATTTTCGGTCTTAAACAAAAATGTAGATACAATCATACAGTAAAATTATGATTCTTAAACTACGTCATCATTCGCGACCCGAGCGAGATGAAAAAGCATGTTATAAAGACTTTCGTGAGAAATATTCCCGGTTGGGCTATAGACACAGCCTGCTTTCTACATCTTTATTTATCCATTTATTTTATCAAAGATTTACTCATGAAACCATTAATCACGTCCACATGATCACGAACAACAGGATACTTAATCGTAAAAAGACGTAATTAAAAGATAGGGTATTTGAACATGAAAACATGTTAAACTCACTTTTGATTAAGCGTGTGAAATAGGTACTCAAGAAATAAGTGTACGACAAATGGTTTTTAATTACCTAACCATCAAATAAGTGTACGACAAATGGTTTTTAATTACCCAACCATCAAATAAGTGTACGACAAATGGTTCTTAATTACCCAACTATCAAACAAGTGTATGACAAATAGTTCTTAATTACCAATCCATCAAACAAGTGTACGACAAATGGTTCTTAATTACCTAACCATCAAATAAGTGTAAGTGAAATTGTTCTTAACCCCTCGCCCGCGGGGTGTATTATTATCACGTAATTGCGCGCTTTATAGAAAATCGCATCAAAAAAATAAAAAGTTTTAAATACCTTTTTTTTAGGAAAGACAAACTTATAGAAACCAACATTTTCGTCCGAATGAATTTCGTACAACCGTGTGTACAGTACGACATTTAGCGTTTTTTCAAGCGCTTTCAAATTGTACAAACGTATGTACAATTGGCGTTCGAGGGGCCTTACGATCAAATAATTAATTTAGAACGAACTGACGTACACATATTTCTTGAATGAAGGAAGTTAAGATATAATAAAGTATATATTATAGGCTGTACACGTGCATTGATACAAAATGGGCGCTTATGTAGGCAGACAATTTCTTAATCTATGGGATGTAACCACATACAATATATATATATATATTTAGGTATTCTGCAAACAATTAATAAACATAGATATATGTACACGTAAGTTAATACAGAACTTAATATCTCGTCAGCAAACTTACATAGTTTTTAGAACTGTAGGAGTGTATTTTAGTTACTTAAACAGTTTTACAATGATGAATTTAAAAATTAGGTATATGATTATCTACAGACGCTGTAGGACATGTCAGGTCAGTACCCACTTACTATCTGAATACGCATACTGTGAGTCCGAAAACGTTATCGAGTTCCTTCGAATATAAATTGTAATAATTATTTTGTTACAAGACAATCTTAAATATACAAGAAGATGCCTATAACCTATCACTAGTTAGAAAATACCCTCTAAACATTATAGGTAAGTATAATTATGAACTGCCTTATAGTGTTAAAACACGCTTGAATTTGGTACTACGGATTTGCTCCGTCTCTACCAAGGTCGAGCATGACTTGGCGTAGGTTTGGTCCGTTGTACCAAGGTCGAGCGTGACTTGGCATATGTTTTGGCCGGTCGTACCAAGGTCGAACATGACTTGGTATATGTTTGGTCCTTCGTACCAATGTCGAGCGAGTATTAACACTATAAAATGAATGAATATTTCCATAAGAATAGAATGATGAGTTGGTTTGAATGAACAGGTACATTTTTCACAGTAATTGGCACGATATAATTAATATAAACTTAAATCATCTGCCATCGCACAACGGTCAGAGTAAATTGATGGCCACATGACGCGAAGCCTCGCGGCAATACAATATCTAAACAAAATCAGTTTTCTTATACCTACTAAAATTAATTTCGAATTCTAAAAAAAAATATATTAATTAAAAATACGACGTCGATAGCTACAACTTGTCAGTGTAAACGCGTATAGTTAAATGAGATCTATTTGTGTGAAAACCAACGAATAAAATGGTATATAAGCACTATAATGGTGCTGCCAGTCAACAAATTACCTATTGTAGTAAAAATTGGCTACAATGAATTCTTTTCATATTTTAGATGTTTGAAATGCCAATTATTTTATAATACTGGGTAGAATGTTCACTGTGATTGAAAACGATTTTTAGAAACATCTTGTTGAAATATTTTCTCTCGTTTAGATCAATACTCAACTCTTTCTATAAACTAAATCAGTTTATTTCATGACCTAAGTTTCTTTCGAAAATAAATTAGTAAAAATATATCTATTTGTGTAATTCAGAAAGCAAAAAAAAAGACTACTAAAAATCGTTTGATACATCTCACCCAGTAGGTTTGGCATATTGCGGTCACTTTGAAACATGTTATTGATACAATATAGTGCATGGAAACGGCAAAAACAACAATGATCTTGAATATTGAAGAAATAACGCTTATTATTAAACGAATGTATTGTGACAGGTAGAAACATGGCAACATTGAAAGAAATATTACAAACAAGGTCTTTCTAAGCATCACTGGAGCTTGCTGGTAGATTAATAAAGGTACCTACTTACTAAGATAAAGTTGGACTACAATTGTTTGGCCTATGCGTTTTTAATTCAACATATTTTTATTTCGAAACCATTAATTTGCGGAAAAAAAAAACAACATACGACGACTCTTTCTGAAGTCTAATGAAATTCCAGCGACGAAATCTTAGTTTTACAAGCTCTACTCCCGTCTCAGCAGGTCAGTGATGCTTTGATAGATGATGATTCAATAAAAATAGTCTTCCTACGAAAGGGTAACAAAACCAACTACCTACAAAAACAAAATGAAAAAAAAAAAAAACAACTACAAAATGCTGAAATGTAAATCTAAATAAATCACTTAAACATAACATTTTGAAATCCAACAATTAAAAATACTCAGTCTTACGGTACGTCAAAAATAATTACACATTTCTAGGTTCAGTTAAGCACGAAAGACATGGATTAGGCCAGAGTGCCTAGTGCGAGTTAGTTTTACGTTAGCGTGATTGACACGTTTATGTCATTCAACACTCCGATTGGCCCGCTTCAAACTTTCAACCAATCAGAGAGCCAAACGTGGTAAACGTTTGGAACGCGTTAACGCAAAAACAACACCCACTCAGCGTATTGGTTATTTTTAACTTCATATAAAATAAAAATGTTACTGGTTGACGTGACTAGGTATTTAAGTTACATATTTTTTGTTTAACTTTGGCAATATATATTCCTAACAAACAGCGTTTCAAAGAAACAGCCTTATTAGAGTAGCAGATAGAATTGAATAGAAATTACTCGACAAATGTTTTGTATAAATAGCTACCACTAAATAACCAACTAAGTTTGAATAATATACAATACCTACTAACGATATTAGGTATGTACAATAATGGAAAGTTTTTAACTGTAACGAGATAACTTCCCAGTTAACGTTTGGTGTAGCACTAGTGGTTTACTTAGAACAACTATACAGAGTTAGTTCTATGAATTTCAACAGAATTCACCTCTTCGAAGTATGTATATAACCGACTAAATGCCAATATTATGTTCAATTTTCTTAGTGCCTAACTACCTACTCTCTAACACTTAACAGCGACTACAAGAACCCGTAATTTTGACATCTTGAAATTAAGGGCGAGTGACAACACTACATCCATTACAATATTAATTTTACCTAAATATAAAAATCTTATTGTTTATCACTAATATAAATTAATCCGAAATAATAAATTTTCCGAGATCTTTGCAACTTGACTTTCACTTCCAAGTACTTTTGATGACTGCGCGTTATATAAATAAAGTACCTACTTTATATAGTCTTTGATAACACAATTTTCATTTTGAACGAACAAAACAAATCAATTGACGTACTGAAATATACATCGTGTGATTTCTGCTACATATCCGTAGATAGTAGCTATCAGGGATTGTTCCTTTACAACCAAAAATTGATCCATCTACCTCTTGGTAGCTTTGTTCCGGGTGAGTTCCAGTTTGGCTGATTTTGATGAATTAGTCATACTCCGAGAGAGATAGTTCTAACTCTCGGATCCTTTCTTGTTCGGCCTCCATTTCTATTTGATCTAGAATTGTCGACACGTCCGATGATACCTGGAAATTCTGATTTTTTCATTGTACACCCAAACACACCGTGATAATAACTACAGTTGTTAAAAAATATTATTAAAGTGGGTTTTATTACAAATTTATAGGGAGATATGTTTGATCCGTTGGCTCATTAAATTTTTCGAGACTTCACAAATAGTTAGACGACTCTTAAGGTGACCAAAAGGTTCAATTTTTCTGCAGCCCAAGTCTGATCTCTATTTATTTAGCAGAGATCGGTGAGCCAAAGTGTCAGCATCAACCTGTCAATATTGCCAGTGTTCTAGGCACTTTTCCAGTTGACAGCGAAGATGATAAATTTTTGAAGCCCAATGACATCTCTATACGTGTTTTTACAAAATTATAACATAAGTATTTGCGTTTTAATTCTTCTGAGATTAATAAAATTTTAGTGAGACTTAGGTTAGGTACTCTTTTAATAATCTTTTTTCAATACACTTACTCGAAAACTGCCACTTATTGCACTACAATTAGGTTCCATATGGCATCTTTATCACCCGCGTGCTTTATTTCAATTTATCAAAACAAGGGCTTTTTTCATTCCTATTTCATCACGGTCAAGGGTGATTATTATTATTTTTTAAGCAAAGAGGCGGATATTTTTAAGGCTTTAATATTTACTGAAAATTGAAATTGTGTTTTTGAACAGAATATAATAAATAGACATGATTACGTAAGCAATAATTTGTTAATACCAACAAATTAACAATTATTATCTGTGTTCTAAAATATTAGAATTTTTATATTTTTAATATTAGGATGTATACGGTTTGATACTTTTGCTTCTCCTTCAACCTGCAAAGGTTATGCGCGGGAAAAGTACACTATTAATTATATTATTCATTTGTGATAGTTGTGAAAAAGAAGATTTGACGAGAATTCTTTAGATGCTACGCCGCCAGATTATGTGATTAAGGTAAAAAATACTTGCGATAGCCTGCTGCCATGAAATCAAAACTAAATTGTAAGGTAACTTTGGAAAATTTTCTTCAGTACAAAATGAACAAAAATGCGTCATAATTTTCCGATAGAAGATCGATTATTGGTGGATTTTTCATCGTATTTCTTCGTAAGTGTATTGAAAAATATCGTTTGATACACGTGGAGATTTGTCACTGCAGCACTCGGCTCCATAAAACCCTCGCCTGTACGGCTCGGGTGAATTTCGCCTCGGCTGCAATGACAAACTTTCCCCACTTGTATTAAAATGTACTATTACAATCCACGACCAAATTTTGATCGTTTTAATCCCGGTACATGAATCACTATCGATTTGTAAAGATAAAATTAAAATATAAAGTACTTTTTTTCTAAAACTTGAACCAATATACGCATGCACGAAATTAATTTCTTCAAGTAAACAACAGCTGAGCGAGTCCAATGAACTGTAGGTAGTGGTCGTTCGTTGCGTACTAACTACCTACAGATCATTGCACTCGATACCGGATCGACCCTCCACAGGGTTAAAACGATCAAAATTTATATGTATATTTTAGATAAAGATCTACATGGTCATAAAAGAAGCGATCTTACCAACAAGTCCGGAAACGAGGGATCACCAAATTCCATTAAACTGATGGCTGATTCTATTTGATCACTGTCGAAAACTGAAAAACATAAGGAATTCAGTTGAGTTTACAAAATCCCTTGAAGCTTCAAAAGCAAGAAACAATGGAATTTTCAAGTAACTCACTAGATTCGTCGAAGAAGCAGTCAAGGGGTGATTCTAAATCTGAAGTCGGTTGGTTTTCACGGGCAAATTCTGATTCCGTTATCTTTTTTTTATATACCATTTCGAAGTCTTCAAAGTCGTTGGGTCGCTTAGTTCCGCAGGAGTAATTACTTGAGCTCGCTTGTGGCAGGGCTTGTAACATGTTTGATTCCTCCGCGTACTGAGGAACCGACAGGGTGAGGGCTGATTCAGCGCCACGACATTCAAAGTCCGTTAAATCAACTATTTGCTGCTCATTAAACATTTCTTCACCATTCTGGTTTAAATTAGCAAATAACGATTCTAAATTTGGTAAGCCTGCTTCTGAGTTATCAAAGCCTAGTTCAGTGGACGATACAGTATTGAGGATATCATCTGTATCGCAGTCATTCTCAGTTATGTTGGACGCCGTCGGCTGAGCGGGGGAACTGTCGGGGGCCTGCACGTAGTCAGATACGTGAGCGCTCTGATACGGGACGATCTGCGTTGATTGTGGAGCAGGGACACTGTTCATCTCTAGAGAGGGTACATATTGGGGAGTAGTGTGGCTCGACCCAGCTCGGCTGCTTTGATCATCGCTATTCCCTTCATGGTTAGAATCTTTCTGTATAATGTTGATAACTGAGTATATCTTCTCGATAGCACTGACGATCCTTTCCTTGTTAGGAGGGATGATAGTGAGCCGGTGTGGGGACATGCTTTTTCTGTCAGGGGAAGCAGCTGCAAATGGCTCTTCTTTGCTCTCATTTGGAGATGGCGAGGGTAAGTTAGTCACCAAATGTAAGATGACTTGTTCCAGGCGCCTCGGATCTTCCACTGGCATGGGCGGGTCAGAGTTTTTCTGAAAAATATAAAAATAATAGGTACGTTAGTAAGTAGCAGTGGCGTAGGTCCAAAGGGGCCCTATATCTAAATATATCGAGATTTTTTTTTACACCGTTTTTTTATACTAGCACAGAAACATGAGATAGAGTGGCGATAGACCACGATAGAGATGATGACCAGACTAAATGGATAGATTTCGTCTATGAAAGACCAAGACCAATAAGCTTATTTATTGGAGTATTCAGGAATAGAAGAGAGGTTATGTTTTTTTTTTCAAAGAGGTACGGTGGCAACCTCGAAAGGCTTATCGTGACCATGGGGAAAAGCCTCGTGGACGCAGCCCAATACGTTGGTCCGACCAGATCCGCACCGCTCTTGACTCTACGATATACAATGCCCTTCACACCGCTAGAGACAGAAACAGATGGAGAAATGTCGTGCGAGTGGAAGTGATGAAGCAGGAAGGTCACGACTCTCAGCATTGAGGAATACGACGCAAGGATCTCAGAACGAACGGAGCTACAAAAATGATACATTCTATCATTTAGTAATTGGTCATTAACAGAGGTGTGTAACCTCTCATCAATAAGAGAATTAAAGTGTGTGGATAGCATGTTACGAATTATAACACGGGGGCCCCGACCCCGTATCATTGATACGGAGGACACGGCGGTAGCTACGCCCCTGGTAAGTAGCCTTGTGTAGTTCTTATATGTTGACTGTTAAGATGGCCCAGTGATTAAGACATCTGCCTCTTACACATGAAGGCTTCGAACCGAGCATGGACTGATGTGAAAAGTTGTTGGTCCCGGTTGTCATTCGTAATTGACAGTCTTTACAGGTAGTCAGACGCTAGCCCCCCTAGCCAAGTCACAATCGTTTCGTTAGCGTGACCGCTTGGAGTTGGCCACGGCCCCCAATTCCTTTGTTCTGACGTCATCTCAACGCTCAGTCACGTGGTCATAACAAAGGAATTGGGGCCGTGGCCAACTCCAAGCGTTCACGCTAACGAAACGATTGTGACTTGGCTAGGGGGGCTAGTGTCTGACTACCAAGAAAGGGGCAGAAAGTTTGACCATCAATCTATTTAAGGAGTCTCGTGTTGACAAGTAATTGGATTGCGGTCTGATAGGCAGTCGCTCCATTCAGCCGCATCCGGCTAGGCTGGAAGCCGACTCCAAGCTAGCTGGGTAAAAACTGGGGACATGATGAGACTTGTGTAGTTCGCGAACAAATACGAGTGTACTACACAAACTACATCCCAGATCCGATCAAATCATCTTCGGTTCTTTTGTTCATTCGATATGACGGACTTAGACCCTGTCCGCGGACGCATAGCTTCATAGATGCGTATTCGTCATTATACGCTTGGTGTATGCCTCCTCACAGCTTACATAAAAGACTAAAACTCCGTAGACGAAGCTGCAATGACACGAAGGTACGAAACTTTTACTGCTCAGTGATGTGTGTCTGCTCTGCTTATTTCCGAGTGATTTTGGGACATCGTTCTCTTAAAAACTAAAAAAATACTGCTGACGTAATCACCATCCAAAATCCATGTCTCCATGTCATCAAAAATAAGCAAAGACCCCCACCTTCCTGTATTGCTTACGTAATACTTGAACAGCTCCATATAACAAAATTTGAAAAACGTTTCTTGGCAAGCGCTGTTTGACTTTGAAGTTCGACATTCGTGGCCTTTATTATTTAGCCCCAAATTCCTCCCTCCTCAATAAATTCCTATCAATAACAGAACAGAAATCTTACATCTGCATTATCCTGTGAGTCATCGATTTCCTCGATGGATGGAGTTTCATTGTTGTTAACTAACAAGGTGAACTTCCTCTTCATCAGCTTGATGAGATGCTTTCCTTCCTCCTCGTCGACAACGGTGTTGGTGCACACGAAGCTGGTAACAGCACGTGACTCACGATCCACATCCAGGCAACCGCGTGTGCGCATGTAGATGAACTGACCGTTCTTAGTGATCAAACGGTAGCAGGACTCGCCGAACAGCCTGTGTTGATCGTACACTGAAATCCAAAAAAAAATATGTTAAAGTCGACTCACGATTTACTCAAATAAAAATTCTCCAACAGATTAAAATTATTTCATAGCCACGGCTCAGCAAATAGTAAATAATAAAATAAATTATACACAATTAGCATTATATTATTTTGTGAATATTTCGCTTGCGCATAAGTAAATACTACAAAAGGAAAGTTCGGTGGTTACGCTACATAAATATATACCTATATATATTTCTATGGTACGGAAAGTCGCGACGCGTCACGTGGATCTAATGTAGCTCTACAAGTCTAGTTGCCATATAAACACACCAACACAACAATACACCGACGCGCCCAAATCGACGTACGTGGCCCACGTGTGCCCAATGTAGTTCTTTCCACCTTTACCTTCAGTATTACGTAACTGTATTAGGTATAGACTACTGTTGTTATGCGGTGTAATGGAAAAATAAAAACTACTTAGTTAATCTCGAGTAATAACAATTTATAGAAAGGCGACAGTCGTGGCAGATGTGCAGGCGGTAAACAAGTGCTACTAGATAAAACTACTCGTCTGATTAGTACACATTTACTTATGAGGCATTCAGTGACATTTCCATGCCTTGTTTACGATACAACGTCCGCACACTACAAAGGAAATTTCGAGATACTATCGCAAATAAGCAGAAGAAACATAAAGAACTGTGTGTCACATGCTGTTGCAAAGGGCATAAAATATAATAAAAATAAGTATATATTTTCTCTTGTACTATTAGTTATTCTGTGCTACAATAATAATTATTTATTACAAACATTGGAGACACGCATAGGTATACAATTGATATCTAGTTTGTGGGAAAGGTGCCTAAGCTAGATTTTAGGGGTCTGTATTTTAGGTCACCTGGTCTCCACACTCTTACAGATACATTATAGTAGATAAATAGAAAACAAAAAGAGTACCTACAATTCAGACAGATGTTTTGTGTGCATGTAACCGTGATTCAAAAATAAATCATAATATAAGAGAACACAAATACACAGGTAATTTTCAGTAAGCACATTTTCCAACCAAATACCTATTAGGTACTAGTATAAGTACTTGTAACACTTGATTCCTAACAGTGATATTAAAGAAACTTCCAGTTAAAAATAAAACACCTACACGGGTTTATTTTATTCAGAAATTAGTTTCTAAATAAAATATAATCCCATCACCCATTTTGCCACAAATAAACCTTTCTTTTGTCTCCACAACAACTGTTTCTATTTCAAATGAAGAAAGTAATATAGAGGCGTTGATATATTAGAAGCTAATTTTATTATGTAACATGTAGGTAAAGAAAAATGATTTTTTGGTCCAAAAAATAATTTACTGCCACATGGTTAGTTTGAAAGATCATCTCAAATACAATATTTTATTGTATGGAATCAAAAAATCTGTCCGGCAGAAATCTAGATATAAGCAAATAATTAGTCCTTAGAAAATAATATTACGTTTTTTTTCGGGCATATGCACATAATCACCGATTACAAACGTATATACTCGTACTACTAAAACTGAAATAAGCCCAGCTGTCTTGTAGGAGTTTTAAAATAGCCTTAGGTGTCTTTAGGGATAGAGAGAATAGGCTCTCAATATAGTTCGCTTCACCATCAACGATTGCATCACTGCTTACCATCAGGTAGGTTCGCAGTCATGCACTATTTTATGTAAATATTTTTTTTTTTTAATGTAACCCGTAAACTTTAGGTTCGATTTTGTTGCGTCTTTGCACACATCGTTAATTTGAAATGAATGAGTCGATCAGCAATGGGTTCCTCATAGTAAAAAAACATTCTCCTTTAAAGACAATTTTATAACACTTAGAAGTGTCTGAGCTATGTCCATACATAAATTATTGTAACAGTACAGAGACTACCACAATCTTTTATCTTGATCCATTTGACAGACCATTAGATGGATTTTTGGAATATTTTCATAATAATAAGTATGGTTACAATCTTATGGCGTGGCATTTACAATTTTCCGGTGATATATCCACTAGTATTTTCATAATTTTCCATTCTATTACGGAGCTGTATTAAATGTGTAAGTGAAATACATATAACAGTATCGTTATGCTAAGTTGATAATGTCGACTCACACGGTCACCTGTTGTTACTAGTTAATGTTTGTGAACTGTTGCAATCTCGTAACCTACTCTTAAAGGTCGATATAAACTCATTTTCATCGACGCGGAAAAGAATCATGCACCTATGCGGCAAATAAGTTGAACTACAAAAAAGTTGCCATGGTTACGTGCAGCCCCCGCTTCGATTGAGACCCGAAATTATAGTACACAGCAAATAAGTTAAACAAAAATGGCCGTCGTTGCTATGGTTACATGCAGCCCCCCACTGTGCGGCATTTCGATAGAGACCCAAAAATCTGTTACTATTTTGGTTCAAGTTATATGCCGTGACTTCTGAGTACCTAGTCGCTATTGCGAGTTTGTTTTACGTTAACGTTATCGACACGTTTATGACGTTTAGCGCTCCGATTGGGCCGCTCCAACATCTTAACCAATCAGACAGCTAAATGGGGTAAACCTTTCGATTAAATGTAAAAACAACTCGCAGTAGGTACCCAGATCAATCTGAAACGTAATCGATTCTGTTACGATATAACACAGATCTTTCACCTAAGTAACCTTTTGTATGTATATTTACTTTTTGATATAGAAACATTTCGTTCCCGAGCAGATAACCTTCCTACATTTTCAAAGTTATCTTTACGAGGTCATTTAATAATTCAATTTTAGTGTAAACTATAGTAATTCGATGCTAATGAAATTGCTGAAACATATCTTATTGCGTTGCTATGGAAAATTCTCTACTCTCTCATATCGTGTAGTGCCAACTATGAAAACCCAAATTAATACCATAGTTACAAATTGTTTTTCACTAACAAAATTTAAAAGTTAAATTTTATAGAGAAGGAATTAGTAAAAATATAATTTAGTTAAAAATAAGTATCAACAGCAATCTATCTATCTATATCAAAGAAATGGTTAAAATATTTTCTTTTTTCAGCTTATATTAAAACAAACATTAAAGAATAATAAAATTGTACACTCTAGTTCAGTCTCAGCAATAGATAACGCTGTGGCAACTCATATAGGTATGTACATATATATTATATATTGTCGGCACTGAGGAATATTAGGATTTTGGTGCCATATTTACGATATTTTAAATTGTGTTGTTGATGCGTTTAGATACAGCTATTCATGTTTTCATAACCTTTGTTATGTGATAGTATCATAAACATCTATTCTGAAATAATAGGTATCAGTATTTACGGACGGAAATTATATTGCTATGATGGTGGTAGCTATGAAGTGTGTGGTGGGGGGAGGGGTGGGGTGGCGCGTGCTGGGCTCCGCGTCGGCAGGCTTAGGACACAATTGAATGTTCGCGCGGCACTTACTCTCTCGCAGCGCAATGATGACCCAGCGGACGTCATCTCGGTGCATGAAGTTCATAGCATTCACGCCGCTCACTTCGTGGGTCATGTAGCCGGTCACGATGGCAATGCGCGACTCGCACTGTATGATCTCGCCGTCGATCGAGTGCCGTGTGCGGTACTCCATGCGGTACGACTCGAGAGCACTCTCATTGATGAATGTCTCGCTTGTCGGACGCACAATACCTATGAACACCTAGAAAAGATTTCAATTATATTAATTATCAATTACTTTTATGAGGATACAGTTTGTTGGTCGTTTGTGTAAAGGATACAGAAAGAATTCATATATTATGAAGCGTCATGCATACTAGTAATATAACTACGTCCTTGACAAATCATACAGCGATTACAAGATTTTTACTTTAGGTAGGTATAATTTTTATGAGTCAGAAGAACTCGGAATATATACAGTTTCAATGTATTCAAAAAGTGGTTTTCCCTTTCTGCTCACTGTGTAGGGAATAGGTAGATAATAATGACGAGTAGGAATGATGTCAAAGTTTTTCTTAATAAAGTAAATTTTAGTAATATAATTTCCAGCCATAACCTGCTCGACTGGAAGATTAAACTAAGTTCGTTTTCTTATTTTACATAACTTACTCGTATTTCACCAAACATTGAACTTAAGCAAGTCTTAGCAGTTATATCACCAAAATCCTTAGTGCGAGTTGTTTTTAAGTCAACGCGACAGAAACGTTTACCGCGTTTGGCTCTGTGATTGGTTAAGAGCTCGAAGCGGGCCAATCGGAAAGCCGAATGTCATAAACGTGTCGTTGTAAAACAAACTCGCATTAGGCACTCAGTACATGTCCGTAGAACTTTGTAAGTTATGTTCTCGAACTTTATGACAAACAAGTTCTACAAGTTCCATTACAATCTGGTGGGATCGCAGTCAAACACTAGTTTATATCAAATAAAAAAAAAGTAGGAACTATTAATATATAACTGACCTCGGCAGCACATCTTTTGAATTGACTGTCAGTAGGGCACCCTCTTGCTCCTTCCAGCAAACTTGATTTTTCACTGAATTAATTTATCAGTGTAATGTTTGGGTGAAACTGGTCACTAATTACATTCATATTCGGGAATAGCCTATGGCTAGCTGTGAGAAACCCTATGTTTCAAACATTGGAACATTTCTGCCAGGTTCCTGATAGCTATAACCTAGGGGTCTTTCAGTCAAGAGTGAATAGTTTATTTTTAAGCAAGCGTGCTCCATCGTCGACCACATCATCGTTATTCATCAGGTAAAATAGTGGACAAACGAGCTTACTTAATAAAAAAAATTGAAATAAACTTTTAATTACGTTTATTATTAGGTACTGTTGTTAGGCGGCTAAATCATTATTTCCATCATCAAAGCGATCATTTTTCAACAAAGTGTCATTCCAAAGATATTGCCGTACCACAGTGAGCAATAAGTATCAGAAAGCCGGTGTCAATAGAATTTCCTCTATGTTACAAATTGTTGGAAGCAAGTGCCACTCAATTTACTTCGAAGCCTGACACCTTCTACCGGTTGTGTCACTGAACTATGGCTTTACATCACAAGGTAAGTCTGAGAATGCTAGCTAAACACGTGGACAGTATGCTTCAGTACTGAGGGTATATTATATTTATTATTATTTATTTATTTCAAGCAACAAATGACTCATACTTAATATTAATAACCATACAGACAAATAAAGTGATACCAAAAAATAAATTATTAAAATTAAATAAAGTAAATTAAATTGATCCGATAATTTAATTAAAATATGACCCCTCATTGTCTGATTACTGAATAAAGATAGCTAGATCTAGAATAGTAACATAATTGGAAATGTTGTATCTTTAACTTTTATACATAAAATGACCTAAATTCAACATTTTCATCGACCCGTATTAAAATGGAGAACTATTTGCAAGTAGAAAAAGGATAAAAAATATTTCCATCTCTTTTGTATCAGCCGTTGTCCCACACAGAAGTTTACATATTCAGTATATTTTTATCAAATATGGTTTGAGTAAATAATTTAAGTTTGATATTAAAATACACTGTTTTTAAATACAAATTTAAAAAACAGGGAATATTTTTTTATGGTAGGTAAAATCATCCAATGTCAAATCCCGCCCTTGGGCGGGAAAAACCTACCCCGTTCCTTCGTAGCCTATCGTGCCGGAGCCGGGCATTCCTTTCGGAAGTTAACCCATGACCCCAGTAGGCTTCGACCCTGCCTGCCTGCAGTTAGCAGGCTGGGCCTCTTCGGTGTGCTGACAGCTCCTTGAGGCGCGCGGGAACAGAACGCGCCGACTTGGCGCCGCGCCAGACTTGGGCTCGGTCCGGTCGGTTACCGGACGATCGGACAGCGTGCTACCCATTGCACGCCGCCCGTCCGCAAGCCCGCGCCTACGGTGGCCGGAAATCGGGATCGGAATCCCGGCGGCGGCTGGGGCGAGCGCCCCGTTGTCTCTGCCTGATGTGGTCGGCCTCCTCCTTTGCTAGCATTACTGCTTCGCAGAAGGAGGCGACCGCCTGCCATCCCTCCTCACTACGGACCATGGCCTGAACCAAGGCCCGGCGAGAGAGATCGCTGCCGCCGATCGCCCCCACGAGGACACGGCGATGCTCCGCCCAGGCGGGGCATACCTCTACAGTGTGCTCCACCGTGTCCTCCGGGTGTTCCGCACAATGGCGACACCCGGGCAAATCCTCCGCACGAATCCGGAACAGGTACTTAGGGAACTTTCCGTGTTCGGTAAGCACCTGCGTCGTGCGGAAGTTGAGAACGCCGTGAGGTCTTTCCAACCACGCCTCAAGGGAAACAGGGAATATTTTATATTTTCTATAAAATGTATGGGACCTAAGGATCTTTTTTTAGCTTTTCACTTAAATTTTAGTTTTTTTAATTAGGTCACTATATTTCTAAGCGTGCGATCTGCGGTTCCCTACGTGCCTACATTTTTAAACGACAATTTTATGGGTTTATGAAAGTTGTTTTTAACTAGCAGTTGCCAGAAGCTTCGCCTACGTGGTAGTAGAAAATTATCCTAAGGGATACTACGTACCCCTGAAATAATCAAAGATTGTGTAGCAAGTTTATGCGAACGTGAAAAATTAACAAAGAAACATAGGTTAAATAAAAAAGGTTCGCCTTTATAGATAATAGTGGTGATTCTGTATTGTTATTCCTCACTCTATCACTCAAAGGTTTGCTGGGAGAAAACTTTCCTTTACCTATAATGTTTTAACATTATGTAAGCTTTTGAATACATGAATTTTCGTGTTGATACTATAAAAAATTCTAGACCTACAGACAGGTGCCTTATGCACGTTTTTCGGGTAAGTTATCTAAGTACATCAATTTGAAAATGACTTAAAAGAAATTCTAAGAAATATTTGTACTTAAACCCATTCAACGTAGAGTATCTCATTCTTTTATAGTGGGAGATATATCAAGTAAAGGATTCTGAAATACACTATAGTTCCTAGACCTATTTCATATCAGAAATTCAGGAGCTTCAGGTAAGGTTTTAAGCCAAACCCTATATATTGAGTTTTTAAAATTAGCATTTAATGGGATACGCTAAATAAAGCCCCATCAAAAGAATTCGGATACATTTAAAGACAATAGTATGAATTTTGTTAAAAAAAGAACTTTATTTTTGAAAATGTTATGCAGTCTTAGACAAACATACAACTTTATGCTCCTGACATTTGAAGTTAAAAAAAAAATTACGTTCATTCAGGTGCAGTTAAAATAGGAATTTTGAAACCTATGCAGGGTACTCACTGGCAATCATTGACTCTTAAGCAATGTAGAAAACCAAATGAAGACCTAACGAAGAGAAATTAACTAAATTACCAACCTGAAAACCGTTGCCGAGCAAAGTACTGGCCACGGACAACCGCCTAGGCCTGTAGCTCCCCTTCTAAAAACGCTTACGGACATACTCAACTACTATTTTTTAGACTAAAGGTACTTACAATATCATTGCCGCTGGAGCAAGGGTTTTCAGAGCGCGCACGAGCACGGCGCACGATCTGACAGCAACGGCCATAGCCGCGGCAGGCGCGGTCAGACTTCCTCAACGACCCTTCCACATGGCACGTGACATACTGGCTCGGCTCAGAACGCTGCCCTAACTTCTTCAGCCTGCCAACGTTTAAATAGTCACATGAAAAAAGTAGCGCAGCAAACAAAATTAGACACAATTGCAGATAAAACAACTTTAGCATAAGAAAAAGTCGCTTGAATTCTAACTTTTTCGCAATGCATGAAGTTTGTCAGGTAAGGACTGCGATAAATATGGCAACAAAGTAGTGCTTGGAACAATTTTGAAGGAGACTAAGACATTGTAGTACAACTTGGGTTTACATATAATTAAATAAACATATTTTGTGACAAATTGAGCAGAAGGGTAATGGTGTTGTGCTCTGTAGCAACGCCATTTTATTTATTTTTTTATTATGATATAACCCATTTCAATGTACGGCCAACGTTGGGTCATGACGTACATGCATTGTTTTTAAATATACGACTTTTAATTTTAAAGAGATATGTAAATGATTGTGGCGTTGCTGCTGAAAATTCTCTGTAGCCACGCCACCTGTATTCAATATTTGTAGATACAATTTCAGCTATTTATCTGAAGTTATATAATGTACGAACGCTGTGTATTATGTACACGAGATAAGTATGAAAAAAATAGCTTCCGTAACGATACTTCGAGAGTCACATGGTCGATAAACGGAAAGTCGACTGAACGTTTGATCGAATAGAATATAAGTATTGCGAAACTACCTTTTATCGCCAAACGCTACTTCGACTGAACGATTCATCGAATATTTAGTAACCGATAGACTGCTCTTTTGAATGAGTTTTAGTTGTTATAATAGTTTAATAATGGAAATTAAACTAAAACAAAAGATCCTAAATCAACGAGTACTCTCATATATTTTTATAACTGCATTGCGTATAAGTAAACAATTATGCGCCATCCTTACTTGACCTGTCAAAATTACCGTAAGATATCTTAAAAATGTTTGATTTGCTCGATTATACGTGAAAAAATTTGACGAGAACTCTTTTTTTTATAATTTCATTTCAATTATTAAACTATACAACTTTATTTTTAGTATATGCAAAACCCAGAACACGGGTATTAAGTAATTTTATGCAAAAAATATATGTACGAAATTTCATAATTTTATCATGAAAAATCACAAAGCTTGTTGCCTGAGTCTCTCTGATGTCTGTTGTTGTTGGTTGTTTACCTGGTTGTCCACACAAAAATTCATTCAGTCACCGGGCTATCTGGGCCACCGTTCCCGCGTTTTGTTCCCGCACCCAGCTATGCGCTGGTGTCTAATGCCCGCTATGGCCTTCCATCACTATCCAATGTTTATATTGGATAATAATAGGCCACTATTATTATTACGGATTAATTAAATTTTATCGAAAACAATGTTTAAAAAAAATTGCTGTTTAGTTTTTGTTTAAAAAACAGATTAAACTCGGTTGCGTCACGTGGCGTAGATCTAATGTAGCTCTTCAAGTGTAGTTGCCATATAAAATGGAGACCGACGCATCCACTAGTGTATGCATTTTAGTCACACTTGAGCTTGTATTCATGCGTTGCCACGGAGCGCCTGCAGCAATGCCGTAACAAGCCTTTTATGCACCCGGTGCGAGCTTGTATAATTGCGCCCCTAGTAAAATGTACAATACAAAAAGAGGACCAAATATTCAATTTTTGCGCCCACTCCAGGGACTGCGCCCTACCGCTGGCACCGCAATAGTTGGCATTAGTTTCGTTCGAGTATCTAGTCGTGACAGCAACTTACCTAACGAGATCCGGTAAAGAAATATCTTCCCTGATTTGTTATTACAAATATGTTGTTACAAATTGGTTATGATAAATATTACATGCACGACAATGCATTTATTGATACATTGCGAATAGGTCGCTTAGTTATATTACATGATGTTAAACAATATTTTTTCTACTTTAACCATTTTTATCTTTACCTTCACCTTTTTCAGTAAGTTTTTAAATAATCAGTATATACATAATCTAGCATATAATCTTTATTGTCATTTCTAATACTAGAGCTAAAGCGGAAAAGTTTTACATCTAGGCAACCATGGATTCACACCATTTTTGGTAAGGAAACCTGATACGGTTGAATTAGGAATAAAATAACCTTTCATTTGGTATTTATTTTGATTAAATAACAGAAGAGGGTACCCCTATTGATACAACGAAAAAAAGTAGGCAACCTATATTTTTTCAGTTCCTTGGGTCACATTCTTTCAGGTGATGCTCGACTTTCATAAATAACTAATGTGGGTAGTGGATGAAAAAAACGTAATAACAAATTATATTGTTTATCACTATTAGTTCCAGATTGAGCTAGGCAAACTATTCGCAATGTATCAATAAATGCATTATCTAGCTTATATTTCTCATAATTAAATAACAGATATAATAGCCATGTAGAACCTACTCCTATCAACTCTACACTCGATATTGTGGACGATTACGTCTACCTCGGACAGACAGTCCAGTTGGGTAGATCTAATTTCGAGAAAGATGTCAACCCTCGAATCTGACTCGGCTAAGCGGCGTTCGGAAAGCTGCGCGGTATATTCTCATTCCTCATCCAATATACCAGTGTCTCTGTTTATGACCAGTGCGTGTTGCCAGTGATGACGTATGGCTGAGAAACGTGGTCGCTTACAATGGGCCTCATCAGAACGCTTACAATCACCCAAAGGGCAATGGAAAGGGCTATGCTCTGAGTTTCCTTTCGTGATCGAATCAGGAATGAAGATATCTGCCGGAAAACCAAGGTACCCGACATGGCACGAAGTAACGCCAAACTAAAGTGACAATCGGCACGGCGTGCAATGCGCACAGGACCGTTCATTGTGGCGACATTTGGGGGAGGCCTATGTCCAACAGTGGACGTCTTTGGGCTGAAATAATGATAATGAAATAACAGATGAGGAAAGATATTTCTTCTACCAGATGTTATACTACTGGTCCCCGCGATATCGCTCATAAATAAGGCCTATGTGTTATTAGGATATTTTGTCTTGTCTTGTGAGCTGGGCAAAGACCTCTATCATACCTAGTAATAATAATTGGCGATTTTAGTGTGTCAGTGTAGGTTTTCTGATTATGTTTTCCGTTACAATCAGTCTATGTTATCTTAGATATTTTTATGAAATATTTAAAGAAGTGTAGACACGTACAATATTACTACCTTCAGTCTTCGGCTGGAGAGTCTTTTTCATACAATTACTATAGACTAATCCCTCGAATCACTTGGGGGAGGCCTATGTCCAATAGTCGATTTTTCGGCTGATGATGAATCCCTCGAAGTCCCTCACTTAGCGAGGAGGCCTGAGTTCCAGCAGTGGAAACAATAAAAGACTGATTATGCTAGTATGCTAATAAACTCGAATTTTAGAGGTGGTATATTTTTTTAAGTAGTAGTAGTGTCGGTGATGTCCAACTTTTGACATTTTATAAATATTTTTTAGAAAAAATATAACAATTCCTGAGCTCAAATCGGAAATCTAACGCGTCATCGGTGAGATACAGCCACATCTCTGTGGAAAAGACATGGAAAATTTCATGAAACGAGTAATTGCCTGTCATCGGAGCCGTGGGGGTCATTTGCCGGATATTTTATTCCATACTTAATCGGAACATGTCTTCTTTACAATACAATAAAAATATCACAACTCTGTCATAAAATACTTGTTTTTATTTTAAAATGAAAAAGTGCACTCTTATTGAGACACCCTATATATAGATATGAATTAGTCTCTGAAAAACTGCTTTACTATAGTCAGTATCAGGTAAAAATGATGAGTTAAATAAATTAAAAGTCGCTTTGCGCAAACAATGTTGTATAATATTCGCTTTCAGCATACGAAGGCTTGGGCTTTAAAAATTCGCAGACTGTTAGATATATTTAAAAAACACAATTGACACATTACCAACACACCTTAAACCATGCAGGTCTTGTTCTAGAAGATCAGTGACAATAATAACAGCTATCGTAGGTACACTCCGTACGAGGCAGGTTCAATGGCGATAACTAAAGTTGACATCTGGCACATTATGCAAAAAGAATAAAAGCTACATTAGGAAGTGCTCAGACTCGTCAAAGGTGGGCTGGGGTGAATGACATTTGCTATCCTATCCCCGTTCTCTCATTACGTGAAGAAGATTGAGTAACTTACTTGATGGAGAAGCACCCACCTTATGACGAATCTCCTGGTTTCAGATGCCAATGCCTCTTCGACTTTGCGGGTAGCGTCAGGTTCGTCGGGTATGATGAGCTCTCCGTTGGGGCCAAGAGTTTGGGACCTGGGCATCAGCTGGTCGCGTAGCATGGCGCGGTCTCCTTCATGAGTTATATTGAGAAGGTTTTGACCGAGCAGGTCAAGCTGTAGAAAAAAACACATAATCAATATTTTATTTTATTTAACACAGAAGGGGTGGAATTAACCTATTTAGTCTCGTGAAGGAGTTCAGTAATAGTTCGAGGGACAAAATATATCTTTAAACCGGAGTAAACAATGTGCTTTTCAATTCGAATACAAGGAAAGTAATAATAAAAACCAGACAAGTTAAAGAAGTTAACGATCATATCACGGAGGGTCATGAAAGCTCGGATAATTTTAACATCGACTTCTAGAAAGATGACGTAATTGCACAACGCCAACTATCGAACAAATTAAGAACTAATTAAATAAGCCTAAAATACAGCGTATTTCTCGGGAAATTGTGTTACAAACTAGACGGATTATGTATGTTGGGGTTTCGGTGGTAATTTTGGATTGGATGAAAAGAAGATACGTTCAGAATAATAAAATATGAAAACCAAGTTAAAAAATGCTTACATATATGGTTAAATTACAAACTTAGTTCAGAAATTATTTTGTACAACTTTTCAAAAACTGTTCAACCCATCAAGTTCAAAATAATTTTCCTAGAAAGTTTTTATAAAGTTCTACTTTTTAGATTTTTTTTTCATATTTTCTATACTTAGGGTTTTTTATGGTAGGTAAAATCCTTCTATACTTCACGGTTCACTTGTGGACACTTTTTTTTACTTTTGGAGCGATTATTCCCGAAAATATTAACATTATCAAAAAATGATTTAGTAATCCCCTATTCATTTTTAAAACCTATCCAACAATATATCACACGTTAGAGTTGAAATGAAAAAAAACAACTCCCAGCTTTACGAGTAGGGGGAGTACCCTAATAAAACATTTTTTCCACTTTTTATTTTACCACTTTGTCGGCGTGATTGATATACATACATATTGGTACCAAATTTCAGCTTTCTAGTGCTAACGATCACTGAGATTATTCGGGACGGATGGACGGACAGACAGACATGGTGAAACTATAAGGGTTTCTAGTTGACTACGGAACCCTAAAAACCTGATTGGTCGTTTGATTTCAGGCATCTTTCTTCTAATTTAGGAGGTAAAAGGTTTTTCATTACTCATACGCTGAAAGTAGGTCTGAACATGTCTGAGAAGCGGGTTGAAAGTAATACTTTTCATCCCTAGGGAGAATCACTTTCAACTGACAGCTGCCAATTATTAAAAAAAAAAAAAACTAGTTCTATCTTCCCATTTCTATTGATCTATGTCTAAACTTTCTATACAGCCAGTTATTTACAGCGCGATGTAAAATTGAAATTAAGAGATAAGTATCTATTTTTTATTTTATTTACATAATTATTTATAATTTACTTTCAACTAATTCTTTAAAACTAACATAGATATGAGAAATAGTTACCATTTATCACTGATAAAAATGAAAAATGATGGCTGAATAGCCGATTTACCACAGAAAATAAAACAAAATGGCGGGAAACTTGTTGTAGAATTTTGTTTGTACTAAATCTTTGCTTTAATTTTTGCTTTTGCTTTGTAAGAAATTTTGTAATTACACAATAATCAGATTCAGTTAAGGATTCAACGCTTGATTCCTAAGAGAAGAGGTTAAAGCAGTACCTAGTCGGAAACTTTTTACGGCCTAAATCAAAAGAAACATACCTAAAATCATACGACGACCTTTGACGACGACTCAGGTTTTATTTTTATTTTCCTTTTATTCGTAATGAAAAGCACAGTGTTTACCTCGGGTGAAAGGCTTATTTGGTCCCTCGAATATTAGCGACCTCGCTTCGCTCGGACGCCAAACTTCTTCTCGGGACTAAATAAGTTACTTTCACCCCTAGGGTAACAATGTGCTATTTCATTATTCGTGTTCAGAAGGTAGGTCTGAAGTTGCCTGAGGAGTGGGTTGAAAGTCATACTTTCATCCCTAGGGAGAATCACTTTCAACTGACAGCTCTCGAATGATTAAAAAAAATAGTTCTATTTTCACATTTCTATTGAATCATGTCGTAACTTTCTATACAACCACTAAATTACAGTGCGATTAACAATTGAAATAACATAAACATTGGCTTTTTCGAGTTGTAGAGTTTTGTTTATACTTTTTTTTCTATAAACTGGTGCTTGACTGTGATCCTACCTGGTAGTAAGCATTGATGCAATTGTTGATGGTGAGGTACACTAGTTTATTAAGAGCCATCAAGAGCCTATTTACGCTTGCCTTGAAGACACCCAAACTGTAATCGGATGGGAAGACCGCAGCAAGCAAATTGTTCCAGTCCTGCGATGTACGCGGTATAAAAAACGAGGCGAAACGCCTAGTCCGGACCGTAGGGTTTCAACAACGCAAGAGTGGATACTCGCCGTATGTCATTTATTTAGAGAAGACATTAACTTAAAGGACAATGGGCAAAATGTATGAAAGCTGGCACACCCCTCTAATAGCAATGACATATATATCGTTAGATAGGTCCTTTTAACTGAAACAACATTTACTATGACAGCTTTGTTGAAAAGTTTGTCCGTTGTTAAAAAACAAGGTAATTGGTACATCCCACCAATAGCACCTTCTGAGTACCGTAATTAGAGACACAATAGAAAGACAATAGGTGTGCGGACATCGGTGTCCTCTTGGGGCTTGACAGTTTAAATTTAATTTATTATTCCTTTTCAGAGACCAAGTGTGTTATAAGAAGTAAGAAGTACTTACCTCAGTGTATCCAAGATATTGGTTGACATTCTGAGAGACGACAACGATGATGCCCCTGTAAGTGGTGGTGATCAGGAAGCCGTTGAACATGCTCAGCACCTTCAGGATGGAAGATGGGTTGAATGGCTGAGCTGATTGGCCGATGGAGTCTCCGAACACTGCGAAAGAATGCGCTTAATTAGTAACTAGGAAAAATAAATCTGTGTAGCTTTTTTCCATGTATGTTCGGAAATTAAAACTTAACAAAAATATCATAGAATTTAATTATTAAGTACACTTAACTACTACTCCACACCTTTAAGTTTCACAATATCCAAGGACAGAATATCACACTAATGTTATAAAGACAATAGTTTGTATGTACGAATATGTTTGTTTGTATGTAAGTTACTCCTTCACGCTATAAAAGCTAAACAAATTTTGATAAAATTTGCCTCACGGATAGACCATGACTGTCTATGAGACATTTTTTACGTTTTTTTTTTTTTTGTTTTATTAATTTATAATTTACACAAATATTTGAAAGCGAAAATAACAATTACAGATAGAAGCCCAGAGACAGTAATGCCCGGATTAGTCTCCGTTTTCAAATGATGTTTCTAGGACTTTATATTCTGTTCACAGTTTTCAGACTTTTTTCGATATTTGTGCTATGAGATTTAGCTTCATGTCTAGGAATCTGGGTCATCGGGAAATGCCATAGAGAGGCTTTAATTTCCTAGCGAGCAAAACAGCGCGACGAAAGCGCTGCAACTGCGCTACACTTTGCGACTAATTTGAAGGCGCTCTACGTGGCCTATCTTTAGAATGCGTTCACCAGGATTTTTTTTTTCACTCCTGCTTGGAGTAATAGACCTGAGTATTTGGTATAAATTTCAACTTCATATCTCCACGCGTTCCTGAGAAAAATGTTCTTGACAGACGTGCAACTGCAACTGCCCATGACTGCCCTGTTGGTTTAGTGTTTAGTGGCCCTGACTGCTATGCCGGAGGTCGTGCGTTCGATTCCCACCCAGGACAAATGTTCGTGTGAGAAGCACGATCATTTGTTCTGTGTCTGGGTGCAATTTATTTATAATATGTATTTAGAAATATATAAGTATGTTTATCAGTTGTCTATTACTCATAACATAAGCTCTGCTTAGCTTGGGACTAGACGGCGTTGTGTGACAGTAGTAAAAAAAAAAAAAACTATGGTTTCATTTAATGTTTTTTTGCTAATTTAGGTACGGAACCTTATTTCGTAATTTTTCTACAAAAATCAGTCAATTTTGGAGCCTAATAACTAAAAATAAAATCGTAAATAGGTATTGAAAGGCATTTCCTAATCAAAAATAGCCGTATCATTGTTCTTAATAAATACTTATTGTTTTTATTTTATAATTAGTTTGCGGTGTTCCATCCACGTATTGTTTTTGAAACCACTTTTCCAATTATTTTAACAAAAACAAGGGCCAACAATTCAATTTTCAATTGTGTTTTGTTTTTACAAACAAATTCACCAAATAGAAACAGTGATGTTATTTTTGTGTACCGTGTATACCTAAATGATATATAAAAAAAAACAATGAATTTAATCGGGATGGGTGGTGAAAACATAATGTACTTGGTTGTTAGACCTATCATAATCTTTATTTAAATATCAAATTCCTATATGTAAAAGCAAATGGGAGCAGTGAAGGCCGAGAGTTAATGGCCCCGACTTACAAGTTCGTGGGCTCAAACCCAAGCAAGCGCATAACTTTGTGTAATTTATCACCACTGCTCTCAAAACGGTGAAGGAAAACATCGTGACGAAACCGGCACGTCCTGAACCAAAACTTTGTAGACATGGACATTCACCAACCCGCACTGGGCCCGCGTGGTTGATTACAGCCCATTCTCTCTCCTAGAGAGGAGACCTGCAGAGTCCCGGCAGTGGGAACATTATAAGGCTGATTATGTTAATAATTATATTTTATAATGTAAAACAGTAAATAGAATGAGTAAACACTGTTAAAGTTGCGAGCTTGTTCGAAAAAACCTCGATCTTAAACACAAAAGGTAACTGAAGGAGTTAAGTGAAGTAAAAACCTCCCGTTGCAGGTCTGCTGGAAGAAATTTCGTTTAAAAAAATAATACATCTTAGAGCTCTTCAATTGCTTTTATGTGTTTGTGTGTAAAATAAAATACATAAATAAATAAATAAAAGTTTGATTCTCCATTTCACTTCGCCTTGTGAAGTAAAATTTGATGTTTTACCACCAAATAAATGAGTAAACAGGACGAGAATATTACTTCTAGCCCCTTGAAAGAAATCACTAGCCAAAAGTTAAATGTGTCATACATAAAAAATCTGTTACCGGCAATCTGTATAATTCAGGTATATTATACAATACCGAACGCGCAGCCGGTAATGTGTAAAAGACGAGAGCAGGGAAGGAAGTGATGTAATTTTAGGGCACTCCGACACGGACCGATTAGTTTAGGGTTATTTTTTTTTTATAACCACCTGAAAATAAAAGACTTACTTTAAACCGTATTCTACACGTTGTCTAAGTATTGTACTTATAGAATACCGGACTTTATAAAGGGTCTTTCAACAAGGACGGGTCGATGTTCAAATTAAATAAAACAAGCTGTAAGTATGTGTGGTATTAAAGAAAATATGTTTTTTTATTTGAAGGGCCCATTTATGCCATTATTTATGAAATATGTCATTGATCCGTACTTCTTCGAAAATGATGATGGCGAGGCCATTACTGTCAACGGCGAGTGCTACAGATCAATGATTAACCATTTTTTTTTGGCCTGAATTAAACAATGGACGCATGAACATCGACCCGTCCTTGTTGAAAGACCCTTTAGATTGCCGGTAACAATAAAAGCGAAATACCACTCACTGATTAAAACACCTACAAACTTAAATTTTGGCAGGTAGGTTCCTTATGGGGTTTAGACATCCGCTAAGAAAGGATTTTACGAAACTCCATAAAAAAAAAAAAAAAAAACCCCTAAGGGGATAAAACGGGGTTTGGAAGTTTGTATGGACAAACCGACTTTCACGCAGGCAAAGCCGTTGGCAGAAGATAGTTTATTATGATAGCAATATTTATCCAAAGAAGAACAACGTCTTGCTGCGTATCATCACCAAGTACTTACAGTACGTTCGCCGGTTCTTGGCGCGCCTGAAGTTAGGCTCTGCGAACTTTAGCGCTCAAAAAAACCCTACCCTGTAAAACCCTATCTATTTACAAAATAACTAATACGAGTAACAACATCCATCTTGCATCATATGTAGGTATATGACGATCACATGTTTTCAGTTCCATATGTTTTAGTACAATCGTAAACTATATTTTTAAATTGTGAGACTCTCATGTTGTATGAGGTTATGGCTAAATTACGCCACCCAGTACTGACATGTCCACTGTGACATTGAAACTAAAATAACTGAGTGTGTTGACGCCCTTAGCGAGGAGCATGGCGATGCACGTGCGCCGGCGCACTCACGTTACTATACACGACCGGATTTTATATTGATAGACAAATATGTTACATTGCAATAACTAATTGTACTAAATCCTATTTAATATGGAAATGTTTAGCTTAACTTTAAGTAGTTAAACACATTTTTACTGTATTCAAATGATTTATTTAACTGTAGGTTTTTTTTTTTTTTAACGTAGATAAAATCATCCAATGACGAATCCCGCCCTTGGGTGGGGCGGGAAACAGTGTCAGACTTTTACTGACTAAAAACCTACCTTTCCATTCCTTGCCTTTATCCTGGGGCCTTTGGTGACAGTCTCACATAACCTTTGGCCCCAGTAGGCTTCGGCCCTGCTGGACCCCTACAGTTTGCTGACAACTCCTTGAGGCGCGCGGGAACGGTGCGCGCCGTAGACGACCTGAGCTCGGACCGGTCTGTTACCGGACGGACGGACAGCGAGCTACCCATTGCCCGCCGTCCGCGAGCCCATTTAACTGTAGGTAACTTTTTAATAACGTACATAAGAATTAAGCCTAACTGATATGTAATCATGTGACTATTAGCGCCCTTTTATCCTAATAGATGGTAGAGAAAATGTAAGACATGTATTTTAAGTGCAATCTATACACAGTTAAATTTTGATCGTTTCAATCCGTGGAGGGTTGACCTGCTGCATGAAACACTATCGATTAGTAAAGATAAAATAAAATAAATAAATAAAGTACTTTATTTCTAAAACTCGAATTAATATATGCATGTACGAAATTAATTTCTTTAAGTAAACGTAAATTAATTCGAGTTTAAAAAAAATAAAAAATAATTTTATCTTTAGAAATCGATAGTGTCTCATGTACCGAAACGACCCTCCGCCGGATTAAAACGATCAAAATTTAACTGTATATATATAAAACGAGAAACTGACTGACTGGCATATCAATGCACAGCCGACACTACTGAGACTGAAACGTAAAATGTCGCCCACTAAGAAAGGATTTTTGCAAATTTCTCCTCATAGTATATTGAAACGGGGCTCCAAAGTTCGTATGGAGAAACCTGCATTCATGCGGGCCAAACCGCTAGCAGAAGCTAGTCTATATATAAATGGAGAAACTGGCTGACTGACATATCAACGCACAACCGAAATTACTAAGATTATGTACATACATGATGCAGGCGAGCACTAAGAAAGGATTTCCAATAATTCACTTCCTAAATGGATGAAATGAGGACCCCAAGCTTGTATGGAGAAACCAATATCCATGCAGGTGAAGCAGCTGGCGAAAGCTAGTATATTATATACAAAATAAGAGTATTCGCTCAGATAACACGCTAGACGTTAAACATATTATAGAAAGCGTGGTTAATGAAATGCATGTTACATTCCTCGGGCAAACTAATAGTGACACGAATGTGTGAGCCGCTACTATGAATAGATTTGCACTTTGCACTAGTTTATTGGCTACGTCCAGTAACCGGCGGATCCTCCCATAGGCCACACATTGTATCAACTTCTTCAGTTTTCAACGCAACGGTTTCAGTCGTCTAATCAAGAATAACCGGTATCGAATTTATTACAAGTACAAATACAAATATCAGGGGCCTTACCATAATATCATAAAATCATCATAATTCCGGTGTGAGAGAGAGACGCAGCTATACAAGCCGTATAAATCTATCCCTTTCTCACACCCGATTCGTGATAGTTATAAGATTTCATGGTAGGGGAGTAATGTCACATTGTAGAAAACGAAGCTGCAACATTGTTGCTTAGTACATATTGCACTTTCTCGTCAGAAAATCAATACACTTAGGTACTAAATCTAAGAGACGGCATTGCTCATGTTTAAACATTGGCTCCATCAATCTTAAGTCTACCTTGAACCCATTTCTAGATGCTAGATTTAAGTAGTTACCTCGCTGACTAATTTTGTTGTTGTTTCTGGTTAATTGTTGAACAACGCTCTACCTATCCCACTCTTGCCTTTTATATCAAATTAATATTCTAATTTGGTGACTCAGTGTTTATGTATAGCAAGTGGTGTGTTCATAGATACCCGTTCTGCGCAATAATGCAGTACGTAGGTAGTTGGTTTATAAATTATTGTCAATTTTATAGTTTCGTTCTTGATTGCTATACCTAGGTCAAGAGAATGATAATGATGCATTGTTATATGTCCACATTTGAAAGAACAAATCGCATGCAATTTTGATGAAATTTAGCTCCTGAATTATGACTAATGTCGGTGTCTTCAAGGCAAGTTCGAGATGAATAGGCTCTTAATAAACTAGTGCGCCTCACCATCAACGATTGCATCACTACTTACCATCAGGTGGGATCGCAGTCAAGCACTAGTTTATAGTAATAAAAAAGATGTATTGAACAGAATTTGTAAGTTACAAACATACCTCGAAATGATATTCGGCACTAAAGAGCTGTATTTAACGCTTGATTTACCTAAAGAAATACACCTAAATTGTCTTAAAAAATAACTAACTACTACATATATTATGCTTATTTATGTGCAATAATAATATTTCATGTTATTTCATTATTTTGTTTAAACAGCATACAAAAATGTGCAAATATTTCGCCGACTAACTACTACAAGACTGCAACCTCAACGCAAAAATAAGGAAAATATAACTAAGTTTCAAAAATAAGGTTCAACTTTCAATTACCTAACTCTTTTTTGAGTTACGTTTCTTTTTCATTAAGAATTAAATATATGTTTTAAGTTATTACTTATTATTTAATTACAGGTAGAAGATATACTTTTTGTAAATTAATTGTGAATCTGTCTACGTATTTTGTAGTGCCAGTTTTTTTACAAATTAAATTTTATTAGTTAATTAATACCACTATGTTTATCGGACATAAATTTCCCGATGATTCAGTACTGTCTCCTTATTTTATCGAAGTTACAAGCTCGTATGTGGAAAATGACATGCCATTAATAACATGATACAAAATGTGCGCACCTGCAACGTCTACGTACTACCCTACCGGAGATAATGGGCCTTTGTTTCAACGCAACCATAGTTCACGCTATAGCTCTTCAATTCGGTTGGGTATTCCCATCGTAATTGGTATGGGTGGAGCTCGCATTCCAACACATAACAATTACTCTTTGGAATGTGGTGAAACTAGAAAATATTTGCAAATTAAAGCGTAGAACTAGATCACTCTACTGCGTCACCCGATCCTAGGAGGTGAACAAGAAATACAAGTCAATTGCGAACTGTCAGGAAGATAAGAAAATATTGAATACTAGCTCCTGCCTGTGGCTTCGCTCGCGTATAAGTAGGTTTCTCTATACAAACTTTGGACTCACGTTACATCTCTCTCTCACTCTTAAGTTAGTATACTACGCTCTATGCCAGTCCTTACTTTCATATTGTATAGTCTGTTGGGGTGGTGCTGATAAGACTTCACTTTTAAAGCTTGAAAGAACACAAAGAGCGGTTCTGAAGGTTATGTTTCATAAACCATATAGGTACCCTACAACTCAACTCTATTTTGATAGTGAAGTATTAACAGTCCGGAAACTTTTTGTGCTTCATACGATACTGAGGAAACATCGTAGTCCTCTTGCTACCACTACAAAACGACGGGCTGATATAGTATTTCGCTCAGAACCACACAGCACCGCTTTTGCGCGTAAACAATATCTTTTTGTTAGCACCAGACTGTACAATAAAATTAATAAAATTCTTAAAATCCATACCTTGAGCAGACAGGAATGTAAAAGTAAATTAAAGGCTTGGTTATTCACTTTGGACTACACTGACACAGAGTCGCTTCTAATATAAAATTCTCCCATATACTTACAAATACACTTATACACATTTACACACACTCACAAACATACCCTCATACACAGTCACTCTCACGCGCTAACATACACAAACATTATTGCAAGTAGATGAATTGGCAATCTATTTAATATTATTGCAAAGATTTTTAGTTTTTCCATAAACTTATTTTGTTTTTTTTTTTTTCTTTACTTCCATTATTTTAACTTTTTTTTTTTTTCTCATTTAAGTGCACGCTGTCTTACATGGGCTATGACTTAAAGAACGAAAACTTTTTATACTGCCTCCCAAGATACAGGTTTTAGCCTAGTTTGGGAGACAGAAGACTAAGTACAATGTTTAATTAATTGTCCTTGTATTAGTTACTAAGACTGTAATTTATGGTTGTGTGCCAAATAAAATTATTATTATTATTATTATTATTTCCTTTATTTCTTGTTTTACATATTTTTTACATTTTTAAATATTTTTAACATATAATATATAAAAAAAAAAAACATTTAAAAATATAACAAATAGTGTCCCACCGGTATCGGGAACAGGGTCCAAGCTACCGGCGGTCAGGGCTCCAGAGAAAGGAACCTCCTAACAATACGAGCCGTGTCCAGGAGTACCGCTTTCTGAATCAAGCCCTTGATCCAGCCGCCTAATGAGAGCCTCCTAAGGTGTTGGTCGAGGCTCTTGGCTATTAAGCCATTACCCGACACGACTATCGGTACAATGATCGCCGAATCCACTTCCCACATGTCGACAACCTCGCGAGCCAAGTCAATATACTTGATTTGTTTATCTTTCTCAGCTTTCACGAGGTTCTCGTCATGCGGAACGGATATGTCAACAATCATATTATTATCTATTATTATTATTATTATTATCTATTTAGGTGGTGAATTTTGAGAATTCTTCTCTTCCACCCGTATTTATAATGAAGTAATTACTTGTCACTAAGTAAAGTCATTACTTGACGTTTGAAATTTTCATTCAAAATATAAATTTTTCTTAACTACAGAATACAAATTATTACTTAAGTAGTTACTTTTACTCAAGAATTTAGTTTTACTTGTTTATAGATACGGGTGTTAGTGCTCACCTACGTAATGAAAGGAAATCTTGTGCACAATTTAACGGTCCTAGTCTTGTTTCGACTGTGTGTAGATTTTTCCAGTCAGTTCCTCATTTTATTTTTATAGTAAGGAAAACTTCAGTAAAATACTTGACCCTAGAATAATTCTAAACAAAGCTCTCATTTCAAACGTATAACTCTTGTCCCCTTTTTATTTAAATGTTTGTACCAGAGACTCGTGATGGCGATAGTATTTCCTCTGCGAAATGGAGAAGCTAGAAAATGAAATGGTTTTCATATCACTATCTCGGAGATCCTACCACGAACTATTAACGCGATTCGTTTTATGAACTGAACTTTTAAAGAGAGACAACATTATTTTTAGTTTATGCGAACCTGAATATAGTTTGTTCAGTATCAGTAAATGAATTTCAATAATTATTACACCATTAGGCGCCAGCGCACTGCTGGGTGCGGGTGCAATACAACTCCTTAGTCGCCCGGATGGCCCAGTGACCACAAATTTGTGCGACTAACCAGGTAACATAACAAGCTTATAACTTTGTGGCTTTTTAAGATACAGTTTTGAAATTTTGTACATAGATTCTTTACATAAAAATACTAGACAGGTGTACCAGGTTTCACATAATATAATAAAACTAATTTTGTATACGGTGTGCAAGGGCCGAGACCTTACCATGACGGGTAAAATTGTCAATGAGAAAAAGGGACGGAGCTATACACCCTAAAGCATAGCATAGCATCAGTCTTATAATGTTCCCACTGCTGGGACAAAGGCCTCCTCTCTAGGTGAGGGAATGGGCCGTAATCCACCACACGGGCCCAGTGCGGGTTGGTGGTTGTCGCATGTCTTCGAATTTTTGGTTCTAGGACATGCCGGTTTCCTCACGATGTTTTCCTTGCCGATTTGAAAGCAGTGGTGATGAAATAAATTACACAAAGTAATGCGCCTGGCTAGGTTTGAACCGGCGACCTACAACTCGTAAGTCCGGGTCTTTACCACTCGGCCACCTCTTCTACAGTACAGTATTGTTACACCCTATTCACCGTGAAATTTTAGTGGTTGTTTTACCGCAGCAGAAGGACTTGCCATAAAGAGTACTTTCGAATAGTAAAAGTGAAAAAATAACAACCTTTTTCAACAAAACAAAAAATAACTTTAATTTTTTGTTTAAATTAACTACAAAAAAAGAATACACTAAAAGGATCAAAATAAGTTTAATTTCGAAAGTCGATGTTTTTCGGTATTGTTTATTTCTTATTTAACACCGACTTCCGAAATTAAAGTTATTTTGAGCCTTTTAGTGTATTTTTTAGTGAAGTAATTTTTTTTTTTTTTTTTTTTTGTAAAAAGTTTTTTTTTTACTTTTACTGTAAGTATGCTTTGTAAGTACAAGTCTTTCTGCCGCGGGAAACAACCACTAAATTTCACGGTGTATAGCTTCATCCCTTTTAGAGTTATTATTATTATTTCCTTTATTCATTATATAAACTTATTAATTACATTTTTAAATATTTTTTAAAAAACTTACAAAAAATAAAAAATAAAACATTATTATTATTATTATTATATACTTTATTCAGTTCAGGTGGTGGTGGTGGTGGTTGTTCAGTTTAGGTTGTCAAATGAATCGTAGTAGGGTCTCTGTTCGTGAAAGCGAAGAGAGTTTATACCGCGATACTTTTTGTTTAGTTGTTTTTTGCAGCACGTGTATTCGTTTAGTTTGTCAATATTTAAATACTACCAATACACATTTTTGAACAAACAGCTCTATGAAATAAGTGCGTGGAAAAGTTTTAATTGCACTTATGTTAAAAGGCCAAAAGTATGTATGTACATACATACAAAATTGTTACGACAGGCTTGTTGGTCTAGTGGTCAGTGGCCCTGATTGCTATACCGGAGGCCGTGGGTTCAATTCCCACCCAGGATAAATGTTTGTGTGATGAGGACGAACATTAATTCCTGGGTGAAATTTATCTATAATGTGTGTGTATTTAGAAATACATAAGTATGTTTATCAGTTGTCTAGTACTCATATCACAAGCGCTGCTTAGTTTGGGACTAGATAATGTTGTGTGAAACTTGTGTAAAAAAATGTTATTCCTTTTACGCTCAAACTGCTGAATTGATTTCAGTAACATTGGATATCCTGGACTTGCACATAGTTTACTTTTTATCTCAGGATTGTGTTTCCTAGAGATAATTTTCTATCTTAACGCGGGCAAAGAAGCTGACAGTATCTTTTCCATAAAAAAAAAACAACTTAAAATACACAACGCTAAAGGCGCGCTTGAAAGTAGGTTTCTTTATACTAACTTTGATCCCCCGTTTTATCTTTACTCCAGTCATCAAAGGTTTTATCTGCGGAAAAATTCCTAGTGAGCTGAATTAATTGATATATAAATTTAATAAATTGTTATATTAATATGTGAAAAATCGACATTGATAACGTGTCGGCTAAAGTTATAAAGGTCATAAAGTCACGAAAATCAGTTTTTCGCAACTATCTCTCGACCTATTTGCTCGGAGGTCATTATAGAAATGGTTTGTCGTGAAATTATCTATAGCATTGCATAGCATCAGCCTTATAATGTTCCCACTGATGGGACTCAGGCCTCCTCTCTAGGCTCTCCCTCTGGAATGGGCCGTAATCAACCACGCGGGCCCAGTGCAGGTTGGTGAATGTCACATGTCTTCGAATTTTTGGTTCTAGGGTATATGCCGGTTTCCTCACGATGTATTCCTTCACCGTTTTGAGAGCAGTGGTGGTGATATAAATTACACAAAGTAATGCGCCTGATTGGGTTTGAACCTGCGACTCGTAAGTCGGGGCCGTTACCACTCACCCACCACTGCTCTCCAAATGCTGTCTTGCATTTTTCTGTTAAACAAACCGTTTTCGGATGTCACTTACCATACTGGTGTGCTCGAAGATAATGCGCGGTGAGGCGCAGCACAGTTGTTTTGTCAATCTTACGCCTGGCAGCCACCACAGGGGGCACCATCAGCGCCAGCTCAGCCACCGACTGGTTCAGTCTATCTCTTCTCATCTTCTCCGCTCTGTTGCGAACCTCCCTTGGATTTTCTCTGCGAAAGAAAATTACGTCATGTAGCAATAAATTACTATAAGAATCTTCTTGGTGATCACATGACATAGCAAACATGCAAGCCGACCTATGGTGACGGCACGGTTGGCACTCGGATTTGGGTGTCTCGCGTATGTGAGTTTACATGTTTTGAACGCATCCACGATACAGGAGTCATACCTAGTGTAGGGCAACGTCATTTAAGAAAAAACAACTTTGTCTTATAGTTGACTAACATTCAAAAGTCTAAACTGAAACTTTGCCAGTGTGCTACAGAGCGCAACATACTACATATGTGTTAAATGAACAGACCACGTTTGAAACACTACACTGCGCTCCAAAACGCAAATTTAAATCGACGATGTGGCTCGAAATGGTGCCCAACTTAAATGGGACTGGGAAGAACATGTCTGCCGCATGTTTGTCGAGCTGTGGGCCCGTAAAACATAGGGTTGGTGCCCGGACACAGCGACCCGCGGCAGAGAAGAGATGGTGGGACGAATAGGATGTGTTCCTTAATCTGTCCTAGCTCAGAGGACACCGGTGTCCTCTCACATCCACGCCACTATAGGCCTTAATTCCGATGTTTAGAGTCTACTTTTGTATGAACAAGTTGGGTAGTTGTGGATCGAAGTGTTAAGAATTGGAAAGAAAAAGTGAGGAACAGTGATTGTTGGAAAGGATGGAGGTGTGGTTGCAAATAGGTTCTCAAAAACACTTTTACACGTCAATTTTTTTTTTCGTCATTTTTAACTAGATGAGGCCGGTGTTTCCTAGCTGACTACCCTGAGAAGAAACACCGAAACAAACTCAGGGGTCAAAGTCTCTTTTAAAGTCCATACAGCAAACATGTAATGGTCAAAACATATGAGAACCATGTAGATTAGTGTCTGGGATGGTCTTTTGAAGAAAAAACCACACAGTTCTGGGTGGACCTGTCCAGTCAGTGCAAGCATTTGTCAGTATTCGTATAGCTCAACTCAGGACTACTAAGGAGCTCAACGACTTGACGAACAATACCAAAGAAAGGACATTTGGGTAGGCCGCAAAAAGTACTCATAACTGTAAGACATTAATTAACGATGATGATAAATGATGATTTCTGATGTATCCTTACGCATCTATTCCGGTTGATTACTTATGAGCTTTCATATACGTCTATTTTATTTTGACCATGAACTAGCATCTAGGAATAACCTAATTGAAAGTTTACAATTCATGACTTTTGTATAATCAAACATCCTGCAAGTCGAACCAATTACATTGTAGTTTGGGTTCGTCAACATAATTTTGCACTCACTAATGCATCATGATTTAGTATGCGACCAATGTTCACGCGGTCGTACTTCGAGTACCTAACAGATACGTAAGTTACATTAATTAAATTAAATGGAGAAATAAAGTTTGGTTTCATTAGCTGCAAGTAAATCTGCTGGGACTCTCAAACAGTGCAAATACTAACTTAGTAAGTAATTACAGTTTTGAGTCGTTTGGGTTGAAACGCTTATGAGGTCCGAGTGCGCGTATCTTTTTCAAGGCATTTTTACGTCGACTAATCGACACTTTGCGTAATCAGAGCTCTTAACGCGATCCAACTTACGACCTTAACTGAGCTGTTAAAGGGATGGAGCTATATAGGGTGTATACATGGAGTATCTTCCGTCCCTTTCTCGTTCGCACGAATGATATTTTAACACGTCTTGGTTTTTTTTCTTTATGGTAGGTAAAATCATCCAAGATCAGAAGGCTGGCTCGATATTTGCTCAAAGAATAAAGCTGGAACCACATTAGACCGACGCACACGTGGCGTGGATCTAATGTAGTTCTACCTTTAGCATTGCCATTCAACGTGGCAATGCTGCCAGTATTTAGGGCGCTTTTCCGGATGACAGCGATGTGGTGGACTGCTTCGACGCCTGAGGGTATTTTCTGGTTTTGTACTATGTACTTAGGTTTAGTATAAATATTAGTTTAGTTAATAGTTACGTTTCTTATGTAAATATGTACATTAAAACATTACTACTTTTAAAAAATAAAAGGAAAAACCGGGCAAGTGCGAGTCAGACTTGCACACTGAGGGTTCTGTACAAATATACATGAAAATAGTTCTATTCCCAAATCGAATTTCGAAGGTTTCCGAAGTTCCGAATCGCAAAAAAAGTTTATTTTTGTGACGTAACTACAAAGTTAGTTTTCAGTTTTTTTCCTGTATTTGTGCTATAATATAAGCCTTGCTTCATGTCAAATTTCAAGATTCTAAATCAACTGTAAGTACCCTAAGAATTTTGATTCCTTTGAGTGTTGAAATTTGCGTTTTATCTTTTTTTTCTCATCTCCGTACAGAAAAAAAAGTTATTTTTTGTGACGTAGCTACAAATTTTCAGTTTTCAGATTTATTCCTACACTTGTGCCATAAGACCTTGTTTCATACAAACTGGGTTCTAAGTCAACGGGAAGTACTCTATGAATTTTGATTCCATTGAAGGGTTGAAATATACTTTTTTTGTGTCATAAACGGCCGTATCTTTTTTTTCCGTTAATTTAGAAGTTTGATTATATCACAGTTTCAAGGGACTGCAGACTTGAGTATATGGTTTAAATTGCAACTGAATACCTCCACGTGTTTCCGAGATAAAGGGTCTTGACAGACTGACAGACGAACAACAAAGTGATCCTATAAGGGTTCAGTTTTTTCCTTTTTAGGTACGGATCCCTAAAAGCTATATCTAATATTTTTCACTTGAAATTCAACTTGAACTAAATAATTATCGTGTAAAAAGCGGTCATAGATATAGTTCTTGGGTCGTGGAAGTCAGATAGGCGGTCTTTAAGAACTTGGAATTCTGCTGATTCTGATTACAAAAGACTTTGGAAAGGGCTAGGCTATAGACTTTTCAATTTTGAAGAAAGAAAGAAAAATATTTTATTCGGCGAAAAGACGCAATTTTAGGATTGATTTACAAATTATACATATTGTTTACAAAAAATATTCACCACGTCCGTTCAAAACGGCCGAATTCTTAGCATAATGGCGTGACCACACGTAATAATCGACGAATTTACAGCGATGGACTTTGGTTTATTGTTATAGTAGTAGTAAACGAGTGAGGCTAGAAGGAGTGTCAGGCTTATACTGACACCCGTTTTTCTTAAATTGTAGGGCGCGCCAGGCCCTGATGCAGGCCATGGTAGGAGGTGGACTGGCCGAAGGCAGTCGCTACCTTCTGCGAAGCAGTATTAATAGCTAAGCGGCCGCACGTATGAGGGAACGGATATCCTCACGCCTCAGCCGCCGGGACCCCAACCCCGACTTCCGGCCACCGTAGGCAGACGGCGAGCAATAGGTAGCTCGCCGTCCGGCCGTCCGGTAACCATCCGGACCGCAACCGAGTCGTCGGTGGCGCATAGTGATCCACGCGCGTCTCAAACAGTTGTCAGCAAAACCTTTGAGGCCCTGATTTAATTCCGAAAGGGAAACCCGTGGTCCTGGAACGCAAAGGACAAAGAAGGAACATAGGTGTGGTTTTAGTCAGTAAAAGTCTGACACGACCAGTCGCTCCGCTTTAGAGCGGGAGAAGTCATTAGACGGTTACAGAAATTAAAAAATAAACTTTTTTCCTTAAACTAATGCCCTATACGTTCCAGTAAGGCCGTGGTATATCTTTAGAGCAGTGGTGGGCGAGTGGTAACGGCTCCGATTTACGAGTTGTAGGTCGCGGGTTCAAACCCAGCCAGGCGCATTACTTTGTGTAATTTATTTTCATCACCACTGCTCTGAAAACGGTGAAGGAAAACATCGTGAGGAAACCGGCATGTCCTAGAACCAAAAATTCAAAGACATGTGACATCCACCAACTGGGCCCACGTGATGGATTACTGCCCATTCCCTCTCCTAGAGAGGAGGCCTGAGTTCCAGCAGTGGGAACATTAAAAAGGCTGATGATGACTGATGATCTCTTTCTATTAATCCTGTAGCCCTGAAGGAACACCACATGAATCTATTTTCTAAGACTTATATAAAAGTTAAATGAGCCCTGGGTAATAAAATAAACATGGAAAATTGTATATGCAAGTGCTAAAACGGCAGGGGAATCATCACAATATTCTGAGGACACTCATTTATATGTATCCAGTGGGAACATTGGGTACATAGCGGTATGTAGCGGGGCATAGCGATGCCTAGTACACTCGTAGAATCCATTTAAAAGTTTTCCGATTCAGAGCCTATTTTCACCTGTAATTGTGGAATAGACAAAGTTGCTGTTCTGCTATTGCTAGCAAGGGATTTGCTTGTAAAAACTTTTTTTTTTCTCTCCAGAAAAAGGGACCTCTTTTTTATTATTATGAACTAATGCGCACTAGTCATGATTTTTTTTTTATATTTAATTCTTTCAATCTATGCTACATACTGTGTAAAAGATGCTTTAATATAAATTAAAAAAATATGTATATTCCGTATAATTTGCTTATCAGCATATAATCCACATCACCTATAGGTTTGGGCACACCATAATTATGGCGGTACGAGTAAGTCCCCTTTTTGAAGAGTGGCTGGAAAGACCTCACGGTGTCCTCAACTTCCTTATGACGCAGGTTCTCACCGAACCCGGTCAGTTTGGGAAGTTCCTGCACCAGATTCGTGACCGTCCGGACCGAGCCCAAGTCGTCGACGGCGCGTATCGTTTCACGCGCGCCTCAAGGAGTTGTCAGTAAACCGTAGGGGCTCAGCAAGGTCGAAGCCTATTGGGGCCAAGGATCGTTTTCTGGATAGAAGCTTCGGCCTAGGTAAGTATGAAAGGCTATGGAGGAACCGGAGTGGGTTTTTTAGTCAGTAAAAGTTTGACACTATCTCCCGCCCCGCTCAAGGGCGTAAAGAGGTCATTGGACGATTTTCCCAAATACAAAAAAAAAACACCTATAGGTTAAGTTTTGTCTGAGGTAAATCCTAAGATTTACTGGTTGAGTACCGAACACGCTCTAGATTAGCTTATATTTACTTAGGCACTCTCTAGGGCTAGGTCATTCGCTGGTAGAAAGAAGCTAATGTTTTTTCTTAGATGAACGAGCAATAAATTTTGAAAAGTACCAACTAAAAACTATACTAATTTTATATTTGTAACTCTGTCTGTGGTCTCTTCATCTGAACGGATTTAGATGGAACTTGAAAACCTACCTATTCTATTCCAGGACCTAAATCAGTGTATGTGTCTAAAGGATACTCTGTATCTTGGAAGTATGTTCCTTTATTATACTTGACCACTTTCACGTAGGCGAAGCTGGCTGAAGTCTGTAATATTATGTTCAGTATTCTATTATTACCACTGAACAGATTAAACTGTCTATTAATGGATACTATTTCTGTCTTGATCTAAGTGTTCGTATAACGGCCATAGTTCCGGTCTTTAACTACAGAAGTACAGCTAGGGTTGTCCAAAATGTCGTACAGGCCGACTGACGTGACGAACAGGTTCGGACCAAATTTTGCGTAAAAGATTGTAAAAAATAAAACGGCCAAGTGCGATACACGCACACATTATGAGTTTAGTAACATAAACCGAAAACAAAAACACGTTTATTATGTAGAATTATGAGAACAACTAGAAACTAACATGCAATGATTGGCATGTTGATCCGATCTTAAATGTATCTGTTTTTAATTATGCATATCTCACTGAATATTGAAGGAACTGGTAAACTGTAAAAGTCAAATAGACATACTATAAGTCTAAGTATATTCAAAAGTTGTCTGGTTGATATCGCTATCAGCAATAAGTCTGCTACTATCGCCATACATGATGATTGAAATTTGATATACTGAGATATCGTCAGAGATCGCATGCTAAACATACCTTAGAGTTAAGTCTATATCTCAAGAAATCAAAAAGTTATGCTACTTTAAAGCTGGGCTTGCAAGAATGATTTCGTTTCAAGCGGCGCTTCAATGCGAGATGTCAAAGGGCCCTTTGCCGTTTTGTTGATTTTAAAAAAGAACACCAATGATTTAAAATCAAGCAATTGTACGTCAAATAACTAGAACAGCGTGAGAGCTCACGTGCGACTTTGGCATTTTAGTGCAAATATGTCGAACCTTTATTGGCGATTGGGCCATCAAACGTAAAATTGTGTAAGTAAGCGGCCATGAAGGGCCATAAACAAATCTTGTCTTACTGACTTTCTGGATAAAAAGCCAAACCAATTGTTGGCGTGCCCAAATTATATCGTCACGTGCCACCATTAACACGTGTGCCTGTGTGCCATAGGTTCGCCATCTCTGTTTTATTGCTTTAGAGGTGATCTGTGGTGCGACGATCTCATCTAGAGAGGTCAAATGATAATGCAGTTTGAGACAGCAATATGCATTTCAAAAATTATTCTAATTAGTTTAAATCTATATTTTAATTCCACGTCATCTAAAATCATATTAACAACAACATGGAACTTCTCCATTCTTAGTATATGTCCGACGTCTGCCAACCCTACGTACAGACAGTGCTTCGAAACGATCATACATCCCTCAGATAAAATTGTATGGCTTTCTAAACAGACCACTTATTGTTATAAGTTTAATGTTTGTTTTAAATCTAGAATTCTATACTTATACATAACTAATAACACACTCACTACTGCTCTCAAAACGCTGAAGGAAAACATCGTGACCATGCCGGTCCTAGGAACCAACAATTCGAAGACATGTGACATCCACCAATCCGCACTGGGCCCGCGTGGTGAATTACGGCCCATTCCCTCTCCTAGAGAGGAGGCCTGAGTCCCAACAGTGGGAATATTAAAAGGCTCCTAATGATAATAAAAGTGAAATCACATTATCGTGAATTTCATACGCAGTAGTAACATATACCTACACAGTAATCGTGAATTTGCCGAAGATAAATTTTATTTTATCCCGGAAAAAAGGACCGATTCCTGAAAGGAATGCGAGTGAAGTTAAGGGAAAAGATCGCAAAAGCAACTTCTGAAGCTGCCGGTACAAACTCGCCGGCACTAATCCGCCCGGATTGTGCCGGCGGGCCAGCGCGGTTTCGGTGTGTTACCGCTGTCTTGGAACGGAAAGGGATACTGAAAGAAAGAACAGAATCAGAATAAGAATAGTTTATTTCAAGTAGGCCAATTACAGGCACTTTAAAATTGTCAAAATGTCGGTCAGTCCATAAAAAAAGTGAAGCTAAATTGCACGTTAAAAAGCGTAGAACAGTCGATTAAACGTCTGCCATTCCCGCACACTCTACCCAGAACGGGAGAAAATTATTTGATGATTTCACAATTTAAAAAAAAAAGTCCTTGTGCTAGAAGTTTAAATAAATAAATAAATATCAGTCTTTCTGACTATCGCTAATAGAAAAAAGAAGCAATTTCCTCCTTAAAACCTCAAGAAAAATCTTTATTTTATAACATTTACAAACTATTTTTAATGACTAACCTTTTCCCATAACTCCACTCGCATACCATTCAGGAACCGGTCATTCGATACGTTTGCGTTCAAATACTGCATAAAAATTGGAATATCTTTTATGTGCATTCCAATAAAACAAAGTGACTGTATTCTGTATCAAAAACAAAACACTTTCCATACTTTTTCTTTTTTTTTCAGTGTGGCACTAGTTGCGCCTTTGTGCCAATTTTTGGCAATAAAAGGTAGAGAAATTTTCTTTCCAAACTTGCTACTGGCTCAATGCACAAAACGTACGAAACCGAACGAATAAAAAAAAAGCTATCATAGAATTGTTCTCTACTGACTTCTAAGTTCCAGTATAAAAAGATCCTTTAGTATGCGAATGAAACAGCGGACTACAGTTCAATTTAGAATTTAAAGCAAACCTTTCGTTTTTGTTTCAAAGTAACATGCTCAGTATTCCACCCCTCTCAGCCGAATTGAAACTCGGCTCGTGCATATATCAAATACCAGAGTATCCCGGTTGATTAGTATTTTTTCAAACCGTTTATTTTCGAATATGGAATGCTATAAACTTTTTTAACTAAACGTTGGTATTTGAACACGGAACACATTATTTTTGTGAAGTAAATGTTGATACTTTCATTATATACTAGCATTTGCCCGCGGCTTCGCTCCCGCTCTACCCTACTCTACCCTATAGGTACCAAAAAATGAGCAGGTTTTGGATTTTTTTTAACGGGATAAAAGTTACCTATCTTACGAGTATGTCCATCTCCTGGTTCTAAGCTACCTTCCCACCAATTTTCAGCCAAATCGGTTAAGCCGTTCTTGAGTTATAAATAGTGTAATTAATACGACTTCCTTTTATACAATACACCGTTAAATTTTGGTCGTTTTAATCCCGCGATGGGTCGATTCGGGTCACGAAAATCTATCCATTTGTAAATATCGAAATGATTAAATATGAATCGCCCTTTTACTCCAGCCTAGAGCAACAAAATAATTAAAAAAAAAAAAAACAATAATAATGGCATGTCCTAGAACCAAAAATGCGAAGACATCTAATCTTTGTTTATTTTGTTCCTTACCTCAAACAAAAAAAAAACGAAACACTTATAAAATCACTTTGTTGTCCATCTGTCTGTCAAGACCTTTTATCTCGGGAAAGCGTGTAGGCATCGGATTGAAACTAAAAACTATACATATATCTGCGTTCCCTTGAAGCTGTAAAAAAATAAAACTTTTAACAGAAAAAGAAGATATAGCCGTTTATGTCGCAAAAAACGTTAATTTCGGCAATAACAAGGGAACCAAAATTCATAGGTAACTTCCCTTTGACCTAGAACCCTGTTTGGCATAAAGCAAGGTCTTATAGCACAAGTATAAGAATAAATCTGAAAACTGTAAATTTGTAGTAACGTCACAAAAAAGCTTTCTTTTTTCGATTCGAAAAAGTCTTCGCGACTCGATTCCGGAATTCAATAAATGGACAGGACATGTCGGTTTCCTTACGATGTTTTGAGAGCAATGGTGATGAAATAAATTACACAAAGCAATGCACCTGGCTGGGTTTGAACTCGCGACCTACAACTCGTAAGTCGGGGCTGTACTGTACTTAACTATACAGAAAATTAATTTAAAATTCCTAACACGCTTTTTTTCTTCATTCACTTAGCTTTATATTAAAACCTTCCTTAGCATCAGTACCTCTACCATGAGTTTTAAGCAATAGTATTCGTCGCTACTCGATATCGACGCCGTAAATATTTTGTATGGCAAATTTTGGTTCTACAAGTGACCGCTAGAGGCGCTGCAAAATTTGCCATACAAAATATTTACGGCGTCGATATCGAGTAGCGACGAATACTATTGCTTAAAACTCATGGTAGAGGTACAGGTAGTCTGTAGGAATGCTTTGATCCTCGTCTTTGACTAAGAGAAAAAAGTTAATTGTCTAGTTTATGATAGAGAAGGTTCTCTGTTCTCAACACTATAATAGAAAAAGTGAAGATAGTAAAATACATTTTTCTAGAAAACTTTGCAGATACTTTGTTATAGCTTTTTTCTGCTTGACTGCTCTATGACGGAAAAAATTATGTAAATAAGTTTAGCTTGCCAGTGCCATCCATTAATGTTATATAAGTAAACTAACTCATAATATGAAGTATACTAACTCATTGTTCTTGGTCTTTCTTTCAATGCCACAGTTTATTTTTACTCTAAAGTTATTAATTCACTAGCTTCTGCCAGCGGCGTCGTCCGCGTAAATGTTATTTAATGCGGACGCGAAGTCGCAGCCGAAGACAGATAAAAAGCCTATGTCCATCTTTGGAGTTCAAGCTTGGTCCTTACCAAATTTTATCAAAAGCGGTGCAGTACTTTAACCGTGAAAGCATAACAGACAGACTCACGTTCACATTTATAATATTACTAGCTTTTGCCCGCGGCTTCTCTCCCGTCAACTGACTAATCTATTCTATTCTACTAAACTCTACATTACCCTACCCTACTATATCCAGTCCTATCCTACTTTACTCTACCCTACTTTTTTCTATTCTACCCTACCTATTTAAATAAGTAGCGTTGGGTAACATGGAAAGATCAGGTAGGTAGGGTACCTATACCTCCATGATATTTCCGTGTTAAAAGTTTTTTTTTAGTTAAGTTTTTTATTAATATTTACTTAAATAATATACTGTAGTTATATTATTATATAAATTAAAATTGAAGCTGAGAGTTTCGGGTCTTCGATTGATTTGAAGTTGGTGAGGAGTAGTTCGTGGGGATTACTAAAACTAGGCAGTATTTTTTTCTTTGTATGTTACTCTTGTTAACTCTTCAATTACAAAAAAAAATAAGTCATGTAGTATTTCCTAATTAGAGAGAGAATTACGGTTTTCTCTAACATGATTATTTTTAAGCGTCAACAAAAACAAATATGACACTAGAGACATGCTTAATAAACATAGCTGTATCTACTAATGAAAATGTCTTCATCTGTTGATGTTTCTTGGCACAGCATCTAATTTCTCGGCTGCAGGAAAGCGACTGTGACCGCCGGTCGATATTAGATGCGATTCTCGTAAACAAGCACTTGATTTTCAGAGGAGTTCCTTCTGAAAGGCTCGGCTCTGGTATAAAGGCAGATAGGGACAGGGTGGGTTTTTTAGTCAGTAAAAGTCTGACGCTATCTCTCGCTCCGCCCAGGAGCGGGAGATGTCATTGGATGATTTTTATCCACCGGAAAAAACCTGGTCAGCTTCGAGTCGGACTCGCACATGATGGGTTCTGTACTATAGTAGTAATGTCGAGAAAAAAACGGCAAAAAATCACTTTTGTTGTATGGAAGCCTCGCCACCTTAAATATTGATTTTAATTTAATTATTTATTTTTAAAATACACAGTATATATTCCGTGAATATTTCAAGCGTCTACCTGTTACCGTTATTAAAACATCAAGTAAAAGATGTAAAAAAAAATACACGTTTGTTTGGGAGTCCCTTTTAATTTTTAGTAATGGTTGTATCTATGAAAATTCCAACTGTCTACCTGTTCATGAGATACACTCTGGTAACAGATAGGCAATGGAGTTTTAGTAGTAGGGTCCGGCTTTTACCCCTTGGGTACGGGATCCTAATAAAGATGTTATAGTAAACGGAAAATAAGTTGAACCATTTGCCATGGTTACACGAGGCGCTCTACTTTGATTGTTACCAGAATATCGGTTACTTTGCATTCAAGGTCGAACGACTAAGCACTGATTTCATCATTCAATATAAAAACTTAGTTCAACTAAACTGAGCTCAGCGTAATCTAGTTTAAAGACCCGTGTCGTAATCATGGGCGACAACAAAAGAATTGAAACTCAGTTTAGCAAACTAGGTTCAATTCATCGCGGTGAAACGCAAAATGAAGCTATAATCTCGATTAGTCACTTAAACTGCGTTTTGTTTGAACGAATCGCGATTAGTTTATTGGTGAATTTGGCTCTTAATGGTTCAACTGGTTCAACTGATCAGGATTACAACCGATATTCGGGTCTCAATTGAATATTAGGCTGAGCCATTTGCTATGGTTACGCCATAGCAAATGGCTCAATTGCCGCGTACTATATCATGTCGACTGTCTCATGTTTTTTTTTTGTCGACTTCACATGGTTTGTTTACCTATCAGTATCAAGTTTAGAAAGTTTTAGGTTTTTTTTTTTTTTTTTTTTTTTTTATGGTAGGTAAAATCATCCAATGACAAGTCCCGCCCTTGGGTGGAGCGGGAAGTAGTGTCAGACTCTTACTGACTAAAAACCTACCCCGTTCCTTCATGCCTATCATGCCGGGGCTGAGCCTTCCTCTCAGAAAACGGCCCTTAACCCCAGCAGGCTTCGACCCTGCCTGCCTGCAGCTAGCAGGCTGGGCCTCTACGGTTTGCTGACAGCTCCTTGAGGCGCGCGGGAACAGAACGCGCCGTCGACGACTTGGGCTCGATCCGGTATGTTACCGGACGATCGGACAGCGTGCTACCCATTGCACGCCGTCCGCAAGCCCGCGCCTACGGTGGCCGGAAATCGGGATCGGAATCCCGGCGGCGGCTGGGGCGAGCGCCCCGTTGCCTTTGCCTGATGCGGTCTGCCTCCTCCTTTGCTAGCATTACTGCTTCGCAGAAGGAGGCGACCGCCTGCCATCCCTCCTCACTCCGGACCATGGCCTGAACCAAGGCCCGGCGAGAGAGATCGCTGCCGCCGATTGCCCCCACGAGGACACGGCGATGCTCCGCCCAGGCGGGGCACACCTCTACAGTATGCTCCACCGTGTCCTCCGGGTGAGAAAGTTTTAGGTGGTTGATACTGCAAAGGTACAGAAATCTTAACATCCGCATTTTAATATTTTTGCAGTATTATTTCGACAGTAAATGTCTTGCTTCTCTGTAAGCTTCGGGAAGGTAGTCATTACTACGATAAAATTATACAGATTTAGCATTTCACAGACAGCAAGTCTGCATCATTGATTTCACTTATCGTCCACTTTTTTTATGGTAGGTAAAATCATCCAATAATAAATTGGGCGGAGCGGGAAATAGTGTCAGACTCTTACTGACTAAAAACCTACCCCTTTCCTTCGTTGCTTATCGTGCAGGGCTGGGGCTTTCTTTCAGAAACTGACCCATGACCCAAGCAGGCTTCGACCCTGCCTATCTGTAGCTAGCAGGCTGGGCCCCTACGGTTAGCTGACAGCTCCTTGAGGCACGCGGGAACAGTATGCGCCGTCGACGACTTGGGCTCGGTCCGGTCGGTTACCGGACGATTGGACTGCGAGCTACCCATTGCACGCCGTCCGCAAGCCTGCGGCTTATCGTCCACTTGTGTAAACACTTTAGGTATAAAATCTGCATAACTTTTACATCACCATATCCACTAGAAATAAATTTGCGAATAATTAAAACAACAATTATGTATATCATATTACCACTCCGTTGCATTCTGGCTGTAAACTAGTGATAATTGACAATAACATGCCAATTATTATGTACTTATATCTGAAATAACAGTATACACCGTTAAGGGCCAAATTCACCAAGAAACTAATCGCGATTATATAAAACAAAACGCAGTTTGAGCGCCTAATCGAGATTATAGCTTCATTTTGCGTTTCACCGCTATGAATTAAACCTAGTTTACGCTAAACTCAGTTTCAATTCTTTTGTTGTCGCCCATGTTACGACACGGTTCTTTAAACTAGATTACCCTGAGCTCAGTTTAATTGAACTGAGTTTTTATATTGAATGGTGAAATCAGCCCTAAATTTTAGTCGTTTTAATCCCGCGTAGGGTCGATTCGGTACATAAAACACTATCGACTTGTAAAGAGAAAATTAAAACGAAATTAATTTCGTCAAATAAAGTCAGCTGAGTGAGGCCAATGAACTGCGGGCAGTTAGTACGCAACGACCGACAACTACTTACACGGTCAATGACTCGTTTACTTAAAGAAATTAATTTTGTACATGCGTATATTAACTCGAGTTTTAGAAAAAAAGCACTTTATTTTTTCATTTTATCTTTACAAATCGATAGTGTTTCATGTACTTAATCGATCCTCCATGGGATTAAAACGACCAAAATTTAACGCTGTATATAGTAATAATAGTTCTTAATGGACTTTAAATTGGCATTAATCAAATAATTCAGTAGCACAAGTCAATCACCATTCTCAAATTATTGTTAGACCATCTATTTCTATCTTCTAACTTTCTGAGTATGGTTTCCATCATAACGTCTTCGGGCCGAAGCCTACTGGGGCCAAAGGTTATGTGAAAATGTCATCCGGGGCCCTGGGATAAAGGCAATGAATGGAACAGAGTAGGTTTTTAGTGAGTAAGAGTCTGACACTATTTCCCGCCCCACCCAAGGGCGGGATCTGTCATTGGATGATTATACCTACCATAAAAAAAACCCTAGAAATTATAACCTAGACCAACTCGCAATCGCAAACACGACACTCAGTCTGCGACGTACCCATTACTCATTACTTCATTATTACATCACTTCTAATAAAACATTGAAGAAAATTTCTAATCTTTAGAGTAAGTAATCGAGTATTTGCATTCTCAGCTGCTTTAATGGCTTATCACAAAGCGGTGTCTAGCAGGTGCAGGGGTATTGTAAAGTATCGTTTGTAATATGACATGTATGTTAGTGTTGCCAGTCTAGCCTATTGTAAGAACTACACTGTTATCGGTATCTTGTATTGAGATTTAGATCTGTTGCCAACTGTCATTACGTGCAAGGTCGCTACGCAGTTATTGTCGTTTGAAGCAAGCAACACATGATTACCTTTTGAATACCGTAATTAGAGACAGAATAGTAAGACAATAGGTGTGCGGACACCGCTGTCCTCTTGGGGCATCATAGTTTAAACTATGATTCCTTGGATAATGACATAAGTTCTATCCTATCCTATCAAACAATAATAATTTATTTATGAGTATAAATTCAGATATAAATTAGTTGTTTATGGTACTTATATATCGATGTTTATGAATAAATGACTATGACTAAGCTTCACTAATTGTTGGTTGTATGTTGTATCGCATTCGTAAGAAGTAAATTTTTATTTTATCCATTTTTCTCATATTATAAAAAAAAAAATGTCTTAAGAACGGTTTGTACTGATATCTACAGTGTGTACTTACATGTCAAAACTAGCAAAAATATGCGGGATTTACTTCCTAAGATACAGGTTGGTTTTCATAAGAAACACAATCTTATTAAGTTTATATAATATTGCAGTCAGTTGAAACAGATAAGGGGACCATCACAAAATTTTGGTCGAATGACTGAAAATTATATAAAAATTACAATAAAAAATAATAAAAAACCGGGCAAGTGCGATTCGGTCTCACTGAAGGTTCCGTATAAATCTAACTGTGAAAACATTTCAATTATCGAATCGAGTTTGGAAAAAAAATTCGAATCGCAAAAAAGGAACTAAGTAAACTTACAAATTTACTGTTTTCAGAATATTCCCTAAACTTGTTCTATGAGACCTTGCATGCCAAACGGAATTCTAGGTCAACGGGAAATAAATTATGAATTTTTATTTTTTTGTGTGGTCAAAATACTTATACGTTTTTTTACGAAATAAACGGCCGTATTTTTTTTTTCGTTAAATAAAAAGTTTGATTTTTTTACTGCTTCAAGGGACCGCTGACTTGACTACATGGGTCAAATTTCAAAAAGATACCTCCACGCGTTTCCGAAATAAAAGGTCTGCACAGACAGGCAGACAGAGTCCGTATGGTGTTCGGACTTAAAGAATGGCACCATCCCATCTCTTCCCGTGGGTGTCGTAAGAGGCGACTAAGGGACATTTCTGTGACCGTGCGTACTATGAAGCACCGAAGGTCTCCGCATGGTGGTGCGTAAACCACCAACAAAAGCATTCCCAAGGAGGGTTGGTGTCAGGCTGGCGGCCGACTATAAAACAGTTGCCAAATCAACTGCAACATGTCGAGAAATAATAGAGTGCGCGATAGAGTTAGGGCGTACCCCACAGGCGACGCGCAGGGGCAGCACCCGGCTCCTGTGGGAAATGGACCAGGGTTGTTGCACCAACCCGGGCGGGGGCAACGTAAGAAGCTAGCTCGGGAAATAAGATTGAGGTATGCAAGTTGGAATGTTGGGACAATGACTGGAAGGGCGAGAGAGTTAGCGGATGTACTGAAAAGAAGACGGATAAACATAGCATGCTTGCAGGAAACGAAATGGAGAGGAACAAAAGCGAGGGAAATTGGTGAGGGATATAAGTTTTATTATTGTGGAAGTGATGGAAAAAGAAATGGTGTAGGAATAGTGCTAGATAGTAAATTGAAAGAAAGTGTGATGGAAGTACAAAGGATGAATGATAGATTTATAATTGTGAAAGTGATGTTAGAGAATGTCATGTTGAATGTGATTAGTGTGTATGCACCTCAAGTAGGATGTGATGATACGATGAAAGAGAAGTTTTGGGAGGATTTTGATATGGTTTTAATGAACATCCCTGTGCACGAGGAATTGATAGTGGGAGGTGATTTTAATGGACATGTGGGAAGAATGAGAGGTGTTTATGAAAGAGTACATGGGGGATGGGGTTATGGAAACCCGAACAATGAAGGAGAGATGCTCCTGCAATCCGCTACTGCATTTGACCTAGCAGTAGCCAATACGTGGTTTCAGAAAAAAGACGAACACCTGGCCACGTACAAAAGTGGTAACCATAAGACGCAAATTGACTATTTTCTAGTTAGGCGCAACCACTTAAAACACGTCAAGGATTGCAAAGTGCTTCCAGGAGAAGACCTAGTCTCGCAACACAGACTCCTGGTTATGACATCAGTGGTCCAAATACTGTGTAGAAAAAGTAAAGAGCGCCCGCCCCCCAAAATAAAATGGCACATGCTAGAGAGGAATGACTGTGCGAAAAAGTTCAAAGAGCGAGTGGTGGACAGAATGATAGAAATGGGAGACATGAATGATCGAAGTATAAATGAAAGCTGGAATGAGATGGCAGAGTGTATCAGGCATGCAGCGAAAGATATTTTGGGAGAGACGAGAGGAAAAGGCACAATAGATAAGGATACATGGTGGTGGTCGATAGAAATTCAGAATGTGTTGAAAGAAAAGAAAAGAAAATTCAAGGAATGGCAGCGTGTAGAAGCGGAAAACGGTAGTTTGAAAGCTGAAAAAAAGAGGGAGTATGATAATTTGAAGAAAAAAGCTAAGAAAGCCGTAGCTTTAGCGAAAGCAAAGGCCCAAGACAAATTGTACGATACACTGGACAGTCCTGCAGGCCAAAAAGAGCTTTACCGGCTTGCTAGAATAAGAGAGAGAAGGACGAGGGATGTTTGTCAGATAAGATGTGTAAGGAATGAAGCTGGAATGGTCCTATCGGATGATGAAGAAATCAAGGACAGGTGGAAGGACTATTTTGAAAGACTGATGAACGAGGAAAATAATTGGAGTGGGTCTTTAGAGGGTAAACCAGTGAATGTAGGGTTAGTGAGAATGGTTAGTATGGATGAAGTCAGAATAGCAGTAAATGGTATGAAAAATGGTAAGGCCATTGGTCCCGATGGAATTCCAGTTGAAGTGTGGAAGTTATTGCGAGTGGATGGATGGATGTGGTTAGCTTTGTTCTTCAATAAGTTGTTGCGGGAAGAAGCCATACCTGATGATTGGTGCAACAGTTCTTTGGTGCCCATCTTTAAAAACAAAGGTGATGTTCTTGAGTGCAACAATTATAGAGGAATAAAGCTAATGTCACATACCATGAAAGCCTGGGAGAAAGTTATTGAAAGGAGGTTGAGAGAAGAGAGTGAAATTTCACAGAACCAATTCGGTTTTATGCCTGGTCGAGGTTCAACGGATGCCATTTTCGCTATACGCCAGCTGTGCGAGAAATACAGAGGTGCGCATAAAAACTTGCACATGGTATTCGTTGACCTCCAAAAGGCATACGACCGGGTACCTCGTGAGGTTCTGTGGTGGGCCCTTAAAGAGAAAGGTGTGCCTGGGAAGTATGTGCAGTTGATCCGAGCGATGTACAGTCGATGCCGTACCCAAGTTCGGTCTACAGTGGGCACCACTAGCAGCTTCAATGTGGCTGTCGGCTTACACCAAGGGTCGGCACTCAGCCCTTACCTCTTCCTGATGATAATGGACGCTCTGACGTCGGACATTCAGGAAGAGGCTCCCTGGTGTATGCTTTTCGCCGATGACATTGTGCTGGTTGCCGAGAGTGGCCTAGAGGTCCAGAATAGATTGGAGGTGTGGTGGCACAGACTGGAGAGTGTTGGCCTGAAATTAAGTAGAACCAAAACGGAGTACTTGTTCTGCGATTTCGGCGGTCTTTCCGGTCCTGTGCCCTTAGCTCTCGCCGGAACGCCCATACCAATCTGCTCCGACTTTCGGTACCTTGGGTCGCTCGTTCAAGGAGATGGTGAGGTAGACCGAGACGTAACACATCGGATCAACGCCGGATGGATGAAATGGCGACAGGTCACGGGAACAACTTGTGACCCACGGATGCCACTCAAGTTGAAGGGTAAAATTTACAAGTCCGTGATAAGACCTGTCATATTGTATGGATCAGAATGTTGGGCTGTGAAAAAGATGGATGAAAAAAGACTGCATGTAGCGGAGATGAGAATGTTGAGATGGATGTGTGGTGTGACGAAAATGGATAAAGTGAGAAATGAGTATATTAGAGGAAGTTTGAAAGTGGCGCCAGTGACTGAAAAGTTGAAAGGAAATCGTTTGTCTTGGTATGGGCATGTGAAGAGGAGGGATGAAACACATGTTACTAAAAGAGTTCTGAGTTTACAAGTAGATGGATGGAGAGGAAGAGGGAGGCCGAAGAAGAGATGGATGGATTGTGTGAGGAGTGATATGAAAGAAAAGGAAGTTAGTGATAGTGTGACGGCTGACAGGATAGAGTGGAAGAAAAAAACGTGTTGCGCCGACCCCAAGTAATATGGGACAAGGGCAGGAAGAAGAAGAAGAGACAGGCAGACAGACAGACGGACAACAAAGTGATCCTATAAAGGTTCCGTTTTTTTCTTTTGAGGTAACCCTAAAACAAATTAAGTTTTTAAATAAATCTATAGATACACTAGCTTTCGCCCGCGGCTTCGCTCCCGCTCTGCCCTACTCTACCCTACTCTACTCTACTCTACCCTACTGTACTCTACTCTACTCTACCCTGAATTTTCTTACCTTGCTATAAACCTCACGGAGCCCGAGACCTTTCCAACGAATGCAAAACCGTGGAAATCGGTTCGTGCGTTCTGGAGTTATAGCGTCAGGAAGGAAAACCCGACTTATTTTTATATAGTAGAATATAATATTTATATTAAAATATGAACGCTTTTTGTTTAAGAAACTTTACACATAACTCATTATAGCTATTTAAATCATTAACCTTGAATCCATGAATGCATAAAGGTTTCATTCATTGTTATCACTGTCGAGTGGAGTGGTAGCAATCCTTATCTCGTTTCATAAGTGCTACTATCATGTTCAAGTGTAATTATTGTATATAATTTATCATTTTGTACCCAGTTCTGTATGCAGTTCCTATTTTGAGAACAGTCATGTGAATTATTTTAATAGCATCATTCGTTTATCTCGCGTTTCTTAATAGGTTTTAAAAAGATCAATTGATAACAGAAAAGAAACTCATTAAACGATATTGCTTCGCACATATTTTTTTCTTCCAACTTCGCACGCCTTATGTTTAGTGTCTATTTAGTTTTTGATACAGGATATAGTCCTTTTTATTATGGTTCCGCACATCAAAAGGAGAAAACGTTACCCTTATGGATCACTTTGTTGTCCGTCTGTCTGTCTATCAAGAATCTTATCTCGAGAACGCGTGAAGGTATCGAGTTAAAATTTTAATCATATATTCAAGTCTGCGGTCCCTTGAAGCTGTGAAAAAATCAAACTTCTAAATTAACGAAAAAAAAATATACGGCTGTTTATGTCACAAAAAAAAAGTATATTTCCAGCCTTCAAAGGAATCAAAATTCATAGGATACTTCCCGTTGACCTAAAACAAACTTCCCGTTGTCTTATAGCACAAGTATTGGAATAAATCTGAAAATTGAAAATTTGTAGTTACGTCACAAAAAAATATTTTTGCGATTCGGAAAAATCTTCGTAACTCATTTCGGGAATTGAAATGTTTTCATAGGTAAGATTGTGCGGCACCCTCAGTGCGCGAGCGCCCGGTTTTTCTCTATGAGTATACGGATGTAATAAGTTCCAATGATTTTTCAAATTCCAATATTTTTTCAAAATTTGCAAAAAAAATATCAAGTACGCCTTCTTAGTAAGCTTCGCCAAGATAGTCGGGACCATATACTGTCCACTTGTGTAGACAAATGAGAACAAAATCATACTAATTACACATCACAACTTAAGGCATTAATTTGTGAATAATAATGAAAACTACCACTGAACTGCACTAGAAAAATTGCCGCCAAAAACCCCCGCCTTGTTCATTATTCATGGTAATTCAAAATAGTGATGTACCCTTAATTTGAAAGTACCAATGTAGTCTTATCGGTACATTTTGTGCCAGGTGGGCTCTTGATGGTATCAACTATTAATAGCTCCAGTTATGGAATCTGAGTGAATTCTGATGAAGGGACAGTTCTATCTGTTTGCTTCGTTATTGGATCGATCGCTTCACGATCGTATCTCGGTGCACGTGAACGCTATGTACCTACGTACCTCTATTCCTTCAATATGACGGCAGCATTCCCCTGAGGATCAGGCAAATGTGTACAATATGTACGCCCACGCTCTGGTAGAGGTGTGCAAAGTTAAAGACCCTAGGTAATCAAGAGTAAACAATGCAAGAAGCCATACTCTGGTGGTGTTACCGAGAAATCTGCCCATATTTACATAGTCTCAACCCCGATAATGTTGCGGCTCAGGCACACACTCAATTGAGATTCTTATTACTAGAATTTTTGACTTTAATAAACAAGTTACATAAAAATTGGTATTATTTTTAAGCCTGTTTCATGGCTATACGAGACAACTCCTGGGCAAACTATCTATTATTAAGTGGAAACACCAATTATGTATACTTTTATTTAATCAAACGCGCCTTACGTAGGGGCCCAGCAGGGCCGAAGCCTACTGGAGCCACGGGTTGACTTCCACAAAGGAACCCGGGTCCTGGAGAGCAAGGCAAAGAAGGAACATAGGTCTGGTTTTAGTCAGAAAAAGTCTAACTCGCCTTTCTGCTCCGCCCTAGAGCCGAAGAAATCATTGGATAATTTCCCAACTTAAAAAAAAATGACGATGAAGTATTTTAGAATTATATTATTAACATAATTGTTAGTCATCTTTATTAAGCTTTACTCGAGCAATCTTTGAGCTTATTAGCTTGATAACTAAACCAATAATCCTAGCTTGATTGACACATTGTGTCTTGACTAATAGTAGAATAGCTATACATACGAAGCTATGTAGTTATCTAAATGATAGACATATAATACCAGTACTTTACCATTGCCATCGTTTGCGAGAATATTTACAAAAATATAATATTTGTTAAACCGTATGTTGATAGTAATTTTGAGAAACTATCTAATAATGACAGTCATTAAAATTTGTGCCAAATTTCAATTTCATTTTGATTAGAATTTGTGCCAAATGTCAAGTTTATTTTTAACCAAAGAGAATCAAAAATTGTTAAAATCAAAGACTATTTGTCTTTAATTTTAACCCAAGAAATAAGAATTTTTAAAACCCTTAAATTGTTCTATTCTGCTTATTTATACTTCATGTACCATAGTGGTAATGGCGAACTTAATGCAACAGGGCATTCTCAACAAGTCTACCATAAAAAATATGTTATCTGAATATTTATATTTTAAACGCATTAAATTGCATAGCTGTTCCTAGATTTTCTGAATGAAAACGCCAAAGAAGGAACAAAAGAGTGGAGTTTAGTCAGTAAAAGTCTGAAACGTTGGATGATTTCCCATTCAAAAAAAAAACATCTTCGCACTAGTGTGATAAAATGAATTTTACATGCCTTAAAACCTATATAGGGTGACTGGTAATTGTGACCGATACCTAAACACGTGAAATGACTATAATCATGATAACAAACCACTTTTACTATGGGACTAAACCTGAAACCGCGAAAAAATCTACTGGTCAGTACATTTATGTTCGCCTAACTGGTCAAAATGTACTGAACTTTGTGATTTTTTACAAGTTAGATGGCACAAGGCAAAGGCATATACAGAAGGTCGTTCAATTCTAACCAAGGACAAATGTTTGTGTGATGAGCATGAACATTTGTACTGTGTCTGGGTGTAATATACATATAAATATGTTTATCAGTTGTCTAGTACTCATAACACAAGCTCTGCTTAGTTTGGGGCTAGATGGCGTTGCGTGAAAGTTGTGGAATATAAAAAAAAAACCAAATAAATGGTTCTTGAAGGTACATAGTAAAAACATTAGAGTAATTCGTGTTAGAATAATTTCTGGCAAAAATAAAGCTAAAACCCGACTACGACAAAAAAAAAACGACGCTGAAAAAGTATGAAACAAGATTTTCAGGATGCTAAAATAAAAAAGGTTACTGGAGAAACAAGAAAACAAAACGAAAAGCCGTAGTCACGCTATTAAAGTGTTACGGTTGGTACCTAATTACCTATATTACGTGTGACTACGGATTTTCTTTCTGTTTGGACAATTGAGACGGTTTTAGCGATATCTCATAAAAATATGTCGAGTTCCCATAAGTAGTTTAGGAGCTATGGAGGAACAGATGAACATACTACTGTCAAAATCATAACCCTCCTTTGGCTTTGCTGTAGTTGGGTAAAAAAACTGAGAGTATGTTGAAATTTTATCGAAACATCTTAGAGCAATTTAGAAATAAACAAATATGATTTGCAAAGTACCTACTGCTGGCAATCCGCATAACATGTCAATAAATTAATATATTGCAGTATAATCTTAGCATCGGTATTGTATAAATACATACCTACATAATATAATATACAGTATACATTTATGTCAGTAAATGTACAATGGCTGCTGAAATACTGAACAATCGACCTGCCGAATGACCACTGCGTCGTAGGTTAATACATCACTAGCGATGTCAAATGAACGGGTGATTGCCATTTGTTTTTAATGAAAGAGATATGAAAGATGATTACATCTCTAATTTATATAGTAGCTTATATCTCGTTTGTTCATTTCAACGACTACATTTATAGAGAGAGATACATATTACATATATACATATAAGTAGTCTTGTATAGAGAATACGTATGTATAGGTCAGTCTAGACTACTAACACCCGTATTTATAAACAAGTAAAACTAATTAATTAAATAAAAGTAACTAAGTAAATAAACTGCTGCATTATTGCATTATTAATATACACTGTTAAATTTTGATCGTTTTAATCCTGTGGAGGGCCAATCCGGACTGTGAAACGCTATCGATTTGTAAAGATAAAATTAAAAAATAAAGTATTTTTTTAACTTGAATTAATTTACGCATTTACGAATTTAATTTCTTTAAGTAAACGTCAGCTCAGTTATTTCAATAACCTGTAGGTAGTTAGTACGCAACGACCGACAACTACCTAGGCCAAGGTCATTGACTCGTTTACTTAAATAAATTATTTTTTACATGCGTATATAAATTCGAGTTTTAGAAAAAAAGTACCTTATTTTTTAATGTAACAAATCGATAGTGTTTCTAGCACTGGATCGAACATCCACGGGATTAAAACGATAAAAATTGAACAGTGTATAACGTTCCTAAAACATGTACCTATCTCTAGACGGAGAGACACCAATGAAATAAATGTATATAAATGACACGTTGACTCATAGCACATGATTGAAGCACATTACATTTGATGTAGAAGTAATTAATAAAGTTGGACACTAAAACACGCGAGTGAGGAGCGCTCGCAAACAGTGCTCGCCTTAAATTACAAGCTCCTAAACATGTCTGTCACAACGAGAAATATTTAACTAATGGTCGTGCGGAAATATTTCCATAATCACCAAGTTTTGGCAAACCGATTAGTGAACGCACAATATTGTCATCGCGTTGGGAGGGCTCTGCCACCCGTGTTGTTGACATTCCTAATCTTCCAATCAGTGGCGTAGATGACCAATCGCCGTAGGGCAAAAAGAAATTCGGGGCCCCTTTATTACTTGGTAAATTATCAAATAACTTCTTTTGCTCTGGGAGGAGTGGAACGGAGTGTCAGACTTTTACGGACTAAAACGAGTTGCCATTATTAGTGTTGCTACCTATTTTATATAGATTTCGAAGGTGAGAGAATTTTTTCGCCAATTCAATATGGGGTTTGTTGATCAGGTTTGGGGCCCCTCCAAACTTGAGGGCTTCGGGGTTGCCCCGCCAAGCCTTTCAGTAGCTACGTCACTTCTTCTACTGCAGTGCATCGGAGTGGGCGGGGCCTATTCTTTCGACAGCCGCTCGGCACGACTTCAATTATGGAATAGTTCATTTGATAGTAAGAGTGCAAGTAGGTGATTACGCTAAAGCTGATGTGGAGTGCATCGCGTACGTACGGCATGCCAAGTTTTAAAAATAGCGTATTTCGCTAGCCAGTTCACAGTTTCTCAGCCGACAGCCAAGTCACATGGAAAAAAATATTATACGTATAATTTATTCGATTTGAAGAAAATAATGCTTATTTTGTACTTCGGAATGAATTGAAAATCGACCACATTTTAATATTTATCAAGTTTTTTTTGGATCACATCTAATCAGTTGATTTTCAATAAAATTGAATATAACAAATAAATCAAACATTTTATACGAGTAGTACAATAATAAATGTTTAAACAACTGCCAGATTTCTAGTGCTACAGTTGCCTTGAGTTCTCCAGGGCCACGGTATTTCTTTCGAACAACCCCAAGCTGCTATAATCTCATTCTAGACAACTTTTTCTCTTCTAGAGAGGAGGCCTGAGTTCCAGCAATGTGAACATTATAACTTATAAGGCTGATGCCATGGTATGCTAAATATTGAGACAGATAGACTTAATAAGGGGTTCAAGGAAATCTTGTTTATTATACACCGTTAAATTTTGGTCGTTTTAATCCCGCGTAGGGACGTTTAGGTACATGAAACACTATCGATTTCAAAAGAGAAAATTAAAAAATAAAGTACTTTTTTTAAACTTGAATTAATTTACGCATGTACTTACGAAATTAATTTCTTTAAGTAAACGTCAGCTGAGCGAGGCCAATGAACTGTAGGTAGTTAGTACGCAAAGACCGACACCTACCTACAAGGTCATTGACTCGTTTGCCAAATAAAAATAATTTCATCACCTCGAATTTTAGAAAAGTAGTAGGTACTTTATTTTTTAAATTTTATCTTTACAAATCGATAGTGTTTCATGTACCGAAACGACCCTCCACCGGACTAAAACTACCAAAATTTAACGGTGTATAATATTAAACTTAGTTTTAGTACTATCGTTGACATGTGTCCATGTACACATGAAAGCGTGGCTGAACAAGGGCCCCACTAATGGTCGCTACAATGAGCCGAACACAATGTGGTAATCCTGTGACCATCATGCTTGGAATACGCAATGCTTAGTGTAGTACAAAGCTTATTCCTAATTGATTTATGCTGCTGATATATGGATCACTGGAGTGGAAGCTTTGTCACGTTCTCAGGACAAGGTACTAGTATTAATCTATTACTACACTACAATTCCTATAGGATGGTGCGGCTGACAGCTCTCGCATTCATACAATGTAGCTACCTGTCCTTTTCTCTCATCTTGAACACGCATATTTTTGTCCTGCTGTCATCTTAGCCATGCTATGTAAAAAAGACCTCAGTGATCCATCCGTCTTGCGTCAAAAAGTCGTTACTCTAACCGTTCAAAAATGCTTCGAGTTGCAACCCAGGGTCGCTCTTTTATAACTCGAGTAGTATCCTAGAGTTAAAACTAAGGCCCGGTATCCAACAAAGCGGAGAGGAGCGAAAGGAGACGAGAGGAGATGTGTTTGAATAAACCAATCCGATTTCTTTATTTCCAAATCTCATCTCCGCATAGCTTTTGTGGAAGTGAATCAAGCGGAGAGGAGAGATGTCTCATTTTTCTATAGAATTTTGTACGGCGAGCGAGCAAGCGGTGCAGAAGAGCGGAGAAGTACGCTGCACGCCGTCCCTGCGTCTCGTCTCTCACAGCTCACATCTCCTCTCTGCTACACTTCTCCTCTCCGCTGTGGGGGAAATAACTTGCCAGCTTCGGAGCACATCTCCTCTCGTCTCCTCTCCTCTCCGCTTTGGTGGAAACCGGGCCTAACTCTAACTCCGAGCAGGGTAGTTGGTATAAGCGTCCATAAATGACAGTTGAACTCTACATTCGCGTAAAAAAATGCAAATGTAGAGTATCTACCCTGATGACGCGCAAGGCTGGCCGTACGAGTGTAAATTGTATATATAATAGGTATGGCGATCCGAGATTGATCGACAGTGGATCGATTCTGTGTATTGATCTTAGAAACTTGAAATTGTGATTAGTTCTATTTTGTAATATCTATTATTTATTGTGCACACCTACCACAGTATTTTTTTGGTGGGTGAAAATCTTCCAGTGTCATCCCCCGCCCGTGGGCGGAGCGGGAGATAGTGTCAGACTCTTACTGATTAAAAAACCCACCCCGTTTCTTCGTTGCCTTTCATACCGGGGCCGAGACTTCTTGTCTTTTTTTTAACCTGAAGGTTGACTGGTATAGAATGCATTAGGTCCGCCTAAGTACCTAGAGTACATGAAGTTTAAATAAATAAATAATACTAAAATTACTCCTTGACACCCTACAATACGTTTTATTTTACAACATAGCATAGCATCAACCTTATAATGTTCCCGCTGTTGGGACTCAGGCCTCCTGTTTAGGAGAGGGAATGGGCCACAAGCCACCACGCGGGCTCAGTGCGGGTGGTGGATGTCATATGTCTTCGAATTTTCGGTTCTAGGACATGCCGGTTTCCTCACGATGTTTTCCTTCACCGTTTTGAGAGCAGTGGTGATCAAATAAAATACACAAAGTAATGCGCTCCTGGCTGGTTTCGAACCCGCGACCTAAAACTCGTAAGTCGGGGCCGTTACCACTCGGCCACCACTGCTTTATTTTACAGTGCATTTTTTAAATATATTTTTCAGTTCTAACAGCTACAAAGCTCCGAAAAAGTTGTCACATTGGTGTCCGACCTAAGACAACTTAGTATGTACGAGTAAGTACATACCAGGACCGCACCTACTGCTTACTTTGAAATTTTACACTTTACTCGGACGAGAGAATTAAACAAACCTGCAACATAAAGTGTCGTATTTACAACTTAAGGGGATGCGCTCGTACAGTACGCGAAATTTCAATATTTTTTAGCAGGGTTTTCCAACATACAGGGGCCTTAAGAGCCGGTTGTAGTCACTGAATATTTTGTTTGAACTTCACCCGGGTTTGTGTCAAATTCGCGGCCCCGTAACAGGTTTTATTTTTATTAAAAAAATAACTATGTACTCAAGTTTTTGCGAGGCCCTATTTAATAAACAAGATTTATAATTTTTTTGTTACTTTCAAATATTGCCGTGACGTGATCTCGCAGACATAGATGTAGACGTTTGAAATAGTAAGTTAGGGTCAGATTCACGATTTTTTTTATCAAGTCTTCTAATTTATATCATGTTTTGATTTTTGCCCGGCAACTGTTGTTCATATAGTCAAATTTAATAAAAAAAAATTCATTGTGTTCTCTTTTATATTTGTGGATTTTCAGAGGTTTAAAAAAAGTTCAAAATGAGTAGAACCTCGCCTTAACATGACGTGTTAAAATGATGGGCGTGCGAGGGAAAAAGAGCGATAGATCTATGCATGCTCCATTGCCATACAACGTGGCAATGCCGCCAGTCTTTTGGGCACACTTGCAGTCGACAGCGATGCGGAGGAGATTTTTGACGCCATATTTTAGGTAGGAATTTTAAGTGTAGGTAACCAACATGTAGTTTTGATTAGTTTAGTGTTTGGTTTGTTTATAGCTTCATATTTTTAATAGTTCAGTCTGTCAAATGGATCGCAGTAAGAGCTCATTGGAGGGCCTCAGCTAAATATTATTTTTTGTGTTATAGGTATAAAACCCAATTTTTTTTAACACTTCGATCCACAACTACCCAACTTGTTCATACAAAAGTAGACTCTAAACATCGGAATTAAGGCCTATAGTGGCGTGGATGTGAGAGGACACCGGTGTCCTCTGAGCTAGGACAGATTAATAAAGCTCATCAAAAATAAAACCTTATATGTATAAAGTTGTAAATAATGCATAATATAGGACCAAAAATCACTACAAATGCATTGTAACTTATAATGCAGTTGGGCCTTAAGAGGACCCAACCCGTGATGTCTCTTATACAGTCGCTCATACGTAATTATGACTTTATTATACAATCATCTTTCTCTAGTTAATTTATTTTTAAAAAACTTTTCCCCACACTAGAAATTACTCCTGTATTGTTTATGCATTCAAAAACATGTAAACTCACATACACAAGACACTCGGACCCGGAACAACTAACTGTAGGCCGTCCAAATATTTCTTCCGTGTGGGAATCAAACCCACAACACGCAGTGCTGCTGCCAAACACACAACCACTGCCTCAACTACGCCGTCAGATTTAAGTTCTTATTGAAAATAAAACATAAGTAATCTTGAAATGAAAAAAATAAAATTCGACATACAAAATCTCAAATGTGCAAAGTTTCCATAAATATTTATTTTCAGAGGTCTTTACTGGATAAGTTTCACACATTTAAGTTTTGGATTCAATCCCAGATTATATCCATAAGATATCTGAACTTCCAAAGATGTATTTTTTAGGTGGGAAAGTCATCCAATGATATCCCCAAAGATGTGTAATAAAGTGATAATCACGTAAGAGCGGTTGTATGGTAATGTGGTTCGGGTCGGACGCTCTTAATAATAAAACTTGAGGAATAGATGCAAAGGAAATGCTAGCATGAAATAACATCGTTTGCATACAGTTCAAGTTTACGTTCACCAGTAAAGTACAAAACAACTTCTGATCAAGCTGAAGTAAAGCTTCAAGATTGCTGTGTTTGTTTGAAATAATTACCATGGCTCTTTTTTAAGGTGTGAAATCTTCTGATTACTTCTTGCGCTCTAGGGCGGAGCGAAAGGGTGTGTACTGTCTAAACCACAGCTCCGTTAATTAAGTTGCCCTTTAGACCACGAGTAACCTTTTCAGAAGTCGGCCCATAGCCCCGGCAGGGTTCGGCCTTGCAGGGTCCCTACGGTTTTGTAGACATTGCTTTGAAACGTGCGTGGAACACTACGCATCATAGACGACTCGAGCTCGATCTGCCCCAGTCTGCCCTACCATGTCCTTCAGGCGGTCTGCTCAATTAAGTGCCGGGACCACCCGTTTACCGTCAGGTGATGACCTGCGTCATACGGAAGGTGAGGACGCCGTGACGCTTTTCCAACCACACCTAAACGAGCTATTATGGCGTGCCCAACCGAGGTCCTAGAACGCACGAGGCAATTGAAAGAATACGGGTGGGTTTTTGTTAATAAAAGTCGGGCACCCTATACAGTATACCCTTTATATGCACTTAGTATATGGTTGCGCCAATTTGCTATGATCCGCGACTTTGTTTTTTGTAATTTATTTTTTTGGCCTAGCAATCCTATCCCTACCGTTTCCGCTTCCCGCACGACCTCTTGAAGAAATGATTTGACATTGACGTTTTGTGCATCGATTGTGAATGTGACCGCACCGCTAACCGCGCCCGCTCGAAATTACAAGAAAATTGACTATTTTCGTGATCCAACCATTCAAAACTCAACAACAGTGCAGTGTAGTGCAAAACAGGACCTGGCAGTGATTTAAATGTGCGAAGTCGAGGATCGGCCGGTGCCACGTGCAACCTTCGAAGTCTAAAGGTCAGTGCTCCTTCCCAATACATTTATCCCATTAATAAACGCTAGACGCAGTACCTGCATATTGTTAACAAACCTTAGATCGCTTTTCAAACCTACAGTCCACACCACAGCAAATTCGCGCAACCATTACTTTTGGTCCTACGAGCAGGATCGTGAATCATTTTCTTGTAATTTCGCAATATAGTATTTGTTCCATAGGGAATAAACGCAACGCGCCTGTTTACCTAGATATAATAGTAGAAACCCGCATCTAGGCATTTAGGCAACTATACGTTATTTCGCTCGTATAGTTAAAGAGTCATTGATAATTACGGTACCTACGCCGTCAACCGCACCGCATAATTATAGTTAGCTACGTAAATATCAGCGTAGATATAAATCGATCGCATTCTTTTTCTTGACAAAATTCATTCGACCATCCTACAAATTGCATGTAGGTAGACGCATTTCAAAAATACCCGTTCATTGTTGAGTGAATATTTGTAGGAAACGGATAAACCATAGATTATATAGACAGGTTATTCCGTTCGTTCGCCGTTCACTTTGTTGTTTACAATACTACCATATTGTTATCTGATAATTATCGCTTACTTAATAATTCGTTAAGTGTTTGTTTGAGTGTATAGTGTGAATATATCAAAACAAGATGTCTCTTAAGGGAACCAAGGTTAGTACTGATTTAAAGGTTCAGTTAAAGCTTTTATACGCCGAAAGGGACTCACAGTTTTCACGTGTTCAATCAATTTGTGATAAATCTTTGCAAATCTCGGATCTGATGATTAGAGATGCTTTCTTGTGTTCGTTGGAAACTTTAGATAGTTTGCGCGCGGATTTTAAATCTACAATTAAGGATATAAACATTTTAGAGTTGGAGTTAAATCCTGATTACTGTGTGAGTTATCAGGCATTGTCGTCCTTTGATGACTTGTATTGTCGTATCAAACGTATTGCTAGGAGTTTAGAGACTCCCCCCCCCCGCGAGTGGTTTATCCAACCCTCCTCGCGAACGCCCACGATTGCCGCCAATTCAAAGACCTGAATTTGATGGTGACATTCGAAATTGGAATTTATTTATAGATAGTTTCGAAAATATAATACATAGGAACACATCGCTGACAGATCACGAGAGATTGCATTATCTCGTAGAAAAATTGACCGGTAAGGCAAAGGCTGTCTGTGCTGGAATTACGTTTAGCGCTGAAAATTACACTTTAGTTTTGGACACTTTAAAAACAAAATACGAAGATAAGCGATTAGTAGCCACCGCATATTTAGATCAATTATTCGATTTGAAAAGTTTTTCCGTTTGTAACGATCATAATTTAGAGAAGTTTTTAAATATTTTCGCATCATCTGTTCGTGCAGTAAAGAACCTAAAGGTCAATGACCTCTGTGACTTTTTGTTTTTGTATATCGGTTTAAAGAAATTAGATCCTGAAACTGTTCGTCTGTTTGAAACGACTCAGCGCGGTAACGAAATACCTAAGTTCAAAGATTTAGAATCTTTTATTCGCGACCATATTAAGGTATTGCAGCGCACGTCGGCACGTCATGAAGTCACGAATAGGACAGGTTCCGATCGCCGTGTAGACGCGTCATCGAAGTCAGTCAAGACTGCACATACGCTAGTTAATACCGCCTCGGCACCTGACTGTTCTCTGTGTAAGGGTAGCCATACACAGCTGTACAAGTGTTCGGAATTTCAGAGATTATCGCCTAGTGATCGTTACAAGTTTGTCCGCACTAATAATTTGTGTTTTAATTGTCTAAGTGACAAACATCTGGTTACGTCATGTAACAGTGGTGGTAGCTGTCGTAAATGTCTAGCTAGACATCATACCTTCTTACATTTTGAGAGTAGTAAGCTGCCATCGCAGCAGCAGCCTGCGCAGACGCGCGACGCTTGTGACGCGCGGCCTGCTGCAAGTGCAAACGACGTAACATTGTGTTCGCTTTCCGCCGCTGGTACTCAAATCACTACCGTTTTACTTGCGACCGCGCAAGTTGTCATTGTAGATGCCTTTGGCAAACCGCACACCGTTCGAGCGCTACTAGATGGCGCTTCCCAGAGTAATTTTATTACTCGGGATTGTTGTCAACGCCTTGGTTTTAGTTTTAATAATTGGTCATCCCGCTCAGAAGTGAAAGGTTTTGGAGGTTTAAAGGCAACCATTCACGGTTCCATTAAAATAATATTTAGTTCACGTTTTAATCGTAATATTTCGTTTGAAATGGATTCGCTAGTCGCAGATAAGATTACGGAACGGTTGCCCACGGTACCGGTTGACACGTCCATGCTGACGGAGTTTAAGAACTTGCAGTTAGCCGACGGAAATTACGCTTTCCCTGGAGATATCGATCTATTGATCGGTGCTTCGATTCTCCCGCATCTCCAGTTATCACGTAAAATTCAGGGTCTTCCGATGTACCCCGCTCCGCACGCACTGGAAACAGTTCTCGGGTTTGTTATAGTTGGTTCCGCACCCGCTTATTTAAATAGTTACTCGACTGTGTCGCACTGTTGCACCGTCGAGCCGCCGCTTGAGTCTACCATCCGCAAGTTCTGGGAGATTGAAGAGGTCAATGTCCCGCCTATTCTCAGCCCTGAGGATCAGGTCACTGAGGAGATTTATACCCGCACGACTACTCGTGACAAAGATGGTCGTTATGTTGTCGCGCTCCCTTTCAAGGGTGATATTTTTTCGCTCGGTGGCTCCCGTGCCTCCGCAGAAAAACGCTTTCTATGCTTGGAACGTAAGATGCAGGCGTCTCCTAAGTTGAAGCAAGCCTATGATGATGTGCTGATCGAATATTTAGATAAAGGTTATATCTCATCAGCGCCTGCCGAGACTGAGGAGACACGTGATTACCCGTTTTACATCATCCCGCACCATGGAGTTGTTAGAGAAGACAAACTTACAACTAAACTGCGTGTGGTTATGGATGGTAGCGCTAAGACTAGTACTGGCATATCGCTTAACGATATCTTGTATTGTGGTCAGAACCTCCAGGGTAACTTATTTGAAATAATAGTAAATTTTCGCTTGTTTGCTATTGCGCTCTCTGCCGATATTCGGCAAATGTTTCTTAGTATTGGAATCAGAGAATGTGACCGTAGATTCCAACGCTTCTTGTATAGATTTTCTCCGCAGGAACCTTTGAAGGTTTACGAATTCAATCGTGTTTGTTTTGGGCTTAAGTCTAGTCCCTTTCACGCTCTTCGCACTATCAAGCAGTTGGCCGCTGACGAGGGTGATACATACCCGAAAGCAAGGGCCACTATTGAAACCGGATTGTACATGGACGATTTTTTGTACAGTGTACCTAGTGAAGCAGAGGCTATAGAGACCGCTGCTCAAGTAATCAGCCTCATGAAGTCCGGTCAATTTGATCTGGTGAAATGGACAAGCAACTCGCAAGCTACATTAGAGTCGATTCCACCGTCACACCGGTTGACTTCGGTAAAGGAATTCGATGATAGTGATTCGCATAAGATCCTTGGTTTAAGTTGGTCACCCGCAACTGATATGTTCAGTCTTAAAATTAGC